>JAJLUV010000001.1:0-600000 GCA_030564445.1 Kodamaea leandrae | reverse complement strand
AAAGTTGCAGCCACTTTTTTTCAGCAACTGAAATAACCATTGAAATGAGAATTATCTCATCCACAAACGTCATTAAACAATAGCTCTACGATATGAGAGTCAAATTCACAGTCACAGGAGTTGCGCTCTATAGCCTCCAGAACACTATAAATTGAGGTCGATTTCCCCTTCATTTTACTTCTCTATCAACAACAACTACTACAACAACAACTTTCGCTATGAACCCATCTGCTCTCCTTTCCGTCGCTTTCGTTGCTTCTTTGACCTCCGCTGACTTGGTTACTGACCTCCTCCACGAGTTGCCAGAGCTCCTCCAGTTGCCAGACGAGCTCCTTGGTCCTGTCTTGGGTCTTGTTGACGGTCTCCTCAGCGGTGTTTTGCCAGCTGACCTCATCCCAACTGGTTTGATTCCAAGCACCCTTCCAACTGGTACTGCTTCCAAGATTTCTCTCCCAACTGCCCCGGCTGGTATTTAGATTGAATATATGTTTTCCTGAGTTTATGAAGACTGTAAGAGTAATGGAAGGTTTCTACGGAAGTTCTTAGAAGGTTTCTAAGATGACAAGAAGATGATTTTACAGTTGATAGTTAGTGAAACTGCTATCTATGGGTAGAGATATTACAAGAGTTGCTGCTAGAACTATGAAAAGCAGATGGAGGAGATAGATTGTAATGTGTGATAGGAATACGGTACTTCAATAGTTTTCTATGGCGACTTCACCTCGTGGTACTGATATCTGATGAATTTGTAGAAATTCTGGAAAATGTTCGTATTCTAGGTACCATTCAGGATATTTCGAAAATGCCTTTTTTGCCCGTATTCTCAATTTTATCAAAATGAGTCCTCTTTTTACCAAGCTATCGCTAAGCGATCACCATTCATTATCATTAAGCTAATAGTGAACTATATCCAACTATTCTTCACGCCGTATATGCCCTCATCTGTTTTCGTTTGACCTCCTCAGGCATCTCGCTTCTCATCTTAACCAAGCCCTCCTCAGCTTCATATAAAATATATTCACTCAACCATTTCAGTGTACTCCTGCACAACCAAAGCAACAACGCCACAGCCACCACACTCAACAGTAGCGAAACAGCAGATATACCCCTGATATATAGCGTCACATCAACTACCTTGGATTCGCCAGCATTGTACTCGATGCTCTCCATGCGGCCCGCGCACATCACCAAAACGAAGCATACGAGCTCAAACCCGAGCCCAACGATCTCAATGATGGACAGGATGCAAAAACCCCGAAACTGAGCAACCGTGGGCGAAATCAGCAGACACGCCGGAAGCATGCACGCGTTCATTGAGAACATTATTAGCACATACACGCTGCGAATCAATGCTAGCGACGGCCGGCCCAGGATATCGTCTAAGGGCACACTGGCGTAAATGCAAATGTACTGAGCGAGAAGCGTTGCAATGTAAATGTGCATAACGACCTTGAATAAGCCCACATTCCATGGTGGCTCGGGTATATCGGGAGGACTAGACGCATACGGAGGATCCTCGAGGTCCTCAAAAATGACGTTTTGCACAATGTTCTCCATAATTTGCAGCCATCGATTTTGTGGCAGAGAAAATATATTAGAATAACTGGAGGTGTAAACACGTGCTGGTAGAGGAATGTCGAAGTAACAGAGGTTGGTTTGCCAAAAGTATACTGGTATACTGGTATACTGGTATGAGGTATTTTAGAAAGTATCTATTTTTTAGTTAGTCAACTATTGTCCATTGTTTAAAGTTGGAGCCTCGGTACAATTTCAGGTGCACAAACATGATTCTATTGTTGAGAGAATGATCCAAGTTGCACTGATATAGTTACGGTTAATCATGGTAAAGTTAAGTGAAATTAGCTATAGTTCATGGTATAGTTATGTTTCGTTCAGCAACTCTTCTTGATAATGTTTGCTAGATTCTCCCTTATGCTATTGATTTAGATTCTTAGATCGATTCCGCATTGTTATGCCGTATTCACTTATTCATTCATATCCTTTGTTCTTTATTCTTTATTCTTCATTCGTATCCTCATTCTTTATTCTTTATTCTTCATACCGTTTATTCTTCATTCCGCTCACTCATTCGGTTATTCATTCCGCTTTCCATTCAGCCTTATGCAATTCCAGTGCTAGTCTATAAATGCTGCCAGTACCCTTTCTGGAATGCTCTAAAATATCCTCCTCAACTCCTCAGGAGTCTTGCCACGGATCAAGTTGGCCACGGTCTTGCAGCCTGCTTCCAACAACGGTCTGATGTTCAAGTAGTCTGCGCCCACAATGATCTCGTACAAAGTCTCCTGATCGACGTCCAAAAATTGGACGTCCCAGTCGTCCAATGGACGCGAGCGCCTGATGTCGTCGTCCTCGTCTTCGTCGTAGTCGTCGTTGCGGTGGTGCTCGCACCAGTCCAAGATCTTGCGCAAGTGGGTGCCCCTAACATTTGGCGTGGGCACCTCGAAATCCTCCGCCAAACCGTCGGGATGGATGTCCCTGACCATGTTGCGGATGAGCACCGACTTGGACGCGACATCCTCGTCCACCGCCAAGCGTGTGTTGTCCGAAGCAATCAAAATCACCTGGTGCATTTGGTGAAAGATGTGAGATTTTCGCGGGTATTTATAACTCCACGGTGTTTCAGTTTTCGGGAGGTCTTCGAGACACTGACAGGAGATGAGATTAGATGGGATCAGATGGATCAGATGGGGTCGGAACAGGAAGGTTAAAGCGATGGAAAAGTGGGTGATTGATATCAAAAACGGAGGTGTTGGGTATCTTGTAGCAATGATCCGATTTAGAGTTGACGATATTTCATGTCAATTTATCACTATCGCAACAGCAACAACTACACAATAGTGAACGGCAGGATATTAATAACATAAGGTATTGACAAATCGGTGAACATTCTTCTTAGAAAAGTGGTATTGACAAATCGGTTAAAATGCTTAGAAAAGTGGCATTGACAAATCGGTTAACATTCTGCTTGGAAACAAGGTGGATGAATGATTATTTGTCTTCAAATTCATCTTCTTTCATCTACATCTTCTTACAATTCATATTTGTGCCTCTTCCATTAACCCTTTCTCAACTCATCATCAATGCTTTAAATCTGAACTTTCTGGATCTTCTCTTGATCTGAGGCTTTATTTTCACTTAAATGTGAACGTTCTGGATTTTCTCTGAAATCTGACCCTTTATCTTATCTTAAATCTGAACTTTCTAGATCTTCTCTTAAATCTGACTCTTCATCTTCTCTTAAATCTGACTCTTCATCTTCTCTTAAATCTGAAGCTGAATTTTCTCTTAAATCTGACCCTTCTTCTCTTAAATCTGACCCTTCTTCTCTTAAATCTGACCCTTATCCTCTCTTAAATCTTACGCTCATCCTCTCAATCCTTAACTCACTCCCTTCTAGTACTTTCTGGAACTGGAGCCTCCCACTTCCTCGCCATCAACTTCCCGTAAACCCCCCTCTCCAACCGCACAAAAGCCTTCTGGCTCTCCTCCACACCAACGCTCAACCACAAGCCGTAGCTGCCCATCATGTTGGCCATCAACATGTCTGTGAACAAACGGTCGCCAATCACCAAGATCTCGTTGGCCTTGATGTCGCGCTCCGCAAAATACTGCAAAATCTCGCCGTAGCAGCCTGGCTTTTTGGTGGGGTGCCGCAACACAGTGACTCCCGTGTCGCGCTCCAACTTCTCCGCCTGCTCGTAGTTGACGTCGTCGTTCGTACCCGCAGAGTTGCTCACAATGAGAAGACGATCACGTGGGTACAGTTCGCGCAACTTGTCCCACGTGGATTGGTATTCTGGCCACACCTTGTCGTCGTGGTCCTTTGCGAAGCAGTTATCTTTGTCCAAAACAATACCCTTGATCTGGTTGGGGAGTTTGAACGGGAGCGTTATCTGGTCAAACGACTTGAGCGTGAGGTGCGGGAGGCATAGCGATGGGTTGTAGAGGAGCCTCGACACGTTCAACGTAGCACTTGCGTTGAACATAGAAAATGATAAAGATAAAATAGACAAGAGGAAGACACCAGGATAAATGAAAATATAGACATAAAGATTGAATTATAAAAAGTGACTTAGATAATTGATCAGAAGATATAATTCTAGAATAGTTTACAAAGAAGATTTCACATAGACAAAGAAGCTTTCACATATACAAAGATTAGATTAGTTAGGAATATCTGTACATGATTTTATAGTTAATCTAATTTTTAGTATAGTTTAGGATTCAATTACTATAGTCTGGTAATTTTATAGTTTTCCTCCACTCCTCATAATCATTCCTCCTTCTTCTCTTCCTTCTTCTCTTCCTCCTCTTCCTTCTTATAATCATTCCTCCTCTTCCTTCTTTCTATTCCTCCTCTTCCTCCTTCTCTTCCTCCCTCTCTTCCTCTCATCCTCTCCACTTTCTTATCTCCTTACGTAATATGAAAATTCTCTTCATTCATCAACATGTCAGAAGCTGCCGAACCGAAGAAGACTCGCACGCAAAAAGGACCGCGTAGGAGACCGCCGAGAGCTGCTGGCGCTACCGAGAACTCCACGGCAAACGAGAGTGACGAAGGCGATTCGTGTTTAATTTGTGCCGACACCATCCACTTCACCGCCACCGGATCATGTAACCATCCCACATGCCACAAGTGTACGTTTCGTCAACGGGCATTGTACAACAAGCGCCAATGCCTCATCTGCCGTACAGAGAACGACGTGGTGATATTCAGTGAACCCACCGAAAAGGTATTTGCAGACCTCGAAACCGAGGTCAGTCCTGTGCCCTCCGATCAGAAGGACCCACAGACCACCTACGGCGTGCGCTTTACCAGTGCAAAGGCCCAGGATGCAACTCTAGGACTCTTGGAGAACAACTGCCCTCAATGTTCCGCAAAGTTCACCTCTTTCCGTGAGCTTTCGAATCACGCCAAAAACGAGCACAACAAATTCTACTGTACCATCTGTTCAAAGCAGAAGTCGTCGTTTGTGTGCGAACTCCGCCTATACACACACAAGCAGTTGGTCAAGCACCAGCGCGACGGCGACGATGACGGGTTCAAGGGCCACCCAGAGTGTAAGTTTTGTAGTGGGAAGCGGTTCTACTCTGAGGATGAACTCAATGTGCATATTCGTAACAACCACGAGCGCTGCTTTATTTGCGACCAGTATGCTCCAAAGTCCGCGGACTACTTCAGAGATTACGACCACTTGTACCTGCACTTTAAGCGCGACCACTATGTGTGTTTGGTTCCACTGTGTGTGGAGAAGCGGTTTGTAGTGTTCCGCGATGACTTGGACTTGACCAGCCACATGTTGAAGGAGCACGGGGGAGTTGGTACTGACTCGAAGGTGGTGATTGGAAGTCTGAGGCATTTCTCGCTGTTGAGTGCTAACTTCACCAGTCGGTACTTGGAGCTGAATAACGATCAGGAGGACCACACCTCTTATGATGTGAAAAGACGGAGATTTGAAGAGAGAGCAAAACACTACGTGGGATATAACAACAGTGACTTTGAAAAGTTCCTGCAATTGAACAACTCGTACCGTTCGAAACGCATCACGGCCAAGGAGCTCTTGGAGGGCTATAGGTCAATTTTCACCAACCAAACCGATAACGAGGTGTACTTGTTGATGCTCGAGTTTGTCGACTTTTTCCCTGCTCTGAACGAGCTCCACAAGAACCTCAAGAGTGTGGTTGACGAGCTTGAAAACAAGCATAATGTCGAGAAGTTCCCGCAGTTGGGCAGTCAGAGCCACTTGTCCCCACAGAACACCTCTGCGTTGTGGGTGAGAAATGGGTCCGGTAGTAAGGTTGGTGCCAATCCTACCAATGAGGCGTTTCCACAGTTGGCGAAGCCAGCAAAGGCGTCGCCAGTGCCATCGCAGCAGCCTATTAGGTACACCACGGTGGTGAAGAAGTCGGTGGTGAAACCAACTGTTAAAAGAAACCAAACAGGAACACTTCCGAACTACTTGAGCAGTTCTGCCAGCTCATATGCATCGTCGAGCACGGTTTCGCTTTCTGAGCGCAAGTTCCCTGCGTTAGAGAAGAAGTCTACGAAAAAGCCAATTCCGAGAGTGAACGAGTTGAACATCCCAGACCCACAGAGCTGGGGCAAGCAGCCTGCGCCAGTGACGCCGCAGACGTCGGAGACGGACTTTCCTGTGCTCGAGAAGAAGGGGAAGAAGAAGAAGCAGATTATATTTGGGTAAGGAGAAGATAGAGGAGATTGTATTTGGATAAGGAGAAGAAGAAGCGGCAATATTTTGATAAGGAGAAGAAGAAGCGGTAATATTTTGATAAGGAGAAGATAGGGGAGATTGGGGAGAGAAGGAGAGAAGAGAGAGGGTAAGTGGATTGGGAGAGGATAGAGAAGGAGAGTAGATTGGGAGATAATTTTGGGAGAGAATAGAGAAGATTAGGAGAGGATAGAGAAGGGAATTGAGAGATTGGATTGAGAGAAGGGGATTGAGAGAAGGGGATTGAGAAGCAGCTTGGAGAGAAGCAGTCTGGAGGAGAAGCAGATCGGGTAAAATGTTGATAGAGAAGCAGTTTGAAGATGCAGTTTGAGTGTGCTTGGAAATTTTCCATACCTTCTATACCATCCTACACTCTATCACCTTCCAAGTTTTCAGTAGAGATTATTGGTGAGCATTTTAGATGCTATATAGAACTAACTAATGAAACCACTAAGAAAACATACGATTCTTTAGATTATGGTTGAGGTGCTCTTGACTAAAGTGATGTACTTACTGTCAGCTCTGCTTCAATCCTCTAATCAAAACCGTCTCTACCCAAAACAACCTCCAAACACCTCTTCTCTACTAATCCTTCTCTTCCATTCGACCACCCCACTTAATCCCATCGTCTCCTTATCATCCTCATAACCCGCATTTACGATAGCAAACTTGTCTGGGAAATGGTATTTACGCAATTTTTATTTTTTCCATTTGCTATTCTTTACGGAAGGGTCGGCATGATTGATGTTCCAGCCTTGCTAGAAAAATACCCAGAATTACAGGCATATGTCAAGCGACGTAAACTCGCCAACGGCAGCACACAATCACTGTACGATTTTGGGCCTGTGGAGAACCAGTGTGTTCTAGCCGAGTGCACCGTCAAGGAGTACTTTGGCTTGCGGTGGTACCGGCTACGCCGTGACCGGTTGTGCCCCCGCGTTCCCAATCGATTGGGGTATGTTCGGCTAGTGGAACGTCATTTGGTGCCTCTGGCATCAGTTTTCAGAAAATATCTTTGTGAAACGGTACTTTCGGCGAAAACGGTTGTGGACGTAGGGACAGGAGCATCTCTCATATACCCCATAATTGGGCGGGTTCTCAACCCCCTGGCACAATTTGTGTGTAGTGAGGTCGACCCCACATCGGTTGCGGCTGCAAATGAGATCATTGTTCAAAATAAGTTGGACAACGTGCGCGTAGACAACATCGAGTTCTTTCCGCATGTGACTGGTGATGTCTGGTACACCGTCTGTAATCCTCCCTTCTACAAGAGCGAGCGTGACATGAGGGAGAGGGCTTCACAAAAATCACGCAAGGCCGACGCTTTAGTCATCAGTGCATCGGAGAGCATATACGAAGGTGGTGAGGTTGCTTTCATCAAGAGATTGATAGAGGAATCGAAGAACACTTCTGAGGCGTATGCGTATGCGTGGTTCACCACGCAGGTAGGCATCCAGGAGAATGTGAGGATAGTAGAGGGTTTGCTAAGGAAGGAGGGAGCTAGAGTGTGGAAGGGGTGCATTCGATTAGGAACGTCTCGGTGGGTATTGGGATGGAATTGGAACAAGATGGGGGGGTTGAATGAGGGAAAAGAAAATGATGAAATCAGACAGGATAAAATTAGAAAACCTCTTGAAAATAAAGAGATTAAAGAGATTGATAAAGATATTGATAATGAGATTGACAAAGAAATTGACAAAGATATTGACAAAGAAATTGACAAAGAAATTAATAAAGACGTCAGTGAAATTGGACCCACTCTTGAAAATAGAAATTCGACCCTTGCTAAACCCTTTACAGAACCTGGCGAAACGGAAGAAATTCAAGGTCGCCGAGAAATGTCTCAAGATGGTTACGAAACTGCAAGAAAAATCCAAGGTGAAACGGATATTGAAGGTCGTAAGGTACAAAACACACAAACAGCCGAAACTTCTAAGAGTCGGCATGGGGATTTGCAGCTGGGAGGTTGCACAAACCCAAAAAGTTGCTGTGAAAACTATACGAGATTTGAAAAGGGGAATGAAGAAGGATCTGTTCTAGTCCAAGGGTCTATTCAGCTGTCTGCGTCTAAAATGCAACTGTCTATGTCTGAAGTCCAGCTGTCTACGTCTCAAACTCAACTGTCAGTATCTGAAACTCAACTGTTTATCTCTACAACTCAACTGCCTACTTCTAAAATTCCTAACGTCCTTGTCAATGATGTCTCAGAATCAGCTGGTCCCACACACACTCAAAACCTTTCCTCAACCCGCCTTACCTCTGCCTGCACCAACTCGTCTGACCCTGCCTTATCCCTCCCCGCCAAGCTCGATGCGTTGCAAGGCACGTACGCTATCGAACAAGAGAACGGCATGCCCGTGCTATTGGTGCAGCGGCCGTTTTGGTTGCGAAAAGAAAGACGAAGAGGGGAAGCATTACCAGATAAGAGGTGGAGGTTGGCGATAGCATTGGGTGCACGGCTGGTTGTATTGTACAACGGTACAAACTACGACGACAACACAATACTCAATGGGTTGACGAGTGTGATAAGCCGCTCGTAGCCAAAGTTAAAAATGGCCCAGAAAATTTAACCATCACCTTTGTTTCTGTCAAAATAGCGCACCATGCCCGTTATGAGCGATGTTGTCGGCATTTAGTAACCTTTTTGCGGTACGAAACTTCCATGGGATCCACAAGGCTGGACCAGCTGTTAATCACGTCAAAAAATTACGCATCCCCTTTTGTCCAAATGTAGTCACTGACC
Source organism: Kodamaea leandrae (assembly GCA_030564445.1). Lineage (NCBI taxonomy): Eukaryota > Fungi > Ascomycota > Pichiomycetes > Serinales > Debaryomycetaceae > Kodamaea > Kodamaea leandrae. Next base: position 591,009 of record JAJLUV010000001.1, on the reverse strand, counting down.
CGAAACTTCCAGAGGAACTCATGACAGGGCTTTTCAGGGTGCTGTTGTTCGATGCAATTAATACCGAACGGTGTTTATGCAGCCTCAGGGTAAGCAGGAGAAGCTTTCTGAGGCACTCTATTGGCCGATCCTGTCGATCCGTGCGCCAACTTGACGGACCCTGAAGCTCGGCTTCTATTCATGTTCTTCTTTTTGCTTGCATGAGCCCTGGTATCACCGGCTTGTATGCTCGGAACATACGGGCATGTCTTTTTGTGTCCATTATACGTTTTTGGAAGGTCGCAACTTAAAACCTCATACTGTTTGCTTGGGTCGTTGTAAACGGATCTGAGAGCCTTTATGTAAGAGCAACATGACTGCATTGCGGCATTTCGGTGTATATAAATTTCGGCTTCCGCCAGTAGAAGTGGCTGCTGAACTTAGCTGTAACCCAAGCTACAATTACAGAAGCATATACATATTCACATAGAAAGACTCACTTACACACAATGATTTCGCCTGTCAACTATCTTGCTAGCAAGTCCAAGAGAGCATACCAATTCTACTACTACTACTCGCCCATCCCGGTGCTTTCCGATGGCGAAACCATCGTTTTCAACCTCATGAACATAGCCATTCTCTTAATTGCAACCTACTACGCAGTCACCATTTTGCCTTCGTTGCTTTTGGAGTTGTTTGAACTGGCCTACTTTTACGCCACTGGCAACTTGCTTTCGGTCAATGTCGTGTTATCGGGCATCTTGTTGGGAAAACGTGCTTGGAAGAAGGAATCCACAAATGAAATCGCTTCGTAAAAGCATGAAGGAACGAAGTTATTTCACAATGAACTTACAACGTGCTTAGACGTCCCTTTACTACTATGAGACCCACAATGAAGTTGATTGGGCTTTGATGTTACAATAAACTTGATTAGGTTTACAAAGTTGATGACCTTTTAGAGTCATCTCCTTCCCCTATTGTCCGCAAACCCTCTAAAATGTGCTTACCCCTAATGAGGCACTTTTCACAAATACCCCCAGCCAAATTGGCTTTGAGTACAAGACTGCTCGCACCCCAGGAAATCCATCCTTCAGACGTTTTCAGCTCAACTGTTTGAAGCCCTTTGGGATAATCACGCTACTAATGTTCACTAATTCAAGCAATATCTGGTATATTCGTCTAATGAAGATAATGATAGAAGAACCGCAACGTCCCTATTGTGTAGACTCCAAGTGGCGTTTTCATGCTCCTATATTTAGCCACAATGCCTATGGTCATCGATAATCATTGTCACGTGTGGCTGCGAATCACGTGTGACTGAATGAGGCAAGATGAGACAACGGTATATGCAGGGGCAAGGAGGTAATGAGATGATACTGGAGATAATGATGGAGATTATGGAGAGATAATGATGGAAGAATGAGGAATGATAAATGATGATGAATATTGAATGATGATGAATATAATTGATGATGAATATTAAATGATAAGAGATGGTGAGTGATGACAAAAGTGTAGGCTGATGATGGTTAGATATGATTTGAGTGCCTAGGTTATGAGAATAATTTACGATTATGATTTCTCATTAATCTTGATTCTTTCTAACTCAAGTTTTAATTCGAGATTGTAGAAGGTCTTGTGCTCCCTGATTTTTTCATACTTTCCCGTGTTTTTATGTTCTTGCAGTTCTCATTCTTTCATCAGTTCTCTTTCAAGTGTTCACATCTTCGTGTGTTTCCATATTCTTCCATTACTCCTCCTTTGTATTCTATTCCATTACTCCCCCTTTCACTTCTGCTATCCATTACCTCCTTATTCTCATTATTCCTCTCCAAACAACCCCCAGTCATTCACGGTGTACGAATGAGCAACTTCTCTCAACACTTTAACATCGTCAGCAGGAAACTCCACGTTCTTGTCCTTCACTGGCACATTCAAACTAATGAGCACATCAGTACCGACCTTTTCCAACCTCAACAACGCGATGATGAGCAAAACTGCTCCCGGGGCACCATCCTTGTACGCATCCTTGCGGTCGTTCTCTTGTACTAGGGCACCAATCAACGCATTGTGACCCTGGGTGTTGACAAACTTCTCCACCAATTTGTACGGAGCTTCGTGGCCAATCATCTCCAGAATGTGGTCGGTGAGTGCGTCTTCGTCGGATTTCTCAATCTTCTCGAGCAACTCAAAGATCAACGACTTGTCAAACTGGCCCAGAGCCTCGGCATTCTCCTGGATCATAAACACTTCTTGGGTGTCTGGAACCTCTCTTATCTTGGATATATCCACGATCTCATTGTTTGTTGGAACGGATACCGAAATGGCTCCGCCGTATAGTTGTACAATCATTGAAGAAAAGTTGGGTGACGCGAATCAAAAGGAAAAAGTGTAGATAAAGAGTATAGAAGAAAAGTATTATAAAGAAGACAAGTATTATACATAAGTATTATATATCTATTATATAAGTGTTATATAGAAGATATAAATAACAAGGAATGAGGTATATTAAGATTTATACTACATATTGAAGTATTTGTAAAACATTTTGTTATCGTTCACCGATCTACAAATTTCATCAAAATTTTCCTACACGTAAACAAAACTACTTAGCGCCGCTCGTTAATCGCTTCACGCTTGATTTTAGGCCCGATGTCGTCCTTTTACTCCAAGCGCAAGCGTCCCATCTTGATCACGCTCACCGTCTTTGTGGTGTTGCTTCTTGTGACCAAACTCTCCACTACAAAACACAGTGATATCCAGGAGGTGCTTCAAAACATCCCAAACGAAAACATCCTCGGACTTTCCAAGTTGATTTACAACGAAAACGAGAAGAACCAGGACGAGTTTCTCTTGAAGTTGGAGAAGATCACCACCAAGTTCTATGCCGATCAGGAAGACCGTTTGGCGAGACTTGAGAAGCAGAACGAATTGCTCTTGAAGGAGTTGAAAAGCTTGAAGTCTCCTTCGAGTCAAAGCTCGCTTCGTGACAAACTCGTCTACTTATATCCATACGACCCTACAGTCAAGTTCCCAGCATACATTTGGCAGTCGTGGAAGCACGGGTTGAATGATGAAAGATTCGACGAAAAGTACAGAGAGGGAGAATCTCAATGGGCGTGGAAGAATCCGGGCTTTGTCCACGAGTTATTCAACGATGACACTGCACACACTATGATCAAGTACCTTTACCACCAAATCCCAGAAATTATAGATACTTATGAACTGCTTCCTGAAGTTATTCTCAAGATGGACTTTTTCCGTTACTTGATTCTTTACGCAAAGGGAGGTGTGTACGCTGATATCGACACTTACCCATTGCAACCTATTCCTAACTGGATCCCAGATAACGTGAGTCCAGATGAGTTGGGAATGATCATGGCCATTGAAGCCGATTCGGCGTCGCCAAACTGGAGAGATGAGCAGGTGCGCAGATTGCAATTCTGCCAGTTTGTTCTCCAGTCAAAACCGGGCCACCCTGTCTTGCGAGAAATCATCGCCACGATTGTGGAGACTACTCAGTCCAAGAAGGCTGGCAACTCTGAGTTGGAGTTGGTCTCCTCCGCACAGCAAAAGCAGTTGGAGATTTCTGGATGGACAGGCAGTGGCATGTGGACCGACGTGATTTTCCGCTACTTCAACGATTACATTCAGCTGTCCATTTACCAGAAAATCACTTGGAAGGACTTCACACAGTTGGAGATTCCAAAGTTGGTGAGTGACATCTTGGTGTTGCCAGTCAAGTCTTTTGCGCTGGAAATCGAGATTCCAAAGGACGGCAAGATCGACGACCCATTGGCCTTCGTCAAGCACTACCTGGCCAGTATCTGGAGGACGGGTTAGAGAAATGGCAGCATAAAAGAATGGCCAGGTGGCCATTTTCTGTTTGATTCGATATTCTCTCGTTTGCAGAGTATTTTATAGAGCAAGATTGGTAAAACGTGGACGATGTAGTAGATGTGGATCTATTAACTATAGAAGTATAACTATAGAAGTATAAACTATGGAGGTATAACTATAGAAGTATAAACTATGGAGGTATAACTATAGAAGTATAAACTATAGAAGTATACTAAGTATATTTGAACTTACTCTATCAATTAACGGGAATTAGTATGGATCAACCTGCCAAACGTTGGAACTATTCTACATCATCTGCCAAACGTTGAACAGGTCTATTCATCATCTGCCAATCGGTGGAACTAGTGTCCTCCCTTCTACACAATCCTTTTAGATCTATTGAATAATCTGCCTTTTAATCCTTTTTTGGCTTCTTCCCAGGAAGTAACTTCAACAACACATACAATACCCCCACGGCCAATGCAATGCCCGTCCAGAGCTCTACGCCCTCAAAGCTGCTGCTTCCATGAGGAATCTGAGCACTGAACTGAGGTTTGGTGTTCTGGTAGTGATAGAAAACCGTGTCGTTGGTAAAGTAAGCCTCGAAGTTTCCACCTACCAGTAATCTATTGTCGAAAGGGGAAGTTTCAAGAAGCTGTGAATCCTTAGTTCCATCACAAGCATAGAATAATTGCGGGGCACTATTGAACTTTTCAACCAGCTCTCCAGGACCTGGTTTCTGATACCTTGAGTGTAACGTAAAGTCGATTTCCTTAGGAGCTTCGTCAAACTCAAACAACACCTCACTTCCCCATTCGTCCACGGTATACTCTGGCAACTCCAAGTCGGACTTACCGTTGTGTACGACGAGCTGTGCACCTTTTGGGATAGACTGGTACTTGTCAAAGATGAACAGTTTTGACAAATCAAGATAATAGTAGAATTTGCAGTTTTCAGGAACATTATCTTCGGCGACGTACTCTTCAAAATCTGCTCCGTTGATACTTGAATGCAAGATGGGATGGAGCCCATTTGGTGTTATCGAGGACACTGCGGTTGCCTTTGCAATTCTGTGGCGTGGCTTGACGTGGAACATTGTCTTGTAGACGAATTCTTCATCCTCCACTTCACCTGTAACGAGTTCTATGCGCAACCCACTCAAGAAGAGGTCATCTGCGCTTGTAATCTTGTCGTCGAATATAAAAAGACCAATTTCTTTGGTAATACCCTCGGTTGCCTGAACCTTCAAGGTGTCACCTAACGTAGTCAACTCGCGGAAGACTATTCCTCCTGATGACCAAACCCAATCGAAAGTCGATCCTCCAAAGACGGTCTCTTTGGGAAGTTGTAATTGAGGGCGTGCGAGCTCGGTAGTGTGAAAATAAACCGAGTTGTGGGTTGGAACAAATTGGTCTTTCGTAACGCTGATTCCGAAGTTGTCTTTCAAGAGTGCAAAGACCTGTTCGTAGAACTCATCTTTTTGGTCAATTGACAGTATTTGGGGCACCGCGTATATGTGGAGACCGTATGAGTAGTCGTAGCTGAAAAGCTGGCTCTTCAGTGGTACCCCCAGTGATTGTTGAACTCTCAACAGCCGAACGAGTGGCGCACGAGTGGATTCGGTGAAACGGACGCGATTCTCCAAAGTGAACCCATCTGTGTTGGCAAATGTGGCCACACTGCGGTCGACCTTGTCCACGATGTCGTCGTTAGAGGACCCTGGGTTTAGGATGGTGAGCCTTTGTCGAATTGGCATATTGATCTAGAAAAAAAATGGCGGTGATAAAAAGATAAAGATGATAGATTTGATAAAGTGTAAAAAAGGATGAAGTGAAGGTAGTGTCAAAAGGTTGCATGTATTAGTGTTCAATGATGGTGGAGAGTTAGTAGGGTTGTCTGTTACTTAGTGTTAGTGGGGTTGAATGTTAGTTAGTGTTAGTAGGGTTGAATGTTAGTTAGTGTCAGTAGGTTTGAATCTTAGTCATTAGTAAATGTTGTTAGGGTTGTTAAATGTTAGGGTTTAATGTTGTAGGTTGATTATGTTGGGTGAGTGTGAATTCTGAATGTGAAATGTGGTCATTAGTTTGATTGTCGATATAACGTATTTATAGGATACAAGAAACATTTGGATTGTAGTCTATGTTATAATATCCTCTAGAAGTGGTTCATACTAGACCACCACTGGTTTTAGGCAGTTTTTTGCCATCGGTACTAAAATTCACTTAAATTCACTTCAATTCACCGACTACAATTTCAGTTCTTACCCACTATAATTTCAGTTCTTTACCCTTCACCATACTAAAATTTTACTTCACTCACTTCAATTTACCCTACTAATCCACTTATCTCCATCATGGTTAATTCGACCAGCTTCTTGGCTTCGTATTTTCTGCTCCACCCTACCAGTGCTAATAATCCGCCATATGCAGTGTTCTCCTATTCTTTTCTTTTATTTCACATTTTCCAATCTCTCTCTCCGCCATCTCCACTTATCTCTCTCCACCCTCTCTTCACTGACTATCTCGCTTGGCAGCTCCACAAAGACTTTGAACAATTGTTCCCTATTATTTCTCCATCAGAACACAAAGCAAGTGTTAGGAGCACGCACAAGTAGATATGGCACGATTTCTCACCAAGACTTGCACAGAGCTTCCCCTCTTGGCGTGGGGCAAGCTGCGACTAAACAGGGGTTGCTTCGATATCATGTTGCAATATACGTGTTGAGAATAGGGCTAGGGAGTCCGGTTCCGAAGTCCCAACGGAGTCTAAGTTCCGAAATACCGCCTGATGGCCGTACCGCGCTAAAACCACTCTCCGTTGCAAATTGCTCCCGATCAATCGAACAATTAAAACATTTCAGGGTCATGGAATGGATCTCCGGTCGGTCATAGCGAAGTCCTCAGCTGTTTAAATTTCACTCTACTGAAAAATAGACTTCAAGTTTACGTCATATCGCTTACTGAAACAGCACCCCTCAATCTTGTTGGTCGACGTCCTGAATACAACCATTAAGCATGATGCACTCCACGATTCCGAGCGGAGAAGATATGCTTTTACCTTTACAGAAACTTTCCAGTCCCATTCCATTTCTATACAAACCGTATTTTCCAGAGTTTGAAAACTCAAGGTGTCCAAATAATATGAAGATATCATGAACTCAAAGACTTCACAACATCTTACCCTCACACTCGTTCTCAGTTCACTCATCATCAGCTCATTTCCCTTTCCACTGAAACCATTAGAAACTCCTCATCAACCTCAAAAGCTCTGCGACGTATTCGTGGTGTGGGGCGGAGTTAATAAAACTATCCTCTAGAATCTTTTTAAACTCAGTAACTTGAGGTTTTCCGAGACGTGGGGATTTGAGGAGCAATGCCGACGAGACCTTCTTGTTCAACCTTTCGACTTCGGCTTCGAGAGCGGCGTCTGTGGGTGAACCGGTATCGTTTTCATCGATTTCAAACATCAAATCCACAATAAGGTCAATAGAGTTATTCAAGTCCTCTCCAAGATACTTGTGGACAGTTGCGTCAATCTCGTCCTTGACCTCCTTGATCAAGAACAAGCTCACGTCTTTCTGCTCGTACTTATTGATGAGCTTTCTCATGCAGTTGTTGAACTCGTCTATAGTGCCAGTCATGCGTTCGACCTCACGGTCCATACGTTGTAAAATGTCCAAGGTGGACGGCAGTGCCCGCACGGCCGTCATCTGTTCATGGAAGTTTTCATGCAAGTTGGCGAGGTTGTCCGCAAAGAACATCTCGTTCAGAAAGTGTTGCGATAGTATGGTGTGAGGGTCTGACGACTTAAAAATAGATGGCATCATAGAACGGATTTGTTTCATGGTGTTCTGTGTCTCGATGATACGCTTCTCATCTTCGTAGTTGTCGTTGTCTTCGTTGTCGTATTCTCCTTCGTCCAGTATTATTGAAACACCTTCATCTTCTTCGATTAAACTGTTGGAGTAGCTGTAGTATCCGGTAGCAAATTGGCCCGCATCAAATAATTTGGGACTGCTAACCTCGGGTTCCATGAGTGAGTTCTTCAACGAAAGCGTGAACCACGACCCTTGCGCGTTGACAGGCGCGGTCTGTGTATCTACGAGATGCTCGCTCTCTATCTGTGTTTTTACCATGTTGTCGGTACGTAAAATTCGTGCTGGAAAAAAAAAACTACCGACTAAGCTCGCCTTATATACTCCTGGCATTTTGCATACAAATTTTCCGTTATGAATCCTAAAAAATAATTCAATTTACCCCACCAAGCAGAGTAACTTGAAAATCAAAATGCCCGCCTTCGAGTTTCTTTTACTAAGAGGGGATAACGCGACTTTTCAAATAACACTATAATGTATGCTGAATAACATCCTGAACACTATAATGAAATGTATACAAGTCTGCTTTTTTGCCTACAACCCTAGCATCATCTATCAACAGTCATCGCCTCCTTATCTCATTCCTTAGCAACTCAAGTTTTTTTCGTATGGCTAATTTTGCTCACGCTCACGTACAAGGCTGTGGATCGTTTTGAACACGCGTATCGAATAGGGGAGCAACTCTTGCTGCAGGTTCCCATTTTCCAGATAACCGTATCGAATTTGCAACTTGTGGCTGGAGCAACGTTGATAAAGATGAAGTCCGGATCAAAACAATTGCTGGGAGTAGAGAATGTATCACTTCGGTGTTGGTGAGGCAATCGAAGTCCGGCAAAATAAATTCCAACATACTCGAGCAACATTGCTGAACAACAACATTGTCTTGATCATAGTCTTGCATCTTGGCACACCTTGGCTCCCTCAAAGCCCTCCCCTGTTGGTTCCAGAGGGCTAGAATGTTCCACGGAAAAATGAATGTCAGATAAGATGCAAATGGACAAAAGGTACATTGACAGTTACACAAACACCTTTGTTGTTGCTTGCGAGCAAAAGGGATCTGGTCGAAGGCCACGGTTCTGGTGAGCAAACAACAGTCATAGTATACCAGGGTATATAGTATACAAGGGTTGTATAGTGTATTACTCATCGAGTGGCGTTATAGCAGCCATACGTCAACGTTCCACTTTCAAAGCCTTTTTTGCTGCTCATCTCACTGCAAAATCTACACGGGTTTTTGATGGAGTTTACGTTTGTGCTTGTTTTCGCTTATGCATGATTCAGGTTGCGATGACCTGATTCAGTGTGGTTGGTTGCTTGCAGTGTGCTCTGGATCCCTACCAACTCCTTATTCAATCCTGCGGAAGCAATATCTCCCTCGCAACATGGCTTGCAACGGCCCGGTCCGACCCTGTCAAAGCCTTTGTGTACCCTCCATGGAACATGCACAATGAACAAAATCATTAAACGGCTGTGTCACGTGAGGTCCCTTAAGCCGTGGTGACTATGGTAAGGGTGAACGGATGGGGAGTCACAGGTGATGAGTAGTAGTTCCACGGTTAATGAGTGGTGAAGGTGATGGACTGTTGATATATATAACTTTGTGCGGGGAAACTTGCAAGTAGGTGAAACAGAAAAGACAGTTAATTCGGCTAAGTCATCGTCAACACAGTTGGTGTGGTAATAGGCCGACTCGGTAGTCATAGGCCAGCTCGGTAGTCACAGGCTGACTCGGTTGGCAAATAGTAGTCATACGTCGACTCGTTTGATAACCTTCAGTGGTCTACCCATAACGTTTATTAGTCAACCGATAACCTCCAGTTATATGTCTACCCATAATTTTCATAAGTCTACCAGTTCAGCCGATGGTCTTAAGCCGATATTCATCAGCCGATAGACTAAGCCGATAGTATTAAGCCGACTCCGATAGCCAAAACCCTTTTTAGTTAATCTTATCCCAACTTCATTTCCCAACTCAGTTCATATCCCAACTTATCATAGCCAACAGTTGATATGTTATTTTACAGATTGCTACTTATGGTTTCACTTACGAGTTTCTACGAATTCCACCCAACAAACTGTGTACTTCTTGATAGCTGTACCAGCAAACCTAAACTCCCCGCCATACCAAGCAAACCTAAACTAGCAAATTAAGCTCAACAACCCAACCTTAACTCGCCAACCTAACTCCCCGCCATCAGATCCCCGCTAACTTGTTTAACTCAGCTTTCAACTTTAACCTCCTTAGGCAAACAAACCTAAAAGTATGGCTCCGGGTTCCCTGCATGGAAACGGCTTGTGTGCAAACGGGCCGGTTGCATGCGAGCCGGCTAGAAGCGGAGTAACTTGGTGAATCGCGAAACTTGCATACGCCGTACTGGATTTAGGCTTTTCGGGATGATGAGGTACAACGATGGGAAGAAGCATGCGAAGTGATGCGAAGTGATGCGGAGTGATGAGGAGTACTGAGGCTTTCACGAGAGATCGTTAGAGGTCCATGTGAAGTATAAGAAATCACGAATCTTGGGAATTCATGTGAAGTCGTGATAATTTCATGTCAAGTGAAATGGGTCGAAAAGTGAGTCCAGACCACGAGTTTCGGTTACGAAGAAACAGGCTAATTCTGACCATAATGTCTGTTTCGGTAATTCCCACTATGTTATTCTCATTGTCATATTTTCGTCATAGCTAACTCACTTTCTTAATTGGTCTTTCCTTGATCCTTTTGGTCCTTCTCCTTCTGAACCTTTGTGGTGTTAGTTCTTTCAGTTACGGTCTTGGTTCTTTTGGTTGTGGTATTAGTTCTTTTGGTTGCGGTATAAGTTCCTTTGGTTATGTTCTGGTCCTTTAAGTTACGGTACTGGTTCTTTTGGTTATTGGACCTTTTGCTTCTTCATTCGTCTTTCTTTATTGCATTCCATGTATTCCTTCCCGTTCCTCCTTCTGCTCTTCCGCCCTTTCCTTATCTCTTCTGCTCCTCACCAAGTACTGCTCATTCTTACTTTTTGATGACTAGATTATTTATTACACCCATTCTATTACCCCACATCTATAACTCATCATGGTCTATCACTTTGCCACCTGGAATCAAAACCTTATACTCGATGTACATGTGACCGAACAAGTCGTCTTGTTCCAGAATAATCGGCATTCCCCGTCCCTCCAAGACCTCCACATCACCATCGCGCACAACCTCGCCCTTTTCTCTCTTCAACACGATGCGGTGCTCGTCGTAGCTTTCCTCCCCGAAAAACGGTATGATTCTTTCCCAGCTTCCATTCTGCGCTTCCTTCAATGTCAACACTTCGGTTCTGTACAAGTTTTGCTTCACACGTCTGAATCCCCAACTCTTCGTGAGATCTTCCTTGAGATGGATAACCAAGTCACCTGGAACAATGCCCGGCCGCCTGTCTGCCTCTCCGTTGAGAACTATGTCTGAGTTTCTTTCCAGTCCGGGAGTCACATACACATCATAATGTCTCGGTGACTTCTTCGATCCTTGTCCTCCACATTCCTTACAAGGGTTGGTGATCTTGTTACCACGACCGCCACACTCGTCACACAGGTGCTGGATTCTCTGTATCATTGGTCCCATCTGCCTTTGCGTTATCACTTGTCCCAGACCGTGGCACTTTCCACACGTGTGTGTCTGCTTGTCCTGCGATCCGGTGTGGTCGCACGCTCTGCACAAGTCCGTCATTTCCACGTCAAACTCAACCAAGTTTCCATTGTAGAACTCCGCCAACGGGATGTTCAAATTCAATTGTGCGTTAGCACCTCTTTGCTCCTGTTGTTGCCCATGGCCTGGGTGCCCATGGAAAAAGTGGTCAAACATATCGCCAAACCCACCTTGCTGCTGCTGAGGCCCGTCAGGGTTTCCGTACTGGTCGTAGTTAGCACGCTTCTGAGGGTTGCTCAACACTTCGTACGCAGCTCCAACTTGGATGAACTTGTCGTGGGCCTCTTCATCGCCAGGGTTTTTGTCTGGGTGGTATTTCAAACTGAGACGACGGTACGCAGACTTGATCTCCTTTTCGGTACTTCTCTTGTCTATTCCGAGGACAGCATAGTAGTTGTCGTTAGCAGCAACAGCTAGAAAAGACGCAACGAATGCTAGGAGCCAGAAGATACTTTTCATCGTGGTTTGCAGCTTTAAACACGTCAACAGATTGGATTTTTCTGTTTATCAAATCGCATATGCAGGAGTAATGAGAAAATCGATGGATCGGCCAAACCCTGAGTAAGCGATCTGTAGGATGGTGTTAGACCCACCATTAGAAAGTCTATTCATTAAAAGCTCTATTCATTAAAAGGTCTATTCAAAACTCTATCCAATCGTCTACTAGCTCCTCCCTCTATTCATCTTTGGCTTTCTCGGAAATACCAACACTCCTCGAATACTCACTCCTCGGATACTCACTCCTCGGATACTCACTCCTCGGATACTCACTCCTCGAATACTCGACACTCCTCGGATACTCGATACCCCTCGGTTACGACGTGCTCTACAGTCAAGCTCAATCCTCTAACATCATACAAACTCCACTCTTATCGCACCTCTTCCTTCAATATCTTGCAATTATCCCTTTTGGGCGCTTACGTAATCTCACGATTGACCGAGCTTCTCCACAACTATCACAAGATTAATATACTGCAATGTGGTTCTACCTTCCCGTAGCGCTACGCTTCATCAACGGTAGTGACATACATGGTATCTCCGGAGTGCAGCTTGTGCACATCGACGAGTCGAGGATGGAATCCTTTGTTGTTTCTGTCTGTCACTTGGCCAATCCATCCAACTACAAGATCATAGTGAATGCCCACAACCCCACAAACCTCAACGACCCCAGGTGGTACCCAGTTCTGATTCAGCGTTCCGTCGCTATAGACAGTGAAGTGTCAGATCTCTCGACGTTCACCAGCAACGGGTTTCGTCTTTTTCCCAGAGATTCTGTCAAGGAACTGCGATTATCTGTCTTGACCCTCCAGTTCAAAGGCAATTTGGACACCTTCATTAAAGACAACAAAAAGCTTTACAAAAACTTGAATGCAACACATGACGTTGCAGCAGGTTCGCCGATGGCTGTGGTTTCATATCCATTCAATTTCACCAATCTGATCCTTTTCTCCAGTTTCCATTCATCTGGTACTATCTGTGCACGGTTACCCAAGTTCCTTCTATCAGATGTCAAGTACCTTGAAAACATGGCTGGTGGGTTGGTGCTTGAGAACGAAGCCGTTATTGGTCTAGTGCTTGGAAACCTCAAAAAACTAAACGGTGATGGAGATCTCTCGGTGATTCTTTCATGGTCGGAGATTTCAAGGGCCATTGGCATAGATTTCTCGACCACACCAACGCAATCTACAAAAAAGGCCGACAAAGTGTTCCCTGTTATTGTCCAAACAGATTCAGGTACCACCTGGGGTTCTTGTGTACTCTACAATAAGAGTACTCTCGTCACAAATACGCATGTCATTGGCCCGTTCTTGAATTCCACTTCCGGAGAGATCACCGTATATTGTAACGGATCTCCAATAACAGTGGCTAAGGACCAGATTTGGACGCCATACCCCGAATTGGACCTCTCATTCATCGCACTCAAAGATCAACTCCACTTGGAAGTTTCAAAGGCCACCGCTTACTCGGTCGGAGATCCAGTAACAACCAAGGGTTATGGTCTTTTCGTCGACAAGTCCAACCCTGCTCCATTGGTTTCTCATGGCCACATCAACACCATATTTCCTCTTCCATGTGCGGGTACCTCAATCAACTCGCTCATTGTAACGTCGTCCTCATGCTGGAATGGGTCTAGTGGCGGTGGTCTCTTTGACCAAAATGACAACTTTGTGGGCTTGGTGTGTTCAAACGCTCAAGTTTTGACTCAGAAGGTCTTTGGAGAGCAACTACCAGGCAGGTCCCTGGAGAAACTCTCCAAGGTGGTCTTCGTGCTTCCAGTACAATTGATAGACTATTGTTATGAAGCTAGAGACAAGTTGAACCCACAGATAGTAGAGGTATGGAATTTGGGCCAATTTCACACCGACGTGGTGGTTCTGGAGTCCAAGCTTTAGACATACTTCGATAAGGATACAGAAGAACATACAAAGAACATACTATTGTACATTCAATGAACATTCAACAAAGGAATATACTATTGTATATACAAATAACACACCTCGTTGTACTCCAAAACTTACCATCTTACATTCTTGTAACTTTACAAGTCAAATATTACTATATACGAAATCTATTCTAAAAGCCCACTCAGCTATCTCTCAATAGCGTTCTTGCTCCTGTAGTTTGACATTCCTTGTTGAACCGACCCAAAACTTCCATTTTGTCTTCTCAAAAGAGGCGGCAACACATATGGATCAGAGTATCCTGCCTGGCTCATCTGTGGAGTCAAGTATGCCTGTTGGTACTGGTTCTGCTGTTGCTGGCCCAGTCCTTGCCCATTTTGCTGGGTGGATAACACGGGTAAAGGAGGATAAACGTACGACGGATTATAGTACCCGTTCTTTCCTGTTGACATCTTGCCGATGGAGTTCTTTCTTGACTCAACTACCGATGGACTCGAGCTGTTATGTGGCGAGACTGCAATGTCCATATTTGGTCCGCTACTGCTGGACGACCCCCCAGTATGGTAAGAATTCTGCGCCAAAACTCCTAACGTGATAGAGTTGGCACGTCTGTACTTGTGGTTATGTGGGTCTTGGTCAACAGAGTAGTTAATGAATGCAGGAGCAGGCATCTCTGGACGATCTTGCGATCCGGAACGGTCAGCCAATTTGGAAAGCTCGAGTGGAGCCAATTCGTCAATGAATTTGCACAAGATCCCCTTCAAGCTCGTAACGTTGGTCCAAACGCCCTTGTCGATAGTTCCAAACTTGCTGTTGACCTCACATCTGAGGAATTCCATCCACGACTCGAAAATCGAGTCCACCTTCAACTTGAGAACCCAGAACCACTTGTGGTTGAAGTTAAAGTCTTCTTCAGATTCGTTCATTTTCTGCGCCAAATTCAACTTCTTTGCAAGCACATGCTTGTTGTCAAGGAGGAGGTACAATAAGTTCTGCAAAATGTAGTTGGAATCAAACATTTCCGGAGAGTTCCAAGTCATTATGAGAGCCTTGTTCATGACAATGTACCATTCCATAACGAAAATCGCTATGGACTTCAACTGGAGAAGATTGTATTGCTGCAAATTGACAAGTTTAAGGTTCAAGAACGAGTTGAAGAAAATGAGTGGGAAACTTATGATACTCAAATTGTTGTTGATATCCATAGGATATTCCTTGAATTGGAAGAACGCCAGGGTATGTCCAGCTACGTCAACAAACTGCGATGCTTGGATGTACTCGTGCAAGTATCTTGTGATGGGGTATGAGACGGTAACTTCTTGAAGAGTTGCGTTGAGGAGGTCCCATTGATAGTACTTTGTAGGGATGAAAAGGTAGTTGTTGAGCAACTCATGAAACTTGGGAGGGCTGTTGATGATCAAGTTCTTCTTGAAAAGCTCAAAGATCTTGGTGCTATGCGTAGAGTGGTTTTCCAGGGTGGAGATGGTGTTGATGGACTTGTTGATGAGAATCACCGCGTTGTGCAAAGTATTCTTCAGGTCGTAGATGAGTAAAGGTTCTGAGTTACATGAATTCTTCAACTCATTTGAAAGTGTAGCCACAACCACAAGCTTCAAGAACACAGAGTCTCCTTGCATGTCATCAAAATTCACCACCAGCTTCAGGAGTTTAACCATGAAACTCGCGAGCGTCTCTTCTTCGTCAATCTTGCGGTGCACAAAGAACGAGTAGATCTTTGGCAGCAGCAGTTTGAGGTATGTTGAGAGCAAAATGTAGATGTTCCAAAACAAGGAAATGTTCAAGTCAATTAAGTTCGACGGCGAAACACTGCTGAGATTGGCGTTGATGATGCTACTGATATCGTTGAGGTAGTTGAGGATCACTGTGTCACTAACAGTAGTCTCTTCATCCGATACCTCATACTTACCCAAGTCGTACTTGAGGTAGATGTACGCAAGGAGGAAGAGATTATTCAAAATTTCAATCTGATCAAACAAGTTGTTGTTATTGTTGTAGTTTGGAATGAGGGTTTGAATGAGAAGGTTCCAGGCCTTTAAGAAGTATCCCATGGCGCGCTTGTGGTCCTTGTTGCACATGTAGCCCAACGCCACGATCGAATATACGATACCAGTCTTGAAGTTCTTCTGTGAGTGGTTCGAAGCTTCGTTGATTGTGTGATCATCCTGCTCGTTGTATCCATTCAAGTATACGATAAGGTCCTTGAGAATGCGGTCGAGGAGTGTGAAGGTCAGCAGGAGGGACGAGAGTTCGACATATCCAATCAAGAAGTAATCATTCAAGTTTACGTCGAAGCTTTCCTGGCCCAAGATGTTCTCGAGCTTGCGCAGGATGGAAAGAAGTTGAATCAAGTCGTGGTTCAAGGTCTCAGCCTTTGCTATGGGTTGGTGTTGGATTTGGTGCTGCAGAAGTTGCCGCAGAGAGTCCGGAGGTGGCACTTCCTCCTCTTCAGTCAGCAGCAGCTTGCGGCGCTTATTGTCTCCTGCTGTGGGTATCGAGTGCACTGTCCGGCAGTGTCTCTGGAGCAAGTCACGCCGCACAAACAGCGACAGACAAGACGTGCAATGGAAAGGCTTCTCGTTTGTGTGAGAGCGTTCATGACGCTGCTTATGCTCTGAGCGAGTGAACGCTCGAGCGCAGAAGGCACAGATGTACTTCTTCTGAGCTCCCATGGTGAACGGCAAGAAAGTTTAGGATACCGACAACGTGATTATAAGGAATCTATTGTCAAAGTATATAATTGTCAACCGAAATCAAGACGACAGTCACTCCCGAATTACTTCTAACTATAGACTCAGGCGCGGATTGTTCTAAGTGATTGTTACGCTGACGGGTGTTTTGTTGTTACGCCGACCGTGTTTGTTATTTGTGCGAAACAATGTCTTATGAATGGTTGCAAAAAGACAAAAAGACAAAATTTTTGTTGAGATGTCACGTGCGCGTCAAAGTCCGACGAGAATTCCGGAGTGGGGAAAAGTGTAAACGGAGGTTCCGGACTGCGAGAAGAGGACGGAGCGGATCTCTGTGGTGAATCTTGAGGACGTGTCTATTTGGTGTCCTTTAAGTTCGCGTTGAAGAATTTGCAAATAAATTGCGCGGTAGGCAGTGTCGCAAAAATTCGGCAGCGGTTGGTTATGGAGTCGGAAGGCGTACGGATAGTTCTGTGTATTTATAATGTGTGCTTTTGCATGCGAATGTGTGGGGGAGCTAATGGGGAAATTTTCTAGTTACGGTGCGTTTTGTATCTTCCAGTCGCTGAAAACAGAAGACAATAATTGCTTTGTGTAATTTTCAGGTGATTGACCCCGCTACTTTTATTCCCCTCAGAACTCCGTAGGCCGTTGGAGTTCGGGGGTCGAAAGGGGGCAAGGAAATCTACAGCGAGCATATTCATGGAGGGGTATGCTCCCGGGACGCAAGTTCTCCTCCTGTCAACAGGGTAGCAAGCATGTTTGTTAAGATGGCTATTGACTTATTGTCCATCAACAATGTCGTCATATTGTATCGTCGTCTGCCACTTGTTTTTTTCGACGCGGATTGTTGCCTGGGGTACATTGCTAAAAACACGGGTTTGGTTGGGGTTTGAAATGGGACATTTGATCAAAATGCGAAAATATAGGCCTTCGTGCATACAAGTACTCTGCAGTGTTCAGCCGTCAGGTGGTTTCGGAGCAGTCAAGCAACTGGACATCTGTGTCGATGTGGGGCAGATGACTGCACTACCAGCGCTCCCAAGATGCAGACACGGCGGATGCAGTGGCAGAAAAGGCAATCCTAGGATGAAATACGGCGAGGACTGATTTCGCTATTCTAAAGGCCTTTTTCCAGTTTAGGTATTTTCGACCCCTTGCTGCGTGCACTTGGGGAGTCACTGGGCGGAAGGGCTGGGATCGGTGGGAAGAAAAACGGGTGAACTAACGGAATACACACATATCGAACAGTCTAAGGCTTACGGACGAGAGGAGGTCTGCGGGTGATCAGGAACCACAAGATCTAATCTGGATATTAAAGTCCGCACAGACGCTGGTTGATCAAAAAAAAAAAAATTTAAACTACTTGGGCTCTTGGTGACAATTTCAAGGATCATCTTACAATGTCCATAAAATGTCCATAAAAATAATATAACTTAGGGGGAGGGGGGTTATGTTTGGGATTCTTCTGTGGGTGTTATGATACTTAGAGTCTAAATGGATTACTAAGTCTTTTGGCATATATTTGAGTATCGTGTAATTGGAAACTTTTGCGCACTCGCATCTATCGCAACCCATTCCAGACCCCAACAAAGTCTCTTTGTGTAGCTATACCATGCTTCGATACGAATAGGGGCCTGTACCTAAAATCTTGGGTCTTGTAACATTGCACAAATCCCCGTGCGGATCTCGTAACCCTTTGAGAGCTTGGAAAAATATATATGTATGATCAGCATTTGATCCTCAGTCGCTTATGGTCAAGGTGAGATGTTGGGGAGTGAAATTTTACAATAGGCAAAGTCAGCCGTGACGGTAAAAATATCCGATATCCATGGGTATTTGATGAGGGGACCAAAGTTAGAAATAACGGAATATTGGTAGTTGCGAACTCGGAAAGCTTCCCTCTTTGCGACCCTCCGCACCAAATAGGAAGCTCGACCGGATTCTATAAAAGATGAAACCTTGACTGGCTTCCACTACATGGTAGGCGAAACCGTCGGCTCAAACAACTAATTTGTGTGAGTGGGGCGGTTGCAAACCCGATTATTATCTGGAGTACAATAAGTAACATCTTGAGTCTCATCATGGTGTCATGTCGTAATGTCCAGCCCTATGGATTTCCGGAGGACATCATAAGGACACCATGTGTTATTCGTATCGTCATATTCATATCGTATCTCATAATTAGGCTTTCTGCAACCAAGATTACACTCTCATTACCCCTACCTCATAACCTTGTTGTGTTTCACCTTTTATCTCCACTACTAAATGCTTTTTAAGATTTATGACTCCGAGTGGGGATAACAAATTTTTCAACTCCTGGACCAAAATCTGCTCATGTTGGATTGCAACAATGTATCGTCAATGGAACAGAATGGGTTAGAATGGGTTCCCATAAAAAAGAAGCCTTCGCTTTTTATCAAGTTTTGAAGGACGAGTGATGGTTGCTTGAATTTCATCTTGTATGTCTTGCCTGTCTATAGGAAACCTTAATGACATCATAATGAATGAGTTCATAATGGCTTCAAATGAGTTGATAAAGATTTCAAGGGTTCATGACTTTAATGGAAGACAAAAGCATGACAAGGATGTCATAAGCACAACGACTAACATAAAGAAACACTTCATTACGACCAAGAAACACTTTTAAAACGAACACTTTCAAAATGAACACTTTTAAAAGGAATAAGTACTTTCATTAATCACTGTCATTAATCACTTTCAATAGCCATTCTCTCTCGACTATTCAAGTACCTGTTCATTGATGTGCTCCTTCATCTTGTATCCCATCTCTGATCCTTCCTCTCTTGCTCCTTTATCTTGTATCTCTGACCCTCTCTCTTATCCCCCACTCCTCCCCCTCACTCCGCCCTCCCTTCAGAACTTGTGGCCTTCGGTTTTCCGTATCCCTTCATCTTCCTGTTCTCTTGCTCTCGGAGTACCAACAACACACAAGTAAATGCCAACTCGTCCACCTCGCTGTCGCCGTTTCTACACGCAAACATCTTGATGGTACCCTCCCGCACGTACTTCCCGCCTACGCGCAAGTTGTCGTCCATGTACGTTGCGAACGCGGTGTGGAGGGCCGGGAGCTGCCGCAAATTGCGTTGGATGTCCAACCTGTGCAGCTTCTCGATCTGCCGACAGAACGCATTCTGAGCAAGGGCCTCGCTGTTGAGGCGGGCGTTTTCCTCCTGCCCGTCACAAAGCATCTCTGCCGACTCCGGCATCACAAAACATCGAATCAAGCCATTGCCAAAAGTCGATGTAGTAACCCCAACGGTCCGAACCTTGGTCCCACCCTTGTAGACAAAGTCCACGCATGGTTTGTGGCTGTTGTTGTTGAGCAACACCACTATCGAGCCGTCGGTAAACTCAAGCGTATACTGCGATACGTTGTTCCCTGCGACTTTGAAGAACACCCGGCAGTAATCTCGTCTGTTGCCATCCGGAAAGTGCGATATGATCATAAACGGCGTGTTTCGCATGAAAATGCCCGCGATGATGGGCAGCGACGTCTGTAGGAGCGGATGCTGTGCTTTCTTCGCGCGGTAGTCGTCGAAGTGGTCCTTTGATTTGAAGATGAAGACCCCTGATGTGAGGTTCCGCAGGACGATGGGGTACTCACGAACGCTATTGTACAGCAGAGCGGGTCGTCCAAAAACGTTCACCGGGCGCTCGAGAAGCGTATCTTGAAGCGATATTAGGTCTGCATTGTCTGGTTGTGGTGTTCCCGAGTCTACTAGAGTGTTTAGAGTCTCTTCACTGGGTCGTCTGATCATCACCGAAAAAAGCCAGAACCGGAAATACAAAGATGATTAAGAAAATAGTCATAAGCATAACATGACAAGATTCGTATTCATGAATATTATGTCGTCAATATCAACCCAAATCAACTAATCATCTAGTCAATTATGATCTAATCATCAATCATCTATCAACTTATCATCAATCAACATGTCATCAATCAACTTATCATCAATCAACTTGCCATCAATCAACATGTTTCTATCAACTTATCATCAATCAACTTATCAACAATCATCTATCACCTTATCTTACCATCTTATCACCTTATCTTACCATCCTATCACCTTAATTTCCTTAACTTCATGATACTTGGACCTCTTAATCCTTACTACCTCTTAATACCTTACATACCTCCTTTAGATCTCAGACTAATTGGGAAATATTCCGCGGTTTTTTAGTCACAAGATCTAAGACAACTTTATTGTTAACACTGACTCACATTCTATCCACACTTCTCTTACATTCGCTTCTCATTGATCCCCGCTCTCATCCCCCGGCGATTTCTCACTCTTTGTGCCCCTCTTTTTGTACCCACGGAATCATCTCCTAAATCAGTAACTTCCGAATGACAGGAATAGAGTATACTGTCAAAACTCATAACTACGACAACTGTCACAACCACCATAACTGAGACCTACTTAACTATCACCTACCGTGCCTGTCACCTGCCGTGCCTGTCACCTACATATCGATCACCATGTATCCCTACATCTCCACCTTCCAACCTCTTCTGACTCACTTTTATTCTTCAGATCCATTGCGAGCGTGTGCAATTACTCAGCTGCCTAATTGATCGCGTTATCGGAATGAGCCATACCAAAAAAATTTGTACATAACAAGAAGCACATCGTTACCACAGTTGTTGGCGATATTACTCCAAGATGCTCGACGACTTCCCGCTTCGCCAAATCCTCATCTTGAGCTTGATAAGGTTCTCGGAACCCATAGCCTTCACGTCGCTATTTCCATACCTTTACTTCATGATTCGCGACTTCCACATCGCTCCCGAGGAAAAGGACATATCCAAGTACAGTGGTTACTTGGCCTCGTCGTTTGCATTGTGCCAGTTTCTATTTGCAGTGCGCTGGGGTAAACTTAGCGAACGCATCGGTCGCAAACCAGTGCTATTGATCGGTTTGACAGGTACCGCGGTGTCACTCATAATGTTTGGCTTTTCCCAAAACTACTACTTTGCACTCTTCTCGCGCTCCCTTGCCGGTGCGCTCAACGGCAACATCGCGGTGCTACGCACGGTCGTGGGCGAGATTGCCACCGAAAAGCGCCACCAGGCTGTGGCGTTCCTGACCCTCCCACTTATCTTCAACTTTGGCAGCATCATCGGTCCGGCAATCGGCGGTTCTGCATACTTGACGAGGCCTCGCAAAGACCTGCCATACAATGCTACAGACATATCCCATGCAGGTGCTCTTGCTAAGCGGTGGATAGAAAAGAGAGGTGTTACTACTCTTTCATCCTCTTCTCCGTCCTCTCTCTACGAAAAGATCCTCAACAAATACCCATATGCCATGTCCAACATCGTGGTTGCGTGTTTCCTCGCGTTTTCCGTGGCCTGTGGAGTGCTCTTCTTGGAGGAAACCCACGAGACCTTCAGGTTCAAGCGCGACTACGGTGTGGAATTTGGGGACTGGTTACTCCTGTTTGTGGGCATCTCTGCACCTCCACGTCCTTGGGATAATGTGCCCCACGAAGCCACTCTTCTCCTCGCAAAACCACTCGCTAGAGACTCCGAAGGCACCCCAGAGTTGGACCCTGAAGCTGCTGCAAAGTCCTCGGTCGACTACTCAAACGCATTCACGGCGCCGGTGGTGCAGGCAATGACTGCAAATTTCATCATTGCCCTCCACACAATTGCTCACAACGAATTTCTCCCAATCTTCCTAGCCTCGCGGTTCAAGCCTGACAAGCTCCAGTTCCCGTTCCACATCGTGGGAGGTATGGGCATGGACTTGGGTTCGATCGGAACCCTTATGCTGGTCACCGGTATTGTTGGCATGTTGATCATCATGTTTGCATTCCCAGTAATGGATGCAAAATTGGGCACTATTGCAGGGTACCGATTTTCCGCATCGCTATTCCCTCCAGTGTACTTCTTGACGCCGTGGATCGTCTTTACCTTGCACGAGTATAACCCGTCGTTCCCTCGTTGGTTTTCAACCGCAGCCTTATACACACTCACGGCCGTGAAGGCATTGGGAGGCCTGACGGGTTTCCTGCATATTATGCTCCTTAATCACCGTGCTGCGCTACCCAGACACAGGGCGTATGTGAATGCGAGCACCATGGGTTTCAGCAGTTTAGCGAGATTCGCAGGGCCCATCATATTCGGCTACTTGATGTCGGTGAGTGAGGAGAAGGAGATCGGGTGGTTTGCATGGTGGGTCATGGCAGCATTGGCAGCCGTTGGAATGGTGCAGTCCTTTATAATTAGAGATTATGATGATGAGGAAGAGTAAGAAGGAGGATTGGAAGGTTAGTTGATGGTCACTTTTAGGCGGCTTCATTAGTCACTATTAGGCGGCTTCATTAGTCACTATTAGGCGGCTTCATCAGTCACTATTAGGCGGCTTCATTAGTCACTATAAGGCGGCTTCATCAGTCAACTACTTAGTCACTATTAGGCGGGTTAGTCAACTACTTAGTCACTCCTCACTATTGGTCGACTTCATTAGTCAACTACTTAGTCACTTCAGTCTCTTCTCATTTTCAGTCACCTTCACCACCTTTACCCGTCATAAGCATTACTATTTATTAGATCATTGAAGTATTTATTAGACAGCATAATCAGGTCATGTAGATCAGGTGATACTGTAGTCCTGTATTTTTTATAGTCCTGCTAACAAAGTGTTTCCTACCTTTATACAGTCTTACCTACTCCTTTGTACAATCTTTCCTGCTTACGTCTTTCCTGCTTACCTCATAGTCCTCTTTAGTCCTCTTTTTACAGTCCTGCCTATACATCATCACCAACATCTCGGCTTGTTCTCAGCCCTGGCCGCCGTTAAGCCCCTGGAATTGGGTGGACAAGCCACGGGAATTGAGTGGACCAGAGTTAAGCCCCCACGGTACTATTGATGGCCAAGCAAGCAAGATTATCTTGCGACAATGCCAACAAGGTTAAGTCGGAAACGGGGATAATTTCCGGTAGCAAGGACAAAATCCGTGCATGCTACCCCAACGGCCGTCCCGTCGACGTTGTCCCAACCTTTCAGCCCTGCTCCTGCACTTCAGCCCTGCGAAACCCACTTCTCGCCGTGCCTTCCGAAATGACGTCAAATTACCGAGTGTCCGGGTAAATACTCGGAAATTCCGGCCATTACAGCAAGCAAATTCCCTCAGTGTCGACGATAAGCCGTGAGGGTCTAAACAGGCCCAGTAGTAAGCGAGTTTGTATTTGGATCTATTGGTTTAGAAATTGACAGGTAATGGACTTGCATTGAGTCAATGTCTCATTATTGTACTACACGTTTCTCAGGATTTTTTGTAAATTAAATACACACATCTCGAGTCAGGCCATCGTTCATGAACGCAGGCAGGTTCCCCAACCCACCAGCGCTCTCCAAGCCATCATCAAGATTCATTCACCAAGCAATCAGCACGTTCCCCAACGAGCTGGTGCCCGGACCATGGACAGATTCAACCCACAATTAAAAAAAGTTTGGTACAATCGATTCCCGTCAATTGTATAGTAGTTTCACGCATTAAACATTAAGGTATTAAAACAAGTAGCAGCTCAGAGAGCTGTAATCACAGCCAGTGGCTGGTGCGGGCCCTTACAGACCTGAATAACGTGGCCATCGGCTCACAGTTAAGTCGTATGGACATTAATTCCGGCTGGCCCAGCGAGCCAACGTGCTTAGAATCTCTGCTGAGACTTCTTGGCCTTAATGCTCTTGTGGATGAAGATACCGGCAACAAGAACGGCAATCACGAAGAGCAAGCAGAACACTAAAATAACACCAGCGGGAAACATTGTAAGTGAAGATTGAGTGTAAAGAAAAGAGGAGGAAAACTTGCTGCCTTCTGGGACTGCATCGAATTTATAGGTTTTGCCCATCCGAATTTGCCCAATTATTTGTTTTGAAATTATGCACTGATTGTGACTCCGAAAACGGAAGGAGAAACAAAACCACTTATGTAAGCAGAACACAGAGCCCTTTTCGGTGCGCGCTTAAAATTTTTCACTCTAATTTACTCGGCCAGCTCGGCCACACCGGGGATACCCTCTCTAAGTTGACGGCCTGCTCGGATGTGAGCCGTGGATATGTGCTTCTGGCAATGCGCGTGTCCGTGACGCTAGCACTAATTTGGAAACTCACAACACACATAATACACACGACATATCTAGGCCCTTGGTGCTCGTCCAACCATGCTCTTCGTCCACTAGTACCTCGCTAAGCGAGCTGGTATCGGGACAAAGTCGTGCTCCATGCCAAATTGGGTAGGACACATGCCAAATTGGGCGTGCGCATAGGTTTTTCCGCTAATTTAGTTCCAGACGTTCGGCAGCACCGTCGATATTACCTTCATTTTCTATAGACCTCTCGTATACCTTTACTATTTTTGATACTACGCACACCATTTCTTTTCGCACATTCGTGCCTATTTGGTGCGACAATTTTTGCAGCTCCCCAGTCAGCCACACAGCGTTTCTTTTCCCTTCCTAGAAAAATATGAGGGGTCTATAGCGGGTCTACGAAATAGCCGTGAGGTTCACTCGGAGGCTTACGGTGAACATTCTCAAGTATAGCTGTGTCGATGGAAATTCCCAACATCTGCTTTTGTCACCAGATTTTCGCTGACAACTTTTTCTTGGTAATGGGGAAACGTCCGGGATTCCTACCTTCACACCATCGGCCTCGGCGATCTGATCGTGCTAGTTCTTGGCCGTCCTCCTGCTTGCTACTAAGATGTTGTGCACCCTGAGTATAACCTAGCACAAAGCGGCCAATGGCCAATGATAAATAGCCGTTGTTGAGCTCAATCACAAAAAAGTTTTTCCATTGGCCGAAAATGCCGCTATTGGGGGAGTATTATCCGTGCTCTCAATGGGAAACATATCCGCGCACTTATTACTATTCGGTTTTAGGAAGTCATGGCATACATGCTGGTTCGTGCGGATGTAGCACCGGTGCAACGTCACACTATGGTGTAATTAACATCGTAGCCCATCGACCTATTCTCCCAGAAATAGATATTTAAACTTTGTTCGTATTTGGACATCATATGCTTGTATTCATTGCATGTTGATGTTTTTTTGACGTTGCCGAGTTCTCAAACAAATGCTTTGCGGGCTAAAGTGTCGTGCCTTTCCAGTGGTCGCACAACCAAAGGCTTACACTATTGTATCAAGCGCTTGTATCACTGTAACTCTCCGCAATGTCCACATCACCCCAACTTGACGAGTCTTCTGTGCATGGTGGATTCTTGGCATCAGAGTTTAGTTTTATCGCCCCTGCAGATAGTAGTCCAATCAGTGGTTATCTGTAGATAAGATGTTCTATTTTGGACGTACATAATAATCACAATATATATGCATTCAGCACTGTGATTTCTGCAAAAATGAGAATTATACTCATTTGACTCTATATGTATTCAAGGTGCAGCCTTCATCTCCTCTTTTAACCCTTTCAGCACACCCTCTATCAACCCACTCTTTCAACCCACCTTCTATCAACTCACTCTTTCAACCCACTCTTTCAGCACACTCTATGAACACACTTTTTCAACTCATCTCCTCCTTTAACCGACTTCTCTTTCAACTCCATCTCATCTCCTCTTTTAAACTACTTCTCTTTCAACTCGTCTCTTCTCACCTCTTCCTCTTCCTTCTACTCTACTCAGTTCCTACATCATTCTGTCTGTTCTTATTCTTCCTACTTGTTTCCGCACACACATTTAGAAAATTGGTAAAAGTCCGCTGCGCACCAGGGTCAATAGCATTCGCTAATTATAGGGTGCCGTGCAGCGCTCTGACTAGACCAGTATCAAAATCATGGCGTCATCGGTATAGCAAGGTGACTAGCAAATTCATAGCTGTACTGATTGGTAGTTCTCATAATCAGTGGTAATCAGCAACATTAGTACTGTGGTGAAATTCTCATATCTCTGTAGTATCGTCAAATCGGCTATAACATTAGCATCAAGATAGCATAACTTTAGCTCAAAATAGCAAAACTCTGCAACAAGGCTGGTATAGCAAGGCAGCATCAGCAGTCAATCATACGCTGAAAACTGCTCAGTAACGGAGAGTAATTCGTTCTCGGTATCGCAGAAATTATTCTCGGTATCGGAGAACTAATTCGTATCTTCAGGTATAGGCCCTGTCAACAGATTCCCAGTCGTCGACAAGTGATAGCCTTAGGGTATACCGTTGTTAGCGGTAGTAATAGCATAGTCAGTATAGTCAGAAAGCGAACAGAAACTCAAAGAGTCATGAATTCTCGAAATATTGAAAACTCATGAAACTCAGAGATCCTCATATAGATTGTCAAACTCTCGTTCTTCAACCTCGGGTATCATGTACAATGCAATAAAATCAATCAAATGCAATCAACTGTTTCTAGGCGATGGCTTGGCCCCTCGTCGAACCCCACTATAATGCACTTCGTAACCATCCATCCGTGTTGGTCTCACAGTCTCCACCTTTAGTGTCCGAGCTGTGCCCCACTTGCTTCGCTTACCATAGAGTTCTTCCAACTCACGGGTACCATTGGAGCCCAACTCGACTTCTTCCGATAGTCGAGCCTGGGCACTTCTCAATGGCGTCCGTCGGTAGCTAGCTGAAGTGAGCGTGGAGGATGGTCTAGGTTGTGCAAACGTCTCTTCATGATTTGCATTTGGTTGTTTGATTTCAACGTCACTGTTGTATATTGACGTCACATTCAATGTACTTTCTGTTTTGTTGCTTCTGCTATTCCTAGATGTGAATATCGCATTCTTCTTCGCTGACTTGGCTGCTGAGCTTTCTTTCGCAGGTTTGCTTGATGTAGCTTTTTTCGAGATAACCTTGGTTACCTTAGAACTGTCCTTGGTAGTAGTTGACTTCAAAATGGTATTGGATTTCTTGGTAGTAGCAGAGGATTTAGCTGAGGTAGTAATTCCAGAAGGTTTAGCGGTATTTTTACCAGATGCTTTAACCTTAACAGTTGACTTAGCTTCCTGTGTCTTGGCCACCTTGCCAGGAGTCAAAGCTTTGCTGGTTGTCTTTTTCGTCTTCACTTCCTCCGTTGCTTTCGTGGCTGGCTTCTTAACTACCTTCTTTGGCGCAGTCTTCACCGGAACTGAAGTAGTCTTGACCGACTTCTTAACCAGCTCCCTTGCGGTAGTCTTAGCCAGCTTCTTGAACTTATCATAGGTTTCAATTCCATTCAAGGAACTCAACATGACGTCGTTCTTACGAAAGTCCAGTGACGAAGTCAGGTTCTCCAACCTCGCCATCGCCTCGGTACTAGAACCACAGGAGCCTCTTATACTCTTGAGTGCAGGCTCTCTTGAAACGTATGTCGCAGTTAAATCAACTTTGCGAGCGGGCTTTTTCAAGAAGTTGTCTTTGCCAACAATATCAAGCAAGGCTCTGATGTCCAAGGTACTACCTGGTGGAATTGCATCAGGATTCGACGGTGTCACGCAAGACTGCGTAACTTCCTTTCTTAAAACCTTGTCAATATCCACCTCCAGGAAAAAGGCACACAGTTGAGGAAGATCTGGAATTCCCATCTGCTCCAGGAACATAGCACGAGTCCACACATTGCTCACTTGTAACAAAAGTGCAGCACGGTATTTATCTTCTTCACGAACCAAATACCTTAGTTCATCGTGCACCGTGAGCGCTAATCTGGCATTCACTCCGTATTGGTCACAAAGGTATTTCATGGCCACAATCAACAAATGCAAGTAATCAACGCCTGAACTCTGGATCGCCCAATTGATTCTCAGTGTGAGATACTCGTTCTTGTTCAAATTTGTAATGGTGAGTGCGTTGGTGATAGCAGCTCCTAAAACAGGTGTTCTGGGGTCTTCTTGGTATGCAATTGCACCCAAGGCATTAAACATCACAGACTCGGTTCCTCCGTAGTATAGCCTACTCGATCTTCCGTTACCTAAGGTTTCTCTCAAATACCGTGACAGTCCTTGCAGGCCCTTTGTCTTCTGGTAAAGCTCACGAGCAATTTTCTGAGCCTCGTCATCAGAAAGTTGTGCGTTACACTGCTTCAACAATCTCGTGGCAAACTTCACACCCGCTCCGTAAATTCTACCATAGTTGAACACTTTGGCGTCGTTACGCAGAATACCCATGATTTGGGCTGTTTTCGAGTGCAAGTCCGTGGCTTCGTTCTTGTCACCTTCCAAAGTCATCCAACCTAATGCGGTTGCGCCATGGATCCCGAAAACACTGTCTCCTACCAACAGCGCAATCCATAACTCCTCTGAATCAACATCCGCACCAACAAACACGTATCCTGGAGGCGCTTCTATCATTGCCTTCAATTCCGAGCCAATACGGGTCTTCTTTGCAGAAGAAGCAGTGAGCCAGGTATTTTCGGTGGCACGGCGCGTGATGGTACCCATGGTGCAAAGCAATGGGATGATAATTCCTTGAATTGACAAGTCAAGGTCTGGGAATTCAGTAGGATCTGACAATTGAGAAACCTCCGTGGAAGCTGCTTTAGAATCTTTCTTGGAAACTTCATTAGAAACCTCTTTGGACTGGGAGTCATACACAACAAACTGCAGCATAATCCGCTTTCTGTTGCCGACCCAGTACAGAGCTTCGTTATTCAATGCCATAATTTCCAGCACATATTCATACTCACTGGTCAAGGTCCCGTCTTCAAAGTATCTCAAAAACCCCTTCAGGAACATCAGAGTGCATCTCTTTCCGCCATCCGGGTGAGGAACCTTGAAAAACATCTTTGAGCGATCCTGCATAATCTCAGGCAGGTCTTCACTCAAATGGACCTCCTTATAGTTTTTTGCGGTCAAACGAGCCTGTTCTTCTTCATTGAATGGCACTTGGAAACTCCAACCATCGCGGTCGGTCCAGATGATAGGATACCCTTCCCACTTCAACTTGAGCAAAAGCGGAGTGATACGCGTGCGCAAGTTCAAGTTCATTTCACGCTGTTTGGTGCCATGCTCCAACGTCTTTTGTGTTTTGCACAAATCACGGTACCATTCTGGATACCCACAAAGGTATGCTTGTTTAGCTGTGGGAGTCCCATCCTTCTTGAGCCTTGGTTGTTTAATTTCCCAGTTGAGCTGAGAAAGCCAAATGTCGTTACTAAAGTCAGTTTGCTCAGTTTTAACCGTCTCCACCAAGTCATTTGCAATCTTGTGCAACTTTCTCAGTACTTCATCACGGTTTTCCTTGTAAACTTTCTCGGCACTGTTGATGTAACGCTCCCATTTCTTCGTAGTTGGCAAGATGTAACTCCCCATCTGCTTCAAAGCAGCAAAGCTCGCTGGGTGCGGGACTTTGTCGCGAAATTCAGGGAATAACTTTTTCGCAACCGCAAATGTTGCATAAACGTCACGTGCACAGTACTGCATCAAGTGATTAAAATTTGCAACCACTGTTTGAGGGTCTTCTGTAGCAAAAGCGTTACGGTCTTCCTTATCGAGCTCAATTCCGCAGTGGAATTCGGCCACTGCAGCCAACGAATTAAGCGAGCCCTTTTCGAGCCAAGGGTCATCAACGAGCTGCTGGTTTGCTTCGGTTACATCTAGGTCATCGTCACTATCCGCAATTTTCTGGTGCTGTTGCCAGCTGATTCGCTGTTGAGAACAGATTCCAGCAACAGCGACATGAAGTGACATGGCATCGAGGAAAAACGCGTTCGAAGCTTTAATATCATACTCATCCTGCACACGCGCACGATCATATGATACGTTGTACCCAACAACAAGCCGTTTTGTGTCAAACAAATCCATGGGCATAAGGTGCTCAATACCTGATGATTGGTCCACCAAGTAAGGAGAAACCCATGCGTACCATGCCTTTTCTGAAGCACAAGTTGCCATTGTAGGATAGTTTGAAAGCTTGTACATTACTTCCACATCAAACACAAGAGCATCCTCCAACGGCACTTCCACGGGTTGCGGGGTCTTGCCTGGCTCATATCGGGTCCATCCGGCTTCGAATGCCCACTTTTGAGGCATTTCAGGTAAGCTCAGATTGAAAAATGACTCGGCCATGGAAAGGTATGGTTCTGCCTGCTCCTGTCCAATACGGTGAAAGTGTTCATCCAAGCTCGAACCAACGAGCTTGGGGAAGTTTGGAATGTCTATTGGATCCGTAATGAGTGTTTTCTTACCAAGAAGTTCGTTCTGACGAAGGTGCTCCTGTGCCATCTCCACCATATTCTGGTTTTCTGGCTTGAGATACGCACCTGGTGAGCTCTTGGGAAAGAGCTTTTTGTGGAGTGGTTCTGAAACATACTGGATTCCAAACTGGTTTACTCTAGGAGATGGTTCTTTCGAAAGTGTGCTCTTAAGTCGTAGTGTGACCCTGTGCGGTCGTAGTAACCTCCGCATTCCACGAAGAGCCGTGAGCTGATTCGCCACCATCGCAGACATATTCAAAAATGCCCTCAAATACGACTAATGTGGAAAGTACCAGCCCGGTCGGTTCTTAGAGTGTGTGTGATCAAGCCCGAAGGCAATATTGGGTCAGAATCAATTCCGCCAGAATTGTTGATCTGATGTGATCTGCCCGTAAGGTGGTATGATTTGTGGCGGTTACCGAATCTTTAAGCTGGTTTAACAGTATATATTCAGCCTTATAGTAGGTAATGAGTAGAATACCTAGCTTTCTTCTTTAAGGGGGTAAAGGTAGGTTCTAGTTGCTCCTTGTTGTGATCCACAAATATGTTCCATCTCTACAAACTCAGACGTTTCAAACGGATTTGTCAGCGCTTACGTAATTGCTTTTTGGAGTAACCCCCGCTCTATTTCCAGAGTCTTTGTTGACCTTTTGCGAGTTCTAAGGAGCTGATGGAGCAGGATTTCAGGTGAGGTCAGGCAAAGCTGTTGGTGGACGGCAAAGGGGAGAGATTTGCACGATTTGAGGTTAGATTTTTACGAAAAGTTCATGGAAAGTAGTTGGTATTTCTCAATATCTCCTTCAATTACATCGTGATAGCAAAATTAGCCTCTCGTTCTACCCTCGTCCTACCCTTCCCACAACCCTGCCATCACCCACCCTTGTCAATGGCGTTGGGCCAACATCGTTAATCCATTTCACGTGACTTTCCTAATTCGGAAGAAACAAAAACAAAGCAACCTAGTAATGAAAGTTGCACAGCAGTAGGCACCGTGTCTAAAGCCGTAGAGGCCGCATGCGCCCACACAAAAAGTTCTTTGGGTTGTCATCTTCGTTCGCTGTGTATTTTCCACCAGGAATTGACTTTGCGTGAACAAAATTACTTATTGTTCTGAGAATTACGACTTCGCGTCACCGGCGCAAATCACAACAAACCCCCATAAATTACAAAAAAAAACAATTATCCTCAAGTACACATAGATCTCAATTGCAATGGCGGACTTTGCTAAACACAAGAAAGACGACTTGGTCAAGTTGCTCAAGAAGCTCGACGTTCACACCGTCACCAAGGACACCAAGAAGGTGCTCATCGAGAAGATCGAGAACTACATCTCTTCCCACGCAGACAGTGAGCACAAGGTACACGCCGTGTTCCAGGAAATCTTAGAAGAAGCTGAGGAGGAAGAGGAAGAGGAGGAAGTTAAGAAGACTGTGACCGTCGTTGAGGAGGAAGAGGACGATGACGACGACGACGATGAGGACGACGATGACGAAGATGATGACGATGACGATGAAGAGGACGATGAGGAGACCGATGGCGACTACAAGCAAGGTCCACCACTTGACCTCAAGGAGGTTGTATGGGACCCTATAATCAAGTACTCTGAATTGGGTTACGCTAAGGTTCTTGAATTCACCGACAGTGTTGGGATCACCTACCTTGAGTACTCCGATGTTTTGCGTGAAAAGTTGTCAACAACCGTCACCTTGTCGTTTTTGGAACTCATTGCAGAACTTTTCTACTTTGTGTATGCTTTCGTTCCATTGGTTGCTCTCAAGCACAACTCGTTGAACCACCAGTTGTTGAAGGACAACCTCGAGTTCTTCGCTACAAGCAACATCCCAACCCCAGAGTTGTCTGTCTTTTTGGAGCACGACGTGTTGGTGACTCTCGTGCAGTGGGGCTTGAACGCCATCGTTTTCCCATTGGTCATCTCGTACTACGTCAACTTCTCGCGCAGAGTCGTGGCCATCGATGAGGAAGAAGGTTTCTTGGACAGAATCTACACCTACGACCCATTCATCTTTGCTATCCTGAAGGTGCTTATCCACTACTTCTTCAACGTGAACGCCGGTCTGTTGGCACCTGCTGCTCTGTTGTCGGGAGTGTGGAACAGCGTCAAGTACTACGTCTTGGTGCAGTTGGGAGCTTATGGCCAGTTCACCAAGGCTTTGGGCAGCTTCCCAGTGGTGCTCGGTTTGGCCAACGTTGCAATCGCATTGTACGCCCAGTTCGAGAACTACTAATCAGGCCGCTGCCATAGCACTTGCCACGAGTGTAGTCCTTCACTTCAGAACCAGCCATAAAGGAGCCATAAAGGAGCCACCCAAGGTACAGTTGTTGTTATTTTTGTTTTGTCTTTGTTTTCTTTGATTGTATTCTAGGAAAGTTATGACTGCTTTGTATTAATATGTTTCCTGTGTTATTAAACATTACTATTGAGCGTTGTAGATGTTATAAGAAAGAATTGTCTTTTGTTCATTTTTTGTAGAATGTTTGCAAAAAATACTTTTGGCTGCGAAATTATTTTTTTTAAGTAGATCTAAGATTCTGATTTCAATTATAGCAAGCCACCAAACGAGCAGTGTATATCAATTGATGACTTTTCATCATTGAATCTCTTTGATTCCGCTCTTTTTACTATACTTTCTTAATACCTCTCCTCTTATCCATATTCGCTATCCTAGCTATCTATATTTTATCCTATATCTATCGTGCCCACTTAGACTTCACACCCATCATCTCCATGTCCTTTGCACTCTCATCGTAACTAGCCTCCTGTGGCCCCTGGAACTGCTTCATGATCTTAGCCAACAAGGTTGCCTCGCTGAACTTATAATCTGCCCTATCCATAGATTGCACGTTTGCTCTCCTACCACGACCCCTTTTTGGTCCCAAGAGCGGCGGACGACCCGGACCCACACTTCCTGTATTAGTTCCGCTATCGGAAATGTTTGTATCGGAGCCGGAAGTCATGCGCTCGTACAAAGCACTTTGAAAGATCTTGTGTTTCTTGACATCTTTGCTCTGTGCAATCTTAGTTGGGAGATCCCCTGAAACAGCACTGAATTCTGCGTACGTGGACAAGGGCATGAAATCATGCACCAACCCAAGCAGCGCTTGCTGAGCCTGCAGCTCATGTTCTGGCGAGGGTGATCTCGACATACTACTCACAGGCAGCACATTTTTCACCAAGTGAGCCGACTCTTTGTGGCGCACGTCAAACACAGACGGGTTCTTGTGTGCGAGGTATCCTTCAAACAACCCTTTTTGGTACTCGAAGAAGTTCTTCAACTTTTCCAATTTGTTCACCACGAGCAGGTTCATGTGCTTGTAGTTGCGGTTCAGGTCGTGGTAGAACAACATGGCGTTTTGAAGGAGTTCGTAATTTGCCTTGATCTTGAGGCGCACGAGTTCGTCATCTCTTTCGGCCTCCTTCTGCAATTGGTATGCCCTGAGTTCAGGGTCGTGAATATCGCTCTCCTCGAATCCTATTTTCGACGACTTCAACGCGTGCAAACGCTCGAGAAGTTGCTTTTTTCGTGCGTTGTAAACTCTTGCTCTGTTTCTGTGCTCATACGCTTCGAGTCTTGCTAAGCTCTTTTGAAGCTCCACTCTCCTCTTTTCCTTACCAGCCCCATTGGCCACCGCCACGTCCTTGGTCTGGGCCTCAGGGGGGTTTAATGTTGTTGGTTCTTTATAATCACCAAAGAGCGACGGCAGTTGTGTTTCTGCCGGAGTTTCTATTTGGTCACCTCTCTCATTGCTTTCAGACTGTAATACCACAATATCTTGAGTGTTTGGAATAACAACTTGTTCCCACTTTCCCTTATCATACGGATCCACAGCCTCGTCACTTCGTATTCCATTGACGTACTCCTGATACTCCTGGTACTCCTCGTCATCGAACTCGTCCACAGACTCCTGCCTCTTGCGCTTCTTTTCATTTTTCAGCGCTCTGTTTTTCTTCTTCTCCTCCTTCTCCTTCTCGTACTCCGTCACTTCAAAGCCCTCGTCCTTTGCCTGGGCCCCGATTTCGAAAAGCGAGCCCGCTGCCGATGCCACCACCATATCGATTCTCGGAAGCTTGTCATTCGCATCGATCAACGCCTTGAATGCGTCTTCTGGAGTGGGGCCGGCCTTGTGGGCAATCAACGGGTACGGCATGTAATGTGGAGGAGGGAACGGTAATGGAGGTACTTCCAAGTACGCCAAGTTCCGTATCTTTCTCTTTTTCTTCGGGGCCTTGTTAGTCTCCGCTCGTGTTCGCGGTCTATTTCTGGATTCCTCCTCAGGCTCTTCTTCGTGCTGGTCAGTTTGCTTTATGAGGGGCATTCTATCCATATCTATCACTGGCGGCGGCGGAAATATGAAGGGAACCATAATTCCACCGTTTTCCTGTACATATTCAACGTCATCATCGCTATCTCCCATAAGATCCTCATACTCTTTCTCATACTCCTCGATGTCTCTATCGGAAAACGACTCTTCGTTATCGTCGGAATCGTGGTCTTCTCCGTCATCGTCATTCAATCTCCTGATATCGTCAGTTTCTGGCACAAATGGCGGAAGCGGCGGTGGGAACTTCAGCACAATTCCCCTGACCTGGCGCATAAGCCGCCTGTCGCCCAAATCGGTGGTGACGTCCGTGAAGAAGTCTTTTATCTTGGATTTGGGCTCTAGTATGGGCACCATTTGCGGCGGAACTGAGTGTGCGAGAGAGCTGTCATTGCTGAAGGTAGAACCCACGGGAATAAGCAGCGGAAACGGTAAGCTTTTGAAATCAGTCTCTTTATGCGACTCCTGCACCTCCTTGAGCAAGCGGGCCAACGTTTTGGGGCTGTGCATCGTGCCTTTCAGTGTGTTTCTGGAAGTGGGTTGTGGGAAAAATTGCAAAATTGCAGCTTTGAAAAAAGCGCTCGGTTATGAAAACGGTGGAACAATCAGAGGAAACTTAAATGGAATAAACATATTAGAGGGGTTGGGTGAGGAGATAATAAAACAGATGTTAGTTATTTAGGAAGTATTAGTTGCTTATGTTAGAGGTCTTCTAGATTTGCTTATTAGAGGTCTTCTATAGCTTATTAGAGGTCTATAGCTTATTAGAGGTCTTCTATAGTTGCAAATGTCTACTATAGTTACTTATGGATGTAAGGTAGAGATGCTGTTGTTACATTTTAGAAGTGTGATGTTGTATTACCAGAATACCCTAATTGACTCTCCGGAATTAGTGCTGTTTTTCGCCATCGTTGATGCATGTGCATCCGGGATTGGTTTTGTCAGTCATTTGTTCCAGATTGCTGCCAATTCCAAGATTGCCGGGAAAACGGTATTGCACGAGTTTTCGAGGAAGACCGGTGTTTGGATCGGCTCGAGGGATTGCATACACTCACTGTAATTTATTGTGGTGATACTTCCGTTTTAATTGTGGTGAAGAAGTTGCCGTTTCCAGAATTACTAGACAAAGTGAGATCTTAACTGGCTTCAAAAAATCCAACTTCAAATAATCAAAACAAGCAACTTCCACAACCACCAGCAAGTCAGCTCCACACACACATATATAACCGCGAATGCCCCAGAAGAAGCCGTCAAGACTAAAGCCAAAGGATTTGGTTTTGGCCAAGATGCCGCGGTACCCTCAATGGCCGGCCTTCATCATGCCGCAATCGCTCATCCCCCCCGCAGTGCTCAAGGTGAAGAAGAAGCTGACCAATTACTGTGTCATCTTCATCCCGGACGGAGATTTCTACTGGATGACCGAGAAGTCATTGGAGCTTCTCACTCCCGATAAGTTGGAGCATCTCTTACTGAAGGTCCCAGACCAGTACAAGCGCAAGCAAAAATCCGGGACCAAGAAAGGGCCATCGACCATAAACGAGGCCTACGTGGCGACTGAGCGGTTGGACTTTGACAAATTCGTGGACACCATCTTGGGCCGAGACGACGACGACGACGAGGACGACGAAGATATAGGTGATGAAGACGCCGAACAAGTGGACGAAGAGGACGAAGAAGAGGACGAAGAAGAGGACGAAGAGGAAGAAGAAGACGAGGGAGAAGAAGAGGAAGACGAAGCCAATGACGTGGAAGCGAAGGAAAGTCATGATGACCTGATTGACAACCTGATCACGCTGATCGACCAACTGATCGACCATCTGATGGAACACATTTCTTCACCAAAGAACGGCAGATCCAATAAGAGGAGTTCAGATACAGACGAACCACCCGCAAAACGCAAGGCAATTACGCTAAAGAAAGAAGCTCCGCTCACAGAAGAAGAAAAACAGCGACAGCTCTGGCTCTGCCGTATTAGGCTTCAACGATCACTTATTCAACGCAACCAACCCGTCACTCCAGAAGACCCAAGCAACCTCCCCCCTCCCACAGATCAAGAGCTCACCACTGCACGCTTGATACTATACCGTTTGTCTGCATTTCCCGTTACCGTGCCCTTGTTGCGAAACACCAAGATACACAAGGTCTTGCGGTGCATATTGAAAGAGGAACTGCTAGAGTATAAAGACAGCTACCGATTGCACGACAAGTGCAAGCTGTTGCTAGAAAAATGGGAGCCAGTGATACAAGAGTTGAAGGTGGAAAAACTGCGGTCTCCTCTGGCAGCACCAGGAGAAGCCCACACCAATGGTCATACTGCAAGTCAGGCACAGCTAAAGGAAGAGTCCAAAAATGAGATCAAGAAAGAGTCGAGTGAAAAGATAAACGGAACATCGCTAGAGATGAGCACAGAATCGACAGACCCATCTCCCATCGAAACCTCTGTGGAGGGGTGACAGGATTTGATTTCGAGCTTACCGACTAGTACGACTATCAGGATAGGAATATGATCAATCTGGTTAAGATCGAAGCGTGTGGACCTAGGTAAGATGTGGGGATGAAGTTTGAGAATAGCGCATGAGAGTTAAAGAATGAATGAGAGTTGAAGAATGAATGAGAGTTGAAGAATGAATGAGAGTTGAAGGAAGGAATGAAGGAAAGGATGAGAGTTGAGGAATGAATGAGAGTTGAGGGAATGAATGAGAGTTGAACATCAGTTGATATATCAGTTGGGCATGAAATTAGTTGAATCTGAATTCGTGAAACTAGTCGAACCTGAATTCAGTTGAACATTAATGATCATAAGTGAACATCCATGGGTTAAAACTCAGTTGACCTTGAAACAATGAGGTCAGGCCGTTAAGGTAACTCCCATTCCACTCTTACATCAGAATTGCCATAATGTCAAGACAAGATTGCTAGTATTTCGACTGCACTCATCGGTGAAGCAGATAATCGATAAGCTGTATTAATAGTTTGAACACCACCTGAAGAAGGTTTTCACATACACGAGAATTATTGATTCACCTTGACTAACGATAGTATGATTTGCTCTATCAACTGGAATATCGAATGTTGAGGATACCACCGCTCATTCAACGGTCAAACACCCATTCAAGTTGTCATACCCAATGTCAAAGCCAACACTCATTCATGTTGTCACACCCATTCATGTTGTCACACCCATTCATGTTGTCACACCCATTCATGTTGTCCACCCATTCATGTTGTCACACCCAATGTCAAAGCCAACATTCATCCATGTTGTCAAAGACCACTCCATGTTGTCAGATATCGCCAGGGACCCACTGTATTAACTCTTAACCTACGGGTTACAACTTGTTATTATATCAAAAGTTGAGGAATTGGTCAGAGACCATCGGAAATGTTTCATAATGTATTTACTAGTAAATGGGCCAAGAGAATTGGTAAGTTGAACAGATATATAATGAGAGAACACAATCGAGTAGATGCGGGACAGATAATGGAGGCCAAGATCTGCTTTACAATGTTGATGTGCTAGACATACTTCATGCTTATGATAAAACATCATGAACGTTGAAGAGATCTAAACGACAATTGAATGAAAATTTACCACAATTGAATAAACTCGTTTACGACAACTGAAGAGATAATACTAATGATTTACGACAATTGATGAGATACAGACTTACGATAACACATTATGCAGTTTTCTCCAATTGACCATATTCATCATGTGTAGAAGACGAACAAATCTGCGGTGGATCACCAACAATAGCCAAAGTTCAATTTGAAGCAATGACAATAACCTATTTTCATTAAATAATCTAATGTCATTTATTATTTTGAATAATATCTTCTTCATATCTGTAAAAGACTATAGCTGTCCCTACTTGTCCATGCTCCTTCTGACACACTCGTTTAGTGAAACCCTCTGCACTGTATGCAGTACCACGAATCCGGGTAACGTGTTTCCCCGCGGTACTTGATTTACGCTACGCTTGTCCAATGAGAAAGAGGCGAAATACAACCAATCGGAGTTATGGTAGTGAGCGATTGGGAAGGCACGCAAGGGAGATAACTGCCGAGGGCCTTGTTGCGGTTGTATAATTGCGTTACCGATGGAGAGAATGAAGACAACAACAAGGCAATAACCTTAAAATGTGTTGCGCCGTGCCACCACATTGGAGAGGATACACATCCATTCCCAGATGTACGCAGGGAGTCGCGTACTGTTCCCTTATTTTTTTTTTTCTGCAGTACTCAAAACTTTTTTCGAAAAATTTGCTGATTCAGTGCTATTGGACATTTAAATTTTTGAAGAGATTTTTTTTCCTTCTTTCTTTCTTCTTTCTCATACTAAGAATTGATAAAATGGCTGACGAAGACGTAAGTAAAGCTTGCTAAACAGCATGACGACATGGTTGGATCGCACGAGCGGCAGAGAAAGCACCGACTCGAAGAATCGTGTGATTGTTTTGAACGCTTTGCGATGTACACACGCCTTACAGTTGGCGATGACTTTTTCAACTTTTGCTGTCAGCAACGCCAGATTTCAACACATACTAACATGAACAGCACACCTTTGAGACCGCCGATGCCGGTGCCGCTTTGACCTTCCCAATGCAGTGTTCTGCTTTGAGAAAGAACGGTCACGTTTGCATCAAGGGTAGACCATGTAAGATTGTTGACATGTCCACCTCCAAGACCGGTAAGCACGGTCACGCCAAGGTCCACTTGGTTGCCATTGACATCTTCACTGGTAAGAAGTTGGAGGACTTGTCTCCATCTACCCACAACATGGAGGTTCCAAACGTCTCCAGACAGGAGTTCCAGTTGTTGGACATTGACGACGGTTTCTTGTCCTTGATGACCCAGGACGGTGACACCAAGGATGACGTCAAGGTCCCAGAGGGCGAGTTGGGTGACAAGCTCCAGAGTGAGTTTGACGATGGTAAGGACTTGTTGGTCACCATCATCTCTGCCATGGGTGAGGAGGCTGCCATCTCTTTCAAGGATGCTCCAAAGTAAGCGATATAAATACTCTTTATAGATGGCTTGGACTGTCCATAATAAATGTACAATAAGAGCAGAGTAGTGTAAGTGGTATAAGAGACAGATGAAAAGTATATCCGAAAAGAACAGATGAAAAGAATAGTTGAAGAACAGATGAAAAGAATAGATGAACAGATGAAAAGAATAGATGAACAGATGAAAAGAATAGATGAATAGATAAAAAGAGATGTGTTCAGAGATACTAAAAAATACCATTGGAGAACATGCGAGAAGAGCATTCATAAGAGTATTATCCATAAGGGCATCATTGCAAATACCCTTCATAAGAGCAATTATAAGGGCCTACCTTCATACTCAAGTATCACTCATAACATCATCAGTAGTCGTATCACATGAGGTCATACCGGCAGTACGACTCGTTTATGAGGAGGCTCAGTGTAATAAGGAGCTCTTCATATACGAGGCTATGGGGCACATCGAAGTGAAAAATGAATGAGGGGATGAACATTTACGGCAATTTTCGACCCTGCGCGGAGCATTTACGTGGGGCAAATGAAACGTGGACGTTCAGACCCACACATGTAGAAGGA
Source organism: Kodamaea leandrae (assembly GCA_030564445.1). Lineage (NCBI taxonomy): Eukaryota > Fungi > Ascomycota > Pichiomycetes > Serinales > Debaryomycetaceae > Kodamaea > Kodamaea leandrae. The sequence goes on along the minus strand of JAJLUV010000001.1, from coordinate 550,454 downwards.
GCGAGCAAGGGCGGGCCATAGTGACGTCGCCCACAGCTGCCGATCGAGAGGCTGTGCGATTGGCTCGTTTTAGGTAATAAAAAAGTGGCTTTTCCGAGCCTGATTGTATGGGATGACCCTGTACGGAAGTATCTGGAGATATACGACAGAGACGAGGTGATGTATACAATAGGCCATATCAGCAAGCTTATTTTAAAAGACAATAGATTCGAGAATTACGGCTGACACCGCATTTGCTTGATCCCTTTTGGTTGCGAACCCCCCTGATATTGGTTCTTCTATATCATTTTGAGATACGGGCGAAATCATTTTTTTTAGACCACAATGTCTTCTGTTCCACCAGTGTCCCAGCAGGGCACGCCCACGATGAGTTCGGGTCTGGGGACCTTATCCAGTGCGATAAGCAGCGCTACCGGAAGTGGTTCGGCCAACCGTGACGGAAATGGCTTCTTTGGATCATCCTTTTCGTCCTCAGCTCCGTCGACAGTGCTCTTTTTCCTCGCACTAGCTGTGGGGGTGCTGATCGCGTTGCTCTTCCTCTTCTTCACGCTACGCTACTTTGTCCGCTTGCGCTACGGCCTTCACATGTATCCGCTTGCGGCTACGAGAGGACATGCCTATCCACCTCAGGCGATGTTTGCGGCGGCCAACTTTGCAGCATTGCATGATTTCAGCGATAGCGATAGCGAAGGGAGGGAAAGAAATGACGACCGAAGTGAAGATGAAGGCACTAATGAAGCGAGTCAGAGGAATACCCAAGGTGCAAATACCACGAGTAATACTGGGCTGACCTCGAGTCACACTGGACTGAATACCACGAGTCACACTGGACTGAATACCACACAAAATACCACACAACTAAACCCACTAGGTACCACTTCACAAGCTACACAACCAAACACACAAGCTACACAACCAACACAAGCCACTCAACCATCCACACAGCCAAACTCACAAGATACACCAAGCTCACAAGGTGATGGGGAGACATCTCACTACCCCAACCCTACGATATCTGCAGGCAGATACGTTGAAGAGAGTGCAACAGAAAATGAGAACAGAAACGAAGACACAGCAGCTGGTGTTTCCGGAGGAGTTTCCGGAGGAGTTTCTTCTGGACTTTCCGGAGGAGTTTCCGGAGGAGTTTCCGGACCTTCTTCTGGGACATCCGGACCTTCTTCTGGAACTTCCGGACCTAGTTCTGGAATTCCTGGACCTTCAGAGCCTTCTTCTGACACCACAGCTCCTACCCCTACAACGCCATTCTTAGTCGACCCCCAATCTCCAGCGTTTGGGCCAACCGCAGATGTACTCGAGAGACGAATCTTGCTTATTCACCGTTCAGGCGAGAGATTCGCGCGCATCCACCGCGGCCGCATGACATTCACTTACAGTGGACGCGAGCGCCGCCGCAGAAACAGAAGACGGTATGCGCGCATGAAGAGATTGACACAGGAACAGGTCGACAACTTGTTCCCGCAAAAAACCTACCACGACTGGTTGAACGGCGGAAAGGAGCGTGACGAGGAGGAGAGAGAGGGTATCATCGAGGAGGCTGGAGAAGACGGCGAGAAGGAGAACCAGGAGAAGTCCACGCACGTGGAATCCACAGAGATTGAGATGACCGAGTTGGAACCGGTACGTCTGACACACAGCATGGTCCAGTCTTACAACAGCAACAGCAAGGAGAGCAGCAAGGTGACTGCGGATGGCAAGTCAGTGGAGTCGTCGGAGTTGCACTTTACATCGGGGTCGTGTGCCATTTGTTTGGAACAGATCGAGGAAGAAGAGGTTGTGCGTGGGTTGGTTTGTGGACATGTGTTCCACGCCGAGTGTTTGGATCCATGGTTGATCCGCAGACGCGCATGCTGCCCTATGTGTAAGCGGGACTACTTTATGAATGAAATCCCCAACGAAAACGAGGATGAAGTGGAGGAGGAGATTGATGTCAACGCACTCCGGAGCATGGACTATGCCCCTGTGCGTAGCGATCCGATGCTCCGCACAATGCTTCAGGAGTTGGTGCCTATAGATGAGCGTGTGCGGCTTGTGACTACGGATCCCGTGTTGCAAAACTTACGTTTGGAGGAGCGCGCACAGGAGTTGGCCAAGGCTACCTATGGGTCGTTCTTCAAGGTGATCTGGTGGCGGTTGATGGGTATCAGTAGAACAGACTTGTACCACTGGGCGGTGTTGAAGTACTACAACGAGTTTGACGAAAAGCGGTTACAAAACTACAGGACTAGTTTGGCCAGCAGTGTGCCGGTGGATGTTCTGCACGAGACAGCCAGGGAGGTTGCGGAGCAGAGAGTGTAGAGAAAAGGAGTAATGAATGATTATGAGGAGGATGTAGTGAGAAGTAGGGGGAGAAAGTAGGGGGAGTAGTTTGATTTGAGCGAAGATATGAAGATATATAGTTGTTGAACATCTTAGCGAACACATAAAGATGGGAAACAATTGATTAAATCCGAGCGAACACATGAAGATTTGATTAAAACGTCTGAGACACATGGGAAATAGTTGATTAAACGTCTGAGACAAATGGGAAATAATTGAAAACACCTCCGCTCAGATGTGAAGGAACCTTCACCTATTTTCATAAATTGTTGATGTCATAAATCGTTATAATGGTTTTTTCCACCACATTTTCAGTATAGTCTTAATCTTTCAATCTTCAATCGACTTCAATAAACTTGAACCAACCATAAACTTGAATCAACTCAAATAACCTTCAATCTATTCAATCTCTATCTCCTTTTTACTTCTACACTCTCCCCACTTCCTTTGTGACCTGAAACATTTTTTGCAGCCACGAGTTTCAGATCTCCGCGTATCTAGACCGATGGTGGATAGAAGGGTCTGATAGGATTCCTGTAGTAAAGTCTAAATACGTATTATGGTTAGTAATTCATTCTCCATGATTTCTATAAGTGGACACAATGTCAATACCATTCATTAGAATTGGGTCCCACACTTCATAGCATCACCTCGTGTATCGCTCCTAATTTCTTTCCTTTTGCTCTCCCTCTTATTCTCCGTACTCCTTCTTATCACTTTTTTCGATGGACTGAAAAAATTTTCCACCACTACAAACACTCAACATGGGCAAGAAGACACAGAAAAAGATGGACCTCGGGGACTTCCTCGCCGATGACTCCATCGGAGGTGGTTCCTGGGCTGACGACGACGTCGACATGTCGGCCGTTGGACTTTCCATCGGTAGCACTACCGCCGCACCAATTGGTGTCCCAGGATTGGGATCTGGAGCAGGAGCGCCAACGTCTAGATTTAACGACAGACCAGAGAGAAAGGAGTTCCCAATCCCAGACAAGCCACCTTACGTGGCCAGAGTTGCCAACTTGCCATGGGAGGTCAACGACGACGACATCAAGAGACATCTCGAGGACAGATCCCAGATGCCAGGTTGTGTCACTGATGTGAGATTGCCTATGGACATTGGCTCCGGTAAGCCTAAGGGATTTGCCATCGTGACCTTTTCGCAGAGAGGCGAATTGGAGGAGGTGTTGAACTTGAACTACACAGACTTCAACGGTAGAAAGATCTTCGTTAACGTCGCTGCCCCACCTAAGCTGTCTGACTTTGATGGCGACTGGAAGAGAGGCGGATCTTTGGGAGGCGGAAGAGACAGAGAGGATGTGGTTTTGGACTGGGGTGCTGCCAGAAACAGCCAGGCCCTGCTCCCACCACGTGAGAGAAGAAACTTCAGTGGAGACAGACCAGACAGACCTGAGAGAGAGAGAAAGGCTGAGCCAGAACTCGACTGGGGCTCGCGTGGATCCGCTCTCCCTGAACGTGAAAGACAAGAGAGACCAGAGAGATCATTCGAAAACAGACCACCAAGAAGACAGGAACCAGACTTGGACTGGGGTGCACGTGGTTCTGCCTTGCCAGCTCGTGAGAGAACCGAGAGACCTGAGAGAGCTGCGAGACCACCAAAGAACGACGGTCCAGACTTAGACTGGGGCATGGCCAGAGGCCAGGGCTTGCCTCCACGCAAAGAGGGCAGCTTCAGAGAGGGCAGAGAGAGCGGCTTCAGAGCCCCAAAGAAGGACGAGCCAGAGTTGGACTGGTCCAGAGGTAACGCCTTGCCACCTCGCGAGAGAAGCAACAGAGCCCCAAAGAAGGACGTCAAGAAGAAGGACGAGGTTGCTCCACGTCAGTCGAAGTTCGCCGTCTTGATGCAGGACGACCTGGACGACGAGTTGGAGAAGAAGGTGGAGGGTTTGACTGTGGAGGACAAGTAAAAGATAGAGGTTAGTAAATAGAACGGAAAGTAAGAGTTGTAGGAAGGATGAGGAGAGGGAAAGAGTAAGTGGTAGTGAAAGAAAAGAAGGATGTGGTGGTGAAGGAAAGAGTAAGAGATAGTGGAAGAAATGAAGGAGATGGTAGTGGAAGGAAAGAGGAAGTGATAGTGAAAGGAGTGAAAGAAGTGGTGGTGAAAGAAATGAAGGAGATGGTAGTGGAAGGAAAGAGGAAGTGATAGTGAAAGAAGTGAAAGAAGTGGTGGTGAAAGAAATGAAGGAAATGGTAGTTAATAAAACTTAAGTAGGAAATGGTGAAATAAAACAAAAATAGGAATAGTGAATTAAAACATTCATATGAAATGGTGTGAGTAGAACGGCTAAATTGCAACTATTATGGACTTTTAATCTGTATTCAAGTGCTACTTCATATTGACAACTATTTGTCACAACCTTCCATGACTACTTGAAGATCACTTGGAGACCTCCTGGCGACTTCTTGTAACTCTCTTTTCACTGCCAACACTTATTTCATTGTCGTTCTCTAATTCATTCACTAATACTTTCTTTTCAAACCATTTCTTTATTTATCATTTTTCACCCATGACTATGGACGAGTTTAGTCTAAGACAGGGAATCAACAGCTACTACTTGGTGGACAATGAAAGTAAGTACTCCATATGAATCCGTCGTTCAAACTAACCTCCAGAATCGTATACCAAGCTTCAGCCGTCGCCCATGGACAACCTCCTAGCACTCTACGGACTAGAACCCATAGCAAAGTCGCTAGCCAGACACAACCTGGACGGGTCGAAGGGTGTCAAGCTCCGTAAGTCTTACAAGAATCACATACAAGATCTCCCCGGAAAGCACCAAATACTGCAACTGAAGCCGATTCCCCCTGCGCTCTTGGACCCGTCAACCGTCCAGGCACCTAATATCATCAAGGAGATAGACCCGGCCCTTCTCACAGCAGCGCTCCAGTTCGACAAGACACTGATCAACGGAATCCCGGGCATCAACGTGGCGGACTTGGCCATCAATGATCAGCAGCTGTTGATGAGAGGAGACGAGGTGGATGGCGACGAGTACAGAAAGAACAAGCGGAAGAAGAAGCAGATGAATGGTGATGTGAAGAGGCAACATGTTTGAAGGAGATGATTATGACATAAGAGGTGACGGGAGTGATTATGACCGTGATAGCTGATGTACCGGTGATAACTGATAAAAGTAATGACCGGTGAAAGCTGTCTGGTGAGTATTCATCGAGTCATACAAAAGAGTGAATAACGACAACATAGAATCTGAAACAGATGGTTGATATTTATGATCATGGGATAGGTAATGAAAATTAATAATATGAAATCAAGTGAACTGATGAGAGTACTATAAGACTTTCAGCTGTAATACAGGTATCCTTTATCATTACTTTTATGCTATAGCTATCTAAAATTAAGCTAATATTCTACTTCTCAACTCCTTCTACCTTCATCTCACTCCTCTTTCTTCTCACCCTACTTCACGTCACTCCTCTTTCTTCTCACCCTACTTCACCTCCTCCTTCTTTTGATCTTCGATCAAATCACTTACCTTGATGAACTTCCCGTATCTGCGCAAAGGCTGGAGTGGTTTTCCTATCATAGCCTTCGATTTCGACTTCTTCACCAGAAGCTTATTCTTGAGGAGCCTTCCTGTGTGAGAGAGAAGTGTCTTGAGAATCATCTTCTGGAGCAACTTGGTGATCTCGAGCGACGAGAGAATTCTTTGGTCAATTGTGAACTCAGGCAAATCGAGCAAGAAGTCTTGAACGTTCAAGATTCTCTTGTAACCCTTATTAAGACTGATGGTAATCACCAACGACGTAGGTTCCAACTTGAACTTCACTATACTGAAATACTTCTTTGACCGACCAACCATCTCTTCAACCTCACCTTCATATGCTCCAGCAAGATCACCTCCCAGTGAGATACCCAGGGATATGGCCTTACTTTTCCGTGAAGACCTACTCAACTTGATGCGAGATTCGATCTCGTCACTCAGCAAAGTCTTGGGCTGCGAAGGCTCTGATGCATTGTCGTTAAAGTCTTCATTGTCGCTCTCGTTATCGCTGTCAGCATCTTCATTCTTCTTGGTGATGGTCAACAATGGCAGTTCTTCCAAATCCAGATCGCTACCAAACACAAACTTCATCAACTTCTTCCCAGTTATTTCGTCCATGCGAATGTTCAACGGTAAGGAAGCGATGTCCACGTTCTCCACGATCTTGATTCCTCCAACTGCCTTGTTCATGTTCCACTTGAACCTGAGCAAGTCACGGCTTTCATCTGCCTTCATTTTGTAAGGCTCCAAGAATGCCGGACACTGTGCTCCTGAAATCAAACTGAAGCCCTGCATCATGTTGATTGCAAGAGTATTACCATCCAGCCCGTCCTCGTTAATAACCCTCTTATAACGTGCGCCTGCCATGGCCAAGTCCAACATGGGTTTGCGGTCATTCTCCAACATGTGGAGAATGATTTCATCAGACCGAATCCACCACTTACCCTTCGGCTCCTTTCCACCCAGTCTGTTTCCGATATCACCTGCAGAGATAGTTTTCATCATGAGATATATCTCTGCCATGATTTCGCTCTTTTCTTGTGTGAGAAGGAGGAACTCGTTCAATTGGTCGTTGTCCATGTTGTTCTGCCTGAAAGAATAGTTCTTGAGCAAAACATCCAAGAGCTCGCGGTACCGGTGTAGCGACACCATGCGGTCTCTTAACAGCCTCATATCCTGGAAGTCAATCAGGAACTTCAACTTTTCGAGCTTTTCTTGAAGCTTCTTCGACATCGGCTCCGTGTAGAAGAACAAACTGATAATGATCACGTAAAGGGTGAAGTATTGCTTCGATGTCGAGGAAATCACCAATTTGGGGAAGTCAATCTGTAGCTTGTTGATGGTATCGTCACTTCCATCGTCGCTTCCTTCTATCGATCCTTCCTCTTCATCCAGACCATCAACACGTGCAGCTAAAGTCGTCGGTTGGTCGTATGTCATCATGAAAGAAGTCTTCTCAACCAAAAGCTTATCCTCACCAGCCCACCATGGTTGCTTACAGATCTCCAATCCCAACCATGGTGGCCAACTCAGCGTAGACCCGTAGTTCTGTTTCGAATAGATAAGTTCGTCCAGCTTCTCCAAGTCGTCTTTGTTCAAGACAAATATATTGGCCATCTTCATGTTGACTCCAAACCTCTTCTCCAACTCACGCGGATTGACCAAGAGCGAGTCACTGCTACGCTGATCTCGCACCAGCACAATCTTACTATCGATACGAGGTGTGGTCACAAGCACAATCAGATCGGGGTTGTCTTCACTCTGGAGCTGAATCTGTGGCAGGAGAATCTCAATGAGGTAGTCTTCAGAGATATTCTCGTTAGGTTTAATCCGACGAAGAATATCATCGAAGTTCTCCATGCGTTTTGCAGAGGTCTCGGCATCGTTTACGTGAACTGAACGCTGCAGCATAAACGATCCTGAACGAGATCTTGTGTCCACTAACTCATTGCCCTTATTGATGATATCGTCGAGTGCATTGATCGAGTCGTAACTCATGAAATCTGCGAGGAAACGGCGGTGCTGTACGAAGTGGATGTAGCGAAGAAGCGTGTTTCGATTAGAGAAGTTCCACTTGAAGAACATGTTCACGAGAACAAACTTATTGTTGAAGTTCTCATCGTCAGAAGATGACGTCTTTGACGATGCACTAGAGTGGGTCATGGTAGTTTTGAGATCTTCAAGTTCATCCTTAAGGAACCTAATCCTCTCTTTCAACGTGCTGATTTTCGACTGGTTGGTCTCATCGTCAACATGTTTATTCTTGAGGATCCCTGGTTGTACTTCTTTGATGTCATATGGCTTCTCCTCTTCCCTTTCTGTATCCTTTCTCTTCTCTTTCTTCTTCTCCTCTTCCCTTTCATTATCCTTTCTCTTCTCTTTCTTCTTCTTCTTGTTGGCCTTTTTCTCGTCGCCTTCCTTGATTTCATTCATTCCTTTCTTCTTGTCCAAACGCTCATCTCTGGTGGACCACCTACTGAAACTCGTCTGTGAAGGGAGCTTCAGAAGTGCACGACGCGGCGAGGAGAAGAAGTCCAATCTGCTCCTTTGCGGAGTAAGAACTGGGCTCTTCTTGCCCTTCTTACGTTCCAACTTGATTAAATGCTCCTCCAACTCACGAATACGCTCCTCAATAATCTCCATATGTGGCTCGTATAACCGTCTCTTGTTAAGCGAGCACTCATGTGTATCCTCACCACCGAACGATTGGTTAGATACCGTCGACGAAGATGATGCAGAATGAAAGCTGGAAGCGTCATCGAAGATAGACTCGTAATCCGAATAATCTTTCGAGTCACGGTACAGATTTCTAGACTTCCCTTCAATGTTCGACTCGCCACCATGCTTCTCCTTTGCATTCAGTTGGCTCGACACTCCCTCCACACCATTCAGCTGCTTCTCCTTTTGGTTTCTCTTCACCTCCAGTCCTTTCTGTACATGGCGCCTTCCAGTATCTCTCACATAGGAAAACCGCTTGCTGTACATCAACGGGTAAATCTCCACTGAGCGTAAACTGCCCTCCAAACTTGGCTTGAAAGCCTCCTCGTAATCTTGGATGTCAAACCACCGTTTGTCTTTATCAAACAAACGCCATTTCGCATCCTTATCACTCCGGCGGTGTTCGCCCTCCAGGTATGGGGTTGCATGGAAAGATGCGCGGATTGCACGCATATCTATACCAACCAAATGGATCTCGCCCACATTGAAGTTCATCTTCATGATTTTGATCTTCTTGTCGGTACCTTCCTTGAATTGGATCCGAGGCTCCTTGCGCTGGTGCAAGTCCATCAGGAAAGTGTCCATCTTCGCACGCATGCCCACACAGTCAAAACTGTCCAGCAGATCGACGTTCTCATCACGGTAAATGTGTGAGATGAACACAGAACTGAAGTTGAAATCGAACTTGTTGGTGAAAAGCAGCTGCAGGAACTTCTGCAGCTTGGTCTTCTCTCCAAAGAGTACACAACGGCGCACTGGCAACGCTGTGTTACCACTGAAAAGCTTCCACCATTTGAAGAATTGCTCAAAGGTCTTAGGCGACAAGTGGATCGAGTTGTACGCAGTGTCTTTGTTCGCATGGAGTGTGATTGCCATGTGGATATAGTCACTGCGGAACCCGTGAAACGAGTCGTGATTCTCTCCACAGTACTCAGGGTTCCAGAGAACGACCTTGTAGTGTGGAAGAAGGTGCGATGTGCGCGCAGGTGTAGGAGACGGGCTCTCAGAAGATGGAAGAGTGAATGGCTTGATTGAGTCGATAGACAGTTCAGATGATTTAGGGGATACCAGACCTTGCAGACCATGAGACTCGGACAAACTAGAATTCTTTGAATTCTTCAGATTATTCAAATTCTTCGAATCCTTCAGATTATTCAAATTCTTCGAATCCTTCAGGTTATTCAAATTCTTCGAATCCTTCAGGTTATTCAGACTTTCCAAGGTCTTCCGATTCATTCTCTTTCCTTCCTTCTTATCCTCTTTCCTTTCAAGAAGGAAGCCCACCATGAAATCAACTCCTCCCTTCAAATTCACCACAATCTTCTCCAAAACCTTTGTTGAAATCTTTCCCTTGTATGCCGGGGCTCCCAAGTAGTAACCAAATACACTGGTGATAAACTTCTCCAGCAGTGGTAAGTATACTGCTCCCAGAGACTCCCTGGTCCACGCCAAAAGAGGTGAACCCAAGTAGTTGGGAATATACCACAGCACGTTGTCCGAGTGAATCTTGATAAACTGGCGCGAGTCATCGTTCTCGTTGATGGTCCACACAACATTCTTCTCGAAACGGAGAATGAAACCACTCGCGGTATCAAACAAGTCGTATGGATCACTTGAACCTTTAATAGCAACCTCCAACCGCGATTGTGTGCGGACTTGACACCGTCCATGCACCACCAACTTCAACTTGTCCCAGAACCCGAGCTTTGCAGAAGGGTCAATAGGAGTTTTCGAAAACGAGTCGAAGTTGAGCATTGCTTGTTGGATACCAAATTGGTATGATTGACCCCACACGAACCGCGACGGGTCCTCGGTTTCAAATCCAAACTTCATATCAGTGAAGAGCTTAACTGTGGAAAGTGACTTTGCAATGGTGATAGAGTGGTATTCTTCAAGGGCAGAGATTGGAGTGTCTTTGCGAACTGTGGTCAGTTTGGCTCTTTGTCTGTTTACACCAACTTCTCTCATACCCTCTTTCGTAAGACCCACTTCCAAACACCTCAAGTGTTCCTTGGCAGTGACAAGAGCCTCGGCGATGATTAGATTACCCTTCATGTGCAAACATGGTACCTTGTCATTCTTTGGAACATGAAGCAACGGTAACGGATAATCTCTAAGGTGCATACGCAACTCGCTGAGAGCGAGGTCCAAGTGCATGGGCACCAAAAGCGAGTACTTGGTATCCTTTGGCTGGTGCTGACCAATGTCATATAAGAATTGGCGGAGGTCTGAGTCCAAATTGAACTCGGGACGTTGTACACGCAACGCAAGGTCCTTCATGATGATGAGAAGCAACGGTGCAAAACTCGAGTATGCGACCACATCCTGGTTGAATTCCGGCGAGAATGTCGCCTCTGTTCCAAATAAGAACTTCTTATTATCGGTGATTTCCTTGTTAAGACTAGCACGGTATACGCGTACTTTACGAACCCAGGAGTCGGAGAACTGCTCGTGCAAGTTCTGAAGCTTTTCCTTACGATTGTCAATGTCGTCTAGTGCGACACGCGACTCGAAAAGACTGAGCTCTTCTAACCTCTTACGTTGCTCAACGCGGCCGAGTTGGAAGATCATGTTCAAATCACTCTCAAATGGGTCGTCTTCCATCACAAAACTCACCTTCTTCAGCATGAGTGCAATTGGCGGTAGAGCAATGGTATCCAGCTCTTTTGGCATGATGAAGCGGTCCTTATGAGCCAGTTTGAGGAAACGAACGAGGTACTTGGCCGTCTTCGCCGTCACAGAGATGTTGTCGAAGAGCTCGTGCACCACAAACTGGTGTGGCTGAATCAAGCGAATCGACTCCGTGGAGAGATTAATTAACTGTTCACTATTAGGGTCGTTGACGGTCACCTCAAGCATGTCCACGCAGAATACACGTGCCCATTGCTGTTGGAAGATCGGCAGCTCCACCATACCACGGAGGAACTCGTTGTTGATACTCATTACGCCGTTCTTGACACGAAGTTTAGTCTGAAGTGATTGGAGGCGTACTTTGAAGTCGTCGCTGAGGTGGAAGATACCTTCGATTCTGGAAATTCCAACAACAAGAGGAATTTGGGAGTCACTAGCGTGTTGGGAGTGAGAATCATTAGATTCAGTCTCTGGTTCGTTAGCAAATCCGGATTGTTCAACTATCGTTTCATTGCCATAATTTCGATCCGATTGACGACTTTTCTCTTCATGACTACTTGAAATAGCCTTTCCGCTGCTTCTGTTCTTTTCCCTCTCATCGTCAGTTCCCTCGCTGATCTGGCTGTCATCGCTCTCCTTCTCGTATGTGTTTTCACAGACTTCATCCTTCTTTTCAGCCACCTCTCCCTCCCTCTTGAGCCTCTGCTTTATCTCCTTAACCGGCACCACGAGGAACTGTTGCAACACATACACACTTCCGAGAAGCGTGAACAACTTGTATCGATCGTACGTGAGTCCGATCAGGTCCACGTTGACTACTGTTTGGAGGATGTCCTTCGCAGTAACGGTGGTTTGAATCGACGGAATTTTCAAGACTTGACTCGTACGGCCTGGAGTTGTAAGATCGAGCTTGGTAGATACGGTAAGGTTCTTCAACACCGATGTGATACCCCACAAGGCATCCTCATCCACAGACTCGTCGGGGTCGTCTTCGTGGCTCATTTTGCCCTTTAGTTCACCGCTCCAGTTCTCGATCGCTAACTTGGAGTACCGCAACTCCTGATTGGTGCCGACGTAGTCTTCACAGAGTCCTGCTTCGGCAATTTCGCTCACGAGATCCTGTGGAATAAGAACCAGTCGTGAACCAAGAAGAATTGCACACAGGTCCACCTCGACCTTCGCTCTCACGAGCCACTCAGGAAGTTGGTGAAACTTCTTTGCAGTTTTGACGGTCTTCGGTTCTTCCCTCATGCGCGACTTGAGCTGAATGTTGAGCACGCCGCGATTGAGATCGCTCTCAAAGCGCTTCACAAAGTCAGTGAGGAGTCTGTTGAAGCCCATGAGCAGCTTGAGCTTGGTGAGGTCCACTTCTGGAGAGTCCACACGAAGTTTGGCCTCGACACGGAGGTTCTTGAAGATGTGCATGGTGAGATTGAGGTTGCTGAATTTCGAAAGGTTGATGACGGAGGTGGAGTTATCGTTATAGTCAAGATTATCAAGATTTCCATCGATATGGTCTTTACCTTCCACATTCTCGTTATCGCTTCCTTTTCCTTCTGTCTGTCTTGTACGTTCCACATAAACTATCGATGGGCTCAACACGTCACAGTTCAGATGGTAGTCGCGCAGCTCGGTGGTCGACAAGTGGAAGTTTAGCAACGAGTATGATATGTTGATGAGCTGTGTGATACCCGGTATGTGGTGTCTTATTAGTAACCTGGGTTGCTCTACAATGAGCTTGATGTTAAGAGTTGGGTAGACCTCATTGAGAAGATGAAGTAGACGAGGACTTGAGAAGTTTCCGCTGCTCTTCGGTTCTTTCTTTCTGTCCTGCTTGCGAACCTTCATATACTTCTGCAACAAGATCATGTTGTACAAGAGCCCACTCAACTGGACGGTGGTCAAGTCGAGCACCGGCAGACTGGTGGTTGCGAAAAACTCCAACAAACAGTCTTTGAACCCATGGCCGCGGAGAAGATGATTAGCGATGTTGGACTTGCAAGTCAACAGGAAGTTAGGTATAATGAGCACCTCGTCCTCGTTTGTCCCCACGGTTTGTTTCACTTTCAAGAGCTGTACTGCACACGCGAGGTGCAATGGGTTGTCCTCGGCTCCTCCAAAGAGAAAGTCGTATCCGGCAGAGTAGGCATAGATCCGCTCGAGGTTGAGCGAAAGCGACTTGACGCTTAATGACAATGAGTTTCCAGGCACTTCGTCGCTGAAGTAGCCCGCAACAGACTGGTTGTTGAGAACCGATGCAAAAGGTATGTCGTTGATTTGTGAGTTTTCAAAGTGGAGCGAAATCTCACCAATGGTGGCATGGAGTCGTGAGAGTAAGGTGTGGAGAGACGACACTTCAGCAGGTTCCTTGGTTTTATTCTGTGCATCGGTACCCTTTTCATCCTGGATATCTTTGCTTCTGTCATCAAAGTCCTTCCTTCTGTCATCAGAGTCGTTCCCACTGTCATGATCTTTTAAATCCCCACCTCTTTCATCCTTATCCTCCTTACTTTGCTCCCTGATTCCGTCTACGAAGTAATTCACGCAGTTAAACACTGATACTCGCAGCTCGTTCACAAATGCTCGAACCTTGGCCTTGTCAATTACTCCAGTGCGCAAGTGGATTACAATTGAGTATGTCAACTGGAAGTTGCTGATGAGGTAGGGAACATGGTGGTCCTCTTTCGCCTGAGAGGCGTTGTTGATGGTCAACTTCGAGATGAACTTGACAGTGTCGTCGATAGGCGCTTTGCTGTGTACATTGAACTTGATATACTCCACTGTTGCTGTGTGTGAACGGACCTTTAAGCGGGAGTTCCGGAGCTCGATATCCACGAGTGGAAGATGAACTAGCACAAACCGTGATATGGCACGCAACGGCCATTTCTGCGATGGATACACGCTGATTCGTGGGTCAGCATCGTTGTTGTGTTGAGTTTTGCGCTTGGTTCGCTTCTTGGTCTTGCGTGGGGTATCCAGTAAGGTGATGGTAACATCGTCGATGATAATCTTCCTCGAGTTACCCCAGAGCCGGAATCGCACGCTTTCAGCAGTGACGGTGTAACGCGCTTTGGCCAATGTTATACGGTTGATGGATATTCCGTTGTTGATGCCCAAGTAACCAATGTGGAGACCGGTGGCCCAGTAAATGAGCCACCACACAAGCTTCCACGCGATAATCAATATCAACACCCATAGTATCACGTCCAGCACATCCGTCTGCGCGATCGTGGGTATCATTGGCTTGGAAAGTAGTTGGAAGAGTGCCAGAGCCCGAGATAAACCGTGGTTGCGGTTGTGTTTACGCAGTTACGTAAGCTTCTATTTCGAGCAAGACATCGCCAGCAGACGCACAAAATACGAGACAATAGTTTCAGGCCCAATACGGAAATAGCAGCATCTAAGCTTGCTAGCCCGAGAGGGGAACGTCACGTGGTGTTTTGTGGTCTGCTCGAGTTTTTGTGTGCTAGGGCTCCAGCCCTGGGCCACCTTTTTTTTGTTTGGGCAGTCTTGGTGTGATTACCTAAGCGGGAAAATTTTTCATGGCTGCGAGTAGCCTCTTCATTTTTTGATAATTTTTGGTTTTCTAAATTTTAGCTTAACAACGAACAAGAGTATGTCGAAATGAGATAGCAGATGCCGTACATGATGAGACCAAGACGAGATGATTGAAGACAGTGAATACATGACTATTCAACAAGAGTGGATTCCTCAGCCAAGTTAAAGTCATCCATGATGATGACTTCTCACTCCAGTATCAAGAGTGCTCATTTTTCAAGTGAAGAGCCTCCCAAAAGGCTTGCATTGTTCAAGCGTCTTAAAGCGTTGAAACGTCGACCACTATCCAGAGCTTCTTATTGCAATCTCGTCCATTTACAGCATCCCTTCCATCTGATCCCTACTAACAATATCTAGTGACCGCCTCTGTTGCACACCCAAAGATCGTGAAGAAGTACACCGGTAAGTTCAAGAGACACCACTCTGACAGATACCACCGTGTTGCTGAGAACTGGAGAAAGCAGAAGGGTATCGACTCTTGTGTCAGAAGAAGATTCAGAGGTACCATCCCTCAGCCAAACATCGGTTACGGTTCCAACAAGAAGACCAAGCACATGATGCCATCTGGCCACAAGGCTATTGTTGTCAGCAACTTGAAGGACTTGGACCCATTGTTGATGCACACCAAGACCTTCGCTGCTGAGATCGCTCACAACGTCTCTGCTAAGAACAGAGTTGAGATCGTTGCTAAGGCCAAGCAGTTCGGCCTCAAGGTCACCAACGCTAAGGGCAGAGTCGCTTTGGAGGCTTAAGAGTGTCTAGAAATAATGTACATTGATAGTAATGCGAGTAGGATGTAGATTGAGGGAGCAGAATGAAATCGACAAAAGTGAATCAGATTAGGATCAAGAATAAAGTGACTAAATGGAATAGAATCAACAGAATCAAGAGTCGAGTGAATAGAGCCAAACCACGATGATTTCAACTGAACAGAGAAATACCACTTTAACCTCTTCTCAAAATTGAATAAAAGAAATGTTCGCTCTACAAGATTGACTGAAAAGAAAAGAGACCTCTTCAGTGGCAAACGTGAACTTATTTATAGTCCAAGTCTAGCCAAACCATGCTCTCCTTACCAACTTCACGATCCCTTTCGTATCCCTTCTACATTTGTGTTACTCAATTTTATTCGTTTACAGTATCCCTCTAATTTATCAACCTTTTCTATAACAATCGATTTAGCGCCCGCTCTAAACCTCTCCCGATTATCTTTGGTCAACTCCTCCAATAATCTTACCTCGGTCCTTCACCCTCGGTAGTCTCCTCAATCCACAGGATTTCCAGTGTGGTCTGGTTATCGGTAGGTACCAAATCACCTACCTGGTAGTCCAGTTCAACTACCTCAATGGTTTGGTAGTAGCAGTTCAATTACCTCATTGATTAGGTACAAATCACCTACCTCCTAGGCAGTACCAGTTCAACTACCTCCTTGGGTTATCTCTCCTCGAACCAGTTCCACTCACCGCGTACGCTTGAATCTCCGTATGGTGGTGCTTCTTGATCCGGTAACCCAAGTCACACATTCCGCTGTCGTCCAAGTGCAAGTCCGACAACAGCTTGAGGACCTGTCTGTTGAGCTCTGGGATTGACTTTGGCAGGTAGTGCTCATCACTCAGAGTCTGGAGATCTGCCTCGCAGTCCTCAGGGAGTTGCTCCAAGGTAGGGGCTTTGGCAGAGTCTTCCTTCTCATCGTATGTCAACGAAGACGCGGAGTGAACTGACTTCGAGTCGCTCTCGTTGTTCTTGTCCTCTTCCTTGAGCTTCTCGTCATGTTCATGAGGATCAAAGTGCTCGGCCAAATCAAGCATACTGCGCACCGGAGTGTGCACCTCTTCCTTGCGGTCAATTGAATGGTGCGAGCCCTTGTTGAAAGTGGCACGGCGACTCGTGTTCGCAGATCCAGTCTGCGGAGTGTTGGACTGCAGAGCAACCACATTGTTCAAGTTCTGACCAGTTCCTGGCAACACGAACGGGTTCACCAGTTGGTCGGGGTGCTCGTAGAGGCACATTTCCAAGCCTGTGAACCACGGGTCATTGAAAACGTCGTCCAAGTTGTATCTGTTCTTGACCGAAGGGTCACACAACTTCCACGCCACACGAGCTGCGCCGTTCAGGTGGAATTGCGATGCCCACTTGAACTCAGAACCAGGACCCTTGACGTTGTCCTTCTTATTCTTGAAGTGAGGGTGGTCCAGGCAGTAACGATCGTGGTTGAACTTGTAGTCGCGGTAGGCATGGTCGTTTGGAGATGCCGACTGGAATGGCACGCCACAATACGCGATACAGAAGAGCAACATACCCAATGACCAATGGTCCATCTTGAAAGGATCGTAAGGGAAGTTCTTCACTTCCGAAGAGCTCTTCTCCTTGAGGAGCATAACCTCTGGTGGCAGGTATGGCGGAGATCCAACATATGATGTCGAGAGCTTGATGTCCAGGGTAAGGTCACCTGGAACGGTGTGGCCATAATCACTGACACCAAAATCACACAACTTCGCGACACCATTGGCATCAATCAACACGTTTTCGGGCTTGAGATCACGGTGAACAATGTCCAATTCGTGCAACAGACGAAGACCGTAGCACACTTGCTTGAAGATACAGTACTTTTCGGCAAACGAGGCACGTTTCCAGCCAGGTTTGACGACAGCGCTGAACAAATCACCGCCGGAGCAAAACTCCAAGACCATACCCCAGCCACGAGTCAAGTTGTTCTGACTTTGGATACGAACGAGGGCCAACGTGTTTATCACGTGGCGCGCAGACCCAATTCTCTTTGAGATGATGAATTCTTTAGCCACACGTCTGTAGAACTCCTCATCTGTTTCCTTAGAGAGAAGAGTGAACTTCTTGAGAGCGTAGTACTCCTTCTTGTGGTTAATTGCGTTGATGATACGCACATCTGACGACCCTCCGTCACCCAATTTACGCGAGCTCACGTCGATCTCAAAGTCCTGGAGCAAGTTGACGTGCTCCTGGTGAAGCTCATCAGGAAGGTACAGATTTGGGTCTGCCACTGGGTTCGCCAACACACGCTCACCGTCGCCAACACCCAGGAGGTAAAAGGACGTGTTTTTGGGGAGCTGTTGCAGGGGGCTCTTGTTGATACCATATGGGTTGTACACGATGCCCGAGCTTCCACTGCTCGAGGCGAGTCCAGTACCACTGTTCGAGTTGTTGTTGTGGTTGAGGCGTAAGCTCGAGCCTCCTGCATTTGGCAGGTTGAAAGACAGCTGTCTCTGGAGACGCTGTGCGGCGCTCTTCTGGTTCATGTGGTTCATCTGGTTGATGTGCTGGGCCGTTTCTGCCTTCGTGAGCTTCTTGGGCTCACGGGCGCCATTCACGGGACTGCTTGGGTGATCCTTGCGGTCTTTCTTCTCATGTTTGACACTGTTGTTGCGTTTCATCAGGAGAATGGACGGTGTGCGGGAAAGCGTTGGCAGTGGGGCCACTGACAGGCCGCTGCTTTTTTCATGGTGGAACAACCGCAGGAGACCATGGTGCTCCTTGTTCTCCTTGTCAGGCAGTGGGTCCTTCTTGAAGAGATTGCGGATATGGTGCTTGTCGCCATGAAGTTTGATTGCGCTCATGGTGTGTTTGCTTCCGCTCTAACGGACTTTAATTTTCGCGATCTTTATGGAACGAGGGTAATTTTTCTAGCAGGGGCAGGGCGGATATTGTGTGCAGGTGCAAGATAAGCGGTAGAGAGGAGTGAATGAGCTGATGCGAGGCAAACCGGGAGAGGTAGTCCGGTATATGTAGTGTGTATTACTTGGAATTGTATGGCATATGAGTTCAGAATTGTTAGTAGGTGCAGCATGATAGCAGAACATCTGACTATAGCAGATCCTGGACCAAGCCAAGACCGATTTACGAGAACGTGGGTAATAAATACTGGGGCAGTTGGACATCGTGGTGGGGAAGCATTATAGGAGATAGGAGATGTGGGTGTATTTGAGAGTGTTGGGTGAGCAAGAATTAAGTGTTTGTTAGAAGTAAAGGGTTAGGTTTAATTGTAGACTAGCCTCGCTAAAATGAGATTGTGGATGACTTTCCATTCAGTGTCAGTTTTGTGGGGTTGGAGAGTTTTCGGAGGTTATTGGTGTCGGTGCTCATAGGATTTCACGGCCTTCAGCTACTTCGGTCATGGTTCCCTCGTGAAACAGTGCTACGATGGACCTCTTGGCACTTCGTCAGAAATATTCTGTTCCGGGCTCGTATCGGTTCTATGCAGTGGTAAGGATTTACCATGGAAACAGATAGGGGTAAGATTAGCGTGGAGATGGGGCAGAGAATGGTGGGGTAGAGCGGTGTACGAGTAGATGGATGGTGGTTTCAAGATGGTATTTGGTGGAGGTTTGCTCTTGATTATGGTGTCAATGTGTGACGGCTAAAGGTGGGGCAATGGCAACTGGTGAGTGAAAATGGTAAAAAGCAAGGAAGTTCTAGCGGAAAGTTAGCAGGTCGAGGCCGGAATTTCTAAAGAAATATGGCCTGAGGGGTCCTCTCTGATGACCACTAGGCGTGGTGACACTTGGATACACCGTTCGCTCGCGCCTACTCCTTTGGATTTACACTATTGTAACATAGCAACACCGCAACAATAAGATTGCTGAAAAAGGTGAATTTGCTGAAACGGGAGAGATCCTTACCACAGTAGTGAAGGAATACTTATGGATACATATTAATACTTATGAAGATAGTTATAAATATGAAGAAAACTCTGCTTATGTTATGAGAATGCTTGGGTATTCTGCTTACCTTATGAGTGTTCTGCTTATCTTATGAGTGTTCTGTTGTTCTGCTTATTTTATCTTAAACTACTCTTACCACTATGCTTGAAAACTTTCACCGTGGAAATATACGGAAATACGAAAATTAGACGCACGAGTGCATTGTAATGGCAACTTGTCTAGCAACCACGTGAAAAGGGCTTTGCTAGTCCTTTCGCACTTGCTAGTCACGGATTCTATTTTGCGACCTTTTTTGCGTCTAGGCTGTGCAATTACGTAGCCGTTTGACGTGGTCGGTGTGCAGGAATGGGATGACTATAAACACTGAACAATTGGACTGAAATTGGTGGTGGAATTGTAAATAGACAAGGCAAAACGGTCAATTGGAGGCCAAGAGTTGAAAGCCGTTGCAATTGCGTCGGTGGGTATGATGGAACTACGGAATTGGTGGCTGGTGTCAAAATACGTCAACTAGCTGATCAATGAAGTGTTTAAATGTTTACCAAATGTTAATACCTAAAAAAAAGCACCATTAAAAAGTGAATTGTGATGGAAACCATCGTCATTAATTTGACTACCGTCATCAACTATTCCCTGAGATTCCTATTCATATTCAAATCCTCAACCTTTGTCTTTATGTTTCTTCGTCTATGAACTTTCTTCGTCTAGATGAATTTTCTTCGGCTTTTGAATTTCATCATCACCTTATCTTCACTTTCTTCATCTTCCCTCATCTACTCATTCCTCTACAATTGTCTACTGCGCTTCACGCCTGCATTACTATTAACCGTACAATCGGTGGTATCATCCCCTAAACACTCTCATCGTCCGAAACCTTGTGGTTTCTCTTAATCTTGAAGAAACGGATACCGCCCAGGTTTGGGTCCTCCTTTGTTTCCACTGGTGCGGATCTAGTGAACGAGCTCTGGTCATTGCCAGCACCGTGCAGTGTCGAGGCACCACCGTTGACCTCGCGGATGTAGGTCTGGTAGCTGGAAGTGATGACACCGGCCACACTGTTGACGAAAAGAATTAAAAGCACAGCAAATGCAGCCCAAGTGATAGCCAACATCTTGACACCAATGTGTGGTGCCAGGTCCGTGTTGTTGAATGCATTACGGGCGAGCACAACCACAGCGGTCTGCAATGCAGCAAAGGCGGCACTGAAGAAGAATGCAACTCCCACAAGGAAGGCCACAATCTTGTCAACAACGCTGTGGATGAGGCCAACGAGCTCCAAGATGAAGGCGAAACTGGTGAAACAGAGCGTGATGATGGCGAATGCAAAGCCGAATCTGCTCAAGTAGTAGTAAGTGTCCTTGTTGTTGATAAAGTCCTGGGCAACTCCGGAGCTGGTGCCGAAGTTGTCAACTGGCGAGATTGGATATGCTGGTCCTAACTTACAGTTGCTGAAGTCCTGGTACTGGCAAACACCCCAAAAGGTCCATGCAGACTCGTCAAAAGCACCGCTGATGCTCGAGGTGTCGGCACGGAGCCAGTAGAAACGGTTGAACGGGAACGAGTTGGTCGAACCCGCAAGCACCACGAAAAGGAGCAAGATGATCGTGCCCGCAAGGAAGAAGAGGTTCAAAAAGACCTGAATGAATCTCATGTTTTTAGGTGGGTGGGTATAGTGGGAAAAAATTCAGGACTCTGGTCCTATAAATAATTGTTTTCTTTTCGAACGCTGCCAATTTCCAGCCTGAGCAAGTCTGGGATGAATGATCAGGTGGAATTCGCCTGTGTAGGGGGCTTGCAGGTTGGAGTTGCCACATATTGCAGGTTGTGCCTAAAACGCTCGTCTGTCGTGGACGAATTTGGAACAAATATAAATAAACACCTGGGCCCAATTAGGAAGGAGGGTTTCTCAAAGCAAACACTACAGAAGACGGCTGACAGCATCTACACTAACATCGCTGCACAGGTTGCAGTCAATTGAACTAGTCAGCCGTGGGGACTCCTCGCCTGCCGCCGTGAAAACTGCTCTGCCAACCCTCGAGGCTGGGCTTGCGGGGCAGTCACACATTTGCTGAGCAACAAATTTTTGGCACAATGCCGAATTCATTGGCTGACGTAAGGGCAGAGCAACTCTCATAATGGATCTTGGGATGGAACGATAGCGCCTAAATAGGAAGTGCTCTTAATTCTATGCATATGTTGGGTTAATTCCTCCACTGCCAGATAGGCGAGAGTCTCGGTGTGCGGCGGGCGCGGCGTGAGCGGCGTTGCAATGGGGCTCGACAGGCCTCGGGGTGTCTCGCATGGGATTTTCCATACAAACGGCTGTGAAATTTTACCATTTAACCAAAAGGGTAAGACCTGCCACAAAACGTCACATGAGCAAACCAACTCCTGGGTTGCAAACGTAACAAAATGTCAGGTTGCGCAATTGGGGTCTGTTCGATACGTTGACAAATTACTCAATAGAGTCATTCCGAAACAATATCCGGACAATAGCAGCGAAATTAGCGCGCAAAGATCAACTACAGAGTTTAATTTTTCCAGTAGACATATTTTTCAAGATGGTTTGACTTGGCGGGTCACTTTTACTCTGTCGCTGAATGGGGTTGCTACATTATCCCCATTAAGGTTGCGATTGTATCATTTAGTCAAGTCAACTTTTGGGTTTGAAAAAGTGTGTATGTAATACTGTAGTAGAACAATAGGTATGACGGTTTTAGACAACAGTTACTAGCGCAATTTTCATACTTCAAACCATTCAAAGTATGAGAACTATGCGCATTTTCTACATTCCTCCATTTATCTTGTATCATTTATGCATTAGAATCTTAATCAACGTGTATTCTTCTCTCATCCAATTCTCTTAACTCCCACCAGTCCGAGTCTACTCCAACTTTTCCAATTTCTCTCTTCTCTTCTCTCTTCTCCCTTCTCCCTTCTCTTCTCTCTTCTCCCTTCTCCCTTCTCTT
This sequence comes from Kodamaea leandrae, assembly GCA_030564445.1. Classification (NCBI taxonomy): domain Eukaryota; kingdom Fungi; phylum Ascomycota; class Pichiomycetes; order Serinales; family Debaryomycetaceae; genus Kodamaea; species Kodamaea leandrae. The sequence continues at coordinate 528,023 of JAJLUV010000001.1, read as the reverse complement.
CTCTCTTCTCCCTTCTCTTCTCTCTTCTCCCTTCTCTTCTTCCTTCTCCCTTCTTCCTTCTCACTTTCCCTCTCTCCCTTCACATCTTACCATCGTCATCTCCCCACTCCACACACCAGCCGTACCAAGTCCTCTTCAAACACTTTTGTGGCGGGTCTGATGGCTCTGACGTCTCTGACGTCTTTGTACTCACTGGGGTCGTTTTCGTAACTGGCGAAGTCTTCACCGGCGACGTCTTCACCGGCGACGTCCTTATCGACGTTGTCATTGGCCTGGTCAGCAGCCTCGTGCTGCTTGCAGGCCGCAATGGATTGGGGAGCGACGGCTCATCCAGCTCGCCGTCGTCGTGACTCGTGAACCGCCAGTTGAAGCAATCGCGGCATGGCGGCTGCTCCACACACGCAGGAGTGTCGTTGTACAGCAAGATCACATCGTCAATCACAGTATGGATCCGATGGTTCAACAAGCTAACCCTCCATCCTTTCTCGCCCACAACGTCATACACACATTGTAAACCCGTGTGGCATGCTGTCTCCATCGCGTATCCCGCAACGTTGCACGAACTAGAAGCTCCGTTGCACACTCCCATATAGATCGGATCCGCAGTGTGCCCCACATGCCAGATGTGCTCCATGTACCGAGGAATCCCCGGTGGTTGTGGCAAGTGCAAGCGCTTTGCAGCGAGCATCTCGCCAGGAGCCTCGAACGCCACCGCAGGTATTCCGTACGTGTGACCCAAAAGCAGCGCAAGTGCTCCGCCCAACGAGTGGCCCGTGACCCAGATGTTGTACTTTTGTGGGTTGTAGATTGCAGTCACGTTCTTGTAGATGTCAAGAACAGCTTGGTAGTACCTGTCCTTGCGCATCAACTCCCGCTCAAGACAGTCCTGGTTACAGGTGTACGTCTTCTCGTAACAGTCGCAGACAGTCGTCCACATGTACCCCACACGTGCGCAACAGCACAGGAAGAGAAGATTATCGTTGGTCTTATCGTCAGGTGCGGTTTCCTCACTTCCGCCACCTGGAAGGCCTGCGCCACTGGTACCCTTAATTCCGATGATCACCGTCAGGTTGTCGTCACTCACGAAAACATGGCCACGCAAACCTACGCCCAACCACCCAAACTCCACACTGTCGTGGTCCTGGTCGGGTGTCACGCCGTCTACATCGCGCCAGTCGCTCTCCAAGCGCTCCTTGTCGGACTGTGGGTAGCGCACATAGGCATTCAGGGTGATCGTAGCAAGCGAGACCAAGGTATCACGGTCCTTCATATCAGGGATCGATATTTCGCCAAACTCCCATTCAAGGTGGATGCGGTTGAGAATCAGCGGGTTTCCCTTGACGGACCGCGCGTGATCCAAGTACAGTTCGATAAAATCCGGTTGGTGGCGGTTCGCAAGTCGTGCTACATTGGCTTTGTGTGGTGCTTTTTTGTAGGGAAGCTGTATATCCCATGGACTCTGTCCGTAGTGAGCCTCTGGCCAGTCGTAGCCGCTGAACTCTGCAGAGGAGTCCGAGGAATGACCATCTTCTTGTACTCTTTGAGAGGCATAGAGATCTTCATTGGATTCATCCAACAGTTTCTGTTTGGCCACCCATTCTGGAGTGACGTCCAATCTCTTGTGTTTCTTATAGTTCTTGTCTCCCGCTCCGTGGTGGAACATGTGTTTGAGCTGGAAGTGTGGCGGGCTCGCGGATGTGATGACCGGAATTGGCTCGCTCGCTGGCCACTTTCTGAGTACCACCAATGCGATCACCAAGAGCGGTATCACCAGGAACCAGCGCCTCCTTGAGGATTTTCTGTGGGTGGCGATGTTCTTGTCCATGTCAGGAGAATAGGAACAAAAGATAAAAGATAAATATGGATGGAAATAGTGGAGATAAAGGTATGGGAAGAAAAGAAGCGAATACATACAAGGAGTAGAATTTAGAGGATGATCATATACATGGCGACTACACATTAGAAGGTTTGGATAGAGATACGAGCCATACTGTTACGATGGCCAAAATGTTGGGATCAAACTGTACTTGGTGATCATGTATCAGAAAAATCAGTGCAGCAATACAATACGAATGCACGTGTTTTGGTATAGAGGTTAGCATAGTAGAATCTACTATTGCACCTTTCTAATGATAACTTGTATTAGGTTTGCATCAACTCTATCGTACATATTCAGTGTATCTAATTCTATGTAATCTGAAGTGTTTGAAGAGCTATCTCTATTGTCTTTTCGTATTCTTCATGCATCCAATTCTTCCCATCCTTCTTATCATATTCTTCGCATCGCCTTCTTCATATCATCGTCTTCCTCTCAACTCCTCTTATCTTCCTCTCATCTTCCCCTTCCTCTACCTTCCTCTCATCCTCTTATCCTTACAAATACTCGCGCAGCTGGACAATACGCAAATCCTTCACCACCTTCACATTCTCCTCCACCTTCTTCTCCTCCTCGTACGCCCTCACCAACACCTTGTGCAACTTTGCCAATACTGCCGTCAAAACATCCTCGGTCAAGCTCCCAGTGTCGTAGAATGCGCTCGCAAGAAGACCCGCAAAAAGATCGCCGCACCCGTTGAAAGCGCATCCGATCTCTTCAATAGGCACCTTGAACGTGTGTGTTCCTGTGTGTCCTACAGAAAACATCTTTCCGTCAAGTGTCACCGAGGAGATCACCACATTACCGACCTTGTACTCCTTGTCAAAGCTTTCCAACGCTTTGAGAACATCGTCCCAGGAACTGATCTTCACCCCACTCAAAACCTCGATTTCAAACTGGTTTGGCGTGATGAGCGACACGTAGCCACTGCGCAAGAACTCTTGGTACCTCGGAACTACCGCCTCCAGGACGTAGAACTTTCCGTTGTCGCCCAACACTGGGTCCACGATCCACACCGGGGGGCTCGAGTTCCCTGCAAAAACCTGGCTCAACTCCTCAAAAACCACCTGTAACACCTCGGCATTGGGCGTGTACCCGGTTAGGATCATGTCGTACTTCATTCCCAAAACCTTCTTTAAGCCGTGCAAGATATTGCGCACCAAATCAGCCAGTGCTGGAGCGCCTGCAAAGGAGCCGTATCCCGGGTGGTTCGAGTAGTTGGTGGTGTTGATCGCATCCACGTCCCACCCAGCGTACTGAAGCGGAAAAACAGTCGCCCGGTTGCCCACATACCCGTGGACGACGTGGCTCAGTATAGAGAGGCACGTCTTCATGTTAGTCATGGCGACATAATTGACTGGAAACGGATAGGCGACATACAACGCGACATGCTCGCGCGACATAGTGGAGAAGCTGACATTTTGGTGCGCGACATTGGCCACCCTCTGTCCCCAGGCGACATTTCGCGATGCGACATTTCCGACATGCACTTTCCGACATCTACTGTACGACATTCGGCAACTTCACAACAGAAGCAATCAAAAAAGACCACGTCAATCATGAAGGATAGTGCGACGCTCGATGTCGGGTACCCGATCTTCGGCGCCAAGTTCGTGAACAACAAGACGGTGCTTGTTGCTGGAGGTGGCGGTGAGGGAAACAACGGTATTCCCAACAAGATTACCGCCATCAAGTGTCTGTTCAAAGTGTCTGATCCACTGAGAAAGTTGCAACGTTTCCGCGAAATCACATTGCCCTCCAATGAAGACTCGCCCCAGTGTTTGGACTCTGCCAAGATCAGCGACACTGAGGGTTGGTCTGTGTTTGTTGGCTGCAACCAATCGTCTCAATTGATCAAGTCCATGAACATCAATAACAACTTGAGAAAGTATGTCTTCAACAAGGAAGAGCACTTACGTTTCGTCGACGCTGCTCAATTGGAGGAGGAAATCACCCAGGACGATGCTGAGTTCTACCCCAAGGTCGTCAGGTTGGCAGAGGACAACCATGTTGGTTGTCTCATGACCTCAAAGGTTCCATCCATTCTCTACATCTTTGACCCTAACACCCTCGACTTGAAGCACAAGCCTGTGGTCAATGGTGAGATTAAGGATTTCTTTGTGGCTCCAGGAAAGGGCAGCGATCTGCTCTGTTTCATCACCTCGTCCACCATCGAGACCCTCAACACAGCCACTGGTGCCATCACCCTGTCCACACAACAAGTTCCTGCTGTCTCCAAGCAGCTCAGCAAGTACATTTTGTCCAAAGTTCAATACATTGACAACGACAATGTCATTGTTGCTGCTGCCGTGCGCGAAGGACGTCCACAGGCTGTGCTCATTCAGTACTCGCTCTCCAAAAAGACCATTGTCAAGGTGGTGACCGTTCTGAAGAAGTTCAAGAATGTCGTCGCAATGGATGTTAACACCTCACGTGGGTTGATTGCACTTGCTGCCAACGATCTCACGGTCCTGTTCGTAAAGTTGGACACCTTTGCCGTGGTTAAGGTGTACAAAAAGTTGCACGAGTTTGCAATTACCACGGTCGCATTTTCGCCCAATGGCCAGAAGTTGGCCACTGGGTCCGCTGCAAAGACATTGCATGTGATGAAGGTTCCAGCAAAGGGTTCAGAGAGATCGGCTGTGGGTACTTTGTTCCTGTACTTGCTCACGATCATCCTTGTGGCGCTCTTGGGTGTGGGCTTGCAAAAGGCCCACCAAAATGGTCAGTTGGAAGACGCCATAGAAATATCAAAGAGGTACGCGGACGTGTATGGCCATGTCGGATTGGAGTATGCGCAGAAGTACGGAGCTGTGGGTCTCGTATACTTGAAGGAGGCACAGAAGTACGGTACTATAGGATTTGAGAAGGCCAAGGATGCCCTCTTGGGCGAAAAGGAACCAGAACCAGTCTTGAACAAGGCTGCTTCGACAGTCGGCGAATATGTTGCTGAGGTGACCAAGAATGCTGGAGAGGTATTGGATTCCGTGACAAACGCGGTGGACTTTGATGCTCAGTCGTTTTTGAGCAGCGTGGAGACTGGAGTCGTTGGTGCGGCTTCGAACGTTGCGGGCGGAGCTGCCGACGCGAAGGCCAGTGCTGAATCTATTGATCAAGCTGCCGTAACTGATATCCCAAAGCATGCTGAGGCAGTTGTCGATGCTGTATCCAACCAAGCAGGTGCTGTTGTTGATGCTGTAACCAACCAAGCAGGTGTAGTTGCTGACGCTGTGTCCAACCAAGCCGGAGCAGTTGCTGACGCAGCCTCTTCGGTTGCTGGAGACATTCCTTCCCATGCCGAGTCGATTGTCAACGTTGCCTCCTCCGTCGTTGGAGACATTCCTGCTCAAGCTGAATCGATTGTGAGCGCAGTCACTGACGCTGCGGGCGATATTCCTGCTCATGCGGAGTCTATCGTGAATGCCGCCTCTTCTATTGTTGCTGATCAGGCTGAGGCTGTTGTGAATGCAGACATTGTTGGTTCGGCATCCTCGATTGCATCAGATGCTTCTGCTCAAGTTGAGTCTGTGATTTCGGCTGCTTCCTCCGTAGTTGGTGACATTCCTGTTGGATCTGCTGTTTCCGCAGCCACTGCTGTTGCTGCTTCTGCCGCTGCCGCTGTTGCTGCTGCGTCTGTTGTTGATGCTGCAAAGTCTCATGTTGAGAATGCTGGTCTGGTCGTTTCGTCTGCTGCTGCCGAGATTCACTCTAACGCTGCTGTTCAGTCGGCCTCTTCTTACGTGGAGGAAGCTGTTTCCGGAGGTGCTTCGATTGTGAGCGACGCCAGTGCAGCTGTTGAGAGCCACGTCCGCGATGCTGCTGATGCCGTACCTGCTGTAGAAGACGTTGTGAGTGCTGCATCCAACTCAGCTGCAAGTGCCGTTTCTGCCGCACAGGAATACGCGAGTGCTGTTGCCGGTGCTGTTCCCGGTGGAGTTGCTGCAGGTGCCGTTTATGAAGCTGCTGAAGATGCGAAGGAAAAGGTAGTTTCTGTGGCAGGCGATGTTAACGAGAATGTCGCTTCCGTGGCAGGTGATGTTAACGAGCAGGTCGTTTCAGCAGCAGGTGTTGCTGGAGACTATGTTCTGTCTGTTGTGAGTGCTGCAGGTGTAAATGAGCCAGTTCTGTCCGCTTTGAGTGCTGCCAGCGCTGCTTCTGAGGGCGTGTCTTCCATTTTGCAGGACATCCCTGGCCAAGCCGACTCGGTTGTGAGTGCAGCAGCTTCTGCAGTGAACGCTGAGGGAGTTGTCAAGAATGTTAGAGAGGCTGCTGATGCTGCGGTGAGTGCTGCAACTTCGCTTGTTGGCGACATTCCTCCTGTTGAGTCTGTGGTTAGTGCAGCATCTTCGGTTGTTGGCGACATTCCTAAACAGGGAGAAGCCGTTGTCAACGCGGCTTCTTCTGTTGTTGGTGACATTCCTGGACATGCTGAGGCTGTTGTGAACGCGGCTTCCTCTGTCGTTGGAGACATCCCACCAGTTGAGTCTATTGTAAGTGCAGCCTCTTCTGTTGTTGGAGACATTCCAGAACAAGCACAAGCTGTGGTGAGCGCAGCCACCTCTGTTATTGGAGATATTCCACCTGTTGAGTCTGTTGTCAGTGCCGTTTCTTCTGCTGTTGCTCCACTGGCCGAGTCTATTTCCAGTGCTGCGTCTGCTGCTGAAGCTTCTGTCGAAAGCGCGGCCAACCCTGTTGCTGCTGCTGTTGCAGCAGCTGTTGACGCTGCATCATCTGTGGTCAACCCGTATGTTTCTGCTATTCTCGATGCTGCCCCTGTGAATGAGTATGTTGCTAATGCAACTGATGCCGTTTCCAGTGCCGTTTCTTCCATCAATGCTGAGATTTCCAAGGCTGCAGAAGCCATTCACGAGGAGGATGAGTACGAGGAGATCGAGGTCGAAGAGATCGACGACGATTCCATTCCCGACGATGTTGATGTTGTTGAGATCATCGAAGAAGAGGGCACTCCCGGCGAAGACGAGGAAATTGTGGAGATCATCGAAGAAGTTTCTGGAGACGACGAACCAGTGATTGAAGAAGAGGTTGCTTATGACCCAGTGTCTGCGGCTCCCGTCGTTGAGGAGCCTGTAGTCCAGGAACCAAAGGTCGAGGATCCTATTTCCGTGGATACCATTGTGGAGATTCCAATCGAGGAGGTTGCTGTTGAGGAAGCCTACAAGGATGTGGACGGTACCAACACAGACGAGGTGCCCATCGAGCAGGTAGAGGTCCCTATTAAGGAGGCCGAGGCTGAACCAAACACTGTGGATGTGGAGGCCGCATCTGTTGAGGAGGTGGAACAACCAGCTGAGCCATCTGAGCCTACTATCTCTTCTACCACGGAGGTTCCAACGACTGTTGCAGAGCCGGAGCCGATAGAAGCGGTTTCACAGGCCACAGCTGCGAAGAAGAAGAAGAAGATCATCCGCAAGATCATAAAAAAGAAAAAGAAGAGTGAGAAGAGTGCTGCGGATCACGATGAGTTGTAATTATGTATTAATCAGCATATGTGAAGAGTGTAGAAAAATGATAACGCTATTGATAAATTGGAAAAAGTAAAGCGAATCTTGTATTCAAAGACATCGCTGATGTTCTCTTTTTATGGATTTGTTCCAATAGCCCACGTTCTTTTTGTTATCTATACATTGCTGATGTTCTATTATTCATTTCCTTTCCATTATCATTCATTTGCTATAGATTTATCTTTTTTCCCCATCTTATCAATAATTTTCAATCGCGTCGCGTACCATGAGTGATCCGTCTGACTGGAATACCACACTGGTCCCCCAACTCCGAGAGTTGGACGCGCTAGCACGGTGCTACATCTGTAAGGAGTTCTTCACTGCTCCTGTTTTAACAAGTTGCAACCACACGTTCTGTTCACAATGCATTCGCGCGCTGCTCATCGTAAAGCAGCAATGTCCGCTATGCAAAGCGGAGTTATTTGAGACCAACTTGGCCAGAAATATCCTCTTGGAGGAGCTCGTGCGTACCTTTGCGGGATTGCGCAATGATCTATACAACAGCTTGGAAAAGAGAACGATTCCTGAGCCAGAGATCATAGAAGTGCTGGATGGCGAAATGACGCCTATGACAAGTCCTGCGAATAGTCTGCCCGCCACTACGAAGACGGCATCAACGGAGAGCCTTTCAAAGGGTACAGAGGTCAAGACCCTGCCTACACCTCCTCCTGGACACGTCCAGTGCCCTATTTGCAGCGACTATATGAGTGCTCGTCAACTCCAGAGCAAACACATCGATGAATGTCTAGCACGCCAAGAATCTAAACCATTGAAGAGGAAACGCCAATCGACGGGTATAACGTCATTTTTCAAGAGGCGAGCTACGAAGTCGCCTGAAGACTCACACTCTGACTTCTACTTTAAGCAAGTAGACCAACACCACAACACCGATCGGAGACTTCCCAAGCTTGACTTCCTGTCGCTCAACACTGCAAAGATTAAGGAGAAGTTGGCGGCAGTGAAAATACCGACTACAGGGACAAGACAGCAGTTGGAGCAGCGGTACAACCACTACTATGTGTTGTTCAATGCAAACTTGGACAGTAACCACCCGGAAAGTGAGGGTACGCTAAAGCAGCGGTTGCACGAATGGGAGCTCTCGGTGAAACCCAAGGAGAGCTTGTTTGGAAGAAAGGTGGTTAAGATTTCCGATAAAGAGTTCCAGAGAAAGGCCTGGTTTGAGGAGCACAAGAAGGAGTACAGGCGGTTGGTGAGGCAGGCCAAGAGGTCAAGAGAGAAGGAGAGGGGAAATAATAAGGAGAGGGAATGCAATAACTCCAAAGACAAAATTAACAAAGATCTTGATACCAAAGATTCTGATGATACCAAAGGTCTTAATACCAAAAATCTTGATACCAATGATGTTAATGAAGTTGAAAAAACTACCAATGACAAGAATACTCACCTTGAGCATGATGACAAGCAACCCGAAACCTCTACTAATAATAAGGACGGTGAAGTGATACCAGATTCTCCAGTGGATGACGATCTAGGAAGTTCATTTCTATTTGACGGATGATCATTGGTGAAACAATACTAGAAGCTCTCCAGGACTTCGGGAACAATGTCTACATTCATCTCACTTCATTCACATGACAACATGGGATCCAATATTCTCGTTATGAGTGCATAAAAGACAAGCCCTGTCATTACTCGAATCAGATAAAGTTTCCCGATCGCGGGCTCGTGTGCATTGCAAAAGATGATTTTTTGTGTGCGTTCCGCGATATTTTCTCGGAAAAAGTTAATCATCGAGGATTGCGACCTGAGAAACACGTCCACCAGAAGGCCAAAGAAAGCTTTCAGCGATGGCAGAAGACGACTTCCTAACTCCTTATGAGACCGCCCTAGCAGTGGTTGCCACTGCCATGAAAAAACTGCGTCTCAGGCTCGACCAGTTAGCAATAAACTCCTTCATCGGGGGAATGCTCTTCACCACAGGAGGAATGCTCCACGTCATGGCACAATCTGAGAGTCCCTCGTTACTCGCGCTGGATCCTGGTATCGTTCACTTGATTCAGGGTCTCCTTTACCCAATTGGTCTCTTCTATGTGGCTGTCATGGGTATGGAGCTTTTCAATGCAAACGTCTTATTCTTCAGTGCAGCGTTGTGTCGTGGTGCCGTGTCCATTCTCGACTTGGCCACAAGCTGGATAGTCAGCTGGTGGTTTAACTTGGTGGCGAACATCTTCGTGTGTTATGTGATTTGCAACTACTCAGCAGTGTCACGCGACCCAATGTACATCAAGGGTCTGATCGACATTTTAATGACAAAGGTGGAGTATTCATTCGTTCAAACCATGCTCAAGGCATGTGCGGGAAACTTCTACGTTTCTTTGGCCATATACCTACAACTCATGTGCAAACCCCTCCACGTGAGGTTCATCATGATCACTTTGCCTATTTTCACCTTCGTGGCATTGGGATACACACATGTCGTTGCCGATATGTTCATGATGATCATAGGGCTCATAAACGGGGCCCCTGTGAGCGTAGCCACAGTTGCCTGGAAGATATTTGTCCCCGGTACTATCGGAAACATTTTAGGAGGGCTGTTTTTCGGGGTGGTGATCACATGGTACTGCCACCTCTACGCCGTGGAGAGAGACCAGGCCGAGCTCAACTTGCCCAAGTATGAGATGCGTGATGAGCAACCCGATGTCAACGTCGACTCGCGTGTTGTTCGTCTTCGCAAGTCAATTGACGATGTTCTTGAAGATGATTCTAATGAGACAAAACACGAACCTCCCGTTGACAACATCGTGCGTTCCTCCACGCATTTGTCGAGATATACATCAGCTCGTTCAAATAGGCTGCTAAAGCTGATGCGGTCGCCGAAAAACGTGTTCCCAGTGTACGGCATGGGCGAACCATTGCAGAGAGAGCAGACAATAGCGGGTAAAAAGAACGACGATACGGCCAGTTACGGTGGAAATGATCAGTACTCTACATATTCAGAAGGTCTCTGTAACTGGTCGGAGAAGGAAGACGAATCAGGTGGAGAAGCTCCAAGTGCTAACTTCATTGGGGATAGGCTCAAGAAAGCTATGACAAGAAGCAGTGCAACTAAACGCACAGATTTAGAAGGTCAATTGGGAACTAATCTTCAACGCCGGCAATCCAGCGCATCCATTTGGCAGTCGTGGAGAAACCAGAGCCCTTACGTAACAGATAATTTAGCAGAATCGCGGGTAACTGTTTCCACGGGTACCGGAGCAACAAGGATGGATCGCACGGATTCGGCAATGTCCAAAACCGCAACGCCACTATCGAAATCGGTATCGAAGGACAAGGAGTCGGTTGGTGCAACCAAGGAAACTCCTGTTGAATCTGGGAACTTGGAGAACCATGATGAGATTCTTACGTCATCTTCAAACACCCCAAACGAATCTGCATTAGACGTCAAAGCATATGAACCAGAAACTGACTTGGGAGATGGGGCTTTTGGGGATCAAAGGTAGGATATTAATTATAGACTAATATAGACTAATCGGGAAATTAACGCGTAATACATATTTGAGTGGTATGTAGTGCATCCAAAATCGGTCCGAGAAAAAAATAACTTCAAAAAAATGGACGAGATAGGAATCGAACCAATGACCTTCTCCTTGCAAGGGAGACGCGCTACCAACTACGCCACACGCCCAGTAATTGAAATAATTGTATATTGGAGGGAACTCGTGAAGGATTTTTAATTAAATATTGATGTGTTTTCAAGGTATAGGATGCATTTCTGACAAGCTTAACATAGTTCTTCTTCACATTCAAGTGAGATTGGAGTCATATGAGACTTATAGAGCCTATTTTCGAAGGTGTTTACATTACACTTGTAAAGTTGATATTTGTTAGAAGTTGGCAAATATTTTACAATAATTGAAGATACTTTAGCAGAAACGATCAAGAATTTGAAGTATCTCCTTTGATTGTAAACCTTTCATGGATTCCCTTCCTACTCAATGCTCAGTTCCTTAGATTACTAGGTTCTTTGTTTTCTCGAAGTAGTTGGTTTTCTGGAGCATGTTCATTCTCGCATTTATCTATCCTGCAGAAAACAAAATCGATTTTTTTAGACCATCTCATCGCCATGACAGACACAGCAGCAAGGGCATATATCGACGACGATACTACCTGGGACAGCTTTGAGTTGGATGCCAGACTCCTTCAAGCTTTGGACAAGGTCGGCTTTGAAAAGCCAACTATCATTCAATCCTCGGTCTTGCCTTTGGCAGTGGATGAAAAGAGAGACATCATCGCTAAGGCACTGACCGGTTCGGGTAAGACTGGTGCGTACATCATCCCCATTCTCCACAACTTGTTGACCCAGGAGAACAGCGAGAAGGAGATCAAAAGCATCATCTTAGTTCCAACGAGGGAGTTAGCTCAGCAGGTCACAGACTTTGTTCAGAAGTTATTGACTTACATGAATACCAAATTCCTGGTTGTGAATTTGTCTCTGAACATGAACGACAGTGTGTTGAAGCTGTTATTAATGGGAAGACCTGAGATATTAGTGTCTACTCCTTCGAAGTTGATTCTGATTTTGGAAACCAAGATTACAGTCAACTTGTCTCACGTCACAAACTTAGTTATCGATGAGGTTGATTTGATCTTGTCTTATGGCCACTCTGAGGATTTGAACAAGTTGGAGGGCTACTTACCTATCAAGAAGAATTTGCAGACGTTCTTGATGTCTGCTACTATCAATGACGAATTGAACGAGTTGAAACTGAAGTTCTGCACTAAACCTGCCATCCTTAAGCTTAACGACGACGAATTATTGAACACAAGCAAGTTGGTTCAGTACTACACGCAGACCACTGAGTTCGACAAGTTTTTACTTGCTTATGTCATTTACAAATTAAACTTGATTAAGGGTAAGTCCATCGTGTTTGTCAATAACATCGACAGAGGATACCGTTTGAAGTTGTTTTTGGAACAGTTTGGTATTAAGAGCTGTATCTTAAACAGTGAGTTGCCTATCAACTCGAGATTGCATATCATTGACCAGTACAACAAAAACGTCTACAAGTTGTTGATTGCTACTGACGAAGCGGCTGTGGAGAAGGATGCTGAAGATGACGAGGAAGAGGTGGCTGAACAGAACAAGGCCAACAACAACCCAAACAAGAAGAAAAGTAAGAAGGATTCTGAGTACGGTGTTACCAGAGGTGCCGATTTCAAGAATGTTGCATGTGTTCTCAATTTCGACCTTCCTACATCTTCCAAGGCATACGTTCACAGAATCGGTAGAACCGCGAGAGCAGGAAAGGCCGGTATGGCTTTATCTTTCGTAATCCCACAAAAGGAGGTGGGAAATCACAAGACCGCATCCTTGAAGCTGTGCAAGAGAGACGAAAAGGTGATGGCGCGCATTGTCAAGCAACAATCCAGAAATGGCTTTGAGATCAAGCCTTACCAATTCGACATGAAGCAGGTGGAAGGTTTCAGATACAGAGCTGAGGATGCATATAGAGCCGTCACATCTACCACAATCAGAGAGGCTCGTGTTAAGGAGTTGAAGATGGAGTTGATTACATCCAACAAGTTGAAGAGACATTTCGAGGAAAACCCACAGGATTTGGTTACTTTGAGGCACGACAAGGAGTTGCACTCGAGCAGAGTTCAGCCGCACTTGAAGCGTGTGCCAGATTACTTGTTGCCAGAGGCCGTGCGTAAAGACATAAAGGACTTGGGATTCGTTCCATTCCACAAGAATAAGGGAAAGAAGAGAAAGGGACCTGGCCCAAAGAAGAACAACGGTGTCAGAAAGTCTGACCCTTTGAAGTCGTTTAGGAAGTAGTATATAGACATTTCATGGATAATTTACGAGCAGAGAAAATTTCAGCCGGGTGTATTTATTTTTCAGTTATTTATAGTAGCTGATAGGATCTACTCGCGATTTCCCAGTGTACAAGATAGCGGGAAACTAGGGAGTTTATAGACTATGTCTGAAAAGTGTCATGTGTATATTAAGGGTGGTCTTCTATAAAATGCGTTTACCCAATTAGTGTCAGTTATGCCAACTTGCTCAAAATGATGTTCCAAAACAAGTTAGCCACGCAATTTGCGGGAAACATCATAGATTGAGGAAGAAAGACGAACAGGCCCAACAGGAAAAACGGCCAGAAGCAGTAGCTGTACTTGAGTGAATTGAAATATGTAGGGAGTAGGTTGCGGTTGATCTCTCCGTGGTCCCACAATGCATTAAGTATGTTGAAAATTAGCTGGAAGACGGGAGCACCAACTGCTTGGTCGACAATAACGCGGTAAAACGTGTTATCTATGTTCTTTATAAGCAAATCAACCCACATGACTGTAAAGCATCCGTTAATGCTGCCCCATACCATGAACTTGGCGATACGGTTAAAGGAAAGTTTCCGCTTGAAGTATTGGTTTATAGACTGCGCAAGTGCCGCACTAGACATCCCCAATAATGAGGGCGCCAAAAGAGGGTTGTACCAACTCGCGATGCGATCATAGTGGTAGTATATGAATGTGCAGATGGTCGCCTCGAAAAGAAGTGTGAGAACGAGTTTCTTCCGGCTCGTGAGCGTAGTCGGGTAGTACAACGATCCAGGTGCTTTTTCAAGGTCGACTTTCTCTTTCTCCTTGGTACTCATAAAGTGTTGGTGACGTGGACGCGAATTTTCTGAAAATCAACAACCCTGTTGCGATCTTCGCTCTGCATATACCCGATACCAGCTTATGTAAGAAAATATACAATTCCCGTAAGCGATGACATAATCATCCTTGATCTCTTTGATTTTCCATCTAGTATGGCAGTTCTCGAAAATTCCATACATCCTCCAAAGCTTCAACATGGTCGTACACAACCCCAACAACTGGTACGTACAGATACGCTTTCCCACAATATGATAGAAATACTAACATTAAAGGCACTGGGTCGATAAGAACTGTTTGCCATGGTCGAAAGACTACTTCAACACTTACATTACCAGCACTACCGTCGAAGCTGGCGACCAAGTCATCGTCCTTACTTCCGTAGACTCCGTCACTGGTGACTGTGATGTCACTCAGAGAAAGGGTAAGTGTTTGTGCATCTACGACATGAAATTGCTGTTCACCGTTTCCGTGACTGAGGGCGAGGACACCAAGACCACCACTATCTCTATTCCAGAGTTTGTGCACGATCAGGAGGAGGATGAGTACGTCTTCGAGGTGAGTGGAGACCACAGAGCTGAGGTGAAAAAGCACTTTGTGCCTGTTTTAAAGACCAAGTTGATGAAGTTCCAGGGCGATTTGATCTCGGCTCACGAGAAGGACGTCCAGCATGCATCTGGTTAGACAATATATCTGTTCTACAATAGAGTAAAAATAGTTAATAATAGTACAAATCGTATTTATCGTAACATTGAGACCTGAAGAGGAAGCGTTATTCAAAACCCTGTGGCACCTTTTCTCAAAAGCCCTCAGGAACTCCCTTCGCATGCCTCATTGAGTTTCTATTACCCAAGTACAACTCCACAGGCCCAAGGTCATCGAGTTCGTCTGAAACGCTGTACCATGGCACCACACCTTGCTCAATGTCCTTGAGAATTCTATAAGTTTCCACGCTGTCGTAAGGAATACCAGTGCTGGGGTCAAAGTAACGCACCTCTTTTCCTGAAATGAGACATGCTTTTTTGTTGTTGTTCTGAAGATACAATGATGTAGGTGCTTCCGTGTTGATGAGAATGGGCATTTCCTTTTGCTGCTCGTCATCCTCAACGAGATCATCTTCGATCTGGTGCGATCCAAGACGTGGAAGACGCTTGAGGTCGTCGAAGATTTTGTCTGAATCATCCAAATTTGCAGCCAGTTGAAAGATCTCGTCCTCAGGTTCCGCAGTCCCTGTAGGCAAAGCAGTATACCCCTTTTGTCCGATACGCATCAATGGCTTGAGGTCCTTGAATCTTCTGCTCGAGCCAAGAACCGACTGTTTACCTAGAACAACCTTACGGGCAGTGGTCCTATCGAGATACGTTTCGAAATCCACCAAGTAGACGTTATTCCGTGTAACCTTCTGCTCTGGACCCTCAAAAACATCCCTGCTGTTGTATTTGATTCTAGGACTGTATAAGTTCTTGGCTGGAGTTTCTTCGGGTACCGGGCTATCATCCTCTCCTTCGATCTTCACCGTTGGTTCGGCTGATTCGGAGGGAGCATTACCAGAGGTGGCGGCATCCTCTTGAGTCTCTTCTTTGACTTCAGTTGTGATTTCAGGTTTTGGAGTGACCAAGTTTTCTGGAGAGTTTGAAGTGACAGAAACGTCAGCTTCTCTAGAGGCATTGCCTTCTGGAATTTCCTTTGGATCTGTGTCATTGGACTTTATTTCCTTTGGATCTGTGTCAGTGGGATTTATTTCCTTTGGCTCTGTCTTGGGCTCTTCTTTTGTTTCCTCCACTTGTATGTCTTCATTTTGACCGTCCTTTTCTACCACCTTCACTTTATCGTCATCATTCTGGTTCTCTTGAATCTCTTGAACCTCTTTAACTTGGTTTTCCTCATTTTCGCCGTCTTCTTTATTCATGTTCTCTTTATCCACATTATCCACGTTCTCCTTACTTTCATTCTCTTCATCCTTATTCTCTTCATCCTCATTCTCTTCATTCTCTTCATTTTTCTTTTCACTATTCTCCTTCCCCTCATCCATTTCCATAAGCTCTGCCTGGACGTACGGCAAATCCTCATCCACATCTCCAGGTAACCACATCTTCTTCTTGATAGCCTCCAACAGCTCATCAGGGTTCTTTTTCTTCCTACCACCCTTTTTTCTTGACCTTTCCTTCTCGAGCTTCTTTCTAATCGCTGCAATTTCGTCCAGTGGAGTCAAATACTCCACTTTACTCACGAGACGCACCACATCCACCAACTTTTGGCGCCGCAGGGCAAATAGCAGTCGCTGTTTCTCCTTCTTAACAATCTCTTGTTGCCTGAACTCGTGCAACGCAAGCACATTAAGACGCTCAGTTTCCACAGCCTCGGCTAATCTCTCCTCCTGTGTCAACTCCACATGTTGAACAGGGCGAAACACAGGTTTATTCAATTTACTCCTTTCCTCGTCTTCTTGCAACTTCGCGATCAACGCGTTCTTGTTCTCAAGCGCAGACCGACGCGACGACGATCTTCTATCCATGCTGATGAGTGAGTCGGATGAAACCAATGGAGTAGTCTTGGCGCGCTTTGGGGCTTCTGAAGGACCTTTGATGGCGGGGATAATGGTTTTACGTGCCTTTTTCTTCTTCAACTTCTCCTGCCTTTCAAGTTCCTTTTCACCCTCTTCCTCATCTGTGTCTGAAGCAGAGAGATCAGAATCAGATAGCACGTCATCGTCGTTTGTTTCCTCGAGTTTTCTCTTCCGATCAGAAACCTCACCATCTTCTTCACCTTCTTCTTCCTCTTCGCCCTCTTCACCCTGTTCTTCCTCTTCACTGTCGTCAATTCCTTGTAAGTTCTCGTTGTCGACGTCTTCATCCACGAACTCACCGTCCTCGCCGTCCTCCTGGAAGAGTAAACGCACATTCTCATCATCGTCGCCTTCGCCTATAAACACCAGTTGGGGACCTGCTGCTTGGCGCTGTTGTTGTTCTTCCAATTCAATCAACTGCTTGAGTCGCGAACCGGCATTCGCACGTCTCGCACGTGTGGAAACGAGCGAGTCGGACGTCATGTTGTGCAGAGTTGTTTCTTGGAGTGTGCTTTTATAACTTTTTTTGTTTGAATTTTCACTTTTGAATTTTTGTAGCACCACTATGATCAAGAGACTTCCCAATGTGTGGAGAATAGCAAGACCATTCTCTACATCGGTTAGACTCTCCAACACATCTACATCGCAGTCAGAACTCTCCCATTTCAATGCACTTGCGCAGTCTTGGTGGGACACCAACGGTCCTCAGCGTATTCTCCACAAGATGAACTTGCTCAGAATGGACTTTATTCGCGACACGATCCGCAACAGTTTATCGTTGAACCTGTTGGCAACTACCCCAGAGGAAATAGTGTACATTCCTCCCTACAACGTGGACTTGCTTCCAAAGCCTATCGCCAATAAAATTGTGAGCGACCAAGAAAACCGCCGTGACGAGATCTTGCTGGAAACACAATACTCGGTGTTGGATGTTGGCTGTGGAGGTGGAATTTTAGCTGAGCTGATACTGCGCTTGCCCTTTGTGGGAGATGTGAAGGCAATCGACCTTTCGCCAGAAGTGTTGGAGGTTGCTGAGATTCACAGACAAAAGGATCCTTCCCTCACCAACTTGCTGTATGAGCTCACTGCATTGGAGGACTTGGACGTGGAACAAAAGTACGATATCATCACCATGTTCGAGATGCTTGAACACGTCAACTACCCTGCTGCAGTGTTGGATGCTGCTTTGAACAGGTTGGCTCCAGGAGGTTGGGTGTTTATCTCCACGATTAATAGAGACTTTGTTTCGTGGTTCACCACCATCTTCATGGGGGAGCATGTATTGGGAATCGTGCCAACAGGAACCCACACCTTGAGCAAGTACATTAACGAAGAAGAGATTAGAGAGTGTGTTAGTAAGAAGGACGAGTTCACTGTGGTGGACTCCAAGGGCTGCATCTACCTCCCAGCCCAGGGCTGGATATTCACCGAGTGTCCAAACGTGGGTAACTACTTTTTGGCAATCCAAAGAAAGGTATAGAGTGTAAATAGGATAAAAGGGGAATTAATATAATTACCTAAAGGCATCTACCTAAATAAACCCTCCATTATTCGAACATGCTTAAATGTGTATACTGTATTCGTGAAGAATCAGTTATACAGTTTGATAGTTTCATACTCCTCCAGGATTACTTCTTGCCAGATTCTCACCAGGTTACTTCTTGCCAGTTCTCACCAGGTTACTTCTTGACAGGTTCTTACCAGGTTCTTACCAGGTTCTTACCAGGTTCTCACCAGGTTACTCCTTGCTACTTCTTTCACGTCATCTTTCTCTTAACTTGCCACCTTCTCCTTCTCCTTCACATCCTCATCAATGAACGTTGGCAACTCGGATGGCTCCTCCAAATAGCTTGGGACCCCCACACTCTCGCCGAACTGACTCTCGTACTCCATTTCCTCTCCCAACGCCTCCAACTCGGCATCCAACTCCGACTCGCTTATGTCCAAGTCGTTCTCGTTGTTTGCCAGCAATGCTTCCTGCAACTCGTTGGACTTGTCGATGAGATCGAGCATTTCGTCCTGCAAATCTTCGATCTTGTCGATGTCTATCTTTCCGTATGTGCGCTTCAACTCCTTGTTGGTCTGCTTCATCACATCCACAGTAATCATCGTGTTCTTCAAGTTCTCTGTGGTCATCAGCGCCTGCGTCATGTTCCACAGCTGGCTCTCCAATTGGTCCTTCTGAGCTTCAATCTGCTTGCGCTGTCTCAACAACTTGATCGCCTTCTGTTTGAGCGCAGATTTGCCTGGACCGTCGCGCATCTTGCTAATCTTGCTCTGGTAGGTCGAGAGTTCGGCATTGATCTTGGACAACTTGACGTCAAGCGACCCCACGCGGGAGTCTATCGAGTTGATTGCATCGTTGAGCGACGGCTTGGGTGCCGTGTTCTTACTTCCAAAGAGTCTGTTCATAGTGGCAAGAAAAAACAGAAAATGAGAATGCTGCAAAATAAAGTAGGTAATCGATAATTTCTGAATAAAGAGATAAATGATACACTACAGCCACTTACTGAGACCTTTACCTTTAGGAAAAGTTGCCACTAAAACACTGATAGTATCATGCTAATTTTACACTATCACTAACACTAGTTACTTTCAATTCACATGGCTTATCATACACCACTTCATTAACATTCTACATCTACTGTCAAAACAACCAAACATATTATTACTCCCTTTCTCCAATTGCCATGACCAAATCAGGCTCGATCCAAAACACCTCCTCACCATTCTCCATCTTGGTCTTGAGCTCGCCTTTGTTCAACTTGTCCACGGTAGCCGTAGAGCAGTGATTTTCCAAAAACAGCCTTGCCTGCCAGGTGCCCACCGTGGCGACCTGGAAACAGTGAACCTTCTTCAAACCAGAGTGGTTTCCAAGGGAGTCGCGCAACGCATCCAAGGCTAAACCTCCCATGTGCTGAACGGCAGGGTTTGTTTTCGCGATATCTTTGCGCTCCACATCCTTGTTATAGAAATCAAGAATCACCAAACGTCCCCCACTTTTCAAGAAAGTCGCGAGCTTCTTGGTAACATCTCTATAGTTGTGCAAGTGGTGGTACGAGATGGTACAGATAATCAAGTCGAAGTATCCGGTGAAGCTGGAAACATCGGCATTGGGGTCAATGATGTCACAAATGTGTGCGGAGACATTTGGTTTGCCAGCGAACTTGCGCTTAAATTCCGCGAGTCCATTGGTGCTGATGTCAATTCCCACGACCTCTGAGTCCTCGCTCAAGTATGGATAGAGCTTGGCTGCAACAAGACCCGTGCCGCATGCAAAGTCGAGCATTTTGATCGAGGGCTTGATCAACAGCCCTGTTGGCTCCGAGGGAAGCTCAATATTTTCGCCATTGAACTGCTTCTCAGAACCGTCGTATTCTAAAAGAATTTTCGCAAACACGGCAGAGAGCACCTTCATTGAGCTGCGCTGGTCATACTGGTGGACAAAGTGTTCGTTGAAGACCTCTTCGTTGGCCTGAATAGCTGCCTTGTGCATGGTGGTTTGTGATTTTAATTTGTGGGGAGCGCGGCAAATTCTAAGAAAGGAAGGTCTATGAGGATCAGCTGCTAAGGAGGGGAAAACCCCAAGGTCGTTAAGAAGTTGTCAACATTATTGATGCTGATTAGTACACTCTTGAGAATCACTTTTGATATACTGGAAAATCGTATCAAGCTTAAGTTTGGGTGCAATGTCATCTAGAAAATTTCCTAAAAGGTGCAGATAACGATCGACAGAGATCGGAAAACAACGGGGAGGAAGCCAACAGGATGTAATAGAGAGAATGGTTGAATAACGAGAGTGAGGGAGTAGAGAGTGAAGGAATAGAGACTGAGGGAATAGAGAGGATGGGGGTTTGAGGAGATTTGACTATTGTTGAGGGCAATTGAGATAAGTGCAATAGGAATGATTTTAGTGTAGTTTGAGATTCTTCATACAATGAGGTATTCCTCATTCATTAGCCAGGATTTACCACAAAACACTCATTACTCAACCTTTTCTTCATTCCATTTAAACAGTTTCTCCTTTCTTTAAACAACCCTTTCTTGATTTCTTTAAGCAACCTCTTTTGCTCGTCTCGGACTTTCAGCTCCCAAGCTTTTTGAGCTCCTCCCCTCTTCTTCATTCTCGTCATCTCCGGACTTCCCCAACACAGTCCGAGCAGGGCGATGTCGGATTAACTGCCACAGCTGCACCACCCAATTAGTGCACATTGACCAAAACCGTACACGGGAAAACTCGGTGAAAGCACTTTGTGATGCTCACGTGACGCAGAGGGGACGTCTAAGTAAAACTTGTTGGAAGGTTCGCTGATAACAGTAGGAAAAAGCCGGAAGCAAAAAGAGGGGAAGGCCTCAAAAAGCGCTTTTTTGGCAGAGATGAGGTGCCCAAAGTAAAGATCCAAGTGGGGGTTCAAATAAACCGTAAGGCATCATGAGGTTACCAAACTCTGAAGATTCCTTTGACGTCTCCTTATCAACTTCCCTCCTCCGCACTCCTTATTCCTCCTATCGCACACTCCTTATATTCCTTCACTAAGCCATAAACTTTGTTGCTGAGGCGACCCTTTTCTCAGTATGCAAAGAAAAATCCCGAGCTGTCCATGAATCTGGATGATCGTTGGTGCCAACATTGAGGGGAACGAGGGATATTTTTATCACGTCTCCTCAGGGATACACGGCACGCCAAACGGTCAGTATGGGGGGAAGGAATTGTGGGGATGGTCGCGTGTTACATTGGGCCATTATACTAAGCCTGTTGCATCACCAGTTCGTCTACAGTTCCTTGCGCGCACTAATTTTTCACGGTCTCGGAGTATTGGGAACAAGCGAAACCGGCCCGCTGGTCCGTGATAGTGCGTAACGGCGGTGAATTGACGTGTAATTCGCTGGTTCAGGCTCAGTTTCGCATCCTTTGAGGCACGTCAATCGAGGGCGCGACGCCTCCTCACTCTGCAACTCCTATTCTGCTTCTCCTCTACGCGGCTGGTTCCGGTACTCTCCTTAACGCACAAAACTTTTTCGGGAGAAGATTGATTGCAATAAAAAGAAATTTCTTCTTTTTTTTATTGCCTGTAACACCAATATATAACCACATGGACAGCCATTGATCTATATTTTCTCCCACCAAAATGTTGAGGTATAACAGAACTAACGTGTTTAAAAGAACACTCGCTAGTGCCGCAACCGCAACTAAGACACATGCTGCTGCACATGGTGCTCCATCCCTGGACAGCACTCTCCACACTCACACCATCAAGACCCCAGTTGGTATCAAGGCAGCATTGGCTTCGTTGAAACCAAAAACTACCCGTCTTTCTATCGAGGGTCCAATTGAGTGTGACTTGACTGGTTTCAGTTTGCTCAACTCGCCTATTTTCAACAAGGGTTCTGCTTTCACTCTTGAGGAGAGGGAAGCTTTCGGATTGAACGGTTTGTTGCCAGCTCAGGTTAACACTTTGGATGAACAGGTCGACCGTGCATACCAGCAGTTCTGCTACCTTAAGACTCCATTGGCAAAGAATGACTTCTGTACTTCTTTGAGAATCCAAAACAAGGTCTTGTACTACGAGTTGGTCAGACGCCACATTCGTGAGATGTTGCCAATCATCTACACTCCTACCGAAGGTGACGCTATTGCTCTGTACTCTCACAGATTCAGAAAGCCAGAGGGATGTTTCTTGGATATCACCGACCCTGATGCCATCGACGAACGTTTGGCCACTTATGGTGAGAACAAGGATATCGACTACATTGTCGTTTCGGATGGTGAGGGTATCTTGGGTATTGGAGACCAGGGTGTCGGAGGTGTGAGAATTGCAATTGCCAAGTTGGGTCTTATGACCTTGTGTGGTGGTATCCACCCAGGTAGATTCTTGCCTGTTGTGTTGGATGTCGGTACTAACAACGAGAAGTTGCAAAATGACGACTTGTACATGGGTAACAAATTCCCTCGTGTCCGCGGCCAGGAATACTGGGACTTCGTTGACAAGTTCATTCAGGCTGTCAAGAAGCGTTTCCCATCAGCTGTGTTGCACTACGAGGACTTTGGTGTGTCCACTGGTAGAGATATGTTGTACAAGTACAGAGAAGAGCTCCCATCTTTCAACGATGACATCCAGGGTACTGGTGCTGTTGTGATGGCTTCTATGACCGCAGCTTTGCAGTACTCCAACAGAAACTTGTTGGACTCTCGCGTCTTGATTTACGGTGCCGGCTCTGCCGGTCTCGGTGTCGCAGACCAGATCGTCAACCACATGGTTACTCATGGCTCAACTGTTGAGGATGCACGTGCACGCATCACGTGTATGGACCGTAATGGTGCTATTACCGAGTCTTCTGAGAACTTGAGACCTGCTCAGAGAACATATGCTCAGAAGGACAGCGACTGGGAGGGTGTGGACAAGACTTCTCTTTTGGAGTGTGTTCGTCATGTCAAGCCAACATGTATTGTTGGTTGTTCCACACAAGCTGGAGCCTTCACTGAGGAGGTTATTAAGGAGATGTACAAGCACAACCCACAGCCAATTGTGTTCCCATTGTCGAATCCTACCAGATTGCACGAGGCCATTCCAGCTGACATCATGAAGTGGACCGATAACAATGCGCTCATTGCTACCGGATCTCCATTCCAGCCAGTTGATGGCTATGCCATCTCCGAGAACAACAACTGTTTCACTTTCCCAGGTATTGGGTTGGGTGCCGTTTTGTCTAGATGTACCACCATTTCCGACACCATGGTTTCCGCTGCTGTGGACCAGTTGGCCAAGTTGTCTCCAAAGATGGAGAACCCAAAGAACGGATTGTTGCCACGTTTGGAGGAGATTGACGAGGTGAGTGCCAAGGTTGCCACGGCTGTGATCTTGCAATCTCTCAAGGAGGGAACTGCTAGAGTTGAGAGTGAGCACAGACCAAGTGGTGGTCACGTTCAAGTCCCAAGAGACTTTGAGCAGTGTCACCAGTGGGTTCGCTCTCAGATGTGGAGACCTGTGTACAGACCTTTGGTGAAGGTGCAGCACGTCCCAGAGATCCACACTTTCCAGACGTAAGATGGAGGTTTAGAAACGTCACTTTGGATGTTTTAGAATCACTTTCCTAACTTAGATAACTATTCGCATATGAGACAGACTTTAGTTCTTGGTTGGTATTTATAGATTAATACAGTATTAGATTTGAAAAGAGTAGTGGGGTGATTTTGAAGATGATTGAGCAGTTGAGAAGTCAATTCGGTCAATCATTGAAACTAAATTGGTCAATTAGAGGTCTTTTTTGGGACCATTTTCAGGTGCACTTGAACCTCGGTTGGTAGGACCCACCAAGAATACCCTCGAGGTTGTACTTTGGTAGCTCCCAGGAAGTCATCTTAGGAACTCCCATGGTGAATGAGAAGGTAGAAGGTGCCTAAGGCCGAGTTGGGGTAGGAGCTTGGCCTTGCCCCACATTTTTTCCAACCAATAAGAACCAGCAGTTGGGCGAAAAAAAAGCGACTTGGTGAAAAATTCAACAAATAGTTTCCAACACCACTACGAAATGTCTCTCGAAGATTTGAAAGCCACTGTGTCCAAGTTGCAGGACAGAATCCAGCAGTTGGAGTCCAAGGCCGGAATTGTTCCAAACGTGCCAAAGTCCATCAGAATGGTCTTGATTGGTCCACCAGGTGCTGGTAAGGGTACCCAGGCACCAAACTTGAAGGAGAAGTTCTGTGCTTGTCACTTGGCCACTGGTGACATGTTGAGAGCTCAGGTTGCTGCCAAGACTGACTTGGGTGTCGAGGCTAAGAAGATCATGGATGCTGGTGGATTGGTTTCCGACGACATCATGGTCAACATCATTAAGGACGAGTTGGAGAACAACAAGGAGTGCTCTCTGGGTTTCATCTTGGACGGTTTCCCACGTACCATCCCACAGGCTGAGAAGTTGGACTCCATGTTGGAGGAGCGCAAGACCCCATTGGAGTCTGCTGTCGAGTTGAAGATCGACGACGAGTTGCTCGTTGCCAGAATCACCGGTAGATTGGTGCACCCAGCCTCTGGTAGATCTTACCACAAGTTGTTCAACCCTCCAAAGAAGGAGATGACCGATGACGTCACTGGTGAGCCATTGATCCAGAGATCTGACGACAACGAGGAGGCTTTGAAGAAGAGATTGACAAACTACCACAAGCAGACCTACCCAATTGTCGACTACTACAGAAAGACCGGTATCTGGTCCGGCATTGACGCCTCCCAGAAGCCATCCAAGGTCTGGTCTGACATCCTCAAGTGCTTGGGTCAGTAAAAGGAGTAAGTAGAATATACGAGTAGAAGGAGAGATGTAGAGAAGTTCTGGAAATAACAGAGCTAGATAAGAGAGATGTTTCTGGAAATAAAAGAGATAAAAGAGAAGGTTCTGCCAGTAGCAGAGTTAATAAGGTGATAATAGAAGAGGCTTGAAGCAAAACCACCAAACTTGACTACACTATATTCGTTTCTTGTTTATTCATACAAAACTTTTACATTCTAGCTAGCTCACATTCTTACAACAATTTCAGCAGAGAGTCTCGTCATACTCAAGTAACCGAAAACATAATGGTTTCCATAATAATTCCTTAGTCAAGTAATCAGATAATGGTATTCAAAGTAATATTCCATAGTCAAGTAATCAGATAATACTAAAGTATTCCATATTGACAATACTCGTGACCTCTTCATAGGTGTCTCCTCTTCAGAAGTGTTTTCTCTTCATAGGTTTCTCCTCTTCATAGGTGTCTCCTCTTCAGAAGTGTTTTCTCTTCATAGGTGTCTCCTCTCCTCTACTGAAATCTCATTAATGTCGTTAATCATGCCTAGTTATGCCTCTCCCTCTTCACACGTCCCGCTAAATCACCGTCGTTCGGACGCTTGTCACTGCTACAAAAGACGTGCACAATCTTCCTGCTGCCTGGCTTCTCACCCGGAGCGAGCACACAGTTGAACCAGCACCACTCGCCAATCTCCTCGTTATACGTGGCCTTGACCACCTCGCGACAAAGCATACACCGGTTGTTCATGTTGGTGTCCTGTGGCGGAACTTGGACGAAAGGAACAGGACCATCTGTAGGATCGGCCTCCACAACAGCAGCACCGGTGGTGGCATCGTTACTCAAGTCCTCTTCGCGGAAGTTCACCCAGTCGTAATCATCCAAGTACCAGTTTCTCAGCTGCACATTTCCTCCAGCATTGAGCTTCTTGTTAATTCTAAAGTGCCAGTCAAGGTGGAGCCTCTTGTTGTTCGCAGCCATCAAGTCTGTGGAGAAACTCTTACCACAGATAGAACACTTCGAAGGCTTGGCCTCGTAGAGCAAGAAACGGAACCTATCCTGGTCGTTGTTCTTCGATATGAAGTCCTGCATGTTGGTCACCTTCAACGATGCCAACTCTGCGAACTTCATGCGCTCAAACTCCAGCTTGTTTAACAGGCTATTCAGACTAAGGATATCTTGCAACGTACTGTTCAGTGGCATCGCGTTGGGCACATACTTGATTTGAGGATAAATCAACTTGTACTCGGGCTTCGACCCTGGCACTGGCGCTTGCTCAATGTCCACCAATCCGCTTGAGAGAAGCGCCTGGAAAAGTCCCTCGGCTCTCGAAGGGTTATCGGCATTACTAATATTACTATTAACATTACTGGGAGTGTTCATTACGGCCTGGACCGGTCCCGGTGTAGTTGCTGGAGTTGGGATCGACGACGACGATGGGGTGGTGGCGGAAATCTCTTGTTCCTTGATGGTCTTCTGAACCATCTTCAAGTCCTGCGGCGACATCTGCTGACTCGAAAGTAAAGCTTTCAACTGTGTCAATGCATCGTATCTTGTTTGAAGCTTGTTGTCCCCACCGCCATTTGCCATCCGATTTTGAAAGATGGGGAGGAGGCGATCTATATCATCAATCAACTGTTTATTCGTGACAGCCTCCTCATCCCTCAAGTACCCTGCCTTGCGGAGGAACAGCTCGATCTTTTCAAGCTGTTCTGTTGGGAACAATGGGTAGTTCGTGCCCTTGGTCTTGGTCACCTTCCATGTCTCAAACAACAGCAAGAGCTTGGTCTTGCGTATCTGTTCATTCAGGTACTGGAAAACATGCGAGTATAACAGGAAGATCTCCTCTCCCACGAGGATGTTGTATGAGTTGCCCGCGTACTTGCACACCGAGTCCAACAAGAAGAGCGCGAAAAGCTTATGTTCTGGAATGCACTTGTATATGCGGTTCGAAATGGCTGTTATTATACCATCAGCATGCAGTGGGTTCTCCCGGGCGATTGTTGTGAGGTTCTCGATTATCGGGCGCGAGTTGAATGTAAGCTCTTTCAAGCTTTGTGCGTAGTCGTCCACCACAGACATGGTGAAGTTGTTTTTGTCGCTGTGAGATTTTTTAGCTGAATGAAAAGTCATGTGGAAATGGTCATGTGACTAAACAGGAGTCATTTTGAATTGCACCATTTATTAAAAATCGTCTTATCTGAACATGATTGTAGTTAACCTGCCAGTCTCACCCAATATTGTCTATTATAAAAGTAGTTTTAATTACCCATCGCAAAAGCTTTCTCTGTACAACTCGCCCGTTTCCCTTCCATTTCCCTAATTGTGGTTTCCCCCTGCCATTTCCTCTTTTGTAAGTTTGATTAACCGCGGTGAAAAATCTGACTCAAAAAAATTTTCAATACTAATGTCCCCTACGACTACCACCGACAAGAAGCAGTCTGCTGCCGCCAGAGTTTTGGGTTCTGCTTCGGCAGGTATCTGTGAGATCGCTGTGTTCCACCCTGTGGACACGATTTCCAAGAGATTGATGTCTAACCACGGTAAAATCACCCTGGGTGCTCAGTTGAACTCTGTGATCTTCAGAGAGCACGCTTCCAAGGCTCTTGGCCCACGTTTGTTCACCTTGTTCCCTGGTTTGGGTTACGCTGCTGTCTACAAGATCTTGCAGAGAGTCTACAAGTACGGTGGTCAGCCGTTTGCCAATGAGTTCTTGACCAAGAACTTCAGGGACTGCTACGAGCACTGGTTTGGTAAGAAGACCGGTAAGGCCTTGTTGTCTGCTACCGCTGGTTCGCTCATTGGTATCGGTGAGGTTGTTTTGTTGCCATTGGACGTCTTGAAGATCAAGCGTCAGACAAACCCAGAGTCCTTCCGTGGTAGAGGTTTCCTCAAGATCTTGCAGGACGAAGGTTTCGGTTTGTACAGAGGTTGGGGTTGGACTGCTGCTAGAAACGCCCCAGGTTCGTTCGCGCTCTTTGGTGGTAACTCTTTTGCTAAGGAGTACATCTTCGGTTTGAGTGACTACTCTTCTGCTACCTGGACCCAGAACTTTGTCACCTCCATCTTTGGTGCCTCTGCTTCTTTGATTGTTTCTGCCCCATTAGACGTCATCAAGACCAGAATCCAGAACAGAAACTTCGACAACCCAGAGGGAGGTTTCACCATCTTGAAGAACATGGCCAAGAACGAGGGTATCACTGCCTTCTTCAAGGGTTTGACCCCGAAGTTGTTGACCACCGGTCCTAAGTTGGTCTTCTCTTTCGCCTTGGCCCAGTCGTTGATCCCAGCCTTCGACAAGCTTTTGAAGTGATCTTGTATATAGTAATGAGAATTAGAGAGAGAGGTGTAGAGAAGTATTTTCGAGGGTGCAAAGACTACCGAGACTGCCTCGATTTACATGGAGACTGCCTAGATTAGCATGGAGAGAGGACTAGAAAGATATACTCTGTTTCTTTCACTAATTAGTCACTTTTTACTGGTCTCTAGGTTTTGATTAGTCTCTAGGTTAATGTTTAGTCAGGCACTAAAGTGAGCCCATTAATCGCTTATCTTTGTGTTTGATCTGACATATACAGTCTGAGTAAAGGCTCAAACCACCAAAGTCGAATCAGCTTACACTTGCACAAATAGCATTACCACACATTAGAAGTCAACTGCACTCATTCCATCGCCTTTATCTATTGTTATCTTGCTTACTAAATCTGCACGTTCTAGGCGAAAATCTTCCCCACCTAAACGTGGGAAAAAATGATGCAAAAATATAGAAAGGCTTCACTCCAGGGAATCGTCCATCACGATGAATGTTTTCCTCTGGTTCGTGTATACCTTGAAGATCAACCTCTTGCTGATAGTCATCAACAGCTGTCGCAACCATCTGATCTCAATCAGGCTCATTGAGAGCCCGATTTTCGGGGCCAGTCGGTGCACGGGTTTTGCTGACGCAGACGAGGTTCACTTCAACAGCAACAACTTTACGGGGATGCCAGTGATATGACAGAGTGAATGAGAGAGCGGAGCGTAGTATATAGTGATTAATAAACGGTTTGGTTAGTCGAATGTAGTGAATAGTTACGATTCGGTTAGTTGATTGTTTGATTCGGTTTTGTAAGGCAAGTGGCAAATACAAAAATATACTAAAAGTCATGAAGTACCAACTAGTCGCTCAAGACAACCGCAAAGATCCTTTCACTTTCTATTATGCTAAAACCGTCTGTATCAACTCATTTCCAAGAAACAAGTCATAGAACCCCAACTCTTTTATGGCAGGCAATTCCGTAACCCACCGAGTTCTTCCCATAATTGTGTCCATTTCAGATAACAGCTTGTTCTCAAGCAAGCACATTCTGATCACCGCATCCACCTTCTTCTTTTCTCGTTGTAACTTCTCTGCCATACGCTCACGAAGTCCTCCGGTAGAGTTTGCTAATGTCATCGCGTTCTTGAGCATGGTCTTAGCATTCCCCACAAGCACGTCTCTGTGCTCCTCGTGACCCGGGACCTGACTCCTCTGGATGTCGATGTCTGCTCTCATTATGAATACGCCACTGATTTGTGCAAGGAGCGCACCCAAACCTAGTGCACCTGATGTCATGGACTTCTGCTCGGTCTGTAGTCCGATCTGAGCCTGCTTTAAGAAATTGGTCATGGCCGTGAGACACTTCCAATTCTGCTCACTGTCAAGGTTCCACCTTTCCATGAGCGCTTGTAAGCTGTCGGCAGCCATCATATTACGCTCATTGCTTTGTGGTGCTGCATCCCAAATCGAAACCAAATCACTCACGTCATGTGCTAAGAGTCCCCTGATGTTTGCTCTAGCGAGAGCCAACTCATCCTTTTGAGCATCCGTCACGGTTCCTAACATTTCGACCACTGCACTGGGAAGCTCATTCGTCACACTATTAGCAATGTTATCCATACTCACCAAAACTGGCTCTATTAAAAGCTGAGCTCTTCCTTGTTCGCGAGGAGCGCCTTCAAGAAGTGCCTGCAGGAGTTTATATGACGTCAAAACAGTGTCAAAGATATCACTAGGCTGGACTGTATCTTCACTGGTGACATCTTCTGTGTTGCTCTGGTCTTGATCAATACTGATTCCTTGAGGACCATCGACTTCTTGAGAGCCATCGTTTTGCAAGTCTTCACATAGAATCTGCAACTCTCTCACCTGACGCTCTGCCAACTCTTGCAAGATCTCAAATCCCTTAGATGCCAACTCTTCGTCCTTGGAGAAGGGCAAGCCGCCGTCTTCTATTACCTCAGTGTACACCACTGCCATATTGTGCAACAAGTCCAAGGGCCTTCCTATCTGTAGAGCAGTCTCATGTGCAATCTGAATCTTCGACAAAGGTTGAACCACAGAGTGGTCATCATTAGTCAACACTTCACCAATGTTCTTCAAGTCTGCCAATTCCACTCCTTCTGCTTTTACAAACTCTTGGTAAATCAACAACAAAAGACGCAGTGAATTGTAGTAGCTGTCAATCAGACCACCTAAGGAAATGGCATGTGTGTAGTTGTAGTATGCTTTTTGGTAAAAACGCAATGCTTTAGCCATGTCACCTCCGAGCCAGCGGTCCCCAGACTCCTCATCTATGGACCCCTGTTCGAGGAACTCATCCGCAGTTGTGGGTAAAGCA
This sequence comes from Kodamaea leandrae, assembly GCA_030564445.1. NCBI lineage: Eukaryota > Fungi > Ascomycota > Pichiomycetes > Serinales > Debaryomycetaceae > Kodamaea > Kodamaea leandrae. The sequence goes on along the minus strand of JAJLUV010000001.1, from coordinate 497,524 downwards.
GTTTCTTCTTTGGGTGCTCTCTTAGGGAGCTTTGGAATTCTCTCTAAAGGTTAGTGGAATTGTCGATAAGTGATAAGGTGCGTACTTTTCATGATGAGATTGAATCGGATAAAATCATTTGTTGCAAATTTAAAGAAAACATCACAATTACTACAATTACCACAATTACTACAATTACAACAATACTTGAATTACCACAATAACTCCTTGAATTACTACCATTACTACGATCACATAATTACCACAATCACCACATAACCGCCTGGAAAACACATAATCTTCCTCCTCGCATCTATCCATTATGCCAAAAACATTCACACAGCTATGGGATGAGATTCGACAAGAGTCCGACAGAACAATTGAGTGCACACTTCCAGTCTACATTGCTGGAATTAAACTGGGGAGTACCAAGTCCAACTTGATAGTGTCAGACTTTACAAACTACGGCGAAGGGTTCACTCACAACTTTGGATTGACAACTACAGGACGCGACACCATAATACCTCACAATCAGCTAGTGACTCTAGAGTGGACAAAGCTGCCATTGAAGAAACTCATGACTGCAATTAACAAAGCAAAGGGTTCTAAGCTCCTGATGTCACCAAATGTGGTAGAGGTGCTGAGACTCGGCGTGTTTGCAGAGCTCTCATTTCAAGTAACAGTGTATGGTGGTGTACTGGGACCACTTGAGGTGATACAGTGTACTATTTTGGAAAAAGCACACAATAGACACGTCTTTAACGAGGTGATCGCAAGGTTCAAAGCGGTGGCATCTCCATCTCTCTACGCGAACGTGCTATCTCGTATAGAACAAGGTTCATTCTTGAGGAAGAGCGTGACTCCCCTTACCCAACTGTCTTTGGACCCAGGAAATACCCAAACACGAGGCGGTCCCACCAAGCGAATGACGGGTGTAAACTTGATGTTTCAGGCAGTCCAGGATGACGATTCTCAGGAGCCTTTATTTCCTCCCACACAATTGCAAGAGCCAACGTTTAAGATGTCGCAGGAGAGTGTGAATGGAAAGGTAATGGAGAACACTTCAGGAAGTTTGGAACATTCTTCTGGAATAGAACATGTTTCTGGAATAGAACACACTTCTGGGATAGAACATGTTTCTGGAATAGAACACACTTCTGGAATAGAACATACTTCTGGCAATTCTGATATACATTCTGGCACTTCACTTTCTCCACAGTTCATTTCTCAGGCTGCATTAGATGGAGCTACGAACGCGCAACTGATTTCACAAGGAAGAACGACGTCTGATTCACAGGACTCTGTTCCACATCAAGTTCATGCTGGAAATGAACATTTACCACAGGACAGCAGCGGAATCCAGTTTGCCTCCACCCAAAGCAAGTCAGACTCCACACTGCTGAAGGGCGAGCTGAATAGCTCTAAACGAGTTTTGGAAAGAGTCTATGAACCCGCTAAGAGAGCTAATACCGGTACAGTCATTAGTAGAGACTCTTCACAAGAAGTGCTGATTGTTCAGGATCTGCAATCGAACAACAATTCACTCGAATTGCAAGTCGATAGAACTACCCAAATTGAAGTCGAAAGTGGACAAGACAGCAGCTTATCCCTATCCACAGCCCAGGGAATGTCCCAGGTAATTATGAGCAGTCAGGCAGAAATCACAAGTGGTCAGAGAATAGCCACAGATGATGACAATAATGAAAGACTACCAGATTCCATGCCCATACTATCTGACGATGACCTTCCTCCCGATTCACAGTTGGTTAATGAGGCCAGTGTGGCATCACTTTTGAACCTTCCGGAGACTTTGGTTGACATAAAACGCAGCATTTTCTACAAGGTTACAGCTGAAGTCAAGGCTGTGTATCCCAACACTTCAGTAATTATCAAACCTTTTGGGCGAACGCTCAAGATTGGAGAATTCAAATTGGTACTCATGGACAACGGTAAACAATTGGAAGTGGAGTTCCATAACGAAGCAGAAGTTTGCAGCTTTTTTGAGATCGAAGAAATCGAAGAGGCAATAGGCAAATTGGAACTCATTTCCCAGTTGCAAAACTTGATCAGCTCAAAAAGAACATTCACATTACAAAGAAAGACCCTTCGAATGAAAGCCGGGTATATATATAGTTACTGGCACACAATAACTCCACTCTCGCACTTATGAAGATACATAGTGAAATTATAATTTGGGAATCAAAACCCTCGCTTTCATTAGAAATCAATAGCCTCATTAACTTCACTAGATCATTCTTCATCTACACACTCTCTCCTTACTCTGTAACCTATTATTTTATATTATAAAATACACAACGATTAGATGTAACCGATTCTGTTGGCAACGTCCAAAGCATCGTGGTCAGCGGTCAATCTGATGTAAGCCTTCTTGGTACCGTTTGGTCTAATCAAGGTGTGGACGTACTCAACGTCGACCTCGTACAACTCCTTGACAGCAGCCTTGATCTGGTGCTTGTTGGACTTCAAGTCAACCTGGAAGACCAAGATGTTACCGTCCTCGACCTTCTTCATGGCGGTCTCAGAAGCAATTGGGGACTGGATGATCTTGTAAGCGTCCAATCTGTTGTAGTGAGGAACAGCCTTTCTCTGGTACAATGGCTTTCTGGCCAACTTCAAGGTCTTTGGCAATCTGAAAACGGTAGAGGTTCTGACCTTGACGGTCTTGTTTGGGTTGGTACCTCTCAAGGCAGCCTTCTTGGCAGACGAAGCTTTAGCTGGATGATGTTAGTATACGATTTTTTCATTAGGTTCTCCATCCTCATCGAAGAGTCGACATCCTTCTCTTCTTCGTATGAACGACATGAACGTCCATAATCTTCACTTTGCCTTGTCGCTGGGCGAGTCTGACGAACGTCTGGATGGTTGTGATAACGTGTGGTACATACTTGGAGCCATTTTTACCTATAGTATTGATGCAATCGAAACGAAAAGATATATAAAAAATCGAAAATTTTCTGAGAGGAGGTTTCCGGTGCGCAGAGGACGGTATGGGGCAAGTGCGACTATTGAAAAATTTTCCATACTAAAAAGGAAATTTTTCCACGCGCCGCACAAAAAATGATGATTAGCACGTGTTTAGGGTAGAAGCCCTATCACCATGGAAAGTGGAACTCTCCAGTCAATCTGCGGTCCACAACTTTGACATAATCTACTCTGGGGTTTCTGTGCTTAGACTGCTTTCTATGTTCGTTTGTCATTATAGGGTATATCCCCGTGCTATGTACAATCACAATCTCCTCAACTTCTTAGACCTGCTACCACCGAATTTCAAGGTAGTTCTGTCGGAGACCCTGAAGATGTGGTCTCTTATGCGTGCACCTTCCTTACCCTGCAAGGCGTTCAAAAATGCATCCTTTCCCTTTCCGAAGTCCTTCAAGATCAACTCTATCTTGTCGTTTGGGCCCACCAATTTTCTCTCCTCCATCAACTTGAAGAGCCTGGAAGCGACCTGGAAACCGGCCTCGTAGTCTTGTCTCTGGGACTTTCTGAAACCCAATTGTCCCGCGCTGACATGCAACTTCACCTGGTGTGGCAAGTTCAAGTAGTACATGACCTTCTCGTTGTGTGTCAAATCAGGATTGTTCTTGAGAAACTCGGGGTCTTCTACAACTGCCACGAGCGAGCAAATTGTGTTGTGTCTTGGAAATGAGGCGTATAACTTCCATTGCACAAGCTTGTAATCCACCTTCTTGCTCTTTGGGTACTTGTTTCTAGCTTGTGCTGGTTCCTGGTTCAATTCGGTAGCACCACCGGCAACTGCAGCGTTGAGGGCTGGTATCGTGGAGCGGAACTGTGCAATACTGGACGTGCTGAACGCAGTCGCTTGGCGTGGAACACTGTTCACCAACCGGCGTGCACCGAGTCTAGCTAACGAGAACATGTTGACTGCTGACTGAATGAGCGAAAATTTGTGGTTGAGATCTGATGGATGAACGAGCTTACGTAATTTGTATATAAGCACTGAACATTAGCACAAAAAAGAGGTCAAGTGATCCGTAAAAAAAGTCGAGCGATCCGCGAGCCTGGGCCATTACGGAAACGCGTCTCGGTGGGGGCCGGAATTGGCCGGTTGAAGAGAGGCAACAATTGGGATTTATTAGACCGCAAGATTTTAGCAGACCCGCACTTATTGTTAATTTGTTGCAGAAATTTACCCCTTAGGGGGATCGATTCGGCAACTAGAGGCGATCGTATGACTCAAGCCTTGTTATTCGCAGACCCTTTAAACTTCTGCAATCGAAGTAAACACTCGTTCAGAAGCGGGGAGCCCACCTACGGTCAATATTTATGGTGCTGGAGTGTTTCAAACGCGGCCAGATCACATTGTAATAAGGTTGCGTGGAGCCGAAAATATGCCAGGGTTTCACACATTCACAAGACAAGACTTTATGCCTAAAAAAAAATAGGAACAGACGAGCAATCCAATACGAGACGAGATCAAAAAGAATAAAAAGCGTCCAGTGAGAGGCTACGGAGATTTAAAATCTCTCACGATACTGTATAAATTTAAATTCCGCGAAAGGAGCACCGGCTCCCGAAATCATTCGTATCTTAGTAGAGAAGCCAATACTCCTGTCAAACACTCTTTTTTATCAGTTGACTCACTAAAAAGCGCGCACAGGGTTTTCGTACTAAACCATCTTTTGGGGCCATTGTAAAGTGGTCGTATCTATTTTAAGGTGGGCTTGTCCGTGTGAAGGTCCAGTTGCCATCTCGTGCCGTCTATTGGCGCAAGTTGGCCGTCAGTCCAGCAAGTATTTTTGTGCTCGGCACGCACAAATAATTTAAAACAACACAAGAACAAAAAAAAAAGTGAACATTATCACAACAAGGATCAAACCGTCGCTGTCAGCAGAACCAGCGTTATAGCAGCTCCCAAGCGAGTACAATCATTCCACGGAGATCTCATTTAATCAATTCGGTCCCTATTATACCATCCCCCAAGTTTGATTTATCACACCGTGTACAGTTTGGCCACCGCCCGATCCTGTACCCATTATTAGCGTTACAATTACAAAGGCAAGATAGAACACACCCAAATGCCTGGAGAACACAGCATTATGAACGAGTACACTTTAGATAAGGTTGTCAACAACCAAACCAGTGTTCCACGCCGGATGACGGTGCGTGAATACAAGAGAATTGGCGAGGGGGCGTTCGGTACGGTTGTGGAAGCCGTGTTGAAGTACGCCGATGTGCAAGATGACGAAAACGAATGGCTCGGCCCCTTTGCAATCAAACGTTTCCCTGCCCAAACAGAGTATAAGTCGCGTGAATTGGAAATATTACGTGTTGTCAACCATCCTAACATTGTCAGTCTTCGGTTTTTCTTTGACAAGCAAGGCACATCTCCTTCTGAGCACAGAATATACCAGAACTTGGTCATGGAGTGCCTCCCATCGAATCTTCAGAGCGAAATCAAGTATTATAGACAGAGCAAGTACACCATACCCTACCCACACATGAAAGCATACACTTTTCAATTGGCTCGTGCCATGCTTTATTTGCATGGCTTTGGAATCTCACACCGTGACATCAAGCCACTGAACATCTTGGTTGATCCAGCGACTGTGACGTTGAAGATTTGTGATTTCGGAAGTGCCAAGAAGTTGGAGCCCAATCAACCATCTGTGAGTTACATTTGCCTGCGTTACTACAGAGCTCCAGAATTAATCATTGGATGTCCAATCTATACTACCAAGATCGACATCTGGGGACTAGGGTGTGTTATAGCGGAGATGTTCTTGGGCAAACCTATATTCCAGGGACAATCACCAGAAGACCAGTTGAAGGAAATCTCGAAACTCTTGGGTCCTCCTTCCAAAACTTTCTTCTTCCAAAACAACCCTCAGTACCTGGGTAACATGTTCCAAACACCGTTTTTCAGATGCTCTGTGGAAGAACGCTTCAAGCTGATCTTCAGCAACTCGCCACTGGACGCCATCGATCTCCTCTTAAAGATCTTGGTGTATGAACCTAAACACAGAATAAGTCCCCGCAGAGTATTAGTTCATCCATTCTTCCACGAGTTGAAACAGAAAGACTTCCAGGTGTTCCCGCGTGACCTGCAAGAGCCTCTCACACTCAACTTGTTTAACTTCAGTGAGTATGAGTTGGAGTTGTTAGGACCGTACAAGACAGAGTTGTTGTCGAGATAGTCATGTGTTGGTTACAGCGCAGACTCTTCTCGACGGACAAGCTCTCTTTCCGAAGGTTTGCTGTGCTAAATAATGTCATATATTCAATTCTGCCTCTATTTATACCGGTTCTCCATGGAGACAATTTGTTTTTAATAAATCATTAGCAAGTAGTGACGGATGAGTAGTTGGCGAGATGATAATAAGAATGAACCTAACTTTGTGAAGCAAGATAATTCCAGATATCGTTGGCACAATGATGATATTTCCAGATTTCTAAGTTCCTCCTTCATTTTTATCTTCATCATTCTAATCTCCATTCATTCTTACCTTCATCATTCTAATCCCTATTCATTCTTATCTTCATCATTCAATTCATTCTTATTCCTACTTCTCCTTCTCTTCATACTGTAATTACTTTTCTAAATACCTAAACTGTAGCTGTACTCGTCCTCGATGTTTTGAGACAACCATAACACAATGCAACTCAACATGATGGCACCATTGCAGACCACGTTCGATACACCCATACCCAAGGTAGGGTAGGAGTAATGCTTCAACAAGAACTTCAAAATCAAAACCATGAACGAACCGGCAAGTCCACCAGCAAGTAACGAAAAGCCAAAGAACAAAATCACACGGGCAGCCCAAGTCTGCGCACCGGAGCCATTGCCCAAGAAAGAGTTGTTATTGTCGCCTATCAAATTCAGCTTCTCGATGGAATTGACGATGATCATTCCCATGGTGGAGCAGATGAACGGGATCCAGTCCACAAACGTCACATGTACTGTCAGAGCGTTCACAGTTTTCGAGTAGATGGCCGCATCGATAATCGACCAGAACCCAATGGCATATAAGATACCGGCAAAGTATACACCGGACGCCCGAAACTTCGCAGACTTCGGTAATTTGAGAAGCTTGAAGCGAAAGAGGTCTCTTGTCTGGTCCATGGTGGCGGTATCCCTTTTTTCGATAACCAGCTAGTTTGAAATCTAAATTGTTGCTTATGTAATACCAGGCTATGTTAACTATAAATCAATCTATAAGAGGATTAAAGCCTAGTATGCGCCTTTTCTATTGATCTTGGTAATCTCCTTTTGATCTTGGCTTCTTCTTTTCTACTTGATTATCTCTGTACCTGGTCACGTCTTGTATTTTTCTACCTGGTCCTCTTGTATTTTTCTACCTGGTCACCTCTTGTATTTTTCTACCTTGGATAAGGCGATGGTGAACCTGTTGTGCTCCTGTTCTTCAAGTACTCTTCTTTCAACTTGAACACTAGAACTTTGCTGAAGCTACAGGCCACAAGTATGCGGCCCTCGTCGTGAACATCGACTTCAAGCACGGGTTCTTCTGCAGGTGCCTCCCACTCCAATTCCTTCGATTGGACATCCCACAATAACACTCCACTGGATTGACTTCCACTGACAACTTTGGGGGAAGCAGTGGCTGTTATGAACTTCGACGCACAGTTGTATTTCTTACTGATTGCCTCGCCATTTGGCCCGGAGTATGTTTTCAAAACGCGGTTGTCCATGTAGTCCCACAATCGTATCATTCCGTCCAAACTGGAGCTCAATATGTACTTGTCGTTAGGAGAGAGTTCCACGTTGGAGATTGGGAAGTTAAGGACGTCATTTGTAGATGCTGTAGCTGTACCGTGACTGGTACTGTTGTATGTCAATGTCTTCAAACACTGGCCTGTTTCCAAATCAAACAAACGCATGAGACCATCGTAAGATGCACTGACTATTATGGTGCTATCGCTACTGATACTCAACGACAGGATTGGATCGGCATGTGCTGCTAACGTCTTGAGAGTCCTTCCCAGTTTTATGTCCCAGATGGTAATGGTCTCGTCTGCGGATCCACTGATGAGCACGTTACCCTTCGACGTGAATCGCACCGTTGTGGTATGGTATGTGTGTTTCCTCAAAATCTTGAAGCACTTCTGTTCGTCCACGAACCAGAGTCGTATGGTGAGGTCATCAGAGCAAGTGGCGAGCACATTGCTGTTGATTGGCGAGAAATCAATGTCCGAGACACCTCTGGTGTGTCCCTTTAATGTGCTCAACACACTCCAGTCGGATGTTCTATATACCACCACGATTCCATTCGACGAGCTCACTGCTATACGGGTTCCATCGTGTGATATCTTCACTGATGTCGCGCCCTCAAAAGGCGTGCTGTGTATGAGGGTGTACATGTCTTCCTTCATGAGTGTATACTTTTTTCACGCGTAGGCTGCAAATGAAAAAAGATTAATGTTTAGCAGATACAATAAGAATAAGATATACTGTTGAGGATATACTGCTAATATACTGCTTCGATTTAATTTAATATGGTTAATATTGTTCGATCTGGTTTGTTTAACGTTTATGATTCTATCTTGTACTTTGTCGTCTCACCTTATACTCTATCTTGTATTGTCATCTACCTTTTACTACTCTTCCTCAACCCTCTGTTTTGTGAGCATCCTTCATCTTGTCCACCCATGACTCCATCAAACTGTGCTCGATCTCGTCAAACTCCCTGATATGGTTCTCTCGCGATACCTGGTGTACATTGAAGTTGGAGGGTATGATCAGTCGCAGGAGAAGCAGTCGTCCAAGCTGCTCGCTGTCGGTTTTGGCCACTTCTTTTAAAAGGTACTTGAGGTACTGGAAAACAATCACCCTCTTGTCCCCTTCAATGAACTCCACGAGTGAAAGGAGATTGCTGTTCAACGACACAAGTTGGTCGTATTGTTTAGTGTTTAAATTATTCTTATTCTCCATCTTGTGAAAGATCTTATTGAGAATCCTCAGGAAATCCGATCTGAGTTTACGCAACTGGTCCAGTGACCTCTCAGACGACACTCTACGCTCACTCACGGCTCTCTTTGGTTTGGTGGAACTTCTGACCTCAGGCAGTGAAGCCGACGAGCCGCGTGGGCTGGCGTTTTCCTTGATCAGGCTGAAGTCAAACTTTATTGGCAGTAACTCTTCGTCATCACTCTCAAAGTTCCACTTTTGTTGGTTCTTCGCAATGTCCGTCGGTATATAAACATTTTGCTTCTTAGGCACGTGGTTCTCCTGGTCCCACAATTGTTTCTTTGTAATGAGCTTCTTTAAAAGCGTTTCGTTTCGTTGGTATTTCGTGATGAATTCGTGTTTAAGCAAACGCGATGCGCTCCACCTCTCCCGAGGATTGAGAACAAAGCACTTGAGCAAAAAGTCTTTGAACAGGTCCAGCATCAGCAAATCGTCTAGGCCGATTAACTGGATATAATCGTCTGCCTTGTGGCACCTGCTTATCTGGCGAAGTGCCTTCATCGGAGCAAAGTTAGATTGGAGAGGTGGCTTCCCGGTATACATTTCGTATGCACAGCATCCTAACGACCATATATCGGCCTTATATGAGTGTCCACCATGGTTGTTCAATATGACTTCAGGTGCCATCCAGTATGGAGTACCCACAGTGGTATTTCTTCGAGAGAAGTTGGAGCTGAGTTGAGTCAGGACACCAAAATCGGTGAGCTTCACACCTCCACTTTTATTCAAAAGAATGTTTTGGGACTTCAAGTCGCGGTGAATCTTACCTTGATCGTGTAGGTACTTGAGTGCTAGTAAGATTTCTTTAATAGTCATCAGAACAATCTGTTCATCGGTAACAGGTCCTGGTCTCAATAACTCAAATAAAGATCCACCGTCAACAAACTCCATTATGATCCATAACTTGTAGTTTTTCACAAAGCACCCCAAGTACTCGATAATCTGTGGTAGTCTGCAATCAGAGATAATTTGTATCTCTTTATTAATCTCAAACAAGTCGGTCTGCTCACTTTCCAAATCGATTTGCTTGATTGCAACCTCCATACCTGTTGATTTGATGATTCCACGAAACACCACTCCAAATCCTCCTCTTCCAACCTCTTCACACATCTCCAACTCCTCAGCCGAGTATATTCGCGACATAACAACTGTACAGAAAGACGATAGAACGACACGTGTTAGGGTATGACGGGAACTTTTAGTGATACCCTACTTAACTGGGCTATACTTGGTGTAACAGGGCTTTCCACAGACTCCAAATAGTCCGTTTCCCCCGATTGTTGTTTCGTGAGTAAAGTGTTGCAAAAGTAAAAAACGGTTAAATCTCAAAGAGGCAAAATCATAATCAAATCGATAGCAATGAGTAGACTCCACATTTTGAGGAGTTTACCGAGACTTCAAAGTTTACCGAGACTTCACAGTTCACCGAGACTACCCAACACTCCAAAATATACGAGCAATAATGGAGTTCCTTTTTTAAACACTTCCCGTTCGTTATCCACATCCTCAATAGTGCGAGATGAACATGAACTCCATATTCGCAAGACCCTTCAAAACTACAAACTCAACGAAAGTGAGCACATACGATGCACGATCTTCAACGAACACGGTGAAATGGTGCAACATAGTAAAGACTTCAAGAGATCAGCGTTCATGAAGATGCACAACTTGGTTCCTCGTGATTTCCGGAAGATCTCAAGGCATCACAACCATAAAAGTTCAGCCACTACAAACATTAATGTGGACATAGTGCCGTCCATAATCACCAGGTCTAATTTCATTTTGCTCAACTTGCTCAACGTACGAGCTTTGATTAAGAAAGATCGTGTGGTCTTGTTTGAAAATGCACACAACTCAACACATGGAGCAGGGTTGAACGAGTCTCATTCATACTCGAGCTTTCTCCGCGACATGACTCAAAGGCTACAGAACGAGGATCTTCCCTATGAATTCAGAGCACTCGAGGCGATATTGATCTACGTGGTGAACAACTTGAACACCGAAATGAAGGTTCACACTACTGTTCTACAGAACATCTTACATGGGTTGGAACACTCGATTGAACGGGTAAAGTTGCGCTATTTGCTCATCCAGCTGAAGAAAATCACACAGTTCCACCAGAAATCGCTCTTGATCAGGGACTTGCTCAACGATATCTTGGAAAACGACGACGAACTCAATGAATTGTACTTGACTGACTTCGCCCTTGGTAAACCACGCCAAGGCACAAACCACGAGGAAGTCGAGTTGTTCTTAGAGTCATACTACACAACAGTCAATGAGATTGTTCAAACCGTGGAAAACCTCAAGTCACAGATCCGCACCACAGAAGAGATCATCAATATGATCTTGGACTCAAATAGAAACGAACTCATGTTTTTGGGCTTGAAGTACCTGACAGGGTTACTACTGATGGGAGCAACTCTCTACGTTGCTGCTCTCTACGGAATGAATTTAGAAAACTTTATTGAGGAAACCGACGGTGGGTTTGAATTGGTTGTTGTGGGAAGCACGCTTCTTCTCTTCGGTTGCCTTTTTGCCTCGGTGAAGCTGCTCAGGAGATTGCAGAAGGTTACGATGAAGAGATGAGAAATAATAGAATAGGTTAGGAGGTGTCACTAATGGATATGACTAATAGACAATAGATATCAATAGATAGACCTCATAATCAATAGACCTCACACCTCATCTCATACCTCAGACCTCATTTCACACCTCATCTCACACCTCATCTCACACCTCATCTCACACCTCATCAGTAAACACTTTTCACCTCCGATCCCAATATCCTGCTATTCTCTACAGAATCCTATTATAACTCATTATTCTATGAATCGCCAAAATCAACTTGGACTCCGCTCGGTAACAACAGATTGCTTGCACTCCTTGAGCGACCGGTAACTTCCCGAGGCAAAGCCAATGCATTCTTCTTGATTTTGTAGTTCTCCAAGTCCAGCAGGTTCCTTGGAGTTTGCAGCGGTGACGTCAGTGGGGACGGGTTGGGAGTAGCCTTCGTTCTGAATGGTCTCAAAGTGAAGTTCTCCTGTGGTGCAAGAGATGGGAGTACACCGTCGTTCAATCTAGGAGACACCACCTGTGGAGGCAGGTTCTCAGGGTGTTTCTTAACCTGTGCCTTGAACTTTTCCTGCTCCCTTTCCTTCTTTGCTTTAAAGTTGGTCTCATTGGTGAGAAGCTTGCTAAGAAGCTGATAGCGGACAGAAACGTTCAACAAGTCTGTAAGCAAGTTCTTGTATGCAACTAGTGGAGGCTTGAAGCCCGCGGATGTCTTGAGAATAGATGGACGGAGAATAAAATGGACGAAGGGAACGCTTCCGATTTCCTCCATAGAATTGAGCTCGCTAACAGCCAGTTCTAATTTCGTGGAATCTTCAGAAGCCAGTGGCTCCTCCAAATCGTCAGAAGAGCCGTAGCCTTGTAATTTCTGAAGCCCAAAGTCCTGTGCTACATGCTCAAGAACATACACCAAGGTTGACAAGTTCGATCTTGGAGTAGTACTAAGAAGTCTTATTAACTCAGACCGTCTGGCATCGTTATCTAACGACTGTGGGTCCATGTTGGTGTTCTTGTACAAGTTCACGATATTCTCCAAGAACATGCAAGGAATCAACGAATCTGCCATTTCCAACAACCAGTTTTTGATGAAATTGACTCTGCCCTTGGCAAGACGCTCCACGATCTTGTGTATTATATCTTGGTGGATCTGTGCTTCGTTGGCAATCTCAAAGTGTGTCACCTCATTCACTATTTCTGCGATTTCTTGCTTCTGATTGTGGTAGTCTTGGTGTGCAACGGGGGCCACCCAATCTCTTTCGGTGAAACTCGTGTCCAAAGGTAACATCAACAGTACAAAAGTAGGCAACGAGCTCAAAGAAAGCAATTCACCGCCAACCTTGACCTGCAATTGGAAATCCTTGTTGAGGTTGAACTGGTTCTTCAAATTTTGAACGTGTAAAGCAGAACTGTGCGCTGGAGGCCCGAAAACTCCAGTGGAGAAATCACTCAAGAGCTGGCGGAAATCGTTGTCACGAGATGATGTGGAATCAATGGTCTCCACAAAGTGCTTAGTAAATGCATGCATGCTGTTTGCACTCTGGAGGTTATGATTATATGTGATCTCGCTCAACTTCGACAACAGCGTGTACACGAGATCGATCTTAGCTTTTTCAAACCCCTCGAGGAAGTTACTATGTGCAATTATCTTCGTGTTGAGAAGGTTCTGAAGATCCTGAAGGTTCAGGTAGTTGTCGGTATACAAAAGCTCAGTTTCTGCAAGCTTCTCAGAGTAGTTCTTCTTGGTCATGAGAGACAGTTTCATGGACTGGAACATCTTGGAGGTGCTGGTCATGAATGCTGGCGTCACGCCGATGGTCGGTGCTTTCATTAATTGTTCTGGTTTTTCCTTAGTCACCTCTATTTGTTTATCTTGAGAAATCAGAAGTGCCAAGTCTGACCACTCAAACCACATTCCCTCACTCTTGAACTTAGAGACGGAGAACATGTTGGAGTTGATCATCAACTTGAGGTCCAACAAGGCCTGGCCGAACTTTTCGATGTTCAACCTCGTCGGGTTGAAACTAAATGGCTTGAACTTGACCAAGTAATCCGACAATTGGTCACTGCTGAAAATTTCATTCTTGTACCCTGGGATTGGTATCTTTTTCTTAGTGGTCTTGAGTTGTTGGACGAGGGTGCTTATGAGTGTATGCATTCTGCTGCTATCTGCGACCTTGAGTGGTCCCAAAAGTATAGGGAAGTTGAAGGAATCGAACGGGGTAGGTTCTGGAGAAGCTTGTTTAGGTTCTTCGACAACCTCCTCCAACTTCTCCTCTTCCTGAGGAATTTGAGGCAACTCTTTCTCTTTCATGTTCACCAACTCATCGTAGTCTATCTTTAGGGCCTCCAAGTACGATAAGCTGTCAGAATACTGGGTGACGATACGGAAGAGTTCATCTATAATGGCTCTCAATTGAGGCTCATTGGCCTTGATGAATGCCGACACTTTCTCCAAAACCTCGCGGTCTATCAAAATCGCAAGGCGTGACAACTCCTGCGACTGCTTGTTGAGATTCTGGATGTAGGACTCGAACGCTGACGTCATGTTTAATTCAGGGACCGAGGACTCACGTTTTGTTTGGTCGAGAATAATAGCGGAGTTTCTCGAGGAACTGGGCTTGTTTTCGTCGAGAACTGCTCCTCTGAAGGAGTCACTTATGCGCTTTAGCGTGGTCTTTGGCTCGTGCAAGGTCAATTTCACGCTGGGGTCGTATGGTCGAAACGAGCTCTCGAAAGGATATGCGTCCACACACATCTTGAGAATCTGATCGCTGTTCAGATTACAGTAGTTCATGTAGCTAAGCACCAACTGGTGTAACTCGTGCAACTGGTTGATAGAGCGGATGCTCTGTTTGCTCAAACGGTCTATGCCGCTCTTGTAGTCCGACGACCAGTACGAGTTGGCAAACTTCATGGGGATGAGAAAATTGAAATAGATCTACGCGTGAAAACAAATTCCCTACTGAAATCAAATCACAATAGCACTAAACAAAACTAGAAAAGACTAAAAGAGACATCACTACTACAGACACCTCTAAACAAACTACAAAAGACAATCTCATATCAACCTTTCTTACCAACTCATTCAAACCTATATAATGGAATCTCAATTGTCCACAGATATAACGGACATCGAAGGAGATATAGCCGCGCTTCGTGTGGAGGTTGAGGAATTGGAGAGAGAGAAAGATCTGCTATCAGAACAGTTGTTGGAGCTCGAAAAGACTGAGCATCACGAAGACACTACCGAGGTCATCACACATAACCCCTTCGATAGTCTGATAGCTGACTTCTTTGGTAAGACTAAGAGCACTACTTCGCAACCAATACCAGATGACAATTTGGAAGTCAAAAACAATATACTTTACGAGAATATGTTCCGAGTCGGTGGAACTACAGCGTTCCCAATACGATACACTTCGGAGACACTCCTTGGAATACGGTTGGACAATTTCTCACATCAAAAGAAGAAGTTCTTACTCCCCCACTACATCATTTTGCGGGCAATTACTGACAAGTCGGGAGAGCTGCTGTGGGAAGTTTGGAGACATACCCTCCCTGTCTACGTTCCATTAGCAGAGTACTCGAACAAACTCCCAGACTTGGACCAATTCGTGGCTCTGGTAAGACGGCACTTGGTGCTAGTCCAGTACAAGCACGATAAGTTCGACCTGTTGGCACAGAAATTCAATGTAAAGGTGGTGAAGGACCTTCTGTGTGAGCGTGTGAGTATTCAAATGGATACTATTGCAATTGGGTTGAAGTGTCTGTTGGAAGAAATCGAAATAGTCGATTGCACCGATGTCAGGTTGTGCAGTATACTCCGCAACACTTCGCTCTCAAAGTTGGCATCTCAGTTCAAGTTGGTCGTAGAGGATAAGAAGAGGAGACGGATAGAAAAATAGATAATCGAAGGTATTGGGTAATTGAAAAGTATACTATTCAACCCTAATTTGGCAATAGTATAGACGTTAGTTTACATTAATTTCAATAACTGGTTGAATTTGTCAAATCTAATCACCTACACTCTCTCATCATAAAACAAAACATACGTAAATACACAAAAATTTTCCTATAGGTTCTAAAAAGCATTACCAAAGCCAGCACCGGTTGCCTGGTAACCCAAACCACCAGAGGTGATCATCAATGGGGTTGGGGCAGAGCCGTTGCTCTCCTCCTCACCCTCAGACTGTCTCTTGAGGTAGTCCTTGTGGAGGGTGTCCAACTTCTTCTGGTTCTCGTGCAAGATGGAAATCTCGTACGGCTTAGTGAAGTTGCCCAAGTTGTGCAACCAGGACAATTCAGCAACGTAGTCGTTGGAGACGTATTCGTAACTCGTGTACAACAATGCAATGAAACACTCGTGGTTTCCGGTCTCGACAAAGTAGTCTAACAACTCGTGTGCGATCTTAGTGGATTTAGAGATCGCCACGGTCTTGAGCAAGTCGCTCCACAACTTGTCGTTCTTCAAGATCGAGATAGCCTTAACAAACTTCTTCTCCTTGGTGTACAAGGTGGCAGAGATCTGTCTGAAGAAGATAAGGTCGTGGTTCTCCAAGCGCTCGGCGAGGTCCAACTTGTTGAAACGGTTGTTCAGCTCATTCTCAATGCTAGAGCGCAAAGACTTGTAGTCCTCCTCCTCGATCAACAAGTCGTGGTACGCGGAGTTGACAACAGAGTTGTTCTTTTCTAACACAGAGATCAAGAATGGCTTGATCAAAGGCAAGTTGTCCGACTTGACAAAGATACGCACAACACGTGGCAAGTCCAACTTTGGAGTCAACACAGACAACAAGTCAACCAACAACGATGGGTTCTCCTGTACGTAGAAGTTGATTGCCTTGTAGTAAATCTCCAAGTTTGGTGCCTTGACGATGATCTCCTTGAATGACGAGTGGTCGAAGGCAACCTCCGAGTGCTCAATCATGGTCAAGGCAGCGTTGTCCCACTCCTCGTAGTGACAGTAGAGGAAGATCAACTCAGGGTACAAGTGAGCCTCCTCACACGCAGTCAACACCTTAGGAATGTTCAAACGAGACCAGAACAACTTCAAGTGCTCCATAACCTTCTCAGGAGAGTACTTGGCGTACAAGATAGCCAACTGGGTGAACATACCCATGTGAGCACGCTCCAATCCCAAACCACTCTCGAAAAGCGCAATCAACTCGTTGAAGTAGCCATTGTGCTCGTAGGTCTGAACCAACTCAGGCAACTCTTCAGCGTCAATGATCAAGTTCAAACCACAGATCTGTGCCAAACGGAACTCCTTGTTTTCGATACATGCACTGTTGACCTGCTTCCACACGGTGGTGTTGGAAGCCTTACGAGCACAGTCCACGGCAGCCTGGTAGTCCTTCAAGTAGACCAAGGTTGTGGCCAACTTAGAGTACTTGGAGACGTTGGAGTACAAGATCTTAGCACCCTTGTAGTTCTTCTGTTCAAACAACTTGTCACCAATCAGCTCCAAGTCAGCGACGTTGGAACCACCAACGAACTTCTCAATCTCGTTCAACTTACCCAAAGAAGCGTAGGCGTTGATGATAGCACCGTCAATGACAGGCTCACGCAAGGTTTCACGGGCCATGTCCAAGAACGAAATCAACTCCTCCTCCTTACCTGCTCTCTCAGCGATCTCAATGACCTGCTCGTAGTTCTCTGGGTTCTTGGAGCGGACGTAAGAGTCGATAGCCTCTGGGATACGCAAACCGTTCAACTGAGCAGTACCCAATTGGTACCACAACTCAGAAGTGTCGTACTTCTCAGCGTATTGCTCACCACGGTCCAAGGACATAATGTCCTCAACCAAGACCTTCATGGCCTGCGAGCGCAACTCGAACTTGTCGTAAACCTCGAAGGCTTCCTCGTATAACTGGTTGTCGATACACAATGGGGCAATCTCTTCAGGGTCGAACTTGTCCAACTTCTCGATGTAACGGCTCACACGAGATGGGTCTGCCTTGATGGCAGTCAAGATGAGCAAACCTTGCAAAGAGGCGTTGTCGTTGAATGGAGATGGCTCCAAGATGATCTTCTCCAACAACTCGGTCAACTCTTGAGGCAAGTCGTTCTCCATGAATGCCTTGACGGTGATGGAGATTGGCTCTGGGTCACTCAATTCAGGAATACCAGTAGAAATGACCTGGTCAATCAACTGGCGTCTGTGAGTGTTGTTCTCGGCCAATACCTTGTTCCAAAGGTCGAAGTCCGACTTGCTGAGCAAGTAACGGGCCTGGTACTTGTACATCTTGTTCTCGTTGGTGATGTTGATCAACTCATCGTCGTTACCACCCTTGGAGTACGAGATGTAGGCCAAGTATGGGTCTCTCTTCTCACAGTACTTACCAACAGCCAAAGTGTCGTACTGCTGGTTCTCCTGCAAGAACTTCTCTGGAGAGTTGTTCGAGTCGATGTAGATCTTGGCCAAGGTGTTGTAAACCTCCTGGTCATTAGAACCACCCTCAAGAGTCTTCTCCAAGAATGGCAAGAGGATCTTCAATCTGTTTCTCTTCTCAACCTCGGCAACCAACTCCTTGATAGGAACACGGCCCAAAACACTGATGAGCAAGCCCTTGATGATGTTCTCGTCACAGTCCACGTCAAGCAAACCAGCAATGACCTGTGGAGTGTTGGCTGGGTTCACACTCTGCACGTACACCTCAATGAACTTGAAGTACTGGTTCTTGTACAAGTACAAGATAAGGTCGTGGACGAAGTTGAAACGGTCGCATACGATGATCAAAGGCAATTGGTCGTCCAACTTAGACTCCTTCAAGAAGTTCTTGACCTTCTCTCCGTTGTAAACGTTGTTGTCTCTGACGATTCTCTCGATCTCCTTGGTCTGGTTCATACGAGCAGCACTCTGAATGTACTTGAAGACCACATCTGGCTCCTGAGTCAAGTTGACAATCAGACCCAAGTAGTAGTACAAACCCTCGTGGCACTTGTAGTCCTCAAAGATCTTAATCAAAGTGGTAGCACCGATCAAGTCCGAGTACTTGGTAGCGACCTGGATCACCACCTGCAAGTTTTGCTGCATGTTGTTGCTGAGCAACTCCTTCAAGCACGCCACCAGCTGCTGCACATTGAGCTGACCAAAGTACAGCACCAACCAATCGATTGGCAAGACGTTGGTGTGCACAATCACACGCTTGATGTCCTTCAAGTCGTCGTAGTGCTCCAAAGCGCGCTGGAACAATCCGCTCTTCTCACACAACTTACCGATGGTAGGCTTGTCGTAGTGGCTGAACATCTGGTTACCCAAGATGGCGTCCGCCACCTGTGGCGCGTGCAACAAGTTGATCTCGAGCACCTTGGTCTGCAAGTGTCCCTCCAGAGGAGCGTCGCTCTTCAACGCATCCAAGAGGAAGGCGGTACCCTGCTGGATGAAGTTCTGGGAGAAGAAGAGGTCGGCGATGTTCTCGACGTTGAGTTGCACGTCGGAGCCCAAAAGACTAGTGGCAAACTCACTAGCACGGTCAGGGCTCACACGAACCAAGTTTTGGATCAAGTTCGTGTAGTCTGGGTTGTAACCCACCTTCTGGCAGTATGGCAAGATCTTGTCGAATTGGCCCAACTCAGCGAGACATGCCACCACCTTGATGTGAGAGTTCGAGCGGATGTACACAGCCAACGCAAGCGCTGGGTCGTTGTACGACTTGACGATGTCTCCCAACTCTTCCGAAGAAGTCAACTTGTCCTCCTTCAACCACTTCTCAAAGAGTGGCTTACGGTCCTGTTGCAAGACAGGCTTAGCGAGCTCGATCGACTCGTACTTGTTGAGGGTACCGCGGTCCAAGAGGGTGGAGAAGTACTGCAAGATTGGGGAGACCTGACCTGGCTGTGGCGTGATGTTCTTCAACTTGTTGATGGTGTCCTGTGTACGCAACTGTTCACTCAGGGCTGCGACCTTTGCCGCACTAGTGTAGTCGCCTTGGTTCAACAAGTTTTGGAATTGCTGTTGGAACAAGTTCTCGGCACCTGGGAAACCACCACGGGAGGCGAGAGACAAAGCCAACGGCACGTTCGACAACTTCTCCGAGACGTAAGGGATGATCTTGTCCTTGGCGACGGCCACACTCAAAACCTGACCGGTTTTGTTGATGGTAAGAATACCAGTACCATTGTCGTAGGCAGAAGCAGTGAACACAGGGTCCACGGTAATACGGTTCACAAACAAGTTCTGACCACTCTCAATGTCGTACAAGTGAATGAAACCGTACTTGGTCAAGATGTAGACGATACCGTACTGGCTCAGCGCCTGGAGCGAGATCGGGAAGTCATTGGCAGCATCAGGTGGGAAGAAGATATCCACAGTCTTCTTCTGGAATGGTGGGTTACCATCGACGTGGTCGATCTCGATAATGTGCAATTGACCTTGACCCTGGGCGTTCTTGTTACCAACACAGAACACCTTGGTAGGAGCAGCAGCTCCGGCCAACTTCACGCTGGAAAACTTGGCCACATGACCCTCAATGGCCTGTGAAACAGAGCGCAGCTTCAGGTACAACTGGATGTGACCTGCTATACGGCCGTCTTCCTGGGCAATTCCGGTGACGGCGAACCAGCCAAGGTCTGGCTCGGCGACGAAATTTATAATCTGGCAGTTGCCGAGAGAATGGTGTCTCTCGGTCAATTTGGTTGGACCGTTGTTGGTGCCGTCAAACACATTCCAGTAGTAGAGGCTGGATGCGGTGACAAGACCCAAGTGCGAGTCATCCAACCACTTCCAGAACACCACCGGCTCGTCCAAGGTGTGGGACTTGAGACGTTGCTTGGAACCCAAGTTGAAGATTTGGAGCGTGGTACCATTGGCACGCAAGGAGATGACGAATTGCGTTGGGTGCATGATTGCATTGTCCGCAGTCATGTTTTTGCGGGTGACTTCGTTGTTGTTCTTGAGGTCGACGATCGAAACGGTGTTGCCACCAGCACCCAGTTCACGGATACATACGTAGCTGTCCGATTCCAATGTCGTGGACTTGAAGTCCAACGAGGTTGGCTGGATGCCCAATGAAGTGAGCTGGGTTAGCTCAGTGAAGTCAATGGGGATATCAGACATGGTTGGTGGTTTTGTTGGAAAAAAGTGGATCAAGTTTCCACGGTGTTCGCTTGGTCACGTGGACACAGCAACCTATGGAGGGAGCGGGAGTGGACGAGTGTTCGTTGAAAAGAGATGGGAATGGTTCAGGATTAGTGATGAGAGAGTGTTTATGTGTATACGGAAGGGTTATTGAAGCATGTTGATGGTGAGGTTTGGTCCGGTCAAGCCGTGATTCAAAAGATTGCACGGCAAAAAATGGATAAAAATGGAGGTTGTGAGGATGATTGCCATAATGAAATTAAAATATGAAGAGATTGAGTAGTGGTCAGAAGGAAATTGAATGGCAATTGATGGTAATGTATGGATTCCAGGTCCAACTGAAAAGATTGTCATCAAAAGCCCAATTTCTTTGGCAATTGAGTGTTCTAAATTAGCTGGATTTCCATAGGTCTATGTCTGGGTAGAGGGTTTCTAGTTTGCTTCCTTGTCAATGTTATGGTTAACTCACAGTTGCTTATCTCTAATCAATAATAATTTTCTCAATACTATCCTCCTGTCTCAATACTATATTGTCTCAATACTAACCTACTCTCTACTATCCTGTCTCAATACTATTCTACTACTCCCTTAATATTGACCTAGTAACACTGAGAGTACGTACTAACCTCAGTCAGTCTCCCTTATTACTCTCTTCCAGCATCCCTTATTGCTCACTTACTTCCCCTACTCTCCTCTTTTCTCTTCTATTTGTTTGTTTTCACCACATTTCCGAAAATCATCACTCAACTATCTTCTTTAACACTTTTCGCAGCTTTTTCTCAAAAAATCAAAGAAACCAAGCACTCACGTGACATAAATTCGCAGCCCTGGACCAACGCGTCTATATGAAACTGGCACAAGACCTTACCCTCGAAACAGCAATATTCTTCAGACAAAAAGGTGCTGCAATTACAAGTTCTAGAAGTAAACGGTCAATTCCGAACCTTAAAAACCCTCATCTAAAAATACCAGCTTTATCTTAACCTTATTTGTAGCTACAACGGCGGAATCACCCTGGAAAGTGTATCATCCACCACCACGTTGGAGTACCCCGTAGGCAGAGCATCATCGCGAACCCCCCGGCTCCCTTCTATATACTCCTCAATTGCTTTGCTGTCGCTGGCGTACCAGTCGCCCGAGAGCATGTTCAAGTGCAATTTGCGGAGGTTGCCGTCTTGCTCGATTCCACCTTCCCAATCAATTAACCAGTGTGCGACCTTGCGGAACGCCATTTTGACAAACTCAGGCGTCACAAATAAGCGCAGGTTGATGTTCTTCTTCACCACCACGAGCGCAACCAGGAAATTGAGCGTGTAGTCGTACGCAAATGTCGGTAGCCTCGCCCGTTTTGGCGACAACAGCGTGAGCCGGTGGTTGCGCGACAGCACAATCAACGAAAGGATGTACTTTTTGATGTCGGGGTGGACAAACACTCGTTCTTGTGCGGCCCTTAGGGTTCGGATATGTTCTAAGGAAACGTCTGGTAGAGAGTCTTCATTTGCCTTTATCTTTTGATATCCACCCTTCCCATATCCACTCTTTTCATTCTCATATCCACTCTTTTCATATCCACTCTTTTCATATCCACTCTTTTCATATCCACTCTTTTCATACCCACTCCTTTCATATCCATTCTCTTCATACCCATTCTTTTCATTCTCTCCCTCAAACTCCTCATCACAGTTGATGGCAAACCAAAACTGATCCTTCAAGTATGGATACACTCTGCTCCCACCAATATCCACCACGAGCACTATCGTGAAGAAGTCCTGCTTCTCTAGCTCGTCGATCCAGTCGTAGATTCTCCTCTGCATCGCCTGCGATACCTGCTGAGCATTCCTGAGGAGGAGCACGTTGGAGGCTGTATCCTCTAGTCGTGGTGGGCGCTCTGTGAGGTCAACCTCTGTGACGGTGAGTCCCGACTGCTCGATTGCACCGCAGAGGTACGGCATCTTTGTCCCAGAACACACAGCGAACAGCCCGCGGGCCACTAGCGCCAACTGTAGTGCTGTGAAGAGGGTCTCCATGATTCAAGTGCAGGAAAAAACAGTCAAAAAAGATCATTTTTCGATATTCATGATAATTCAATGTTAACATTCTACTCATTCTATTCAGGTTCTATTCAGGTTCTATTCAGGTTGTATTCACATCCTACTCAGGTTCTACATTCTATTCATATCATCTCATCATCTTATCTTGATTATTCTGTCACCTTATTTAATGTTCCTTCCCTCCTTATTGTGATCTTTCCGAAATAGTAATCCTTGACGTGACGACGGTTGCTCGTTTAACTACCACCAATCGTCACTACCATTCCCTGATATCTCCCATATCCTCCGACATTGTGGGCGACACGATCGATCTAATGTGCCGCGGGGCACATACACGGTATACCGCGCACAAGACCAGAGAACAATCGCATCGTCAAACGCTATGCGTTCGCGCAGATCGTATTTGTGCAAGAACCGCTTTTTTCGGATGTCTGGGATGTCTGGGTATTATTACATTTCCTATATCTTTTTGTCTTCTCTGCCTTCTCTGTCTGCGTCCACTCTTGTGTCTACTCTTGTGCTCTTTTATGGAACACATTTCTTGACTGGGCTGTTTTTAGGCGTACTTACTGCTTTCATTCCGGTTTCTGATACCTTTTCCAGTGGTGATATTTTAGGCAAATCAATGCTATATCCGCCTGAATTTCATCTCGTCAACACAGCATCTTTCGCCCTCCTCTTGGGTTGTTCTTTATCATCGGACGATCTTTGCCACGGCCATGTGTCACGCTCAAGCCCCTCTTCACCTCTTGCACACCGTTTTTGTGTCGCAGTTTTGTCTTTGCCAGAGCGCGCGTGTTTATTTTTTTTTCTCGAATTGGCTCCATTTCCTTTTTTTTGCTCTTGCCAGCTCTATAACGGAGGAACTGTCTACACACTCTTTCAACTCAGACAGACCTAGCTAACCAAGATGATGCTGTTCCCCAAATTCATCCGTGAAGAGCACCCTGGTACGCGTGTCCAGGACTCGCCCTTCCCACCATTCAAAGTCGAGCACCGCTATAAGGGTGTTTATGAGCGTGCCGGATTCGATGTGAATATCCAGGGAATGATGTCGCCAAAAGACAACAAGTCTATCAGCCTGTTCCCAAACAGATCTCAGCATGGCTTCCACTCGAGACAGCACTCAAAGTCAAGTATGTCCACTCCCAACTTGAAGCACAGAAAGTCTCCGCCGTCCAATTTGAACGCCTCAAGTCCTCACCTCAATTATCATCAGGAGGGAAAGTATGGAGATCACAACAACAAGTATGGAGATCAGAACAACAAGTATGGAGATCAGAACAACAAGTATGGAGATCACAGCAACAAGTATGGAGAACACAACAACAAGTATGGAAGTGACAAGCACGGAAGTGGAAGTGATCGTGTAAGTAACCATCAAAGTGATCATGGTAATCCATACACGAGTTCCCACAGCAGCGACCTTGCAAGTAATCCATACAAGAGTGCCCATAGCAGTGACTCCCACAGGAACAACAACCAGTATGATCCACGCAATGGGTCGGTATCGTCGCACTCTTCGAGGCATCAAACAGAAGGCCAGAACCCACCTGAAATCAACTTCCAAGACGGTGTACCGCCGCGCATCAACCCGTACGAGAAGGGCTTCCAGAACCGCAACCCGTTCAACAAGAACATAGATAGAAAGAACCCGTACGAGAATGCAAAGAGGAGCGAAGGGGAGGCTGGATATGAGATTCCTCAGGAGAATGCTAATGGAAGCGCTGAAAATGCTTATGTTCCTGAAACCACCTATGGAAATGCATATCCTGAAAGTGCTCA
This sequence comes from Kodamaea leandrae, assembly GCA_030564445.1. Taxonomy (NCBI): domain Eukaryota; kingdom Fungi; phylum Ascomycota; class Pichiomycetes; order Serinales; family Debaryomycetaceae; genus Kodamaea; species Kodamaea leandrae. Next base: position 473,085 of record JAJLUV010000001.1, on the reverse strand, counting down.
TGGAAATGCATACCCTGAAAATGCTCATGGAAATGCATACCCTGAAAATGCTCATGCATATCCTGAAACCGCTGGAAATCCCTACCAAGCCAATGGAAACCCCTACGAAAATGCAACTCCAGTGAAATCTGAAATTTCTGAAAAGCAGGTTCACGCTCCATACGACCCACGCTCACACGGCCGCTATGAACTGCCTAATACCTACGATAATGCGGCCCCTGTCCCAGATGCGTACGGATTCATGAAGGGTGACCACTCAACGACGTCCACGCAATCGGACTCGATGAAATCGCACAGGTCCACTGCAGATCTGGCACTGGAGAAGGCCGACAGCCTGGTAACAAGCCCACTGTCGTCAGAGGCACCTTATAGAAACTTTGACGGCAAGTACAAGCCGCACGGCATGAGGAATCATGAGGCTAACGAGGGCTTCAGCAACTATAACTATGAGACTAGAAATGACGAGAATCATAACATGGAATCTCACAATGAATCCAATACTCAAGGATTCAACCAACCACAAGAGGCCAACCAACAAGACTTCAATTTCACTCCACTGCAGCCCAAGAACGTCAAGAACTTGCAGTTGAACTTGGGTCCTAATACCGATTACCAGAACTTCCTCTCATCTGGCCAGCACAAGACCGCAAGAAACAGTCAGTTGTCGATGGTCAGCTCCATCATCCTGAAAGACTCCATGTATGATGACGAGGAGGACAAGGAGGTGCAACGTGAGTTGGAGCGCCAGCTTGAGAGCTTGAAGGTCCTGGGCCCTACTAAGGATGACGTTAGAGAAGTCTCAGAGGTGCCCACCTTTAAGATCGAGGAGGCCCCAGAGAGTCCTCTGGTACCAATGATCCAGATCACTGAGCCAAATGAGAAGGAGGAAGTAGAACCAAACTATGAACAGGAGGTCAACGATACTCAGCAGAGTCGTGGTGGAGAGAATCGTTATGAAGAAGTGTCTCACAATAGATACGATGGTCACCAATATGATGAACAGAACGCTTATGAGCATGAAAGGAATGCGTCTGAGCCTCAACAGAATGCTTATGAGCAAAGGAATGTGTCTGAGCCTCAACAGAATGCTTATGAGCAAAGGAATGTGTCTGAGCCTCAGCAGAATTATAATGAACCTGAACAGATTGCTGAGCCTCAACCTTATGAGACTGAACGGGCCTATAATGAACCTGAAACTCATGAACACTCAAACCAACACCATGAGTCTTCTGTGACTGAGCAAACAGTCCAACGTCGTGAGGATGCCGACTTTGAAGAGTATAAGCTGCCAGTGTTCCCACACTCGCAGTATGGTGAGCCTATTGCTCCGACGTTCGCATACCCGGACGACGTTCCGCTTGACCGCGATTCATACATTTCGCCACGGAAGTCGTTCAACGTGACGCAACAGTACCGTAGCGTTGCATTCGAAGGCATCCCGGAGACACCGTCTTCTGAGACAAACTACAACGATATCAGCCCGGAGACGATCAACTCGAACAACGACTACGTGCGGCCGTTGAGTCCAAAGAACCACCAGGTGGAAGAGGAGTTGAACGACATGCATTTCCCTATCAACAACACGGTACCTGAATCGCCACTGAACTATATGGAAGGATCTCCGATCCGCCCATTGAGGACGTCGCAGACCAAGAACGTGGAGATTCCTTTGCAGCCCGACTTCAACAATCGCCTGTCGAAGAGAATTTCGGGAACACCTTCGTTCAAGCACTTGCCTGGCCAGGGACCTTGCCGCTCATGTAAGCGGGAGGTTTTTGGAAACGCCAAGGGGGAGCAAAAGGCTATCTTTTCCAAGACCGGAGAATTGAGTGGACAGTGGCACAGAGTGTGTTTTGCCTGTAACTACCCAGGCTGTGGGGTACAGTTTAACAAGAACGTCCAGTGTTACGCTTTCAACGATGCTCCATACTGTAACCATCACTACCACGAGTTGAACAACACGTTGTGTGAGCACTGCTCGATTGGTATTGAAGGTGAGTGCATTGAGAACGAATTGTCGCAGAAGTGGCATCTCACATGTTTGCGTTGTTACAAGTGTAACAACCTGATCAAACAGGACTACTATTTGATGAACGGGTCGATTGTATGCGAAAACGATGCGTTGAACATCATGAATGGGTTGGACACATTGGAGAACGGTCACATGCTCCTGGCGCTGGATAAGATCGAAAAGAGAAGAACGAGGTTGTTGTTTGTGGATTAGGGGAGGAGAGGGGACGTTATTGTATTAAAAGGGTGGATTAGACTGGGTAATAGAGTAAGGATAACAATTGTAGGATAGAATAGTTAACATAATAGCCATTAAGTTGTGTAAACTTGCCATATAGGAAGTACATTAGTCGTAGCGCATAGTATAAGCACCCTCACTGAAATCCTACAATGGGTAATAAGAAAACTTGCTACAATAAAGAGCAGGCTTGTACCTATTGTGAGAATTTGTATGACTTGATATGTTGAGCTGTTGCTACAGAGAATCCAGGGTAGAATTTGCGAGACTGCTGCTACATAGAATCCCGAATGAGAATTTGCATCTGCTACATAGAATCCTGATCATTCTAATGTTCTTCATAGATGTCCTAAGAATATGTCCGTTTATCATTTTCCACACCCTCTATAAATTTGCTCTTGCCAGCTTTGGTGGCTCCTCCTCGTCCTCTATGATAAAGTTGTCAGCGTCGTAATCTGTGAAGTTCAACTCCACGTCGGCAGCGTCGTCAAAGTGGCCATACACCATTCTGTCATCTGGGTTTTGGGGACGGTGGTAGGAGGCCAACTTCTTCTGCATTTTTGCGTAGATCACGTAGGTAGTCATCATTGCGGCAGCTGCGGTCAACACAATACTAACAAAGTCCACGATCTTGGTCAGAGCCGACTTCAGGTCATCGCCCAACTCCTTCAATTTGGAACCCACAAAGATGTGGATCATCAACTTTGGCGAAGTGATGAAGGAGGCCAAAAAGAATGTGAGAGGTGGCAATTCTGGCACCAGCGCGAGTCCACCATTCGAGAGCGAGTATGGAAGAGGGCACAACCGGATGAGAATGAGCAAAAAGAGGGAACTTTCACGTTCCCTCAAAATCTCTGCCAAAGCACGGAATTTTTCATTGGAGTTGATAAGGCGCTGCGCCTGGGAGTTGAGCAAGTAGCGGAACACAAGGAACAGGCACAACGAACCGGAAACAGACGCACTCGCCAAGAGGAACCATCCGTTTGGAAACCCGTAGATCATTCCTGACAACATTGACAATGCTGAGAATCCTAATAACGGTGGGAAACCCACCATGAAGATTAACATGAATAGGAGAGGTGCTCCAAACGTGAGTTCATGCCACTTATCGGACAATACCACTAGCAAGTGAATGAGTTTCTTGTGGAATATGAGCACCAAGACTCCCGCAATACATGCCAACACTCCGCATACTTGCAACGTGATTCGCTTCCACAAGGGTTGTTGGTAGAACCACGCTCCGAAACGCTCAGCTAAGTCACGGCCAGCATCTAATTGGTCCTGAATGAAAGGCGGGTAAGACGATGCGGTCCTGGGCACTTCGGTGCTTGGATGCGCGTCGGAAGCGGAGTGTAATCGAGGCATCGTGAGACCACGTAATATTACTCTCGTGTTTTTTTTTGCTGAGATTTTGGCTGAGCAGATAAGAGATAGACTACAACTGGATTGACGAAGAGGACTGGATTGGAGAGGATTGGAAGTGGACTGGAGGGATTGGATAGGGACTAGATAGTGCGGGAGGATTGTTCACACACAAAACAATAGGTGTAATTTGGAGGTGGAATTGTAGATAATGACTTCTTAAAATAGTTGCAATAAAATGGATAAAATTGTCTATTAGTGGTGTGTAGACTGGTAGTTTGGTAGTGTGTTTTTGTATTATGTTGTGGTATTGTTTTGTTTCTGGTAGTAGCTATGATATTATGATTTATTTGTAGTAATGAGTTTATAGTATAGTTGTAGTAGTAATGAGTTTATCGTATAGTGCATAGTAATTCGAGTTACTGTTAAATTTTGCGCTAATCAATTAGCACTAATAAATTAGTTCTATTCACCCGGAATGTAATCAGCGTCATGCAATCACACTGGCAGGACGACGTTTGTGGCTATTGCGTCAAGCCAGCTTGAAGTATAACCGCCGTTGTTATCAAACGTGGACTGCCCACGTGAACGTTAGGAACAATTTCAAGATAACGCGCTTAAGCAGTAACAAAGAATACAAAGACAACAAGCTCAACTGAAATAACGCACATTTAGTAAGGTAGAGGAAGATGAGATGAAGATGAAGATGAAGTCCAAAGACGAAGACCAAGACGTTAGATGATGACCTTAGTTGATGACTAAAGATCCAGAGACGAAGAAATACAAGGTGACTACCTTGCGGCTAGCGATCCTGAACATTTTTCCGCTCTTTGGAGAATCTCGGAGCACGAAGCCGCCATCCGACAATGAGGCATACAGTAAGGGAAATTCAACATCCTCATTGGGACACAATGGAGGGCAAGTTTAGCAAACCAAATTGAAACGGCAACCAAAATCCAACCAGCTTACTCTTCCTCAACATCTCCACTCACCCCAACCACCAACAGCCTGTTGTCATACCTCTACTCGATACACCCTGCCTTTAGCACGATCAAATGAAGATCTCGCCGGGCACAAAACCACATTCCATCTGTGTCAAGCACGGCCACATTAATTCAATGTGCACAACAGGGGTGATATTTTAAGTGGAAGATCATTGAGTTGCCTTGTGTTGTTCGATCTTCAGGGTTCTATTCTTGGAAGAAGTAATTGTCCTTAGGGCACTGTTTCAGCTTTCGATCCACACCTTGACGAACAACTTTAATTCGTCCGGGCTCATGCACAATTGCACAGAATAACCTTCCATTATTCCCCTGCGATTTCAACTTGTAAAGCTTATCTTAGCGCACTATCTGCTTTTGTACCTCATCCATTTCCCTCGGCTGAACATATCGCTTCCATCGCATATGAGCGCTGGTCGATAACCGATGTTTCGAAACGCGCAGGAGGGGATGAGAACGCCTCGAAGTGCCTTGCAAACGTTTGTCACAAGGAAGTGCCAAGGTTCTGGCCAGGCACATGATGTGGAGAGCACTTTTATTGACAGTTGGCACTCTCAGGTATCTTTGTTTCTTTCCAAATCGGGTCGTTTCTTTTGTCTTTGACAATAGAACATGCATCTGGAGAAAAATATAATCACGAACCGAGGCCACAAAATTAGAACTGTTTCGTAAAGTACGCAAAAGCGGCCAGTCCAATCCCACGTTGACCCATAGGAGCGCGCGATGTTGTCTCAAAATAGTCTCAGGCCTTATTTGGCGCACGTACTGGTTTCCGTTAATAAATAAGATCATGCCGCCCCAATTTCCTACCCCAGGAAATGCAATTCTTAGTCTTGATAGCCTTGTACTTGGCCAGTGCCAATGCACTCATCTTTGACCAGTGGCCATACGCTCCCAAGAGAGGTAGCTGCCCCAGTGGTGGTTTCCAGTACGTTCGTTCGGCTACTGGGTTGGCTACGGAGGAAATCGACTGGTTGCAAAAAAGACACGCAAAGACAAACCCTGCCTTGATTTCCTTCTTGGAGCGTTTGAACCTTGACGACTTCGATGCGGAATCCTTCGTCAATGGCGCAGAGAACCCCATTTCCATCGCATTGACCTTCAGTGGAGGTGGATACCGTGCCATGCTTGTTGGTGCTGGTGAGTTGGCTGCGTACGACTCGCGTACTGCCAGTGACAAGGATGGACTCAAGGGTTTGTTGCAAGCCTCCACTTATCTCTCTGGTTTATCTGGAGGTTCATGGTTGGTTGGAACCGTTTCCATGAACAATTTCATGTCTGTTGATGATATTCTCAGTAGCAAGAAAATATGGGACCTTCGTTCGTCGATGTTTGACCCTACTGGATTGTTCAATATTATCGGCCAGACACTTTACTACACCGACTTGGCTGAGGCTGTGAAAGCCAAGCTTCTTTCTGGGTTTGAGATCACTCTCAGTGACATTTGGGGACGTGCATTGAGCAACCAATTTCTTCCAGATTTCTCTGGAGACGGTGCTGCTTTGACCTTCTCTTCACTTGCAGAGGATCTGCTGACTCCTTTTTACAATGCTGACCAGCCGTTGCCTCTCATCACCGCGTTGAGCAGAGCACCAAACACTGGTTCTATTAACTTCAACTCTACTGTCATTGAGTTCACACCGTTTGAAATGGGGTCATGGGACCCTTCGTTGAGTGCGTTCGCAAAATTGAAGTACGTTGGTACTTCATTGAATAACGGACAACCAACCGGCTCGCAGTGTGTCACTAACCTTGACAATGCAGGGTTCATCATGGGAACTTCGCTGTCTTTGTTCACGGGTTTGTTTTACAATCTTAATTTAAAGGCTTTCCCATCTATTCTCGGCTCGCTTATCAACAGTCTTGTCGTTCAACCATACAATAACTTCAACGGCGTTCTTGCAGCTTGGACTCCTAACCCCTTCTACAAGAAGAGCGGCGGGAACTTCATTCAGTCTCAGCAACACTTGTATTTGGCTGACGGAGGTCTTGACAACCAGAACGTTCCATTGGAGCCACTCTTCCAAAAGAACAGAAATGTCGATGTGATTTTTGCCCATGACAATTCTAATGATGTAGACCAGTGGCCAGCTGGAGCTGCGTTGGTTGCAACTTACCAAAGACAATTTGTACCACAGGGTGAAGGAATTTCTGTTCCAAAGTTCCCAAACACCGATACATTTAGAAACCTGAACTTCACAGCCAGACCTGCCTTCTTTGGATGTTACGCTTCTAACTTGACAGGTTTGGCAGAAGCTGCTAATGAAGTCCCACTTGTTGTTTACCTTGCTAACAGACCTTTCTCGTACTTCTCCAACACTTCCACATTCAAGCTCACCTACTCCGACAGCGAGAAGAGGGGAATGATCAAGAACGGATATGAGGTTGTTAGCAGAAAGAATGGTACCATTGATGACGACTGGGAGACTTGCGTGGGATGCGCCATCATCAGAAGAGAACAGGAGCGTAAGGGAGTTACACAGTCAGACCAGTGTAAAAAGTGCTTCCAGAAGTACTGCTGGGACGGTATTGAGTACTCGGGACCTTCTATGGGAGATAACTTTGGCGATGAGTCTTTACAGGTTTCTGCCGACGACTACAACTCTGACAATGTGGGAGGTGCTGGACAGTGGAACCCATCGTTGCTTAAGAGAGACGCACAGTTTGAGGAGTTGAACAGGAAGTACTAGGACTAAAGATCAACTAAAAATAGATCAATAATGGAAAATAATGAATACGAGGTAAATGCGGAGTGTAGAATTTGACGAGATCTTCCATAAGTAGGGTCTAATCGATGTAACATAATCGTAAACCAAGTACTATTAACTCAACGTAAATAATCAAGTAGTAGGTAACCTTAACTAAGTAGTAGGTAACCTTAACTAAGTAGTAGGTACCTTAACGAGGTACCTTAACCGTGCGAGTCAATTTAGAAGCTTATGATTTGTCGCTTGTGATTATGTAGCAGCTGATTTGAAGCTTATGGTTATGTTCCTTTACTAGATAGTCTATAATTTTATGTACATTATTGTGACATGCGGCACAACTTTAGCTTACTATTTATACTTGTTCTCTTTATTGTCCTACTTCATCATTTCGTATGTTTCACGTACCTTTTTTGGAAGGCTATTTAAGATTCTGATGTTTACAATTACTCTCGTATACTTCCTAAAAATTCGTTAACCTTATTGTTCAATATTTTCAAACCGTTTTTGCAGCCGAAAAGAAACGCGAATGCAGCCGTCACGTGCAAAGGAGTTTAGCACTGGTAGTTTGTTCGTGTGATACACAAGTAGCGAAAATATGGGGAGGAGTATCTCGAAGTGGATCTACCCATAAAGGGTAATATGGGGAGCATGGGAGAAGTAAGGTTCAAAGAGTGTCAAAATTCTACCCCTCAGATGATTTGTTGAGTGGAACGTTTCGAAGTCATGACCTGCCAACATTTGACTTGAATTGTCACATTCACAAAATATTCCCCATATTTTTGTAAACTCCACATATTGCCTTTGACTTAACTCCAGGAAATCATCCCCACAAAGAATTGCAATTGACAGCGAATGACAATAGAGTTCAACAATTTAAGGTATTCAACAATTCTACAGGAAGTCTCAATGTGCTGTATTATTCGGATATCCACTCAGGTTATTCAACTACTCTGAATTATTCAATTGCTAAGTTTCATATTGCCAAGCTCAACTTACCTTAACTCTCCCTCTATTAACTCTTCCTCTATTACTCAAATCTACTCTATATCACGTTTTCCTGTATTCTATAACCTATTATACAAACCCAAAATGTTTACTCCAAAAGAGATGGCAAAGCGTCAACCTTTCCGTCCTTGTAGATGATGTCGTAGGTGGCTTCAAACAATGGGAACTCACCCTGCAACTTGAAGTTCTCCAACAACTCGTGCACCTCCTTGGAGGTCAAGATACCTTGCGAAGACTGACCGTTTAAAAGGGTCTTCTCGGCCTCCCAAGCGTCGACCTTGTGCTCAACCATGTATCTGGCAACCTTGACGTTACGGCCACCAGAACAGGTGGTGATCAAGTCAGCCACACCGGCAGACTCCTCAGTGAAAGTAGATGGGTTTGGACCAACTGCAGCCTGGATACCAAACTTCTTCCAGTACAGAGCAAAGTGGATAATCTCCTTCAAACCGATTCTCATGATGGCAGCCTTGGCGTTGTCACCCCAGCCTGCGCCCTCGACAAAGCCGACAGCGATGGCAACAACGTTCTTAAGAGCACCAGCAATGGAAGCACCAACAACATCAGAGAGAACTCTAACGTGGAAGTATGGTCTGTGGAAGGCCTCCTTCAAGATGTACTCATCAATGTCCTTACCCTCACCCTTGAAGTCCTTTGGAATGGTGTAGGCAATGGAGGTCTCAGACCATCTTTGTCTAGCGACTTCGTTGGCAATGTTGGCACCAGACAAGACACCACAGTAGATGCCCAAGGTGTCGGTGATGGACTGGGAGAGCAACTTGCAGCCCTCAGGACCCACTTCGAGACCCTTCAAGCACGAGATGGCTCTGGTGTGTGGGCTAACCTTACCCACCAACTGCTTGCAAATTCTACCCAAGAACTGGTGAGGAATGTTGAAGATGAGCAAGTCTGCGCCCTCGACAGTGGAAACAATGTCTGGGTTTGCAACCAAGTTTTCTGGCAACTTGACGTCTGGGAGATATCTGACGTTCTCGTGGTCTGTGTTGATGATCTCAGTCAATTTGCGGCCATTGACCTCCTCTTCGAAAACCCACATGTTGACCTGAGGGACGAAGATTTCAGGCTTGGTGGCGGTGTTCTCTGCGACCAACTTGGCGACAGCGGTACCCCAGTTACCGGAACCGATAATGGCGATCTTAAAAGGCTTTTCAATGTGGTATGGAGCAGTCATGATGTGTGTAATTGATGTTGGAAAGTATGCGAATAAGGAGGAAACCCCTCCCAATTTATAAGGCCCAACATCTTGAATTTTTTGCGGTCAATATCTAAAAGGGAATGTCCGAAAAAAAGAAAAAGAAGGGACCTAGAGTCAACCTGGCAAGTGACTACGAAAGTCCTTGTCTGAAACGGTATTATGATGTCATGACCGCCACAAACCTTTCTCTGATTGATCAATGGAAAAAGCAAAGCTACATACCCCTAGTGAGCGCACTTTTCTTTTTCGTGCACAAAACTCCGAATGGCCCAACGATTTCCGGTCCTGCACACGACACAATTATTCCGAGAAATCGCCACCAGTGCTCAGCTGCAGGATGGCATCTCGTGAAAAGGAACGGTAACGTGGTGTGATGGCCATAGTTCAACGTGAATAACGGTTCGGTAGCTCGTTAGACTCCCGTTATCAGCGCGTGCGCTTCCGCTTAGGTTGACGTATTCTAACGCGAGACGGTTGTGAGGCTTGGACACGCTTTTTTCGGAACAACTTATTTGTAAATACATGTACAACTACGTAATCAATATTGAAAACTACGTAATGAGAGTGAATGGAAAAGGACACATAATTGAAAAGCTTGGAAAAGGCTAATATTGGTGAGACAACAGACACACTCTTACAAGCCATCGCCTACAAGTATCATAGTCTCTCATTCTAATACCTTAAACCGACTATTCCACTGAAAAGAAAAGACTAGGGTGCGGAAAAGAAACATATTACTGCACTGATAAGTTCGCGTGGAATCTACCATGTTCTTCGGAGTGCATACGAGCAATGTTGCTGTTATTAGCGTTGACTAATTGCTGTCGTATTCTGTGGTCGTATCGGACGTCATCGTGGAAAAATAAGAGATAAACGGGAGCAAGAAAGCAAGGTTAGCGTGAACATTAGAAGTGATTATCTTGACATCATCGTAGGTATACTTGATAGTTGATAATTGATAATTGTGAAACGTTGATAATTGATAATAATGGAACGTTGATAATTGTCCCAAGTGCGAATCTTTGTATTCCTTCAATATCCCCTTATTCTCTGAAAACTTCTCATTCCATTACATCTCTTCTAATGAACCTTCTCTTTCCATTACACCTCTTCTAATGAACCTTCTCTTTAATACTTACCATTCCTATTAATGTCCATCATCGTCGTTCTTGTAGTCATCATACACCTCCTGCCAAGCATCACTCATGATGTTGGTGTTTCTCTTCGGAGGTGGAGCACGGGTGCGTGGTTGTGTCATGTCCAACCACGAGTCATCGTCCATCCAGTCGCTCGTCAGAACCTGGTTACCACTGACAATCTTTGCAGCAACCAATGGGTCACTGATCCCACTCAAGTCTCCATCTTTAAGGTGTGCCAAAGGATCTGGTAAATGAGCCTTCACCTGCTCACTTTCTGGAACCCTCTCCACATTATGCATTATTGGTTGTGAACCATGAATTTCCTTCGGAGCCTCTAACTGAACCGAACTAAGATCCTCATCACGCACATCATTTCCTGTTTGTTTCTCAATCAACTTGTCACCCTCAAGCTCAACCTGGCGCGTGGAAATCGACTGCATCAACTTGAGGAAGTTGGAGTTTTGAATCTTCTCTCCTGCAACGTCAGATGTCATAAGCGAACCCTTCACCTTCTCTGCCATCCGCGCAAACTCCTCCTTCTCTGCGTTATCCGTCACGGTCTGGTCGATCTGCTGCTCAACTTGCCCCGATTGCTGCAGTTGAAGCTGCTTCTCCAACTGTTCAAATTGGTCTTCATACATCTTGTTCTCCTGCTCGAGCTTGTGCACTTCTTGGTGCTCAGTAGGACCACGCGACTCACTGTACATCTGCGGACGGTACCCGGACATCTGCAGCATACCAAGCATTGGTTGGTACGACTGGAAGTTCTGTGATCTTTGGTTCATCTGATTGGCCTGGTTCATTTGAGGGCCACTCTGCATGAATTGTTGGTTCCACTCGGATTTGCCTTGAAGTGACATGTTGGAAAAGTCCAGCACCCACAGTTGCTGACCAGCAGGCTGGTGCTGCTGGAGGTTCTGTGGGTTTTGAAAGCCCTGTTGGTTCTGAAAGTTCTGTTGATGTTGGTTGGGGAAGTTCTGTTGCTGATTCTGAAAGTTGTGTTGGTTCTGTTGAAACATCGGGTTATTTCCCATGAAACTCTGTGCAAAGTCGTTTCTGTTGAAACTGGCAAAGTCATTGTTGAGTCTAGCATCTACGCCTCCGCCTTGCTTGAAACCCGGTCCTGCCTGGGGCTGTTGCTGATTCCTAAATTCATTTTGAAGCGAGTTGTCTCTTTGCGTGTGCTTCTGTAAGTTGCTCAAAGCGTTTGTGGGTCCACAGCTCGCCATTTCGTCTATATGTGGTGGAGTGCTCGTGAAATACCTCGGTAGGATGTAGTCTATGGAAGTTGTCCGTGGAAATACCAAGTTGTCGTGGAAATAGCTTGTTATATGTGGTCGATTCTTGTGATAAGGATGACTAAATCAAACGAGGCCGAGGGTTCCTGCACGTGAAACGCTATATGCAGGCGCCGGTATTAAAAAGGTGGGAAAGGTGGGGAAAGCGTCAGGATGCGATGAGATCGGTATTCGGCAGTAAGGCAGGTGCATGAGGAATGCTCGTAAATACAATAGGCTCGTAAAGGGTTGGGATAGGAGTGGGAGAGGTTATGGTAAGAGGGAGGTATAAGAGAGGGAGGGGTTATAAGAGTGGGAGAGGTTATAAGAGAGGGAGAGGTTACAGGAAGATAGGAAGAGGTGACGAAGAAAAGGATTATTACCTAGCTACAACAAATCACTGTTCTAGATATTCAACCCATTGGCAGAATTATAAAAGAATTAGAAGTGTAGGAATTACAAAATTAGTGATTAGCACAACAGAAATAAGAGCCCCAGAAATAGCACAACAAAACACCCAGTATGGTTCAACTAGGGAAACACCTAGAATAACTCAACTAGGAAAACATGATCACATAGTATTATCACAACTGGAAAAACACTTCTTCAACTACTCCATATTACTCTTTCGTAAAATTTATTTATACCCTTTCCATTCCTTTCTGCCAATTTGCAGTAATATCCTTGAGTTTTCTATAACTTACTCACAAACTCCTGGAACTTCTCGTCGCTCCCAAACAAATCCTCGTACGCCTCGTGCAAAAACTCGTGCACATTTGAGGTTTGCATGGACCGGCCGTACCTCTCAAACGCCTTGCTTGCGGCATGGCGCACCAACGAGCAGCCTGCGAATCCCGCGAGCAATTGCGGGTCGGTGCCACCGATCGACTTCGTTTCCCAGGTCTTGTCCCCGTACTTATACGACCAATTGAGCAACGTAGCGAGGGCTCCCGTGAGCGTATCACCCTGACCGCCCACGCGTTTCAAGGATCCCTTGAGTTCGCACGACAAGAACTGATTTCCGCGGACAATGACATCATTTCCTCCCTTTCTGATGATGGTGACGCCCTTCAACGCGCGCAGCAATTGCTGAGTTTCCTGGACCAAGTCGTCGGACCCGAGTTTGACGCCTGCGGCGTCTGCAATTCTCTTGAATTCCATGACGTTTGGGGTCAAGACGGCCTTGGCGTAGTTGTGGACAAGCGACGGTTTGAGCAGGAGTAGGTAGAGTGCGTCCGCATCAAAGATCACTGGTTTGTTCAAGACTTTGATCTCTTCAATTACACGGACAAGTGTACGCAACAGCACGTTATCGCGTCCGTATCCAGGGCCCACGACCACGACGTCACTGCGGGACAAAATCGTAGAGATTTTGGGGAGTATCACGTCATTGATGATTCCATCAAGCACAGGGTTGTTCTCAAAAAGCTTGACATCTTTCTCTATTTCGCCCAATTGCTGGATGGTGGCACTGTCGTACAAGTACGGGTGGACCATGAGGTCTGGAGAGTACAGTTTGATGACGGGGGCTGCCATTGTCTCGCAAACAATGTGCGAGAGGTCCGCTCCAGTGAGCGCCGCCAGGTGTGCGGAAAAGAACGGGGCTCCGGTGTAGTCTTCGCATCCGCCCACGACGGTAATGCGACCAGCCTGGCCTTTGTGGAGTCCTGAAAGGAGTGGTTGGATGAGACGTCTCAGGAGTTCAAGGAGTTCCGACTGTTTTGGCATAGTGATTGCTGCGAATAAAAAATGAATAGATGCAAATATAGAAAGATGGAAAGGTAAATGAAATACCAGCAGGGTATTGGAGAGTAGTGGGAATAGAAATTGATATTACTTTGAATTGAGTTTGCATTGAATTGCATTGAGTTTGCATTGCTATTACATTGATATTAGTTTGTATGGCTACTGTCATAAAGTGTGAACATCGTAGTGGAAAATGGTGTGATGAAAATTAGTAACGACTGATAGCGGAAAAGAACAAATAGCAAGTGCTAACGACTGCGGTAAAAGTTAACTTAGGAGGCTAAATAACGAGAACGATGCGGATTTCCGCTAGTCTCAAGAACTTTGATAACCTTTACTTTTGATAACTTTGATAACCTTTACTTCAGTAACTTTGATAACCTTTACTTCAGTAACTTTGATAACCTTTACTTCAGTAACTTTGATAACCTTTACTTCAGTAACTTTGATAACCTTTATTTCAGAAGACTTCTGACAACCTTCACTACTGAGAACTATTCCTCTTACACCTGTCAACTCTACCCATGACCCTTACTAAACCATTACTACGTCTCTATACAGTATAGCAACCTGTGGCTTGCTCACTAATGTGTAATTGTGGGGAATCGGATGCAGGACGATCAGCTCCCAACCAATCCGCTTGCGAAATAATAAAAAGGGCGAAAAATCAGCAACGATATCAGTTTTGACAGCACCATGTTTTCCTTATCCAAAATCGCTTCGCGTAATGTTCTTGTTCCAGCTGCCTTTGCAGCCGTTGCCGCCTCAACCGTGGGCGTTGCATTGAACCTCAACCGCAACTTTGTGCTGAATGAGTCCGGAAAGACCTTCAAGGGTGGTGATGAATGGATTGACTTGAAGGTGGCCAACGCTAAGGACCTCTCTGGTGACACCAAGTTCATCTCTTTCTACTTGCCAAATGAGGATGACGTTTCTGGTTTGGTCACTGCGCTGATGTTGATGACCAAGTTTGTCACCGCTAAGGGTAACAACGTCATTAGACCTTACACTCCGGTCTCCGACACCGAGCAGAAGGGTACCATTGACTTTGTTGTCAAGGCTTACCCTAACGGTAAGATGTCCCAGCACATCCACGGCTTGAAGGAGAACGACACCTTGTCGTTCAAGGGCCCAATCGTCAAGTGGAAGTGGGAGCCAAACCAGTTCAAGAACATTACCTTGATTGGTGGTGGTTCCGGTATCACCCCATTGTACCAATTGGTTCACGAGATCACCAAGAACCCTGAGGACAAGACCAAGGTCAAGTTGTTCTACGGTTCCAAGTCTCCAGAGGACATCTTGATCAAGGAGCAGTTGGACGACATTGTCAACAAGCACAAGGACCAAGTCGAAGTCCACTACTTTGTCGATGAGGCTCCTGCTGACTGGAAGGACGGCCAGAAGGGTCACATTTCCTTCGATGTGTTGAAGCAGCACTTGCCAAAGCCTTCTTCCGACCACAAGGTGTTTGTCTGTGGTCCTCCAGGTTTGTACAAGGCTGTTTCTGGTAACAAGAACTCCCCATCCGACCAGGGTGAGGTCACCGGTATCCTTGCTGACTTGGAGTACACCAAGGACCACGTGTTCAAGTTCTAAAATAGACAATAAAGAGGTATAGAGAGAGTGTAGAGATGAAGGGAAGAATAAGAATAAGTAAGAGGAATATAAGAATGAGAGGAATTGAATAAGTAAGAGAAATATAAGGATACGACGAGGAATTGAATAAGGATAAGAATGAGATTAGAAGTAAGAGGAACAGAGGATTAAGAATGTGCTGAAATCTGTTAATTATTATCTGTTAGATCAATCTGTTAATCTCGTAAAATATCTTTTCATTTTCAGTCATGGTTAAAATAGCAGTACAAGGATGCTGCCATGGCGAGCTCAACCGAATATACGCACAACTACCTCCCGTTGACATACTTCTCATGTGCGGAGACTTCCAAGCACTTCGAAACGAGGCAGATTTCGAAGCCATTAGTGTGCCCCGCAAATATCGCGCCTTGGGTGATTTCCATGAGTACTACAGCGGCAAACGAATCGCTCCAGTCCTAACAGTATTCGTTGGAGGAAACCACGAATCGTCCTCGTACATGAAGGAGCTCAAGTATGGTGGCTGGGTTGCGCCCAATATATATTTCCTAGGGGAATTTGGCACCGTTTGGTATCGTGGACTCCGCATCACTGGTTGGAGTGGAATCTACAATCGAGAGTCGTTTTTACAGAATGTGCTCCAGGATGAAAAACTTCCCTACACACCACAGACATTGCGGAGTGTGTATCATAGTAAGCCGAAGAATTACCTCAAGATGCTTCTTTCACTGCCGGCACCAGATATCGTGCTCAGTCACGACTGGCCGCAGAGCATCGAACAGTATGGTGATACAAAAAGACTTCTTCGCGACAAAAAACACTTTCGTGAAGACGTTGAGCGCGACCTGCTTGGGAGTCCGTTGAATAAGGTATTGGTGGAGCGTTTACAGCCCAAGCACTGGTTTTCGTCGCATTTACATGTGCGGTTCAGTGCGGAGGTTCACCATGAACACAATTCCGATGAAATATCCCTCGACATGGACGATGACTCCACTGGTAACACTGGCAATTCGTGCACGCGCTTCCTCGCATTAGACAAGTGCTTGCCGAAGCGAAAGCACTTGGAGATCATGGAAGTAGAGGGGGACGAGAGCCATGAATCTGTAAAGTATCCGGACAATCTCTTTTACGACGCGCGCGCAGCAGCTATCAACCGCGTGGTGGAGGAGTATGCAATGGACAAGAAGCTCGCAAAGGTCAACATGGCACTGGTTTTGGCAAATGTTGGGAACTTTGGAGCAGTGGACGAGTTGGCTGGGGAGGTCGACAGGGTAGAGAGGGAGATAAAGGGAAACAAAAGGATGAAGGGAAATGAGAGGATAGATAGGGAAGGGAGAGAAGCTGATAATAGAGAACTGCTGATAATTGGAATTGATGGGAGTGATAAAAATGATCGTGGAAAAGATAATAGTGGAAATGGAAATCATAAAAATGATAGCGAAAATCATAATCGTGGAAATCATAAAAATGATAGCGGATTTGATAAAAGTGGAAATCATAAAAAAGATAGCGGTGAAGATAGCAAAAATAGTCGTGTTGACGTAACTTCTACCAATGATCCACGGAATCCTCCTTCAAACCCTTGTTCCGAACTGAGCCCCATTCCCGCCGCTTCCGAGGAAGTTTCGGATGCAGCCCTATTTTTGGCTGTTCCTGAGGACTTTGTGCAGACGGCACCAGCCGCGCCAGCGCATCCCGGGGCTCTTCGGTACTACAAAAACGGGCAAACCGAGCAGTACTGCTCGAAATTCGGCGTGCCGTTCACGCCACTCGAGTGGACCGCGAGCGAGCACAGAGAGCGCATGAAGAAGAGAGACCACAGAGTGAGGGACTAGAGATGGAGATGCAAGTATCGATCCACTAAATAAGCTATAGATGGTCAGAAGGTGTCATAAATGGGCAGATAAAAAAGAAATGGAAGTATGGGGACAGTAAAAAAGAAAGATAAGTATGGGGAGCACTTACTAGGCTTAGAATAATGATATCATAGACACGCTGTAGCTCTTATCATAGACATTGTAGCCCTTATCATAAACAAGCCCTTATGGCCTATATGTGGTCAAGTACTAGTCAAGTACTACTTCTCATTATGCTCTTATTAGCAAGCCTAAATTTCTGTGCATATGCTCCGAAAAATACCCCAGAATTTCCGAGTCAAACAGACGAGCACGGCGTGGACTCAACATTTGGCAACGTTAAATTACAGTTACGATTGCTGTTTACACAACACGTTCCAGCTCCAGCCACGGCCACTTTGTACGATTAGCGAGCAGAATTTCGCTACGCATGACTAAGTGGCACAAGGCTGAAGCGAGGCTAACGAGTCATCGGGGTGCTTGTGAAAGAGAAGGGCTCTTTTCACCAGTCGGAAGTAATTAAACTTTGTGTTGGTTTTGATCCGGTAACCGAAGGGTAAACAGTTGCTAGCTCAAAAGGGAATGAATATGAGGAAATGTGGAAGATAATGAGTGGAAGATAGGTAACGGGATTGTTGTTAGGTAGGGTTGTGGATAATTGCGTAGTATTTATAGAAAATCGCTTAGAAGAATAGTGTGTCAGCATATTCTGGATAACGTGGAATGGCTGCTAGATAGCTTAATTTTCTCCGAATTCCACAATCGCCCAGCATATGGAATTTCCAGCCTTCCGTAGAACATCCAGCATAAAATTACATACTACCGAGTCTTCTCTGGCATACCTCAAATTACTTGCGAGTGTCATCGGCAGAAGTTCTGGCTCTCATCGCATAGCCACATTAAATCGGCGCACGCACATCACTCAGATTTCGTTGTCTCATTTTATTTAATCATTTATCTAATCACACTTTTTTCCCAAACAACAACATGGCTGTCGACCACACCAACCCCACGGTTGTGTCGCTCCCCCACACGTTTCCAACGACTGCCGACTACCCGACGGAGGTGATGGCAGACCGTTTCCAGGCGTGGCGTGCTATTATCAAGGACCTCGTGCTGTATTTGAAGGAATACGCGCTGGTCCAGGAGGAGATAGTGCGGCAACAGATGCGGTTACAGCATGCGGTTGGCAGTGCTAGTGTCAACGTCAGCTCGCCTAAGACCGCACTGAGCACCGGAGGACATCATTCCCATAAGGAAGACGTTAACCTCGGGCGCTTCTTCCTCGGGCCTGGGAATGGGTCCATCCAAGACATACCAAGCATCCTCAACAACTACCACCTGCAAAACGTGACCAACTCGTCCAAGACACTCAAGGAGATTAACAACGTGATCATCCCCAAGTTGGAGGAGTTGCGCAAGGATTTGCTCCTCAAGATTAAGGAAATCAAGAACTTGCATAACGACTTCAAAACCAACCTTGGCAAAGAGCTTGCAGAGACAAAACTGTTGTTGGCACAATACCACCAGGCAATTGACATGTCCAGCAAGCTCGAAGGCGGCTCCCACCATCACCATCACGTCGAAACCCAGTCGGACCACTCCAAATACGACCCCTACCTCGTGAAAATCAAGCTCGACCGTCAATTGCGCCGTCAATTAAACGAGGAAACATACTTGTATGACGCTTACGCAAACCTCCAGAACGCCGGAGGAAAGCTCGAGTCGATCATCGTGATGGAAATTCAGAGCTACGTCAATCAATTCTTGTCGTTGCTCGATAGTGAATACCTGACCTTCCGCTCCATTCTCTTGGCATCTTTAAACGAGGGCTTCTTGCTGAAGGAACCGAGCTTCGAGTGGGACTCTTTCATCTCGCGCAACTTGCCGCTGGCACAGGTGGCCGTCTCTGCAGTGAACCAGAATGCGCTGCTGGTGAAGAGTGGGTGTTTTATCGACCTCCTGTTCCCGTCACGTAAGGCTGCGGACTTGTCAATTCCAGACTACGGGTCCACCCTCAACTTGGCTGTGCGAGAGGGATTCTTGGAGAGAAGATCCAAGTATCTTAAGAGTTACTCGAGCGGGTGGTATGTCCTCACTTGCAATTACTTGCACGAATTCAAGACTGCCGACCGTAAGCGCGACCAAACACCAGCAATGTCGCTCTCGTTGGACTCGTGCACAGTAACTGAGCACTCAAAGGATGACGGCAAATCGGGCGGAGTTTACAAGTTCATTCTCTCATCGAAGCTGTCCAGCGGTTTGATGAACAGGACCCACAATTGGGTCTTCAGAACTGATACATACAAGAGCATGATCGACTGGTACACAGACATCAAGAGCTTGACTTCCTTGGCCACCCCATCTGCTCGTGCACGCTACTTAAACAAGACTAGACCGGAGATAATCAGCAGTGGTGCTGTTTTGTCTGGTAACTCTCTGCGCCTCTCTCGCAAGTCAAGCATTGCTACTCGTGAGCCACGTACTCTGCATGACCTGCGCGAACCACGTGTTGCTTCTCCATTGCGTAGGACTGTATCACAAGCCTCGAAGCAGCGGTCGGTAGTCACCACCAACCGCTTGTCGCTGACATTTTCGCAAAAGAACAACCAGTCTCCAAGATTGGCCAATATGATCAACAGTGACGGCACCATAATCACGCCTGTGGATACTAGAGACGACGAAAGGAGTGTGAGACACCATGACGTGAAGCAAGAGGCTCCTCACATCGCGACTAATGGTCCTGTGAACGCAGCTCCTGTTTCTGCTCCTGTGAACTCAGCTCCTGTCAACCCACCGTTGAATGCCGGACCAATCCCTGCGTCATTACCAGCGCAGTATCTCACCACTCCGCAGAACTTCCAGTACTATATTCCACCACAGGGTGGACAACAGCCGCAGTTCTACGACCCAGTTCAGCAGCAGTACTTCACACTCACCCCAAGCATGCCTCCCGCCGCTCAGCAGCCTATCCAGGGGTACCAGCAGGCTCAGCCTCAGCCACAGCAGATGCAGCAGCCCCAACCTCAGTACTTCCCTGCTCTGCCACAAGCTCCTCCTGCAGGAGCTCCTTCGGTGGTCCCTGCCGACCATATTCATGCTGCGTCTGAACAACTCCAACGGTCTACATCGACAAACACTCAGCAGTTCTTACTGCCTGGGTCGCCGTTGCCGTACACCATCAACACGGCTAACTACTTCCCTCTGTACCCTGTTCAGCAGCATGCTGGCGAGAACTTGCCGTACCCTACTGGCCTTCCTGATATTGCGTCAACTCTGAGCAAGAAGGAAGGTGAGTTTGAGGCTCCAGAGGAAGCAGAGGAGGAGGAGAACCAAGACACGACTGAAGTGAACGGAACCGTCGATGATGCCGATGAGGTGCTGACCTTGGAAAGCGGTCCTAAGTAGTAATAGAAGTAGAGAAGAGATTACAGAGCTAGTTAAAAATTGAACATTGTTGTACTTCGAGAGATTGTAGTTGGAGAAGAGGTGAATTCATAGTGTAAGTAGTTGAATAAAATGATGGATGATAATCAATTCTGATTCATGGCCAAATATTGAAGGTATTTGGAGCCAGAAACTAATCGATATATTATCTGAAAAAGGAAACTCTTCGCCATCGCCAACCTGTGTGTGTTTCTCATTTTAATAGTAGTGGTAGATTCCTGGATCTAGTTTCTCTCTCTTCCCTTTCTTTTCCCCTTCAGTTCTCATCACCCTTTACAATTATTCTACACATCTTAACTTCTTTCTTTATTATGTTCAATATGTATCTTAAACAACAACACCAGAGTTGGAAGCAATTCTTGGCCACAAGTCAGCGCACTCCTTGGCAACTGGACCGGTGATGGCAGAACCCTTCATTTCACCCTTAGGGTTGACAATGACACCAGCGTTGTCCTCGAAGTACAAGTAGACACCGTCCTTTCTTCTCCATGGTCTAGACTGTCTGACAACAATGGCTGGCATGACCTTCTTTCTCAACTCAGGCTTACCCTTCTTGACGGTAGCCATGACCATGTCACCAGCAGAAGCAGCTGGCAATCTGTTCAATCTAGCACCGACACCCTTGACGGCCATGATGTACAAGTTTCTGGCACCAGAGTTGTCGCAACAGTTGATGACGGCACCAACTGGCAAACCTAAAGACATACGGAATTTGTTACCGGAAGCACCTGCAGACATTTTGATATGTGTGTTGTTTGTAAGAAGATTCGAAAAGAGTATTTAAAAATCATGAAAAATTTTCGTGAGTGAGCGCACGAGCAGCGGTCTGGTAGCGCGGCTTCATTTTAATTTTGTGCAACAATCATGAGCGACCGAAAAAATGATAAATTCTGCGCGTGACGAAACGAACGTGATCAGTCCTTCGATATTAGGGTTCGTGCCCTCGCTTATCAATGGGTTTTGTGCCCGAGCGATCCACGTCGCACCCAAAAATAGCGCGCACAAAATCACGGAATTGCAGTCAGTGCAATTTTCACCATACCATTGGTATAAATGATGATCATTGCAGTGTTTCAGGGGACAACCAGATATGGTCTGCTTTCACTGAACTTTGTTTCTGCGAGTTTCATATGTCGATCTCTCTTGGAAATGTAGACCCTTGCAATTTAAACAAGCTTCGCGCATTCTCAATTTCAAGGTTCATTTCAGATGCTTCCTGAAATCGATTTCTAGTCGCGTTTCTCACAAATGACTAAGCTCGGCTCAGGCGGAAGGCGGTGCACCGTTTCTACTTCCAACGCGGTATGCTGTTTTCCAAATGGAGACCTGCCTAGACCGATCTGACCGGTCTAAACTTTAAATGAATGACAAGATGGGGCAAAGTCTGTACATGCTTGGTAAACTTGCTCTACTTGGTAACACTCTTACTCAAACTGGCATCTGTGCTTAGCCCAAGCATTGGGTGTTTCTTAGCGTATACATCCACGCAATCGTTACGGTTTATGCAATTTCTGACGTTGTAATTCAGCAAAGCTTACATGTTCTGAAAAACTCCACATGTGGTTTTTTGAAGTACAAACTTTAATCTACGCCAAATCGTCAGATCGTGTTCACCTTCCACACGAGCATTCTTTTACTTTCGACTACGTATCGAAACCTTATCCTTATACCATTAAACTCATTTCTAATTATTTACAACTTTTAGTGATCCTGGCTGTCTTGCAATCATGTCAGGCAACAGGCCGTTGCTTAGCTTGCGGCGGCCCAACTCTGGAGATGGGGGCCTGTGATCGTCGAAATTAAAGTCCCTTTCCGAGAACAGATTGTGTGCTCCATGGAAGAAGCCTGCCAGTGTAGATCTGCTGTGGCCATTGGACCCGCTGTTGCTACTAGTGTGAGCCAGGCCAGCATATGCTAGTTGAGAGTACGAGTGTGGCTCGTTTGCACCTCCACCGAGCGAAGAGTGCCTATTATGAGAGTGCTCGTCGTAGTGTGTGCCGTTTTGCAGGTTTTGCTGCTGGGTATTGAAGCTATTGTAGCCTCCGGCAATGAGGAATGGATTTGGATCTGGAGAAGTGTTGTTCACAACAGGTGGCTTCTCCTTTGGACCCGACAACGTGAATTCGTCATCGAAGTCGTTGGTATCATCTCGTCTGTATCTCTTGAAAAGGAAGAAGAGGAGCAAGAGGAGCAATGCGACACCTGCAAGACAACCGATTACAACACCTGCAATGGCACCTCCACTCAAACCGCTGCTCTTTTTGTGGTTCGAATTTCCATTGTTCTCTTCCGAAGTGCTCAGGGCAGTGCTGCTTGCAGAAGGAGTGATAGTGCGGTAAACCACGCTTTGTGTTCCCAGTGCCTGAACTGTGGAAACCACGGTGACCGGTGACTTTGTAGATGCAGAAGTCGACGAGTCATCGCTTGTCAGGCTGTCTGAGGAGGTCGTCGCAGACAGAGAAGATGGTGCTGCTGTCGAACTTGACGATGACGATGAAGATGAAGATGATGACGACGATGATGATGTCGATGAAGATGATGATGAGGTCTTTGAGGATGATGTAGATGTCCTCGAAGACGATGAAGTAGAGCTGGAGCTCGAAGACGAACTGGAAGAACTGGAGCCCAGATCTTCGACGTCGGCATTGACGTAAACAAGGTAATATCCTGAACCACCACACTTCTCAGCAGGATACCCCTGACAATTTGTGTTACAGTTCAGACTATCGACTTCATCGCTAGTGTCTGGAGCACTATCACCACAGTAACAGTCTTTACCGTTGGTCAATGCCACGACTCTCTTACCAGCGCACTCTGATTCACAGTGACCAGAACTCTGGAATATGTATGAGTCTGCATAGTTGACCGATAAGGACAGTTGTTTGTAGCAACCCTGCTTGGAGAATGAGTCGGCTCTCACGTAGCCCATTACCGTGACCGCAATGGTGGCGAGCCATACGGGTTTCATCTTGATAAAAGGTATCAAAAACTGGGAATTTTCCTCTACTGCACGGAAATCAAAGTTATTTATATTTATCACCACAGAAAAACATTGCAAGGTCAAACTTTATCCTTGAAAGGTTACACAAAAAATTGCTCTATTCGAGATTGCTGTCGAGAACAACAGGGTATAACACAGTCTGGTTTGGGTCAAACAAGGGCTTATGATGAAAAAATGGTCACCCTGGTGCAGGATTCTGATGATCCAACAGGGTGGACCATTTAGTGCCTCGTCCACGTTCCTCACGTATCAATCCCTGTTCCATGTCAACCAAAACAAAACCTGCAAAAGAAACGTATTCCGTGTTGAAACATGGTGCAGTGTTCGCTGTGTATCACGTGCGGGTCGTGTGCGTGCCGATCCGGGTTGGGGAAGCACAAGGCTTTTTCGGGACTTTTTTTACGTTTTTCTTTCTCCACGGACTCCATTTCGCCAGAGTGGGAAGAATCGCATGTGTGCAAGCTGGGTATTACTGTTTTAGTAGTGCCCGGGGAGCATGGGTGTGGGTGTATTCTGCACGGCAGTGGGGTCCGCAGAAAGAAATGAGCCTTTTTCGCTAACCACGACCGTCTAAGTTGGTCGTTGTTTGATAGTAGTTGGGCTAACATACAAATTGCAACATCGAACAGACTTGTTGTCTCAGTACATGACCAATATCATAATCCAGTAACCACTGTCGTTATCTATACATGACGTATCTTTAATAGAGTGGCTTCTCGACATGACCGGTATCGTAATCTTTACATGAGTATCGTAATCTCTACATCACTAATTTCGTAATCTCTAACCATACTTAATACAATGGACAGCGAACTGTATACAGAGTGAAAAATGGTGAGCTTATCTGTCTGTTCGGCTATCCTCACCTAGCCGGCTATCATCTTCTCGGCTATCGTTCGTGTTTGTATGCTTTCTAATTTGGACATCAAGCAGTTCAACTACCACCGCTATCCTTACTTACGGTAATCTGTCTGTGATCTGCCGTCTTCTATACTCTCCATCGCTTATCATTGGCATCCCCGCTTTGGTTAGGCGATGTCTTTTTTTAGATGAAGCCGTCCGTAGTGGTCATTAATTATGCACTGGAACCTCTATGGGGCTCATTTCAGCTCATGAGCGATGGAGTCGGCGCTACCAGAAAATTTTGACAGTTGCGCTACCATAAAATAATATGCGCTACCAAAAGACTTTCGAAACTTCTTTCTGCGCTACCAAAAGACTTAATTCTGCGCTACCAAAATACTTTCTACAAAACACTTCTTTTTGCGCTACCAGAAAAGGTATTTTCCTCATTACCATGGAAGTTCTCCAGCTTCACCAACAGACAATCGATGCCATGGGCATCCCAGACATAGTCACGTACGATGACACGTACGTGCCTTCAGTGTCTCCACACTTAAACCACTTCAAATTAGAGCAGATCAAACGAGAACTCACCCTCTTGAAGTTTCGCGAACAGTCTCCACAGCTCACCCGCTTCCTCTGCCAGGTGGTGGAAGAGAAGCTCTTCGTCAACTCCAAATTGATCGATAGTTTCGACAAGCAGTATGAAAAGGTCGTCGAAGTACCAGATCAGAAAGAAAAAGAGTCTCCTCTGCTGGCAGCGGAGGTTACAGAGGACTTGGGCCAGCTCCGCAAGCGTTTGCTCACTGGTGGAACTCTGATGTTGGATGCCGCTACAAACAAACAGAACGACTATAACGAGTCGGTTCAAAATAGCATAATGGACGAATTGCTTGATATGACGAAGGTCTTGAAAGACTCGAGTATCAAGTTCGCGAGTACTTTGGCTCAAGATACTCAAATGTTGGAGCAAACGAGTAACAACATGTTGAAAAACTCAGATCTCTTCAATACTTTGAACAAGAACTTAACGGGTTACGTCGAAAACAAAACTGGATACAAAATTGGCTTGTTCTTCCTCATAAAGGCAACAGCAGCATTGATCGTGGGGTTCTTGGTGATGGTGATTTTGGTCAAGATACTACCGGCGTTGTAGTGGGGAGCATATTAATACAAGAGATAAAGTATAAAGAATGGTCAGTGACCAAAAATACAGACAAGGATCAAAGAACGAAGTAATCATGTGTAGGTTAGAAGTGATTTCCAAGAATTCTTGATGACCACGATTTGTGGAGGTTTTCAGCCAAGAACCGTACTAACTTTCTGATTTTAATCTTGACGAGATAATTTATAAGGCAACCTCTTGCACACTTCAATTACAACTCTTCCATAAAGTTGTCCACGATCTATACGCGAAATCGTTTCCGCGAAACCTTAATTTAATCATACAACCTTGTTTCAATCTTCGCGAAAATGAAACCATCTGAAACCTTCTTCGCCAGATTGAAACTATCGTCAAATCTACATCTCTTGTCACGATATGAATGAAAGCTATGGAAGGGTTTCCCCAACTAAAAACACAACACAAGAAAATAAGCCGAACCCTATGTATACTTTTGGTTTCCCAATAATGCAATTTAGGCAGTTGCCTGAACAATTGTATGTTGGACAAAATGTAGAATGTCACCAAACCATTCTGTCAAACTTTCTTCTCTATCTTACTCCTCATTTTGGATCTCTAAGTCGTCGATTTCATGACTGAACTCGTGCTCAGCAAACTGTTGGGCGGAAAGCAGGTCCAACAAAGCTGCGGCGTTAGCGGGCTGTGCAGCCTGGTTCAAGTTCTGGTTCTGGAACTGTCTAGGCAAGTTACCACATCTGTCCTTACCAAAGTTGATCTTCAACGACTTGTAGTCGGCAAACGACTTGATTCCGTCTATGGCCTTGATGGCATTTGCAATGTTGACGAAGTTGATGAAGGCGCAATTCTTCTCCTCTAAGAAGTTGATCTGTTCAATGTCACCGAACTTGGAGAAGTCCTCGCGCAACTTGGTAGGGTTGTAGTAGTCAAAGTCCACGATGTTTCCAATGTAGATGTTTCTCAGCGCACCGTTGGAAACAGCAAGCGAGAGTGCATTTGGCAATGGACCAGAGTGCTTTCCCCAGCCAACCTTGATGCGTCTGTTGTGGATTGTCAATCCATGTAACTGACACATTGCAAAGAACTGTGCAGTTGCAATTGGATCAATGAAAGTAATGAAACAAACGTGTCTCTCCTTCAAGAACCTGATGCTCTGCAATAACCCACCACGGACAACGTTACAGATCTCTTCAACCGACAGATCCTGGTGCAAGTTACCCAAGTAAACGGTACGGTTACCCAAGTTGTTAGCACCACCGGCCTGTGTTGCGATCTGAGCGGCCGCGGCACTTTGCTGAACCAATGCTGAGGAAATGAACTCACGGTCTGCAGCAGTGACAATGTGCTCCATACCTGGAGCCAAACCCAAGTACTGTGCTGCGTTATGCTGCTGAGTCTTGGTGATGAAGGCACAACGGTCCTTTCCGTAGAAGCACTTTTTGTCCAAGTACTTCTCCTTCAAGGGCAAGTTGGCAACACAGCGAATTGCACTCAAGATGGACAAGAAGTGAATGAAAGCAATGCCCTTTTCTGGGATGATCTTGATGCAGTCAATCACACCGTAACACGAAAGGTCCTCACGCAACTCCTCCTCGGTGATCAACTCACCGTTCACAGGGTTGTGGAGGTTTCCAAGGTAAACGTTTCTGGTAGCACCATCACGTTGAATGGCTTCCATGACGGCTGGAGGGATTGGGCTATTTTTTCCCCATCCTATGCGGATATCGTGGCCCTTGATACTCAACTTCTTCAAGATGCAGTCGGAGTGGAACAAGAGGGCCGACTGGTGGTCAACAAACAGAATGAACGCACAATTCTTAGCGGGCAAGATCTTGACGCTTTCAAGAATTCCGGATCTCACGTAGTCCAACAACTCGTTAGGCTGGATATCAGCGGGTATATTTCCAAGGTAAACTGTTCTGGACGGAGCAGCGTTGTTCTTAGGGGTCCCGATCGCAGCAGCAACCGCGGCAGCGGCAGCAGCAGAACCACCTACGTTGTGGTGGTGCGGAACTCCTTGGTTCTGTTGGAAGTTAAGCCCTGCCATACTTGAAGTGAGTGCAGCCATGCCATTCTGCTGGATCCCC
The DNA here is from genome assembly GCA_030564445.1 of Kodamaea leandrae. Lineage (NCBI taxonomy): Eukaryota > Fungi > Ascomycota > Pichiomycetes > Serinales > Debaryomycetaceae > Kodamaea > Kodamaea leandrae. The sequence continues at coordinate 445,415 of JAJLUV010000001.1, read as the reverse complement.
ATTCCAAGGTTTTGTTGGAATGGTTCTTGTTTATCCTGGACAAAACTCTCATCAGGGTAATATTCTGGACGCTGTTGTGGGACTGACGCGTTCTCCTTGTACTGGCTGTACTGCTCGTATTGCTGGTTGCGTTCAGGCTCTTGTGCAAGTAACTGCTCCTCTGGCTGTTGGTAGTACTGAGGATAGTATGATGGCGCGATGTATTGTTGGGGTATGCCTTGAAATGGGTCGTAGTAGGACATTCTATCAAAAATTATGCAAAAAAACCTCTGAGGTAACCAAATACCTCAACGAACTGAAAAACAAGGAAGTGAAATCAATGGAGAAGTGAAGGTCTCGTTGTGAAAAGTGTTTGAAACTTGTGGACACCAAAAAAAAAGAAGGAAAAAGCACCTAAAATTTTTTTGGATCGCGATGAAACCGAAAAAATGTTGCTGACAACTAAGAGGAGATCTCAAGTGGGCACCCTGAGTCATACTCTAGTTTTAACAAAAATCCGGAACATAAGCCGGTCTATCATTACGCCCACACGTTGTCCCCCATCTCTTGTTGGGCAAAAACCGGGGAAGAATCGCGTTCTGACGCGATGCTTATCACGTGAGAACTTTAATCTGAGACATGAGGGTGAGAAAATAGAAGTAATTGAAATCTACCACATGACAATTTTGATATTATACTATTCATCGTCCGAATACACTGTTTCTGCCCCACTAGAATTATCGTCCTCATCATCTTCCATTTTGACCTTCATGCTATCTTCTTCCATTTTGACACTTTTGACATCTTTGACTTGATCGATTTGATCTTGGTTGACTTGGCTGACTTGATCTTGATTGACTTGGCTGACTTGATCTTGATCTCGATTGACTTGATATTTTGTTTGACCTTGACCTTGAATTTCTTGACTGACCTGGTCTTTAATCTCATGTTTTACATCATTGTCTCCTTCAATCTCTTTGTCTATATTTTCATCCCCTTCACTTTCCTCCATTTCTTCATCCGAAATGTCTGTTGCGTTAGAATCCGAAACCTGTGTGTCTTCCTTCGCTGAATCAGAGACCTGGTCATGGTCCGTATGCACATCCACCACCGACTCGGGTTCTTTCTTTATGCTGAAGTCTGTTTCTATACCTGTTTCCACATCACCCTTTGCATCACCTGTTTCACCCACCTCTCTCTTGATATTGATTTCTTTATCATCTTCACCTTTACCTTCACTTTTATCACTTTCGTCACCTTCATCACTTTTATCACTTTCACCACTTTCACCACTTTCATCACTTTTATCACTTTTACCACTTTCATCACCTTCATTTTTGTCACTTCCGCTCTTGAGTTCAACCGAAGGTTGTCTCGCAACCCTGAACGATCCCGACGACTGTGAATCCTTCTCGATTTCCTCCTCCTTCACCCGCACCTTTCTTCTCTTTGAGAAATCTCCATTCAATCCCACCGGTTCCTCCTGAGTCAACTCCCGTATGCGGTCCTTTTTCGAGTTGAGCAACTGGTAAAACTTCTCCTCGGTATCGCGCAATATACGTTCATAGTCCTTTTTTGTCTGGTCGTTGCGCTTGGTCATGTCGTCCAACTTGCGCTCAATTTCGCCAACCTTCTTCCTCACCCTTATGTTTTCGGTCCTCAATTCATTCCTTTGACCAGCAAAGGCTTCGAGAAATTCCTGGTTGGTAACAATCTTGCTCTCATCTGGCACCAACTTGATCTTTCCCACTGTTATAGGCACCTCATCTTTGGTCTTGATGCTGACAACGAGACCATCGCTTGTTTTCTTGGGCGAAAGGTCGTATTCGTCACTGTTCTCCAAGAAAAGCCTCTTAAGTAATTCCCAGTCTTGGTCTCCTGTAAACACCTTGTCACTTGCTGAAATCTTCACATAATCACCCAGCCCATGGATCTCCAACTCTTCAGCCGTAAGTTTCACTTTCAAGAACACATAGTCGCCGCCAATTGATTTTAGGGCGAGATAGTTGAGCATCGGAAATGTCTCAAAGATTGTGGGGATTAAAAAAAGTAAATATACGAAAATTATTCAATTGATTTAACCAATTCCAATATATTGAAATATTCATGTCAAATTACCAAATTTTAATCAAATATTAGAAAGTCTTCTTATAATATCTAGTCATATCATTTTCTGCAAATAAACTACCAAAACTAACCGACTTCCATTACCTTTCTATTTTCTTCTTTAATAAAAAGGCGACCACCCAAAATATATCAATGCCAAGTTATTCACACTTGTAGCTCCATTAATTAGCTCACGAACAGCAGCTTCCGTACTCAACCCCCCAGCAATCAACTTCTCGCTCACCATCAGAACAGCACGACCAGCCTCACTACCTTCCTCTTGTGGCTGCAAATTCGCAGCCACTCCAGCAGCAGCCTCCTCCTGGAGCTTCTTCCGCTTGATAGGCGAAAGACTCCACGTGTATAAAGGATCCCATCTCAACACATCGAGGATGGACAAGACATGCTCCTTGTTCTCGCGCAACACTCGGAAAGTGTGCTCACAAGACCTCCGGAACACTCCCTCTACTCCGCTGCATCCAAACCCATCGACTATATCGCGTGTCAATCGGAACGGAACAGTCTCAGGAATCGGTAAACGCTTACCTTGGTCGAAAGCTACCCCGAGGTCGATATGCACGGGCTCTCCAGAATGTCTGTCGATCAAAATGTTGTTACAGTGTCTATCACCAAGACCCAAAATATGCCCCACCATCGAATTAGTTGCGACTCCATGAGTATACCGCACACGACTGGCAAACCACGAATCCGGTGTAACAAACGTATCTGCAAAAAACATGTGCAATACCGGTGTCACGTTCGCAATCACCTCTTCAAACACCCGAACACGCTCCGATTTGTCTCCACCCTGTACAGACTTCATCTTCTCACGTGCTTTGTCAAGAGGGATCTTATCATGTGCTTGGTGGTATGGCTTCACGATATCGATGAGTGCAACCGAATTTGGAACAAATTCAATGACTCCAGCGGTCGGACCCAAAGGTATCGCTCTGTATGTGCGTATATTCAACCCCCTGCGACGAGTCTCTTTGTCTCGCGCAAATATGTGGTTAACCTTATCGAAAACCTGCTCCATAATAGAGTCTTGACGAAGATCGTCTGTTCCACTCTTGAAGAGCACCTTGTGCTGCAGTCCATCTGATAATGTGAATGTTGCGATCTTGGGTAAACTGAGTCCTGATGATGCAATACTGATCTTGGGGTCAATGCTTGCAAACGTCGGGACGTCTTTATACTGCAAAGTTTGGTCCACTTTGAAATACACAGTAGGTGGTGGAATTCGTGGAAGATCATTTACCCAGTACAGACGTCTGTCTAAGGTAATCGATTTGCCCCGAGTTGGCTTTGACATTGCGAGTTTCACACTCTGCTCGCAAAACTCCTCGACTGGCTGGAAAATATCATTAAAATACGTTTGCAGAGTCTGTGCCAATTTTTCACACAAGTTTTTCGCAGCCACTACTTTTGCAGCAAGCATGGGATTTGTCTTTGCAAACTCTTCATGCCTCCGCAACGAAAGCAACTGGTATAAAGTGTGGTGTGGGTGATCCACACAGACTCTCACAATGATATCGTGGAGTAATTGCTGAAATGGTGTGGTGTCCAGTGAAAGTCTCGCAATCAATTGAGTAGACCAACTAACAAATTTATGTGTTGGAAGAGTGGCGATGTTCTTGTTCAACGTGCTATTCTCTATATCTGCACGCTCGAGCCAAAGTGCAAAGAACGAATCCAAAACCTCCTCGTCGTCACTGACCATCACACTTTTGAGGTAGAGTTCCACGGCAGTATTTGCAAACAGTTCTCGATTTGCCCGCATTTCAGCAAGATCATAAGCCTCCTGTTGAAGCTGACTCTTGAGTCTGCTATAGAAGCGTTGGACCGCCTTCTTCTCCTGCGATGGAACCGACGTGCGGCCATAGTGCGCCTTGAGCTCGTCAATCTCAAACCTTTTATCGGCCACGCGCTTCTCGAGTTTTTGGATCTGCGAAAGCAAGGCAGGGGCCTTGGCTTGCTGGTCACAAAAGTGCGCAAGCATGGAATATACCTTGGATGTGGCAGAATAGTCAAAAATATCGAGTGCTTGGAAAGACTTGGTCTTCTTCTCTCCTTCTTTCCTTTCTAAATCTTTCACTGCAGGTTCCACGTACTTACTCATTATGGTTTCTGCCAACTCCTGGCGCGATTGCGATATCCAATGTACCAAAGTCGCTTTGATAAGCGAGCTATCCACACAAAGTGTTTCAAGTGGTGCTTCCACTGAACGGATACTCTTGAGCATCGCCACTGGCATGGTAGTTTGGCCGTTAGCCCAAAGTGTTTTGGCTGCGAAAAACCGCGAAAAATTCTCAACTGCGTCCTCAACAGAATCATTAATCATCGTTGGAGGAGTGTTTGGATCCAGATCAACCACAAATGGAGATGTTGACGAGCTGTGGTCAGCTCTGTTAATCATCACCCTACCTTCTTTCCATTTCTTTGCTACTTCCTCGATGAAAACCATCGCCAGTACCATCTTCTGTTCCTCTTTGGAAACTCTCGCCCATTCACCGTGTTTTGCACGTTCATTCACAGCAGCGAGCCATAAATGCTCCTGGCTCCATTTTCTGTCCTTAACAGGGAAGTCACAGGCTACTTGAAGTGCAACCTGGCGAGCAAGGACTACCGTTTCTCCCACAGACATATCGAAACGAGAGAACCACGCAGTTTTCGCATCAAAGTCCGTGATACCTTGTAGCAAGTCTGGTTTGGTAAGCACCTCACGTATACTATCAATTGCAGAAAGTGTCCTGAGCCATGTTACATTATCTAACTCAGACTTCCTAGAAAGAAGTTCAAGTGACATGCTCTCACAAACAACCAGCGCATTCGCGGGAGTATCGTTGATCTGCTTGAGGGTCTTGTATATCACTGCGTGCTCATTTTTGGGTTCACTTGCAACTGGTAATTCCCATCTACTGAGTTTCCATGCCCACTCATATCCTTCATCGGGATTAGTGGATATCATACTCGCAACACCCATCATTCCGTGAGTTAGAGCCGAGCTGACGATCAGCTCTCCATGCTGAGCATTTTCATGAGCAATGGATGTGGTAAGAGTAGCTTGTCCTTGATCTAGCCCCATTCGAACATCGAGCAACGCACTGGTGTATTGGAGTTTATCCAAACTTTGGAGTGCAAAGTCGACTGTAGTTTCAGTTGGGAGACCCGCTAATAGATCAAAATCTCCAATCTCCAGGTATACAGATGATAATGTCTTTGCGTCCAGTTGTGCAATCGTGGGGTCATGCTGCCCATACTTCCAATCTTCAAAAAGCATCATTGCAGTCTTGGAGAGTTTGGTACGTGCTGCCATTCTATAGTAAGCCCCTATGTCAATGGTTGAGATGACTCTTGAGAACTGCACTAGATTTTTCCTTTGGCCAATCCGCATCAATAGAAGTGTTCTGAGAAATAGCTCGATGCACGGTACACTTGGGTTCTTGATCTGTGCGAAAGCATCCATTAACGATGAAATGGCTTCGGTTCCTTTCAAATTCACAAAGAAACAGATGAAAAATGGCATGGCATCCTGTGCAAATGCTGGCACTTTTATTGCAAAGCTCGCAATTAACGGCGCAAGTCGAGTCTCCCCAGCAATTTCCAGTAGTAAAGCTAAGAATAAACGTGTTGTCCACCGCTCAATGGGTTCATTCATGACATGACTCTCTAAATCACCAACCACCTGCTCGATCCTATCACCTAGAAAATCCACATCTCCTTCGTCGTTCAATAAAATGCACGTGTGAAAGTCCAAAGGTAGAAGGTAAGAGTAGGTCGAGATAATGTCAAAGTTGAGAAATTTATCGACATCAGCACCATTTGTCTCATGCTCAAACATCACTGCCCCTAGTATTGACTCTGCACACGCAGATATCTCTTCCACATCCTTCTCAAGGTATGAAATCACCATTCTCCATGTTTCGTTCATGAATCCAATTTCGTCCATAAAGTTAAAATCATTGGTAAGTAGCTTTTCAGAACTGTTATCAATCGGCATACTCTCGTTCTCCTGTTGTCCACTCAAGTAGTGCTGTGAAAGATAGCGACATGCCCATACTTGGAACTCCCTCGACAGGTTTGGTAGAGGAAGGTGGTCGTATAACATCTTTGCGATGTTTTCACTTGGGGCTTCCTCCGTCACCTCAACATGTGGAAATATAGACAGAATAAGTGATAGTGTCACCTTTTCCACGTTCTTTTCACCCAAGAAGTCCAAAATCTGGACCAATGGTAGTTTCACTTCTCCACCACACAAAATCTCAACCGCACTCACCAATATTGGTGAGATTTTGTTGGTATCGCTCAATTGGTGAACGTATGTGCGAACACCTGCGAGTTTATCAATCTCTGTACCACAATCAATGTTGATTATAGCAGCCAATAGCTTGGTTACCAAAGAAACAGTGGTGTGATCATGTATAACCTCGGTACTTCCCAACTTCATTGCACTTATGAATCCAAATAGCTCTTCTCTCAATGAGGGTTCTTTGAAGAGTGGGCAAATAGTCGTCATAAGAAGGTTCCTTATGTTAGAGTCTATTACATCACTTACAACAAGAACATACTTCATCTTTCGGAGCAACAAAACACGCAGCTCAGTGCCGATTGCCTTGGAGAATAAAAGTGACAATCTCCTTAACATAAAGTATGTCAGTTGTGTGCTCCAGAAGTCACCATTCGAGTATTTTTGAAGTAATTTCCTAGTCAATTCCCAACTTGACGTCAATGATATAGTTGTCTCGCCAGCGTGGTCCACTACTTTGGAGCTTCCAATGAGTTTGTGAGCGAGTTCAGAATGTGGGAAAAGCTCGAGAAGCTGCTTCTCACGCACCATATCAGTGTACTTGACAATTTCGTATATAATCAAACACAACTTCGTTTTGATCTCATGTCTCACCTGTGTACCCAAATAAGTCGGTAGATTTTCAAAGATTTGGTTGCGTACTCCATCTCCAGAATACGCCAATGGGATAATAAGTGGAAGGGCTTCTCCAACGAGCGTTGCTACGGGAGTAGCTCTCACTTCCACGATGGTTTCCAAAATCATTTGGTCAAATCTACTATCCTTGATGGCCAACCCGATCGCGAGTAGTTCCCTATAGTTCGAACTGATGAACTTGTGTAAATCTGGGTATTCAAATAAACGGTATGGAAACAGTTCAACGTCACTGAATCGCATCCAACACTTCAATATCTCCAAACTGAGTAGCTGGAACAAACCACGGGCAGTTTTTATTCTTAAAAACTTGCAAAAGTTGTGGATAGCAAGCTCGAGATACGGCACAAAGAACGGAAACCTCGAGAGCTCAAGTAAGTTGAAAAGCGATGAAAGCATGATCTGTGTTGAACTGTTGGCAAGAGTGCTGAAGAACAACGTGTATGTGGCACTAGTCTCGACAGACTGTTCAGGATCGCGAAAGCTCTCAAACAAGCTGTTGTACCAATCTGCTTGTCCTTGAGAGCTCAATGAGCTCATATATTGTGAAAAACTGGGCAGAAGGGCGACTTTCACAACGTTTGGGACGAGTTCAAAATACTGAAGGCATATACTTCTCAATTGCACGTTGTTGAAGACAGTCTGGTCGTTGAATCCCATGAAAGATATAAAAAACTTGGATAACTCAAGGGCCGAAAGCTGCGTCAAGATCAACTCCTTTTCACCACATTGTGCCAACCAATGGCACATATCGTAGCAGTCTTTTTTGAACCCATCGTCAGCAAGATCAAGTGGGAGACATAACGACATAAGTCTCGAGATTACCATTAATGTCAATTCGTTTCGTTCAATCTCGTACACCGTCAAAAGGCGCTCACCAACAAGTCTCACCAACCTTGACAACGAATAAGCCGACGCATTCTCCAACCCAAATTTATTCAGGTCCAAGGACCTCATTGTGCTAGTACCAGACAGATCCCTATATGCCGAGTCCAAATCAGGCAGATCTGAATTCAATTCCATTTCCCAAGTGTCCTCCTGATTGCTGTATAATCCCTCTACAAGGGCGTGCACAGCATATAGTGTGTCCACGGGGGTGACGACCTCCAAAAACGTGAGTGCGCTTGACAAAAGCACGTTGACATCAGTCTCGCGTTTCGTGTGGACGGAGACGATGAACCTCATTGCATGCATCGCCACGTTAGGTGACAGTTTCAACAGGTAATACGACGCGATCTGTTCGTTACGAGTGTCGTGCTTTTCTGAGAACTCAAAGTCGATCAACGTAACTTCCTGGCTCGTTTTCTGTGCTGGCTGCAAAAGACGAGGTAGTGCCAGGATAATGCTATCGTAGGGAAAATTGGCGTCTGGCCAGACACTCAATGGGAGAGCGTTAAGGAGCTTGATACATTTCACGCCCAGAAATTCGGCATCTTTGAAAGACTCCAATACTGTGGTTAGCAGGTACGACATTGAGGTGAGGATATGACTCAATGAAGGCTGGCCACCTAGAGCCGATGCAATTTGTTGCATCATCAACGCCCAATCTAAACCAGTCACAGCATCAGTATTAGAAACGTTCTGTATGGTATCCAATACCTTTACCAAAAGATCTTCACTGCGTGAGTTCTTAGCCATTAGTTCTGGAGTAATAATGGGTGGTCGTGCAGAACTCGCATCTTTACTTTTCAATAGCATGAACAGCTCGAGATTATAGTAGCTCCTTTGAAAGAGATCGATCTCTCCAAGTGGACCATCGTACAAATCTGGCGTATAGCTCAAGGAACGAGACTCAATGGAGAACCCACATAACCAGCAAATAAAATTAGGTAATCCAGAAACCAGTAACACCACGTTTTCTTTCTTTGTGAAAGACAGTGACCATTTCGCAGTCAACCAGTCCTGGATCTTATCACCTATAATTGCCTTTTTCAGCAAATTTTTGTCCTTGACGACCTTGTGTACAGCGTACCAGAGCCGGAAACTCTCGTTGGAAATAGTGCTCGGTCCGTTAATCTCAGATAAATCGATGAGATTATCCAATTGGGTCACGATAGATTTGTCTATGAGTCGGGTGAGGTTTTCATTGCTGTTGATTGCGATGACATTGTATGCTAATGTGCACGAAATTGCACTCAAATCGGTATGTTTTAAAAGCTGTAGGGCAATTTTCAAGGTCAGAAAAAATAGCCGTGGCTGCAAATGTTGTGCGTTCGTAACGAGCGAATTCGCAGCGAGGAGCGACCAATAATGGAGCGAGTTGTTATCGAACGTACTCAAAATGTTCTTGAGTATCACGTTGAGATCAAGTGGTCCATTTTGGAACGGAATTTCGAACGACGAGTCTTGGTCTTGAGCTGTTGGTGTCTCAATCGTCACAATTTCATTCTCTAAGTAGAACACAAGTAGTTGCAAAGCTGCCTGTTGAATCTTTGGGTCCGCCTTGCACATGAGCAACCTGTTACAGAACTCTAGAGCAGTTTGCGACTGACGTAAAGCATCGCTGACTATGTCTAACTTGGGCCTCTTTCCAAGGAGGCTGCTGCCTATAGCACTTCCGAGGAGCTCGTAAGACATTCGACTCGATGGAGCTGATTCTGCGACTCGCTCTTTGAGGGAAAAGAACGTCACAAGTAGCTTAGAAAGACCGTTTGCGAGCAACCATGGTCTAGGGTTGGATGAGCTCAAGTAAATGGATTTTAGTTTAAACCATGAGGTGGGGTAGAGGGAGGTTTTTTCAGATTTTGTCACATTGGACCTTTGATTCTGCCAATTTCTATCAGCATCCTTCGATTCACTCTCCCTCGTTTCTTCATCGTCCCTCTCTGTTAAAGAAATCCCACCGTCAAACTTGAACAATCCTGTGTTCAACTTGTTGATCAAGTCGTGTATCAATAATTTGATACGGTATGCAACAACCACTTCTTCTGGTTCCTGGTGGGAACGCTGTGGGCTTGTATCTGGGGATCTTATCGAAGTGTCTGCAAGCGATCTAATTGAGGTATCTGCTTCATCTTCTATCATTGCATCACCGCCAATCAACTTTGGTAGGTGGTCAACATTGACAAGGTTATGCGTTGCGGCCAGGTTCAAGAACACGAGGAACTCCGTATTGAGTGAATCCCACGACGTGCGGTGAAAATTGAGGAATAACTTCAAACCAATATGGACCAACTTTTGTACAAACCGCACGTCCTGAGTGGCTAACACTATTATAAGCTTGTTGATGATCTTGAACACAATCACTACCAAAAGACTTTCCTTCTTGAAAAGACGCGCAGTTTGCTGTATTAGGGCGAGCATATCGAAGTAATTGTCGAATAACTGGACATAGCTCGTAGAAACCTCCTTGTTGCACTGAAACAAATCGTGTATTGCTTTGAACAGCTCCATGAGCAACTTCTCTGCGCCATTGGTCTCATCAAAAATGTCAATGGCACTTCGTATGGGTCGTTTTAAAAAATCGTAAATTCTCTTCCATTCCAGTCGCGTAAGATGGTCCTTAAAATGACCCTGTTGTACCACAGAACCAAGCGTAGTGACAAGGTCCAATTGACATGAGGTCAAGTCGCGATAGTTCTCCATGATAAGCGATACCAAATCCAGGTAGGACTTATACTTGAGACCGCTCTTCTCTATAGCTTTCGCGCTAATGATTCGTAGACAGCTCGAGGCGCGCACCATACGCTCCTCCACTAAACTGGAGGCGTTGTTCTTGTATATTCCAGCCTCATGCGAAAGAAGATCAAAAACCGCCAGCAGAAGTTGTTTGAACTGCCGAGCAGTGATCTTGATCTTGGAGCTGCTAGTAGACTCTAGGAGGGCAAGGCCATCATTTCGGTCTTTGATTTTGCTGGACCCGAGAAGGGTAGCAGCTTTATTGATGTTGGACATAAGAATGTCAATGTGGTAGAATTAGAAATGAGTCTAGTTGATAAGTCTAGTTTAGTCCAGTTGATGAGTTTAGTTGTTGAGTCTTGTCTAGTTGAAATGGTTTAGTGGTGAAGTAATGCTGGTAGATACTCAATGGTTATAATGATATAGAATGCAGTTGATTATGTCAATTTCACAAGTATACTCTTACAATTTGTAGTTATCAGATCATTGGTGTTTGTTTATATCTACTTTATAATCGCGAATTCTCACTATCAATCCTCTATATTTATAGAAATTTAGCCAAATCTGAAAAAATCCTCACGTGACTGTTTGGATAATGTAAGACGCTGATAAAGGTCCATTTGCAGTGCCCAAAGAGGAAATCTTGCATGTCATATTGCGCAATGGGTATAAGAATGATAGAATGGAAGACACCAGGCTTTCTTTCTCCAATTCCTGTGCATTATGGACTTTCTTTCTCCAAATCCTGTGGTGACCCTTTCATCTGGGGTTCCACTTGAAACTGAAGGCATTTTCAGATCTGGTATAGATTCTACTGCATGTTTCGATGCTGATTGCTATGTAAGTTCTGCTGGCTTTTCTAACGAAGACCCACTAACATACTCTTGCCTGACTTGCATTACAGCTAAAAAACGGTTAAAAATGATCGGCAGGTTTCTATGGTACGGCACTTTAGTTCCGATTTTATGGATGTTCAACGTCGTTCTAGCCATATACTACATCACCAAGCTCAGAACACACTCGCAATGTGGTATAGTCCCTCTGCTGCGGTTCCTAGACTACCTCGGGTACTCGCTCTGTGCAATGCTCATCTGGATCATGTTTGCAGCCGGAGTCGCATTTTCACCGGTCATGTGACCGCCCGAGTCAGACGAGTCAAAAGGACATGTGAGATATAAATGCAGCCAAAAGCAGCAAATCCACTTTATTGCTAGATCAAGGTATCATTTAAAAACACCCTGACTACTATCCATTGACTACTGATCCTAGTATTTCATTTGCTATGAGAAGATACTCCACCAAACCACTCCTTAAAACCCCTCTCCACTCTGCTCATATCGAGCTCGGCGGTAAGATGGTGCCATACGCTGGTTTCGAGATGCCTGTGCTCTACAACACCCAATCGCACATCGACTCACACAACTGGGTTCGTTCCAAGTGTGGTCTCTTTGATGTCAGCCACATGTTGCAGCACCGTGTTTCAGGTGCTGGTGCCGTGGACTTGTTGGAGAAGATTACCCCCATTGACTTGGGCCTGCTTGGTGTTCACGAGCTGTCGCTTTCCGTGTTACTTAACGAGAACGGTGGAGTCATTGACGACTGCATCATCACCAAGCACGGCAATGATAGCTTCTACGTGGTGACCAACGCTGGTTGTCGTGACAAGGATGTTGCCTTTATCACAGATGCAAAGTCCACCATTGAGAAGGACGTCAACCACACCACTTTCGAGGGCACCTTGCTCGCTGTCCAGGGCCCTGAAGCCGCATCGATCTTGCAAAAGTTCACCAACGAGGACTTGTCGAAGATTTTGTTTGGCCAGACCAAGTTCTTGGAGTTGAAGGCCCCTATCAATGGTACCGTGCACTTGGCTAGATCTGGTTACACAGGCGAGGATGGATTCGAGTTGTCGATCCCATCGTCTACCCCTGAGGAAAGCGCACGTGCTCTTGACTTCTTCAATGTGTTGATCAAGGAGTACCCTGAGGTTGTGCGTCCTATTGGATTGGCTGCAAGAGACTCGTTGAGATTGGAGGCCGGTATGTGTTTGTACGGCCACGAGTTGACCGAGCAGATCACACCAATTGAGGCTTCTCTCGCTTGGTTGGTACCAAAGAGCCGCCGTGAGAACGGTACTTTCAACGGAGCATCCAAGATCTTGCTGCAATTGGCGGACAAGAAGCTGGTTCCACGCAGACGTATAGGATTGACCTCGAAGGGTCCATCGCCAAGAGATGGCAACAAGATCTTTGACGGCGAGGGCAAGGAGATTGGATACGTTACCTCGGGATCTCCATCGCCAACCTTGGGTGGTAATGTTGCGCAGGCGTACATCGACAAGACCGCGAAGATTGGCAGCGACGTGAAGATTGAGATTAGAGGAAAGTTGAGAGACGCAGTGGTTGCCAAGTTGCCGTTTGTGGAGTCGAAGTTTTACAGAGGATAAGCATTTCTGAGCGAAGCGAAGAAATGAAATATAAAAGGATCGCATTTCGAGAAGGAGTGTATAGAAGATTACATTAAAAGAACAATGTAGAGAAGATTGGATGAGAGAAGATTGGAAGAGAGAAGATTGGAAGAGAGAAGATTGGATGAGAGAAGATTGGAAGAGAGATTTTGGTAAGTCGTAGTTAATTAGAAGAATGGTGAGACGTTAGAAATGGTGTTAGCGGTGTTAGAATTGGAAAGTTAGCATGTAAAGTTAGCATGTAAAGTTAGCATGTAATGTTATCACTGTTGAGCACGTTATCACTGTATCAACTGTAATGTTACAACTTTCTTGTTAGTTTTACTTTCGTGTAATATGACTTAGTATCAGAAGTATCGAGAATAGACTTTACTGTCACCTTCGTCTATGACTAAATGTAACACTCACGAGATGTTTTCTCGCTTGCTAAAAAAACTCTTGATTTTCGGCTATTACATCATAGATATACAGTAAAAGTAAGATCCCTTCTCTTACCATCATCCCCTCTACCTCGCTATAAGCCCATGCATACCCCTCGTACTCTTCCACCACTCCTTTGACTCGCTAAAGTACCCTTTATGCCTTCATTATGTTCCTGTTTTTTACGCGTCGCGCAATGTTTTTGGTGACCTTTTCGCGAATCGTTTCGCTCCTTCCGCCACAATCACGTCCGACGTGTCTCGAAATACCGTTCCAGAATACGGTGAGGAGTTTATATAGCGCGAATTCCCAGCAAGTTAATAGTTCAGTGATATACTCCAACCGCTTGCATACCCAAACATCGTTTTATTACTATAGTACTTATACCCAGCATATACCCCAGCTTACCAAGCTTATCTACATTCCACTATTCACTTATAGTGTATAGAAATTCCAATACCACGGTCTACTCCTATCCCTTCAACTACAGTTGAATTCCACATACCTTGAAAGAAGTTGCAGGTACCTTCAGAAAGAAGTTCCACATACATTACACATCACCTCCCCACCATGTCATCTACTCCTTCCCCTATTAAAAGACGGTTATCGGAGCGCTCAGTGTCGCCAGTCAGACTTGCTGGTCCCTCGCCAGCCCGCACAGCACTCTCGCCAAAGTCATCCAATATCGCACTGCCATTCAAGAAGAGCGCGGTGATCAACCCGTTCACCAAGCACACGCCGCTCAAGCCCCAAACTACCCCCAAAAAACCCACCTTGGGCTTCACTATCTTCGAGGATAAGGTCCCCAAGGAGTCTGCTGAGCTTGACCACCCCGAGACCAACCGCCCGAACCATGTGGACCAGGAGAACATTTTGCAGCCGCGCGCAGTTGTGGAGAGACCGTCCAGATTGCCATTGCGCACCTTGAGCATTGCCGAGTACCCTGCGGAGTTGCACATCGAGGGCGAACGCACACAATTACAAGAGGTCTTCGAGCACACGTCTACACGCGAAGAGCCCACACCGTTATACACAAACGTTCCTGCGTTTGTGACCCCATCCAGGCGCCTGTGCAGGTACATTGTGCGCTCCGGCAGCATGGAGGAGGACGAGGAAACCATTTTGGTCAGCAAGGTGAGCAAGCCTGCTCATAGAAGGTCGTTGAGCACCAGCAGGTTGAGGAGTTTAGTGACGATATGAAGATAAGGAAAATGAAGAGAGAAGTTGATCAATGGGACATAAATTGAGAATTGATATGAGAAGATGATCAATGAATTGAGAATTGATGGAATAAGTTATGGTTTGATTTATCGTCTGATATGAGGAAATTGACTTGATATCGTTAAAGATGAGAAAAAAATCGGATATTTATCGGTTTATGATCTTTTTATAACCTGATATCTTAACCATAGATTATGATCCTTGATCATATTTCATCGAAATCATAGTATCTTTATCTTGACATCATATTATCTTCGCTTCACCTCGCTTCATGGTCGATCATCCAACATTCATTTGTCAGCACTTTCTCCTCTTTTTATATCCCCTCACACTCGGATACACCTCCGTTTTCGTCGGTTAGTCGTTGTCTTTTTTTTCCGACGCATTTCACTTCTCTTTATGGAAACCTTACGCACGAAACCTTCACCAAGCGATTCGGCACAAGCGATTCTAATGTACGATAGAATAGAACGTGTAGGTTGTGAGCGAATTCACAACACAGCGATGACCACTATAGTATCAAGATAAGACACCTCATCAAAAGATCATTCTAAAGTATCAGTAAATTCAGAAGTACCACACTAACAGTACCTTAATTTTACCAAATTCCAAGATCTTCTTGATCGGTCCGATCATCACCAACCTCCGTCGTCCGTCTATTTCCACGCCTCGGCCGCTACATGTCCTCTCAAATCTACACCCAACATTTGCCCCCAGTCTCGTTCCAAGCACGCTGTAAAAGAAACAATCTAGCGCTTACATAAGCTCGGTTTATACCGATAAAGCCGACTGTGCGTACCAAGCCCCATGGGGCGGTGTATAGAGGTTCCAAGAGATGGAGCGAAGTTGGAGGGAATGAGAGGGTACACAGAGAAATAATGAATCAGAGCTTCACAAAGACGTATGTGGAAAAGAAAAATTTCAAGACGACCGTTGTTTGACCGGAACAGGAATGACTTCTCCGGCCCTCATCGCAGGCATAACTCCGTGGGTGAAAAACACACCTGATGAGCCCCGTTAATACTACTAGATATCTCGGAAACAAGCATGAACCCTTTAGATATCACAACCGAAAATAGCACCTTTTGCTAAGGCTCGGTGGCAACTTACGGCTTATCTGGCAATATTGCTTTGTTCATACGGCACATTACTAATTGTGCTTTTGTCCCACCAGTAGCCGCTCCACAAAATGTCAGACATCATCGCACTATATATACTGCGTTAAATCCGTAAATGCGGGTTTTATTCAACCACCTCTACCAACATGTCTAATAACAACCCAGGCAAGATGGACCAGGGCGATGTTGAGGCACATCAGCTCAAGCCACAGAGGCGATTGCTATCGTGGATGCTTTCCAAAAAAGTGCCTCCTCTCCCCACACCAGAAGAGCGTTACGACTACCCCCAGAACACCGCCAACTTCTTCTCCAGGATCTTCTTCTGGTGGCTCAACCCTGTGATGAAGCGCGGATACCGCCGAACTTTAGAACCCGAGGACTTTTTCACCCTTTATGACGAGATCAAGGTTGAACACATGACCGACTCGTTCGAGAACCATTTCAGTAAGCGTTTGGCAGCAGCTCGTGCAAAACACGTCGAAGGCAAGTGCAAAGCCCGTAACGAGACTCCTGAGACTTCCCTGGTGGATGCCGCAGAAGATTTGAAAGACTTTGAGATTCCTCGTTGGGTCATGATTGGCGCTCTTTGGAAAACATTCCAATGGCAGTACACAACCTCCATCTTGTTCCTTCTCTTGTCAAACACTGGTATGACCACAAACCCTTTGCTTACAAAGAAATTGATCCAGTTTGTCACTCGCAGAGCGTTGGGCTTGGAATCCCACGCAGGAAAGGGTATTGGATACTCTTTCGGAGCATCTACACTTGTGATGATCATTGGTCTTTTGATCAACCATTTCTTTTACCGTTCCATGTTGACTGGTGCACAAGCCAAGGCAGTTCTCACCAAGGCCGTGCTCACGAAATCGTTCCGTTTGAATGCTGAGGGTAGACACATGTACTCCACAGGTAAGATTACCTCCATGATGGGTACGGATTTGGCTCGTATCGACTTTGCCTTGGGATTCCAGCCATTTTTGGTGGTGTTCCCGGTGACTCTCGGTATCACAATTGCGATTTTGATTGTGAATATCGGTGTTGCAGCGCTTGTCGGTATTGCCATGTTGATTGTGTTCACCGTGGCCATCATGTTGGCCGTGAAGAAGTTATTTGCATTCCGTGCAAAGGCAAACAAGTTCACCGATAGCCGTGTGAACTTCATGAAAGAAGCATTGAACAACTTGAAGGTCATCAAGTTTTACGCCTGGGAACCTCCTTACCATGAAAACATCTCCGACATCCGTCGTATGGAAATGCGCTTGATCTACAAAATGCAAATCTTGCGTAACATCATCACTGCATTCGCCATGTCCTTGACATTGTTCGCCTCAATGACTTCATTCCTTGTGGTCTACAAGATCGACAAGAATAAGCGTTCTCCTGCTTCCATCTTCTCCTCCATTTCCCTTTTCAACGTCTTGGCTCAACAGGTCATCATGTTACCAATGGCATTGGCATCTGGATCCGACGCCTATATCGGCTTGACGCGTGTTGGTAAGTACTTATCCGCACCGGAAACGGACCTTGAGGCCACCACCATCGAGGCCACGCCCGAGAAGCGCGAGGAAATGGAGAAGACTGGAACTGCTATTGAGGTCGAGAATGCTTCGTTTGAATGGGAAACGTTCGATCTCGAAAAGGATGACGATGTGGAGGAAGAAAAGAAGGAAAAGGTCACTGAGGTCTCCGAGAAGAGAGTGTCGTCAGACTCTGACACAGGCTCTTCCCTTGAAGTTCCATTCCCAGGTTTGCAGGATATCAACTTGAACATTCGCAAGGGTGAGTTTGTGGTCATCACGGGTTTGATCGGATCTGGTAAGTCTTCGCTTTTGAGTGCACTTTCAGGCTTCATGAACCGTACTCATGGTTCTGTGGCCGTCAATGGCTCGCTTCTTCTCTGTGGATACCCATGGGTTCAAAATGCAACGGTGAAGAACAACATTATCTTCGGTAAGGAGCTCGACGAGGAGCGCTACAAGCAGGTTGTGTATGCGTGCTCGTTGGAGAGCGACTTGGAGATTTTGCCTGCAGGTGACCAGACCGAAGTCGGAGAGCGTGGTATCACGTTATCCGGAGGTCAGAAGGCCAGAATTAACTTGGCCCGTGCTGTTTACGCAGACAAGGAGATTATTCTTTTAGATGATGTTCTCTCTGCAGTCGATGCCAGAGTTGGTAAGCACATCATCAACCAGTGTTTGTTGGGTTTGATGAAGGACAAGACGAGAATCTTGGCCACTCACCAGTTATCGTTGATTGGATCTGCCGACAGAATCATCTTCTTGAACGGTGATGGTACCATTAGTGTGGGCACTTTGGACGAGTTGAAGGCCAAAAACACCGGTTTCGCGAACTTGATGGCGTTCAACAGCGAAGCTAAGGACGATGAGAGTGTCAAGGAAAACGAAAGCGTGGAGGACGCTCCTATTGAGGTCACCGCCGAAGATAAATACGAGGACACCGAAATCAAGGAACAAGAACGTGAGATGATTGCTCGCCAGGTGTCGAGAAAGTCGCACGTTACAACCGACGAGGAGGCTGAACACAAGAACTTCAATGCCAACAACACTGAGGATGGTCACTTGATGAGCGCAGAACACAAGGCAGAAAATGGTATTTCCCTTTCTGTTTACGGAAACTACTTCCTGATTGGAAGTGGTAAGGTTGGACCTTATGTCTTGATTCCATTGTTCTTATTCTGTATGATTATGGCGACATTCTTCCTGTTGTTCACCAATACTTGGTTGTCTTTCTGGACCGAGCTCAAGTTCCACGGACGTCCCGACAAGTTCTACATCGGGCTCTATGTCGCGTTCACGTTCCTTTCATTCTTCTTCTTGCTTTTTGAGTTTGTTATCTTGGTGTACATCACCAACACCGCATCGGTGCGTTTGAACGTGATGGCCGTGGGTAAGATTTTGCACTCGCCAATGAGTTTCATGGACACCACTCCAATGGGTCGTATTTTGAACCGTTTCACCAAGGATACTGATGTGTTAGATAACGAGATTGGAGACCAGTTGCGTTTCTTCTTGTACACATTCTGTAACATTATCGGAGTTTTGATCTTGTGTGTGATTTACTTGCCATGGTTCGCCATCGCAATCCCATTCCTCGGATTCTTGTTCGTTGCGGTGTCCAACTTCTACCAGTCGTCGGCCCGTGAGGTCAAGCGTGTGGAGGCTCTTCAGAGATCCACCGTGTACAACAACTTCAACGAGACTTTGTCTGGTATGGCAACCATCCAGGCGTACAAGGACGGAGACCGTTTCATTTCCAAGAACGATTTGTGCATCAACAACATGAATGAGGCATACTACATTACCATTGCAAATCAACGTTGGTTGGCTATTCATATGGATATGATTGCGTGTGTGTTTGCGTTGTTAATCTCGTTACTCTGTGTGTGTCGTGTGTTCAACATCTCGCCAGCATCTGTGGGTCTTTTATTGTCGTATGTGTTCCAGATCGCCGGTCAGTTGTCCATGCTTATCAGAACCTTCACTCAAGTCGAGAACGAGATGAACTCCGCTGAGCGTTTGACCGAATATGCCTTTGGCTTACCTGAGGAGGCCCCATATGTGATCACCGAGACCACTCCAAGAGAGTCTTGGCCCGAGCAAGGTTCCATCAAGTTTGACCATGTCAACTTGGCTTACAGACCTGGATTGCCGCTTGTGTTGAAGGACTTGAACTTCGATGTGAAGCCTGCGGAAAAGATTGGTATTTGTGGTAGAACAGGTGCTGGAAAGTCGTCCATTATGACGGCTTTGTACCGTCTCAGTGAGTTGGAGTCAGGAACAATCTCCATTGACGATGTTGACATCTCCCAATTGGGATTGAAGTCGTTGAGAACTAAGTTGTCCATCATTCCACAGGACCCAGTGTTGTTCCGTGGTACTATCAGAAAGAACTTGGATCCATTCGACGAGAGTTCGGACGACAAGCTTTGGGACGCCTTGAGAAGAACAGGTTTGATTGAGAGCCTGCGTTTGGAGACTGTCAAGAAGCAGAAGAAGAGCGAGAACCCAGAGGAGGGCGATCCTATCCACAAGTTCCACTTGGAACAAATGGTGGATGATGACGGAGCCAACTTTTCGCTTGGAGAAAGACAATTGATTGCATTTGCGCGTGCGTTGGTGAGAGACTCGCGTATCTTGATTTTGGACGAGGCCACGTCTTCTGTGGACTACGAGACTGATTCCAAGATCCAGGGCACCATTGTCAAGGAGTTCAGCCAGTGCACGATCTTGTGTATTGCGCACAGATTGAAGACCATCATCAATTACGACAGGATTTTGGTCTTGGACAAGGGTGAGATCCGCGAGTTTGACACTCCGTGGAATTTGTTCAACACCAAGGACAGCATTTTCCAGCAAATGTGCGAGCGTTCCAACATCACCAGCGAGGACTTTGAGAAGGTGGAGTCGTTTTAAAGCAACAATAGTCTAGTGAGACATTTGACTCACAAAAATAACTTTACTCACAACCTTCATTTGAACTCTGCAAAGAATCGGAGTGCTTGTGAAATCGTGGAGTCGTATTAGTCGCCATCCGCGGCGGCCTTATAAAATAGCATAGCGGAATTAATATGGTACATGGATGTAGTAATGGGAGTAGTTTCGATATGGTAGATTGAAAGGGGTGGAGCAAACGAGGTTACCTCATTTTTGCACACTACATAACAATCCTGACCGATAACTTTTAGTCGAATGCTATCGAACCCAACTGATATGGTCGCAACTTATGTTTAGTAATCTCAATGTTTTAAGATTTGTAGATTTTTGGGGCCAGGAATTGTTTCGGCCGTATCAAGGGTTACGAGCGACCGCAAAATTTAATACAGTATTTGTTATCAATTGGTTTTGTTGAAGTTCAATGAGCAGTAAAGCTGCCAACTTTGCTTCTTGCTTCTTCTACAACCTATTTAAAAAGCTTTATGCCATTGCTTTTTGCCATTTTTCTTTTTTGCAACCTTACATTTTTTTTGCACCCATTTTATTCTATCTCTATCCTATCATCCCTAATCCCACTTAATCGAAAACCTTGTTGAAATCAACAAGGACAGATCTGTATCTAACATCACCCTCGTCTATCTTCTTCAATGCCTTCGAGACACCTTCTTCAGAAATTGGGATCTTCTCGATCCAAGGTCTGACGTTGTGCTTGGCTGCAACATCGAGCAACTTGATCATCTCTTCCTTGTTACCCAAGTGCGAGGAACCGAAGTAACCACCCACACCAATGAAGGTCAAGGCGTGGAAAGCAAAGTCGTCGTCGTTAGTTGGCATACCAACAGTGACCAACTTACAGTTGATGTCCAAAGTCTTGAAGTAGTCTGCAAGGTCCATGTCGATACCAGAAGCACACGACAAGATGAAGTCGAGCTTACCATTCAACTTCTCTGCCCAGTCCTTCTCCTCACCAGTAGCAACGAACTGGTGTGCACCCAACTTGAGGGCATCGTCCTTTTTCCTCGACGAGCGCGAGAACACGATAACGTTGGCACCAAGGGCCTTGGCGAACTGAACAGCCAAGTGACCCAAACCACCGAGACCGAGAACACCCACGGTCTTGCCCTTGAGGTCGTAACCGACGTTTCTCACAATTGGAGAAAACACAGTTAATCCAGCGCACATCAATGGGCCTGCGTGCTCAGAAGCGATCTCTTCAGAAATGGCGAAAACGAACTTCTCTTGCGCAATGGTGTGAGAAGCGTAACCACCCTGAGTAATGTAGTCGTTAGATCTGACGTCTGGGGCGTTGTAGGTGTCAGCGGCCTTCTCACAGTACTGTTCGTTACCGTTCTTACATCTCTTACAGTCGAGACACGAGGAAGCATTTGCACCAATACCGACTCTTTGGCCGACCTTGAACTCCGAAACATCGTCACCAATCTCCACCACCTCTCCGACGATTTCGTGGCCAACAACGAGATCCTTACGGTTCAATGGGCCCCAGTGACCCTGAACAGTGTGCAAGTCAGAACCGCACACACCGCAACACTCGATCTTGACAACCACGTCCAATGGGTTGATCTGCTTTCTCTTGTACTCAACCAAGGTTGGCTTGGTCCAGTTTTTTGGGGAGTCGACTCCGTATCCTTTGAATGTCTGTGGGGCTGGCATGTTGTGTTGATGAGTGAAACACTGCGACACTGGAGGTATTTATAGTGTTGAAATAGCAAGGTTGCGAAATGCATGCGTATTTGACAGGTGTGTGCAGGAAAAAAAGAAAAGGGTCTGAAGGTTCCTGAAGATAGAAGCGAGCACGAAAGATAGTTAGATCAAGATGACTAAGATGTGATCTGGTCTGGAAGATATTCGAGTAATAATGCATTGTGTTTTATACCTGCAAAATTTCACTATAGTTCAACGTTCATCGCTTGTGTTTGTTCCCAATTCCGTTGTTCAGCAACTATTCCTGTTAAGCAACTATTCCGTTGTTCAGCAACTATTCCGTCTGTTCAGCAACTGCTCATCATTTCCGTCCGTTCAGCAAATTTCATCGTTTCAGCAACTCGAATAAAGTTTCCACCCGATAACAAACGAAGTTGCTGTGCAAACGCCATATGACATAATCGTATACAGGAGAAATGTGAGACATTGGACGAACGATGTCCGAGACAGATAACATCTAAAAGGACGAGCCCTAAAGTCGGAACTCCGCAAAAGTGAGTCTGATGAATCTTTTATTGCCGACCGGTTAACGAAGCGGCTGTACCAATTGTTGCTACTGTTTCAGCCGCCCCATAAAAGTAGCTAGAAAAAAGAAGTTGGTTGTAAAGAAGTTGGTGTGATTTACGTCTGAAGAGAAGTTGGTGTGATTTACGTATGAAAAGTGAATTTTATGACGCTTGTCAACCAAGGTTGATACACTGGTAAATTCAGTTTTTCATCTACTTCTCTTTATCTGCTTTTGCTCGTATCTCTTGCAATATTTTACCTATACACATAAGAAATACCTATACTCGTTCGAATCATCACCGATACTATTCTTCTTCGCTTCGCTCAGAAGTACTCAGAAGTACTCAGAAGTACTCAGTAGAAGTACTTACCTCTTCCCCTTCTTCTTCTTGTTCTTCTTCTGACTCACCTGCTTCTTCTCCTCCTTCTTCTCCTCCTTCACCTCCTTGACCTCCTCGATAGCTCCCTGGTGGCCGCCTCTCTTGTCCTTCTTCGTTGGTCTATAGTACAGTCTCATCTTCATCGGCAACCAGCGCTCCTCGTCGACCTCGTACTCGCCTTCTGGCTTCAACACCTTGTTTGGTCCGAACTTTGGAGCGCGCTTCTTGGTCACCTTGAACACACGCTTCTTTGGGAGCGGAGCAGGCGTCGGACGTGCAACAGGTTTCAACTGCTTCTCCAAAGCCTCGATGTCTGTCTGCAAAAGCTCCTCCACGGGCGTCGACAGCGTCAATTGGTCGATGCTCATCAAGTTCTGGTGCGTGTTGTTGAGAATACACTCAAGGAGAAGATCTGGTGCAGTCTTGTTCTTCTCAAGGAACTCAAACACCTTGTTTGCGCTGTCTGTGTTACCACTCTTCAACTCGTCGAATCCAACGTGCTTGATGAACTGGTAGTACTGTGCATCCACATCGCTGGTCTTCAACAACTTCTCCACCAACTCGGTCCTGTTCTCCGGACGGAACATCTTGTGCAAGCTGTACACTGCAGGCACCACCTTGTCGTCGCTCTCCAAGCTCTCTTTGTATGCGGCGTTCAAACGGTAGTATGCCTGGGAAAAGTTACCCTGCTTGTCGCCCAAGTACACGAGCAACACAAGGGCAGCAACACGGTCACGGCCCTGTGCGCGGTCGAGGTAGCCATCCACACGGCGTGCGGCTGCTCTGGGGTCGCGGTGGAGGTCCGCAAACGTAATGCCCAAATGGAGCAAGATCTTGTACACGAGGGGAGTCAAGTCCAGCGGAAACTGCTGTGCGTAGGACCCAAGCAGCTTAGCGCTTGCCGTCAGTGTGACGTAGCGCAAAAGCATGCTGTTGCGCATGATCACCTGGAACTGCGAGCTCGTCAACTTTTGCTTCAAGTGGTGGACATTCTGGGTGTAGTCCAAGTCGCGGTCGAGAACGTTATCCAAGTGCGAGTGTGCGAAAGCGTGTTTGTTTGTCTTGAGAATGAGCGCAAACATCGCGTCATCGAAAGGCTCGACGTTCTGGAGCGTCGAGAGTGCTTCGTCGTGGCGTCCTTGCAAATCGTAGACATACAGCTGGGTAAGAACAATAGGAAGGAGCTCGAGAACATCGTGTTGGGCTTCGCACAAGCTACGGGCCTGTTCCAACAATTCCGTGCATTGGACGAGGTTGTTGTTGGACAACTCCACGAGCGCATCGTTGAGGTGCAAGTCGTACAGTGGGGTCTCCAGGTTGAACTTTGAGCGCAAACGGGTATTTTCTGCGAAGTTGATCTGAGAAACCACTGCTTTTTCGTTGGTGACGAGGTCCAAACGGTTGTCGAACTCGTTGTCTTGGAGAAGCTCGCCGTAAAGTTCGAGGGCTTGGGCGTATTGACCGATCTTGTAGTGGGTCTGAGCAGCGATATGCTTGAGACCAACAGCCACTCCACCATCGATGGAACTGGCGTACTTTTCGTGGAGCGCAAACAATTTGTCGGCCTTACCTAACTTGTAGTAGATGTAGGAGATCTCGAGAATGAGCGCCAAGTGGCTCAGTTCTGGGACACGACGGATAAGTTCTTCAGCGCGGTGGTACTTGTCCAAGTTGATGAGTGCAACGAGACAGTTTTTGAATGCTTTGACGTCGTCGAACTCCTTGACCTTGCTGAGGTAGTCGTACGACACAGCGTAGACATGTTCGTGGTCGTTTGTGCCGACGTTGAGCCGCTTGAATGCGTCGGTGATCGAACTCATAGTGGAGAAAAAAAAAGTGAAGAATATTGAATAGGAAATATTAAAAGAATATAGTAGAAAATGAGTAGAATAGAGAAGAGTGAGTAGAATAGAGAAAGAGTAGTAGATTAGGAGTAGAATGAGTAGAGTCGAATGAGTAGAGTCAGTAGAGTATAAGAAGAGTTAATTAGAGTTGAATAAGAAGAGTCAAGTAGAGTCAAATAAGACTCAAATAGAATAAGTTGGATTTTTTGAATGATAGATATTTATGACCAAATCACCTTCAATCTAATCAGAATCAATTCAGCATTAGTCAGCTCAGCTTTATTAACTCACCTTCATTAACTCACCTTCATTAACTTACCTCTAATATAATCACCTTCACTTCTCTCAAACAACCTCACCATTCAAATCGTCACCATAAATATCTAATATCGTCCCCTCAAATACTCATCAATACTTTCAATTTTTCTCTATTCTTTTTACCATGTTACGATCAACAAGAGCCCTTCGCGTGGTCCACACACGTGCGCTTTCGTCGCTGAAGACCTTCCACAAGTACACCGAGGAGGAGACCGTTGCCCCCGCGGAGCTTGCCAAAGAGTCCACGCTCCCACATGTCGAGCAGCACCTTTTGAAAAAGGCTCCGCGCCAGGCGCTGTACAAGCGCCCATTCCTCTCTGACCACAAGATCGAGAACGACCCAGCATTCAAGATGTCCGGGTGGGCACAGTCCATCGGTGAGCAGGTGATCCGCACGTTTCTGATCGATATGGACAAGACACGCGCGGGTCCCATCGCGGGTTCGCTCTACTACGGAGAGTGTAAGAAACAGGCGTTGTACTACCCTAACGAGCCCCTCAGTGAAACCGCGCGTTTCTACTACGAGACCTTGAGCTTGCCACAGCTGTTCAGTCAGTGGTTCCAGATCACCACGTTGCACTACTGGATCCTCAACGTGCGCATGCGCGCGATGCCATTCAAGTACGGCAAGACGTACCAGCAGCGCTTGGTGGACCGTTTCTTCAAGGACATGGAGTTGCGCATGAGTCAGGAGTTGAAGATTCACCTGAACAGAATCATCGAGGGATACCTCAAGGACTACCACACACAGCTCTTGGGCTCGGTGCTTTCGTACGACGAGGGGTTGATGACCGACGACATTACGTTGGCAGCAGCCTTGTGGCGTAACGTGTTTTCGGGTGACCCGAATGCGGATATGCGCCACGTTGAGGCGTTGTTAGGTTACGTGAGACTGCAGTTGTATGTGTTGGACAAGATGTCGGACCGTGAGTTTGGTTTTGGTAAGTTCCGCTTCGTGCCTCCGAATGAGGTGGTGAAGCCGTTGACCAAGGCACAGGAGGCGGAGATTAGACAGGCTGCGAAGGAGGAGTTTGCGGGTTTGGACAAGCCGTCGCAGAGGAGTGTTTTGCTGTTGGATGAGTAAATTACAGCACAGCAAATTACAGCGCCGAAGGTGCTGTAATTGGCGAAGTCCCAGAATCAGCACCGAGGTGCAAAATCCCAGCACCGAAGGTGCTGTACAAAGAAATTACAGCAACCGTTGAAGAATCAGCACCGGAGGTGCTGTACAAAGAAATTACAGCAATCGTTGAAGAATCAGCACCTTCGGTGCTGTTTTTGCACCTTCGGTGCTGATTTGACGGTAGTTGAGATGACCTCGAAGATGGATCTTCGTGAATGTAGATAGATAAATAGTCAGAGATATGATACTAGAGAATAGTAGAGGGAGGACAACCGAAGGGAGTTGAATATTGAGGGTGTTGAGTATGAGTATTGAAGTGAATATTGAGATTGTTGAGTATGAGTATTGAAGTGAATATTGAGGTTGTTGAGTATGAGTATTGAAGTGAATATTGAGTGGCTTGAAGATGAGCTTCAAAAAAACTTCTAAGTGAGCTTTAAGAACTAAAGAACGATAGCGTTCTTAACCTGTATACTACTCGCACCTTCACTCCGAAATACTTCAAAGTCAGTGAACTTCAAACTACCTACTTCTACTACTCCCTTCTCTACAACCTTTTCCCGTCGCTTTGCGACATTCATGTATTCGGTTGGTCAACCCATTTAGAACGGATGTTCCACAATTGAAGATAATGCTTGCTAATGAAGTTTTGATGGTGATGAGAAGTCTGACGTAATGTTGGTCAGTTTAATGTCAGTCAAGTTGAATAAGGTGAAGGGATTCAAGAAAAGTTGCAATAAAGTCTCCTTCGGTCGACTTTATTGGCCGGTCGTCTTACTTAAGAAAAGTTATAGTAAAGTCTCCTTCGGAGACTTTATTGAGTCTCCCTTCGGTCGACTTTATTGCTCGCCTTTATTCTATAACTTCCCCTTTTCCTCCCTCCAATCACCCCCCTTGGTCCCCCTTATCATCACATTCATCACCGCAAAATCGTCTCCCTCAACCCCCAGCTTCTCCCCCAACACTATATCCTCCACAAAATGAAACCCAAACCTGTTGTAAATCGGAATGTTATCCTTGGAACTCGACTCCAAATACGAGATCGACTTCTCCATCGGGTCCACAAAGTGTTTGAACATCACATCAAACTGTTTCCTCGCATTTCCTTTTCCGCGTGCTCTTTCTGTGGATCCAATATACACCAACACAAAGACGTTTTTGTTAGCGAAACGCGCATCACTCTCGAGAATACGATCGCACGAGTCGTGCAACAACGGGAGCATTCCATAAAACACCTTCTGGCGACCTTCCTCGCCAAACATGTCCCAGACCTTACCGTATCCGGCCTCCAACATGTTGTTGAGCGAGTCCAAACCTTCCTCGGCGGACTTTGGTGTGGACCAGATTGCAACCGTTTCGAACCCTTCATTGGTCTCGCCAATACCTAAACATATGCCCTTCGCAATGTGCTGGTTCAAGTACGCCTCGTAGAGTTGGAGCTCGCACTTGCGTCTTTGCTCGCGGTCCGGAAAGTGGGAGGTGAGCAACTTGGCAAGGGCGTCATCCTGAAACGCATCAAGAAGACAGAGCGCAGCCTTTTTGGTATCGGCCTTGGTGAGGAACTTCATATTCCTGGCCTCGCAGTCGGCGCGAAGTCGTGCCTCCAGGTAGGGAGGAGTCACGCGTGGATTTGGAAGATTGAACGTAGTGGTAGTGGCAAGAGACATTGGCCTTTCAAAATGCGGGACATGCTGCATTTATATCTTCTGGGCGGATCGAGATGTAGCCGCCGGGCGCAAGTGTGTGCCAAATCGGGAAACGCAGCGGAAACACAAGGAGTGCGAGGAGGATGTAAACGTGGGCGAAAGGAGGTGGTTGGGTAGGAGATGGGATGAGTAGGAGGTGGTTTGAGCAGGAGATGGGCTGAGTGGGTGTTGGAGAGAGGGTTTGGGTTATTTGTGGGGAGGGTATGGGAGGTGATTTTGATAAGGACAAAATAGATAAAGAATAGTGATAATGGTGGTGGTGTAGTAATTCAGGTCAGGTGATGTATGGGTATGCTTGTGATGTTTGTAAGAAGTATACCAGTAAAAAGTATTCCAGTAATGTGTATTCAGATAATGTGTATTCAGATAATGTGTATTCAGGTATGGTATTCTGGGAATGCACTCTCATTATTTGCAGCTTTGAAAAATAGTGAGAATGGTAATTTTGTTTTAGGGAGATCAGCAGCACCGAAGGTGCAAAAAAAACAGCACCGAAGGTGCTGTTTACAAAGAAATTACAGCACCGAAGGTGCTGTAATGATACAATATAGTTCATAGTTTGAGAATAATTGATTCACAGAATCATCATTTAATAGAGTATCATAGTTTTGGAAGGTTTGCATACCATTCATTTACCATCGTTTTGAGATACGATTAACAGTTTCATCATACCTTTATGATGACTTTACCAGTTTTATCATAAAATTATTATGCCTTTATCAGGTTTAATGGATTTATTATGGCTTTATCAGCTCTGTCATAAATTTATAGCTTTTTCAGTTTTGTCATAAATTTATAGCTTCTTCACTTTTATCTATAGCTTTTTCACTTTTATCACTTCCTTTCACTTTTTTATCACCTTTTATCTTCACTTTTTTATCCTTTACCTCTTTTACACCATGTTCAGCTCCCTACTACCAAAACCAAAACACAGCACATACTCCAACCCCCCCTCGTTCACCAAACAAGTCATCCATACCATAACTAACAACCCCCAAACAACCGTGGAAACTAACCCCACATCGCTCGTGCTCAACTCCGATGGCAGCGTCAACATCGCCAAAACACTCAAGGGCGATGTCCCCAGCTCGCTAGCAGATACCATCCCGCTCAAGAAGCGCTTCCCGAACTTGGTTCACCACTTTCCACGTGAAAACGTCGACAACAGTGCGACTCTCCAGGCTACTCTAGAGGAAACCCGGCAGTTGATCAACAACATCCTCTCGCCACAGATCGAAAAACAAGACGTTTCCTACGTCAACTACACCACAAGCAGCATCCTGCAACCGCAGACGAGAACCATCCAGATACGAACGTACCAAGAAGACCCCATGCTTCCGCCGAAGTTCAAGCTCCGTAAGAACAGACACGAGCAGCCAGCACCTCCACCCCCGGTGTTGAAGGACAACAAGGAGAAGAAGATCACCAAGGAGGAGCGCGAGAAGTGGAGGATCCCTGCGGCAGTCTCGAACTGGAAGAACAACCAGGGGTTCACCATCGCGTTGGACAAACGTATTGGTGCTAATGAGCAGGCTCTGGCCCCAGAGGTCAACGTGGAGAAATTTGCGGATTTGCTGAGCGCGTTGGAGCTGGCAGAGAAGGTCGCGCGCAAGGAGTTGATA
Source organism: Kodamaea leandrae (assembly GCA_030564445.1). Classification (NCBI taxonomy): domain Eukaryota; kingdom Fungi; phylum Ascomycota; class Pichiomycetes; order Serinales; family Debaryomycetaceae; genus Kodamaea; species Kodamaea leandrae. The sequence continues at coordinate 415,871 of JAJLUV010000001.1, read as the reverse complement.
GAGCGCCAGGACAAGGAGGTGAAGAGGTTGGAGATGGAGAAGCGGGAAAGAGATGAGGAGTTGAGGGAGTTGTCGAGAGTGACAAGAAATGAGAGAAAGAGGAGGAGAGAATAGGGAGAGAATAGAAAGTGAGAGAAGAAGAGAATATTAATAGATTAATAGAAGGATAATAATAGGTTAGTATACGATTTGTATGATGAAGATCACTCATAGTATCTAAATCTAGATCATAATTAGATCACCTGAAAGTTCATTTTATCTATTCATAATCTAGACTTAATCGTATCTAAATCTTTACTTATTTCATAGTACCTCTAATTTCTATCTCTACAATTCCATAATACATGTCTATACTTACATCTATGCTCATATATCCAGCCCATTCGACTGTTGTGTTGAGTTGGAGTTGTCGGTGGTTGCTTTTAACTTGCTTTTTGAATTCCTTTTGATTTCCTCTTCAGACCGTTTTACTTCCCCTTCTTCTCTTCCCCCCTACTTCCTCTTCCTCTTTCCCCTACTTCCTCTTCTTTGGCTTATCACCACCCTCATACAAACTCCTATCAAACTCCTCCATCGCAGACGAGTTCACCCACTCAACCACCCGTTGCAACTCACGGTCCTGTCTCTTTTCCACCACCGCCTTCTCCAACTCCGCGCAAAGCTCGCTGCGCTCCTCGGACGTGCCGCTTTCGTACACCTCTTCGAAGCTGTCGATTGCAGGCTTCGGTGGTGTCAGTCCTTTACTCCGCAACCCACGTCTTGTTGTTATCACATCGTCTTCCGACTCATCCTGTACCTCCACCTCGTTCTTCATCTTTTCCTTCAACTTGACCAACTGCTCCTTGACCTTGACCTCGTCCTCCGGAAGCTCGTCCAAAAAGAGCGCCTTGCGACGTGCTTCCATGCTTGCGACCATCACGTCCTTCACCTGGTTCAACTCCTTGAGCAACATCGACTCACGCTTACCCCATGGGTTGAGCCACTGGAGTAACTTGTCAACCTCCGAGGGCTCATCGTAGTACCTCCACGACGTGTTGTGCACGAGCGGGTCTGGGTGCTCCTCAATCATCTTGCGCTGCATTGGTGAAAGCAGCGCGAGAAGTGCTGCAGTCGCTAACGACCCATGCTTGGTAATCACAAGCGAGGTAGGGTTCTCCCCGTTAACTCCATCTTCACCCTTGAAACCCGGCTCAACCTTGACTTGCTTTCCTTGATCCACAATGTGAACTTCATCCCCCACAAACCTCAACCGGTGAATGTCCTCCACCGTGCGCTTGAACTGCAGCGGGAGTTTGTCGAAGTTCATCACCTTCTTCTGTGGCACAATGCCTTCGGATTTGCTCTTTCCATTCAACACCGGCTCATCTCCCTTGTCAATCTGGCTCATGAACCGTTCTGACTCCTCCACACTCGATCCCAAATGTATAACCACATCAGAATCACTAGGTCCTTGTACCCATAATCTGCCCATCAAGTAGGTCTCGTTGAGAACCTCATCCTCAGCGTCTTCGCCGGCATCTTCTTCCTCTTCCTCTTCCTTTTCGTCGTCGCCATCCTCAGACGTCCCGCCAAAGAATGTGGGCAATCCGTTGTTTTCAAACCACCAGTACCGGTTGAACAACCGGTCCTTACCGAGTAACTTCACACGCTGACAGTCCAACTCCACCAAACGCCGCTCGATAACACGCTTCTCTTTCTTGAGCTGCTCAATCTTGACCAATGCCGCGTACCGCTGTTCAAACGCTTCCTTGAACTCTGGTTTTGCAGTTGCGGTTTCAGTCTCCTCGGGAGTCATCTCCACAGCCTTGAAGTTTAGACGAGGGCGGCGCACAACCAGGTCATCGGTGGTTCCGTTGACAATGTCGTGAAGGAGAACGTTGTTCTTCTGCGCTTTCTCAAGCTGAACCTTGTAGTCCTTGATGTTGTCTAATCGCTGCCTGCGCAAAGAGGCACTCTGTTCCAAACAATCATCAATGTGCCCATGAACAACATCTCCTCCCAGAAGAAGGTCAACCAATACACCCATCACCTGGATCTTCAAATCGATGTCCATCTCCTCGTAAAACTGCTCGAGAACAGTGGCTGGAGTGGCCGCGAGCGCTTTGGGGGCTAATACGCCATATGCAGAATCAACAATATCTTTATACTTGGGGATCCCCTCCACCATACTGAGCACTCCAAGTACACAGCATTGCCAGTTTCCATCCTTGAAGTTGCGCTTACGCACACGTTCGTGCCATGGAATGTTACGGTAGTTCATAACTGCATGCGCGTTGTGGTGGTCCTCTTTCTCGTCCTCATCCACTTTCTCGTTTTCATTTTCGTCCACCTTCTCGTCCTCCTCATCTTCCTCATCCTCCTTGTCCTCGCCCTTCTCTGGAACTTCCACCATTAGCCCGAAAACCTCATCGTTTTCTCTGCATATGTTGGCCTCCTGCTTGGTGGGCATCTCGTTGGACACCATCGCTCCAAGAAGCGCGCACCACATCTCATCGAGCAACTCACACCGTCCAATGTCGTTGTATTGGTCAAGGCTCCAGCCCATCGCAAACATATAGTCGTCAAAAGTAAAGGTGTCGAGTTTCAATACTTTATGATAAACATTGAGAAATACCCACAGCTGGAGCGCACGCCCCACCAGAGCAACATGGCTATGCGAGAGACGTGCTATATCGTCCTGTAACTCAGTCTTGCTGCTCACCGCATCCTCATCTTCGAGTTCCTCCTTATACTCCTGGACCAAGTGCTCGTTCCACAGCCTGGCGTTTTCCGGGAGTGCAAGAGGGTGTGGAAGTGGCTTTGCACGTTGTATATCGAAACGAATCGCAGTGTCTTCATCCACACGATTCTTCAGCGGCTGGAACAGCAGCTCAGTAATGCTGGCGGGGTTGAGCTCATATTGGTACTTGACAGGCTCAGGAATGTGGTGTGGTGGGAACTCCATGCGAATAGGTTCGAGCAGTTGAGCGAAATTCGCCAGTGATGGGAGTAGAATTTCCCGTATTGGTTTGGTTTCCTTGTCATCTTCTTCTTTGACTCTTCTCTTTGGTTTTGGTCTGTCGTCATCGTCATCGTCATCATCCTCCTTCTTACGCTTTGGATCAATGAACTTGATCTCACCATTGGGCGTCAGGCTCTCGAAGTGCTTCAAATCATCCGGATACTCCTGAGGAATACGATACTTCTTGGCGTACTTCTCCTTCACCACCCACGGTGCACCCACTTTGGTCGACCGCGACATGGTCAACTTGATGAATGTCTTGATCAACCACTTGTTGAAGTGATTCCGGTCCCGCAGGATCTTTTCCGGCGTCACAATGAGCAGCTGGACGTCGCTGAGTCGCACAACAAGATACTTGGTGGTGATGCTATCCAGATGTGTATACTGGACCTTTTCGCGAATGGTAGCACGTTGCTTGGTGTGGGTGTCAGCCAGTTCTTCTGGTCCAGGAGTCCCGGAAAGTGGCGTTGCTCCCGGCGGGACCAGCGGGGTCGCCGATGCGACGTGGTCGCCGAGGTTCTTTATGTATATAGTCTCTCCTGGAAAGTACTCGTTTTTGAACACCAGGTAAACCTTATCCACCAATAGATCCAAACGAGTGATGCGGTTGAATTGCAAAAAGCGCAAGATGTGCTCGCGGAGAGCCTCAGGACAGTTGCGCTCCACATCCACGATCTCTTTCTCCTCACTCTGGAGAGCTTCGAAGTAGGTGAGGCACGAGTTACCTGTAATTTCACACACAAACTTGGGTGTCTTGTAGTAGTCCATCCGCGCGAGATATTCCTCATAGGTGAGAAACCATTCGCGTGTCGCCGGTATCACGTACACTTGCGTGCTGGGATCAACAGGAAGTGGCGGCGGCTTCACAAACGATACCTGCTTTCTCTTGTACAACACCATTGTTGTGTTTTTCGTGGAAAAATCAATCTGGTATATTTGCAGTCGAGTCACGTGAAGAAGATGAGATAAAGGAGGAATAGAGAGCTTTATAAATGGAATCGGTAGTAATCTTGCAACCTTGCAATCTCTTGTAATCTTAATCTCTTAATTGGAATCTCTTGTATTGCAATCTCTTATACTTGCAGTCTCTTGCAGTCTCTTATACTTGTACTATAATCTCTACTATCCCGGGAAAATTGCCAAATATACCTTAAAAATGCTCGGATTTGGTTTAGCCTCGGATACACAATGACATGGAAAACAGCCGGGATGTAAGCTACCGACGTAGTTGTCGCTTAGGAAGATCTACAGGCTATTGTGGATGTCGTCCTTGGCAGTAATTACAGATCATGCGTACATCTGTCTTCTGGCTGCAAACCTTTCCAAATTGGGCAATGAAGATTGAGAGAAATATAACCAGCCAAAATGTCAGTTATTCACAGAGTATAGAAGAATGGCAAGAATGGTATGAGAAATGATGAGCATTGCTGGAGTGTGGATGTCCTATAGTATTGTGGTAGTGTTGTAGTGTAGCTGCTGTATACTTCTGTAGTAGTTTGCCGTATACTATTGTTGTAGAGATCTTATAGAAGCATCTACCATTTTCTCACCTACAAATTACCAGCTTCACTTTATTCCCATTTCACGACCAACCTGTAAACTACACCATTATATCACTTCTTCTTACACCTGTTGTATTTATCTATCTCTTGCAATTCATCTCTGTCATTGTCATCACTTGTCATATCTTTTGTACCCGTAGATATCTCGGTAGTTAAAAAATCCCCCACTTCTGGCAGGTCTGGAAAACCCACTGGAATGCCTTGTTTGGAGCAACCTCCACCAGCTTGTCCTCATCCACAAACAGGTTAAACACCAACTCCTCGTCGGTGACACGCTTGCTTGGGCTCAATCCCTGGAAGGTTGAAAAGAGACGTGCCATGATGGCTTGCTTGTACGACAACGACAAATTTGGGTTGACCAAAGCAGTGGACTCCTTCGACTCGCGTTCCTTTCTCTCCTTGCGCTGCTCCATGTAGTCTGGCAGATCGGAAATCACACCGTACTCACGAAGACGGAACGACCGTCCAACACGCCACAAGTAGTCAAACTGCGAACCAGTGTTCACAGTCCACAGGAATAAACTCATGTTCTGCAGCTTCAAAAGTGGCATAAACTCGGTTAGGAACCCGGGCGTCCATGTGGTGAGGTAGAGAAGCGAGACTCCGGTGACCTTGTGCTTGAACTCGACCTTGTCCTTATCCAGGAGGCGCGACTTCAAGTCATTGAGGTAGTTGTCAATGTATAAGTTGTAGTTAATGTAGTGTACAGAGTCGTGCCAGTCCAAACCGATGTGGATGACGTCAAATTGGTTATATCCGAGCCAATTGCGTTGTCCATCGAAAATAGTCTTAAAGTACTCATCCTGGTTCAAGTACTTGATCACCTTCAAGTCCCAGATTCCGAACTGGATACGTGGGAACCACCACGAGATATCCTTGTTAATAGCAAGGAGGTCTTTGATGATGAGTTTCACTACCTTCGAAGGGTTTGGTCTCTTAATGTCCAACATCAAACGGAGATCATCACGTCCGTCAGTCTGCTTGACAAACCATTGCAAAACACTGGAAAAAGTGTGAAGTGGTTCGCCACTCTCACGTTCCTTCAAATGCTCCAAAGTTCCATGGTAGTTGGTATCCACAATCTTATACGCGGTCTCATTACCCTGCTGATCCACAAAAATACGGGCAGTCAGACCGTCATGCGAAATCACCACGACGTTGTCTTTCAGGACCCACACGTCAGTTTCTATCACGGTTGCTCCGGACTCGAAACATTTGCCGAAACCAAGAAGGGTATTCTCTGGATACTTTGCCTTGAAGCCTCTGTGGCCTCCAATGAGTGGTGATGAGGTCATGAATCTATTGAAATGTAGGAGTGCTGTGGTAGCTCGTCTAATTGTTAAAGCTTTTCTAAACGTTGTAGCTTTAATGGACTTTCCTGTTTATATATGCCCACGTTGTTTCAAGTAGTTACGCATTTGCTGCAAATATACAATATATATAGGGACCACGAGTTGTGGATCCCAAAAGAAACGACATGCAAATTTTTTTGTGCGGAGTCTTTCTTTTTCCACCAGGGCTTACCGTGACGGAGTGGGCGGAAAATCCAACCTTGTGGCACTTTCGAGGAGATCGCTCGCGTGCCATCACGTTTGGACACAATGTCCAGCCTTTTGCACGCCCGTCATGACCATACCCCACAGTTCGCGATGGCCACAAAATTCCCTGCACGTGAACATGGCACGTGTATGTCTTCCGACCGGCCGTTAACCCGGCACGTGATGAGAGAAGAGAAGAGTAGGATGTTAGAGAGGGGGAGGAGAGAAAGGTGAGGAGAAAGGTGAGGAGAGAAAGGGGAAGGTAACGTAAGAGATGGTTGAAATAGTGCAATTAGAGGTGCAATTATTCACAGGGTCTTTTACACAAATACATAATAGTTTAAAAATGCACAATGACGAAGTGGAAGATGTGGTTTTTTAGGTGGTAATTCTGGAATTGAAGAAATCACGACAAGTGGAAGAATTACCTAAAGCTGAAGTTGAGAATTGAGTCAATTCAAGTTGACTAAATCGCAGTTGAATTAACTCAACTCAAGTTGACTAAATCGCAGTTGAATTAACTCAACTCAAGTTGACTAAATCGCAGTTGAATTAACTCAACTCAAGTTGACTAAATCGCAGTTGAATTAACAAAATCGCTCAATCTAAATCGCTCATGAATTAACTAAATCGCTCATCTTGAGAATTATCGCTCACGTTGAGAATTACCGATCATGTTGAAAATTATCGCTCGTTGCTCAGCAATTGACACCTTTCATGTACTCTGGAATCTTGTAGAATAAATTTTTCAACCTATTCCATCGGCAGAATTTAACCGATTTCCGGTACCGACGTATTTTCACGTTCTTTTGGATTCTCCCACACTTTTCTTTTTTCCCAATTGGTCTAGCTGCAAATTGGACAACCAATTTCAGTAGTCAAATATGGTGATTGACTGAAACAATAACCTCATATGACTTAATATCGAACTCTGTAAAACTCTGTTAATTCATAAAACTCTGTTAATCCATAAAACTCTGTTAATCCATAAAACTCTGTTAATCCATAAAACTCTGTTAATCCATAAAACTCATCCCATTAAAATCTGTCAATCCCTTTTTTGATCACTCTTACCATCTACTTCTAATCAACTACACATCTACTTCTTTTAACCTTCTCTCTATTCTCCCTATACTTTTCTTCTACAACTTCCCCCTGCTTAACCCCTGGTCAACAACCAACTTGATCAAGTGGTAGGCAATCGACGCAGGGAACGGAATCAAAATGCCCTCCTCGTTGAACCCCTCCGTCTGCTCCTCTCCATACACCAACTTCTTCACAAAATCAATGTCGAACCAGCGCGCATCGCTCAACTCCTTATCGTGTCCCAAATGCACCACCTCGTTCTCACCGTTGAACTCGACCTCGGCCACACATCCAATCATCAAGTTTCCGGGGAACGGCCATGGTTGTGTCATAACCAAGCTAATCTTCGAGCACTTGACTCCGGTCTCCTCCCAGATCTCACGCTTGGTCGCAACCTCGACGGTCTCCGACGGTTCCATGAACCCGGCGGTGCACGCGTACATTTTAGTTCCACCATGGCGTTTCGACAACGAGAGCAAAATCTTGGTGCGGTCGACGTCTGTCACTGCGGTGATCACCACCGCATCCGTGCGTGGGAACGAAACATTCAGAACCCTCGCAGACTTGACTGGGCAATCCTCCTTCTTGTCGTTCAAACAGTAGAGCTTTCCACCAGCATGGATGGGGATAACCTTGGAGCCACACCCTGGACAAAAACGGTTGCGGGAGATCCAATCAAAGAACATCAGAGCATGTGAGTACAACGCACCCTCATCCTTCTCAAATCCAAGTGTGTGCTTTCTCGACGTGGTGAAGAAAAGGCCGTTTTCCACAAACAGTTTGTCGGGATTGAGTCCCAGCTCCTTGACGAAATAGCGTTGAATCTTATCTGCCCACTCAGGACTATCCGTCACATCCACCGCGTAGTATGGAATGCCCTGGTAACGGCCCTGGAAGTCCAAGTAGCGCTCGTCTGAGCTGCCAACGTCGTCAAACTTCAAGCTCTTGAGGTTGAGGCCAACACTTTCGTCACGCAACCCCAAGAAAAGAAGAACTGGCTTACCTTTTGCACGAAGGTCCGCACTGTGGTCGCGGTTGTCGTCGCTCCATGATTCGATGGCCTCGGTCCACCCGTCAATGTTGTGCAATCCGGATTTCACCTCGACATCTGCGGTGATTTGGTTGTCGCCGTTGCTCAAGAAGATAAGACGGCCCAGTTTGGCATGCTTGTAGACAAGTGGGTTGTTGCCACTAAAAAAGATGAATCGGGCACTTGGGTGTAGAACAGAATCACGGACAAAGTCCAGGTCCTCACGGAGGAACGAAATTCTGTTGACAACCTCGGTTCCAAAGTAGATGTCGGTTGGATCAGTCATCTTGATAAGAAAAAAGGCAATCAAGTTGAAATTTGAACAAAACGAAAACTGAATGGATACAGATACCCAAAAAAAGATGATGAAATCTATGGAAGAACAATGTGACTATCATGGATCTCATAAAACCTCACGAAACTTCATGAAACCTCATAAAACCTCAAGAAACCTCTAGAAATAATGAATACTTCAACAGTATCACATGATATTATTAGTAATACTCTACATTTTCCTTTATACATGTCTATTACTGCCTGTTTGTTAGTAAGTCCAATCCACATCAGATATCTTAGATTTCTCTTCAATAGTATTCAGAAGTCTAACGTCTGAAAATCTTTTTTGATCATCATTATGGTAAAGTACATACCGTTTGCTTTGTACAAGTGTTTGTCTGTTTGTTAGTAAGTCCCGGAAAATCATGTCAGATATCTTAGATGTCTCTTCAATATATTTCAGAAGTCTAACGTCTGAAAATCTTTTTTAATCATCACTCATGAGGAAGGTACGTACGGTGTTCCAAAACTAGAAAGGTGTTCCCGAAAGGTGTTCTGGTGTTCTGAAAAAGTCGTTTTATGTAAAATTCATTCAATTCTCTTCCCTGTTGTTTTTCTTGCTCAATCGCTCTGTTGGTTAGTAAGTTCCACCATGTCAGCTATCTTAGATCTCTCTTCAATATGAATCAGAAGTCTAACGTCTGAAAATCTTTTTTGTTCGTCATTCATGGGGTACATACCGAAATGATCAGATCCTGTTGATTTTTGTTCATTCATCTTTTGACCTTGAAACTCGTGATATTCCTGTGGAAATCTTTTGATCTCCTATGTTCCTTCAATCTCCAATATTCCTCCAATTCCTCCCTGATCTATTTCTCCCATTTGTTCCCTCACATCACTGTATACCCCTTCTTCACAGCATTCTTCAACCCCTTCACCCACGAGTTCTTCATCTTCTTCTCCACCAACACATACACCGTTCCACTCTGTCCCATACGAGCAGTACGCCCGCACCGGTGCATCAAGTCGCTGGAGTTCCTCGGTAAGTCGTACATCACCACATTCTTCACTCCATTGAAATCAACTCCGCGCGCCAACAAGTCTGTCGTCACCAAAACCTTGATCTTGGACTCGCCAGCTGCTTGCGCTGGCTCCACAAATGGCCGGATCCGCTCACGACGCTCCTCAATAGTGTTGTTTCCGGTCATCGTCACGATATCCTCGGCCTTGTGCCCAAACTCAGAAACAAGCTTCTTCGCCAAAGGCTCCACACTGTCGGCCAGGTTCACAAACACAATGATGCGCTTCACAAGACCCGGCTCAGACCCGTCGTGGAAGATGGCGTAGATCGCCTGCGCCAAGCACTTGTCCTTGCTACCGTTGAACGGAGGGAGGTTGGTGTTGATGGTCTTCATGCGGATTCCACGGGGAAGTTTGTGAGCCAGCTTGGTGTGTACGTTGATCACATCGCCTGGAATGAGCGTCTTGAGCGTGGCGGCGTACGCCTTAGTCACGGTAGCAGAGCACAAGATCACATCAGTCAACAGACGCATGTTGCGTAAGCAGATCTCCGATTGCTTCAAGAATTTATCATGGAGGAGAGTGTCAGCCTCATCGAAGACAGCGTACTTTGTCGCGGCGAAGTGGCGGAAAGGCCGCTCGATCTTGTCCAATTTCGCCAAGCTCGCGAGCTTGAACGGCGTTGTGACCAACACGTCAATGCGTCCGTTATTTTTGAGGTAGTTGAAAAGTTCAACGTGTGACGTTCCAGTGGCCCATTTAAAACAGCGCATATTGAGACTTGGTTCATGGGCCATATACGTGCGGTAGTGTCCTTTCACGCCATTGAGCACGTCGGCCATCTCGTACTTGTTTGCGCGCGAAATCACATCGTGGATCTGGTCGATCATCTCAACAGTGGGCACAAGCACCACCGAGCGCACATTTGGCGCCTTGCGCAGCGCCTCGAGCTTCGCAGCGCCCTGCTCAAAGAGCTCCACGTCGTCCTCCTTCAACTTCGACAAGATGGTGGCTAGAAACGTCCACGTTTTTCCAGAGCCCGTCTCGGAGGCCAAGTTGAACACCTTCATCCGCAGTTTTTCATTGGACTTGGCGAGACTGTAGATGGCTTCAGGCGAGTTGGCAGCCTTGTTGTTAACCTTCATCTTGTTGGCATTACGCGGTGCTGCCATTTTGCGAATGCCCGCCTTTTGGGCCTCGGTCGGCACGATTTTCAACTCGGACTTGTCTTTGATGTAGGTGCTCCGCAACACATACAGTTCGCGGATCTCCTCAATCATCGCATGCCTCACACTTGGAAAGATGCGGAGCTCGTCAAAGTCAGACACGCCGTTCACGGCCGCCTCAGACATCGCGATGTCTTTCTTGTGAAGCGGCTCCATCTTGGAAAAGCCCAACGGGCCCTGCAAAGTGGAGGTTGTTTTGGAGCGAGCAAACGTGAGACATTTTGAGTTGGTGATTGTGGGGTTGAATTTGGATGAGGAGTTGAGTAGAGATGAGTTGGTTGTGAGTATAGATTTGTTGGTTGTGAGTATAGATGAGTTGCTTGTGAGTATAGATGATTTGGTTGTGTTGAGTATAGATGAGGTTGTAGATGATTTAATCAATATGGAACACATCTGAATAAACCTCTTCTGTATCAGACTCCTTTGCATAGGATACCTCTGTATATTCCCCTCTATGGATATCCTCTGTAACAATACCCTCATATCCAAACCTTTACTGGATCCACCAATTCCCATGGCGTCTCATCATTTTTTTTTCAAGAATCTTTTCGCAAATTTTCATCGACATGTTGAGATTGGCCGCCAGATTGGACTCGTTGAAGTTGGCACAGCGCACGGTTGTGGCCACCAGAAGCGTGTCGTCGTCGCAAGTGCTCCGCGCCGCGGCTGTGAAGCCTGCCAAAAAGAAAAAGGTCCAGTTCAAACCTGGTGCAGCAGGCAAGGCCGAAAGAACCAAACCAAAGAAGGGTGGTATGACCCACTTGCCATTCAAGGACGCCGTTGGACACTTGAAGCTCCACAGACAGGCACACAGCGTTGAGAAGGTGCCCAAGTTGGCGCTCGCTGATGTTGGAAAACTCGCGGGAACAGTGACCCGTTACAGTGCACACAACTACAAGGCGTTGAGATCGATAGGCGACTTCAACAAGTTACAGCACCTCGAATTGTTCAAGAAGCCCGTGGCTTTGGTGTCGCACAACACACAGGCGGTGGCCGACAAGTTTGTGTCGCGCCTCCACTCTGCGGAATCGAAGGATAACCGTATTTGTCTCGTGGGAGAAAAGGGTGTGGGTAAGTCCACTGTGGTTACACAGGCACATTCGATGGCACTTGAGAAGCCAGTGGTGCTTTTGCACATGCCGGAGGGACGCAAGCTCGTGGATGGTTCTAACGACTACTTGTACAATGCTACCCTTGAGAAGTACCAACAGCCAATGTTGACCAAGAGATGGCTCACCAAGATCCGTAAGCTCAACGCTGCGACTTTCCGCCAGATGCCTTTGAGCAGAGACATCACGTTCCTGTTCAACAGAACGACGTTTGCATTGAAGAAGGGCGAGAACACCTTGCTCGAGTACTTGGAGCAGAACAACGATTTCTCCAAGTTTTCGCCAACCAGAAGCTTCCAGTTCTTCATTGAGGAGTTGCAGCACCACGCCGCCAAGTTCCCAGTGGTGGTGTCGATGGACAACGCCAACTCGTTCATTGACTCGCACATCACCAAGTACAGAAACACCGAGTTTGTTCCTCTCAGATCCACCCAGTTTGAGTTGGCGGACTTCTTCTTGCGTGTTTTCGGCGGTGACTTGAGCTTCGCCAAGGGTGGTGTGTTGTTGTCGACCACCACCGACAAGGAGGCCGGATCGACGCTCGACGTGGCCGTGGGATTGCAGGAGTACGACCCATACATGAACAAGGACATCTTTGACATCGAGGTCGCCAACAAGTTGCGTGCTAACGGACCAATGGAGGTTTTGGAGGTGACCAAGTTCACCAAGGACGAGGCGCGCAGCATGTTGAAGTTCTACGAGGACGCGGGAGTGATGTTCACCAAGCCATACATCACCAAGAAGGTGCACAAGTCGTCGCTGGAGTTGCTTCAGGAGCAGGCTCGCGGTGCGCAGGAGGAGGCTGAGGAGGGTCTTTTTGAGACCGCGGTGGAGAATCATTATTCTGTGCTGGGCGGAAACCCGGCTTACTTGTTGAAGGCTGTTTCTTTTACGTATTAGTGTATATAGAGGGTAGTAGGGCAGACGAGAGTAGGAATATATGAGAAGAATAAGAGAGTAGAGGAGAAGAGAGGAGGAAGAGAATATGAAGAGTATGGCTATCAAGAATACAGAGTGAATAGGAATACAAAGTGAAGAGAAGAGATATTAAGAGAGTGAAGAGGAAATATCAAGAATACAGAGGGAATAGGAATACAAAGTGAAGAGAAGAGATATTAAGAGAGTGAAAAGAGGAAATGTCAAGAATACAGGGTATGAATAGTAGAAATATTAAGAATAGAGAGTGTTTAAGGATAGATAAATTGTAATTGTGCATTTTTAATGAAATTTGCGATGTTTTTCGCAGCCATTATAGTAAGATCACTTAACTTATACCGATGAATAATTGTTAAATATGGATCAGATTGCCGAGTCCACCAATAAGTCATCTAAACCTCTTGTCTAAAAATCTTCTCTTCAATAGAGTCTATCCTTCTGTTCAATATACTCTTTTCAATAGTGCCTACACTTCTGCTCAATAGTGTCATCTCTTCTCTTCAATACTATCTACTCTTCAATACTATCTACTCTTCAACTCTTTCTCAATAAACTCTTCTCTTGAATACTATCTACTCTCCTCTCGTCATATCCCCTTGTCATCTCTTCTTCTATGTAAACAAAGTATCCTCCTCTCTCAAGTACTCACCAATATCACTCTGTCTGAACGCAACAATTCCAGTGGGCTGCAAGTTTCTGGCCTCACTGGTGGACTTGGAAGACACTCCAAAGCCCAAAGGAACGTCCTGCATGGAGTATACTATCACACCCGCATGCTCTGGGATGTCGTCAGACATTCTGCCGATGTGGGCCTTCAACACATGGTTACCGTAAAGGAACGGCATCTCACCGTTCTGCTTGATCCATATCTTGAACTTGGCGTGCTGCGCGAGGTACAGCAATGACGTTATGTGCAATCTGAACTTACCGGTCTTGGTGAACTTTCCAAAGCAGGTACCCACCGACATCAACTGCGTTCTCAGCACAGACGTGGCGAAACGTGCAACCTGGTCGGGGATGTAGTAGACACGGTCCTTCTGCAAACGGAACACGTGTGGGTTGGTTGGGTTGTCGATGAGGAACGAGATGTTTCTACCAATGTAGTTGGCCAACTTCTCGAACACAACCTTGGTTTCTTCTTCGGTCAACGGTCTCATAGATAGGGTAAAGGTGTAACTGTTGATTAGCGAGTGGTTGAATAGTGTCTAAGCAAACGAGTATTTGTCAAAGGAGTATTTGTCAAACTATTTGTCAAACTATTTGTCTATGCAATCGTGTAGCTTTCTCTTCCCGATATTCAATATCTTTTCTGATATATTTGCGATGAGGTGAAAAAATCCCGAAAAATCAAATGTCAGACACCGAAAACATCGTAGCCGATGAACAGCCTAATCAAGTGGTGGAGGCTGTTGAAGGTGGTTCCAAGCCCGACTCCAAGCGTAAGCTCAGTGAGCGCAGCCAGAAGAACAAGAGACAGAGGAAGGAACACACGATTACGTAGGTATGTCCAGCCGTTCCATGACCATCTCAGCTACTAACCAACAGTGAATACACGCCACGTGTAGACGAAAACGGTGTGCCGTTGCCCAAATCCGAGCGCAGGCCAAAGAAGAAGGTCGCGTGTTTGATTGGATACTGTGGAACTGGTTACAATGGTATGCAGTTGCAGCCCAAGCCTGAGATCAAGACCATCGAAGGTGAGCTCTTTGCAGCCTTTGCGCGTGCCGGGGCAATTTCACCAGAAAACGCCGATGACATCAAGAAGAACGGCTTCATGAGATGCGCACGTACCGACAAGGGAGTCCATGCTGCTGGAAATGTTGTTTCGCTCAAGATGATCATTGAGGATTCCGATATTGTGCAAAAGATCAACGCTGAATTGCCCGAGCAGATTCGTATTTGGGGCATCCAGAGAAGTTCTAAGAACTTTGACTGCCGTAAGATGTGCTCGTCGAGAATCTACGAGTACCTTCTCCCAACATACACGCTTCTCCCACCAAAGCCCAAGACGGTGTTGAGCAACTTGATCGATGAGAAGGACCGCGAGCACCCAGGCATTCGCAGAGACGACGAGGAGGGCCGCAAGTGGTGGGAGGAAACCAAGAAGGCGGTTCTGGAGGAAAGCGGACTCACGCAAGAGGAAATCGAGCGCATCGAGACCGTTTTGCAGGACCCCAACACCACCAACTCCAGCATTAAGACCTACGATGAAAATGGCGACATCACCGAAATGGGCAAGATCATGCGTGCCTACAAGAATGTCGAGAACCTGAGAAGACGTGCGTATAAGGTCAGCAAGGAGCGTCTTGAACTCTTGCGTGAGGCCATGAAGATGTACGAGGGTTCCAACAACTTCCACAACTTCACCTTGGGCAAGCCATTCAAGGACCCTTCTGCTATGAGATACATGAAGGGGACGTCTGTTTCGGAGCCATTTGTGATTGAGGGCACTGAATGGGTGTCGATCCATATCCATGGCCAGTCGTTCATGTTGCACCAGATCCGTAAGATGATTGCCATGGCCACGCTTGTCATCAGAACTGGGTGCCCATTGGACCGTATCCGTGACTGCTTTGGCCCAACCAAGATCAACATTCCAAAGGCCCCTGCCTTGGGACTTCTTCTCGAAAACCCGGTGTATGAGAGCTACAACGAGACGTTGGCCAAGTTGGACTACGCTCCAATCGACTTCACCAAGTACGCCACAGAGATCGATGCGTTCAAGAAGAAGTTCATCTACGACAAGATCTACGCCGAGGAGTTGAAGGAGAACTCGTTCTACAGCTTTTTTGGCTTCTTGGACAGCTTGAACGCCAGCCAGGCTGAGGAGGAGGCTGCAAAGTCTGGCCACAAGCATATTTTTGACTTTTTGGGAGCCATCTTTGATTCTGGTTTGGATGAGGCAGGAAGGGTCAGAGAGAAGGAAAGCGGAAAGAAGGAGAAGGAAAGTGAGAAGCTTCCACAGTTTGACAATTGTGATTAGAGAATAGAGAGTAAATTGAATGGGGTAGACTGAGATTAGTAAATTGAATGGGTAGACAAGATTAGTAGATTGACAAAGATGGGTAGAATAGATTGGTGATTTAAAGATTGGGTAGACTGAAATAAGTAAATTAATGATTAGTTAGGATGAATAATAGTAAATCGACAAAGGGTAGGCTGAAATTGACAAAGATTAGTTAGGATGAATACTAGTAAATCGACAAAGATTCAGGTAAATGGTGAAGTAAAGGTTTAAGTAAATTGGCTAAAATTTAGGCAAGTGGAAATTGCCTAAGGTTTAGGAAAATCGACTTTAACCATGTACCAAGATTTAAGTAAGGGACTAAACAAGATTCAAGGGAAGCAAAGTTCGACTAAAGAATTATCAAGTTTTCGTGAAAAATTCACTCTATCAGCAACCTTCTGTATATCCATGCAAAAAATCAAACCATTGCTAAATTCATCCTCTTCAACATGAACCCACACATCCATTCTTGCTATTTTTCATTGATAGTATCATTGACCTCAACTCTATTCCCTCAATTTTATTCTTGCTGTATCCTACACGTCTATTCGCTGCCCTCTAATGAAAGAATTTCTTTCCCTAAGTATTTCCTTCCCTTAGCAGTTTCTTTCCCTAAAGAATTTCCTTCCCTTAACAGTTTCCTTCCCTTCCTTCCCTTCCTTCCCTTCCTTCCTCTACTACTCTTTCCCTATTCTTATTCAATCTAATTACTTCCTAGCTATTTATCATGCATACTCCTATAACCAAGCGTCAGCATTGTGCTGCTGCTGCTGCTGTTGCTGCTGCATCGGCGCCTGGCCGCCCTTCATCATGCTCCGATACTGGTCATAGTCAACCCGCTGGTATTGCTGTATTGGTTGCTTTGCCTGTAACTGGCCCTGTTGCTGGCCCTGCTGTGGTGCGGCTTGCTGTTGCTGCGGCTGCTGTGGTTGCTGCTGTATTTGTGGCGTGCTCTGCTTCTCCAACTTATCCTTGCTCGAAACTCTCTGTTTCTCCATCTCGAACTTGTACAAGGTCCAGTCGAAGATGTAGTCGTATCTGTAGTTCTCGCGCTTGAACAAGTCTCTGAACAACTTTCTCAAGTATGGGTAGTCCGGCTTGTCGTCGAAACGAAGCGACTTGACGTATGTCATGTAGGTCTGGAACTCCTCTGGGAGGCCCTTGGTCAAGATATCCGTTGGTGTCGACATCTTTTTCTCCATGATGCGGTCGTACTTCTGTCTCTTGGTCGCGGCCTTCAAGCCCTGCCATGGGAGTGATCCGCGGCAGAAGTAGATGAGAACGTATCCCAACAGCTCCAAGTCGTCTCTTCTCAGCTGTTCTATGCCCAAGTGTGTGTTGACACTAGCGTATCTCGCAGTACCCGTCAAGTTTTTGTTCTCTCTGTATGGGATGTGCAAGTGTGTGCGAGGATCACGGTACTTCTTAGCGAGACCAAAGTCGATCACGTTGACCTGGGACCCGCGGCGTCCGATACCCATCAAGAAGTTGTCTGGCTTGATATCACGGTGTATGAAGCAGCGCGCATGGATGTATTCGATTCTGCAGATGAGTTGGTCAGCAAGGAGCAACACTGTTTTGTATGTGAACTTGCGGTTACAATAGTTGAATAAGTCCTCTAACGAAGGTCCCAACAAGTCGATCACCATCGCATTATAATCACACTCAGTTCCGTACCACCTCACAAATGGAATGCCCACTCCCCCGCTCAACGCTTTGTACACCTTGGCCTCGTACTCCAACTGTGGGTGTTTGGCCTTGGTATTCTCTAGTTTGATCGCCACCTCCTCACCAGAGATGATGTTGGTGCCCAAGTAGATGTCACCAAACGATCCGGACCCGATTTTGCGCCCGATGCGATACTTTTTGCCTACTCTCAAGTCCATGTTGTTTGCCGATAAGGAGTGTAAAAAAAATTGAAACGGATGGTGAGAAAAAAACTAGAAAAAGCCAGCATAAATGCCAAAGTGTGGGGGAGAGATGAGAAATGCTTAGGTGACGTACATTACCCAAGACTTTGGGGGATCCTTACCGCAGTGAATCCTCTGGAATTATACTATTTAGGGCATTTCGAGCATCTTCATGTGCTCTTTCTTCCGTCGTTTACAAATGCAATTGCTTTTTTTCCATTACTTAAAACAGCAATTCATCACTCCGCCTGACACGTCACGTGAACAGACAGGCGGTTTGATCTGGAGATGGGAAATGTACAATCGCTACTTGTTTGTTATTGTCGAGGTGATCTTGATTGTTAAATCGAAGTCGCTTTATGTTTTGTTATTGTCGAAATTCTCGAAGTCCTTCTTACACTTAAATCCTTCTCAAATCCTTCCTACTCTCAAATCCTTCTCACTCTCAAATCCTTCTTCTCTCAAATCCTTCCTCTCTCAAATCCCTCTCAAATCCTTCTCAAATTCTTCTTCTAAATCCTTCTTCTCTCAGATCCCTCTTATACTGTAAATCTCGTTTGGCTCTATATTCCTCTTTTCTCCCTTTAGATCTGTATCCTTGTTTTTGCTGGGAATTTCATTCCATTAGGGACCTTTGTTCTTGTGCACGTTAACCAAAATGGCCGCGCAATTACTTTTCCGAGCCGTGCCAAGTCACGGGTTTCTCTTTTTAGATAGTCACTTGTACAGATGTGGCGATCAGTCATTCGCCCTGGCCAATCGTTACTAGTATCTCCCCATTCTCATAACATCTTAATCTCACCATTATCCACTTATCTACTACCTTATCTACTATTCTCAATTAATTATTAAATTACCTATTACTTGGTCTCGCTGGAGACAGACTTCTTGAACTTACCCAAGAGCTTCTTGAAGAAATCGTTCTTCTTGGCGGCCTTCTCCACGGTCTCGCTCAACTTTGGCGATTCCTCGCTCTTCTCAGCCTCCTTGGTCTCACCGGCCTCAGTAGCATCCTCCTTAGCCTCGACAATCTCGTCCTTCTTGTCAGCCTCCTCAACAACCTCCTCCTTCTTGTCGGCAACTGGCTCAATCACCTCCTCGGCCTCAGTCTTAGCAGCTGGCAACTCGGAGTCCACAGTTGGCTCTGGCTCACCCTGCTCGGTCTCAACCTTTGGCTCAGCCTCAACTGGCTCGGTCTCAGCAGCAGCCTCAGTGGCCTCGACGTCCTTGGACTGCTCAACCTCCTTTGGAAGAGACTCCTTGGACTCAGAAGTAAAAATCTTGGATGCTCTCTTAACCTTGTCCTTGATACCCATTTCTATATGCGTGTTAATTTCCTCCCAACTTCAGGGGAGGGTGGCCAGTATTTATAGCCTCCGAGCAGATGCAAATTTGGTGCAAAAAAAAATAGCTTCGGTCGTGTAATTTTCTACCAACAATCAACATTGTCTCCCTGTTTGTTTCAAATTTTGGCGTCCGATTCCCTGGAATCTGCCGTGGACCACACGCGTCGGTCTTAGCCGTTAGGGAGTGCCGCATCGTGTACCGCGCTCTTCCGGTGCTTTCATCTCTCACCCTCTTCCACAGCTTCTATAGCCGTGCTTCCGTTGCAACCACACTTTTGTGGAATATTTACCGCGCCGTCACTAATGACGGCAAATCGCCCGCACTGCGACCAGGAGCGCCTCTGTAGTGAACCTGGAAGTGCCCAGTAGCCATGGGGTGCTCGGTCATTCAGTTCTGGGCGCACGAATCCAATGCGTTTCTTCCGCTTTGGGAAGCCATCGGGTCAGCCGTATAACAACATGCACGCAGACACGTACAGGGTAGAAAAAAATAATAGTGCCACAAACATGTCACCACGACCTATACTAACGACAGCGCGCGCTGTCGCCTCTGCTGCTGCCTCCCCCCAAACCGGAAAATTCGCGAGGGGCTCTAAAAGTACACCCAGGGTGCCTCTTGTCCACCGTATCGCTGCTCTTATCTGGTTGTAATGTGCTCCCCGCGATCCACGCGAATCACCCCGTTACCTAAGATTGTTTCAAAGCTTACTAAGCACAGGGTCATGACACACACTCGACGGTGGCCACACTCTTTACAACTACTGATTCGTGTCCACTTCCTGGTTCTCGTTAATCCTTCCCCATCCCTTCCGCTATTATCCTCTCCTCCTCCTCACCTCCTCTTCTGTTCCCCTCCTTGCGCTATCCTGTGAGTTTTACAATTGTTTGGCAAAGCCCTAACCCCATGAGAATTAGTGTCCGCCCACACCACCAATTCGGCCAGCATCTCTCAGGCCATCTTTGAAACTGCTTCTTGACAGTCGGCTCTGCCTGACAGTACTTTGAGCGCTGTGCATCCGTCTCAGCTTGCCTTGACGTGCTCTCAATCGTCTAGATCTCGTGAAAAATTTTCCTGTATGGAGTGACTCAACCAGAATCCTGTATAAATCGCCATGATTCAGGCTGTGCCATTCTGATCGCTGAGGTCGATCCATCCCTGATAACAATACTTCGGTTCCGGGTGCTTGAATTGGGCTTTCATCCGGATAACAGGTATCACGCAACCAGTCAGGCATCAGCCCACAACACGTGAGTTAGGTAATTGCTTTGTAATAGATTGAATGATTTTGAGAGTATGAATTTTGTATGGGTTGTGTTATGTGGTAGAATTTGTGAATTACGGGTTATAATCCAAACGATTACTATTTTAAAACGGTTTTACCCAATGGTTTCATGTTGCGTTTAAGGTTGCATGGTCTTGTTACTCTTGTTTCACTAGTAACTTCTTTAAAACTTTATGTAATCCGATCTAACTCCCCTCCTTATGTAATCAAGTCTTATTTTCTAGGAATACTTCATTCATTATTACCTAATCTTACCTACTACACTTCATTTATTATTACCTAATCCTTTTCTAACACTTCATTTATTATTACCTAATCCTTTTCTTACCTAACACTTCATTCATTATTACCTAATCCTTTTCTTACCTAACACTTCATTCATTATTACCTAATCCTTTTCTTCATTATTACCTAATTCTTTTCTTACCTAATCCTTCACTCATTTTTACCTAATCACTATCTTACCTAATATTCTTACCTTCTGTTTTCATTCTTACATAATCAGATCTTCTCTGTTTACATGTCCGGTAGGTCGCCTGGAACGTCTACAAGGCTCAAGAAGATCGAGTACCGCATCGAGCTGCTCTCAGAAGCGTTCAAGAGGAAGCCGCTCGGGAAGTTGGCACAGAACGTGGAGAGAAAGAGCCCCAAGCGCCCGAAGATGACCAGACCCAGACCCAAGCAAAACACCTTCACACTCGACGACTTTGAATTGGGCAGGATCCTCGGCAAAGGCAAGCTTGGTAAAGTGTACTGTGCGAAACACAAGAAGTCGGACTTCATTGTGGCGCTCAAGGTGATGTCGAAGAAAGACCTTGTGGACCTCAAGTTGGAGAAGAACTTCCGCAGAGAAATCGAGATCCAGTCGCGGTTAATCCACCCCAAGATCTCGCGGTTATACGGGTACTTTCACGACGAAACGAACGTGTACCTCATCTTGGAGTACTCGATCCATGGCGAATTGTACCACCACTTAAAGGCCCAGAAGCGCTTCAACAACGTACTTGCGCTGTTCTACATCAACCAGGTTGCCCAGGCACTTGTGTATTTGCATTCCAAGAACATCATTCACAGAGACATCAAACCGGAGAACATCCTCCTATCGTTCAACAACACGATCAAGTTGAGCGATTTCGGGTGGTCTGTTCAGACAAGAGACGGTAGGGAGAGACTGGAAAGGAAGTCGATAGGAAGGCCGGGAATAGAGAGGAGGTCTGAAAGAGAAAGAGTGTCTGCAGTGGACAGATCAGCATTTGAGAGAAAGTCGGGAGTGGGAAGATCTGAAGAACGGTCAGCTGAGAAGGAACCCCGTAACAAACGATTGACCATTTGTGGAACTTTGGACTACTTACCTCCTGAGATGATTGAGAGTAGCGAGCATGGCCATGCAGTCGATAACTGGGCGTTGGGAATCCTTTGCTACGAGCTTCTTGTTGGAAAGCCTCCGTTTGAAGAGGTCGACAAGAATGCCACATACAAGCGGATAGTGAAGGTGGACTTGAAATTTCCCCTGTACATCGACGAAGACGCACGCGACTTGATGTTGCGGCTATTGCAGCGCGACCCAGCAAAGAGGTTGTCGATTCAGCTGGTGATGTCGCATCCGTGGATAGATAAGAACAAGAGCATGTGGCCGATTCAACGGGATGGATAGAAAGGAAAAAAGACGAGGAACAGTAAAGGAAGGCTGTTAAAAGTGATAGGAAGGTAAATTGATAGGAAGGTTCAGGTAAGAAAATGATAGGAAGGTAAATTGATAGGAAGGTTTAGGCAAGAAAATGATAGGAAGGTAAGTTGATAGGAAGGTAAATTGATAGGAAGGTTCAGCTGGTTAGAAAATGATATGAAGGCATCAGTTTTAGGCTTCGACTTTTTAAATTCCAGTAATATTGAACTTAGCTAATAAAAGGAAATTTTAAACATTTACAGTCTCTCAAATAGTATACATTAAGAAGTAAAATACATTTCTAACTGAACTCATCCAACTTTTGCTGTTCCAGCCACAGTTCATCCAACTCTTGCTTATCCGCCTTCTCTCATCCAGCCTATCTACCCACCTTTTCTCCAGCCTTCTCTTGTCCAGCCTCTCTTATCACCTTTTCTCCAACCTTCTCTTATCCTCTCTTATCACTCCTAACTCTGCATCTTCTGTTTCCTCATCATCATCTGCTGCTGCTGCTGTTGCTGTTGCAGCTTCTGCATCTTCAACACCTGCTGCTGGAATGCCTGCTGTTGCATGGCGTTGTGCTGGGCCGTCATCAAGATCGCCTTCAGCGGTGCTCTCACCTGGTACATTTCACCGGGGATTGCCGAGCACGACTGAGTGACCGAGTCTGTGCCCTGTGGCACTGCGTCCACGTTAATCAACGCGCATCTTCCCTGCAATCCTCCAATCAGACCCGAGATGGCCTGGTTTGCGAGGGTCTGCTCCGTCGACTGAGGACTGTTTGTGTTTGCGTTTGCGTTGTTGCTTCCTGAGCCCATGATCATCGCATTGGCGTAGAACTCACGCAGACACAAGAACCTGTGTCTGTTTCTGACGGGCAACACGATCTTGCGCTCCAATGGCATTGGGTTGTTTTTCAGAAGTCCCTCCAACACAAGATGGGTTTCTTCATTGGGGTCCAATACACGAGACGACGACGACTCGTCGTTTTCCGCCGGCCCGTTGAACTCTGCATTCTCCCTGCGCTGTGCTGCGAGCGCATTCGACGCTGCCAACTTGGCCTGGTTACGCTTCTGGTATTGCTGGAGCAACACATCGTATGGTGCACTACGGCCCAACACCGCTCTCTTTGCACCCATCGAGTGCGTTTTACACGTCAACGAACGAGCACAGAACCCTCCAGAGGGAAGTGGCACACCACACTGTTTCTCGACGTCGACGGGGCCCTTCGCTTTCGCGACACTCTTGGGCTTTGCGGCTTTCTTCTTCTTGGAAGTGGCACCGGCGGGAGCCTCCTCCCGCTTCACTGGCGACGTGGATGTTGCGGCAGCAGCGGCGGCGGCGTTGGCGGCCTCTTTTTCCTTCTGGGTCTGGGACTTCTTGTACTTCTTCTTTGGGCGCGCTGCCAGCGACAGCGGCGTCGGGGCCGGGGTCGAGTTGCGCGAGGAGTCTACGCTGGAGGTCTCGTCAAAGAGGTTTGCCTTTCCACGCTTCCTCTTGAGACTTTGTGCGGCTACGGCTGCGGCGCTCTGCTTCTGTTTGGACATCTCAATGCACTTTTTGTAGTGTGTGGTCAAGTTCTTTTCTCCAATGGGGCGGTTGCAGGTGGAGCAGATCTTGAACTTGATGTTTGTGCGAAGATACGACTCGTCGGGGTTGGTGTTGACAATGAGCGACGATTTGGTGGATGTTTCGCGGTCGGGCTTGTTGTGGATTTCCAAGCGCTTTTCAAGATATGCGCCGAACTCCTTCCAGATGGCAGGTTTGGGGTTTTCCGAGTTAAGTGACCGAACAGCAGATAAGGTGACGACTTGTTGCGATCTAGTGGACATCTCAGTCCGTGGTTATCGAGTGGTGGAAGTCGGTGTAGATGGTGTCTAGATGACCAGGTATTTCCAGATGACTAGATTTCAGGTGACCAGATGGATACTTCTAGATGATTAAGATGATTGTGTTCTAGATGATTTAGATGGTTGTGTTGATGTAATTCCAAATGTTCTTTCTAGATGTTTTAGATATTTTATCTTTTGTTCATTTGTTTTTATGTTGAGGAGGCCCGCGACTACAATCAAGCTCACGCCCGAGGACGTGTTGGCGTACGACGACGCTGTTCACGCCGAGCAGGAGAAGAAGGTCGAGCACTTTAACGAGTCGATTTTGGAGGGCGTGCCGAGTACTGAGGTTAAGGCGACACCAGGCGTTCCGGTTCCAGTGAAGACCAGAGATGAAAGGGTGAGGGGGAATTAGAGAAGAAAGGAGATATTCACAACTGATATGATGACCATGAGCCATAGTTAGCTAATGATAATGATTAACGATAAAATGTAACTTTAGCTAATGATTAAAAATGTATCATGATCAGAAATGTATCTAAGATTAAAAATGTATCTAATGATTAAAAATGTATCATGATCAGAAATGTATCATGATCAGAAATGTATCTAATCATTAAAAATGTATCTAATGATTAACGATAAAATAAATCCTATTCTATTGCTGATAATAAAGATGTTATGTCCTTTTGAAGTTACAGATTAATCTCATTCACCAAAAATTCTACACTGGGTTTTCCTAGCCAAAATGGTAATGCATCATCAGTACCTCAGCATTTGAATGGTAGGTATTGATTGCTTGGATTAGTCTATTCCGTTCCTGGAATGCAAAAGTTTGTGAATGTGGAGGTATTTCAAGCTGAAAACCGAGTCTACCTGATGTAAAACATGCTTCTCAGCCAAGCTTCATCAATAAGTTTCATCTTCAACTTCCTCTTTATCATCAATAACTTCTTCTTCTTCAATAACTTCTTCACCTTTTTCCTCACCCTCTTCACTTAACCTCTTATTCTATTTTTTGCATCCACTCCACATTTTCAAAATCATTCCATCCTTAGTCTTTTACTTTTTACCCATCACTCCTACCTTACATCATCACTCCCCTCCCCTCCCTCACATCACCACTCACTCTTCTTCTATTACTTCTCATTACTCTTTCCCCTCCTTACATTACTCTTCTCCATTTTCACTAATTTTTCACTTCTTTTTCATTACAAATACACCTGCACAAAACACCATGACAGGCATCGCCATCTTCACCGCCTGTTGCGTGTTGTATCTCCTCTCTGGAGGGCGCTGGACCCTCGTGCTCCTCGCCACGGCCGTGTTTGCGCTTCAGCCCAACCAAAAACCCATCAAGGAAAGCAAGGAGAAGTCCACTCCAATCTACGCGGTGGACTTCACGAGCACCTCGTTTGCACCAGAAACAACCACAGTCTTTCCAAACGTCAAGGCAGACGCTGTCAAGCTCCGTTCGCGTGCTAAGCGGTCGCCAAAGGTCATCAACGCAAAAGCAAAGAAATCAGGCAGATCGTCCCCAGAACTCTCCAAATCTACCGCCAACTTACTCGATGCCCAGATCTTCATCCTCTACACCACGTTGACGGGTCTGTCGCACCGTGTGGCCAAGACCTTACACGATAAGCTCTTCAACTTGAATGCACTCAAACACGCTCCAAAGATGTTGAGTCTTGACGATGACGTCGATGACTTGGAGGAGTATTTCCTCAAGACCCCAACAGATGGCGACACCAAGAACTTGTATGTACTTGTGCTCCCATCTTATGAGACCGACTCCCCCATCGACTACTTCCTCGAGCATTTGGAGGACACCTACAACGATTTCCGTGTTGACAAGTACCCATTGAAGAAGTTGCTTGGATACGCAGTATTGGGTCTTGGAGACTCTGAACTGTGGGGCGAAGAGTCCAAGTTCTGCTACCAAGCCAGATTGGCTGACCGCTGGATGAGCAAGTTGGGAGCACGTAGAGTGTTTCCATTGGGCCAAGTATGTATGAAGCATGAAGGTGAAACCAAGGCATCTCAATGGATCGATTCATTCACGGATTTGTTGTGTGATGACGAGCCGTTCTACATCGAGGACGGTGTTGAGGATAGTGACGAGGAAAATGGCGAGGATGATGCGGATACTTTGGTGGATGTCGAAGATATGGGAGATATTATCCGCAAGTCAGGCCTGACTGATGTCATCACCAAGAAGATGGTTGCACTGGACTCGCCTACTTTCAAGTCGTTGACCAAACAGGGATATGTGATTGTGGGGTCTCATTCTGGTGTGAAGATTTGTCGTTGGACCAAGAGTGCATTGCGTGGACGTGGTTCATGTTACAAGTTTGCATTCTATGGTATCCGGTCGCATCTCTGTATGGAAACCACGCCTTCGTTAGCATGTTCCAACAAGTGTGTGTTCTGTTGGAGACACGGAACCAACCCAGTGGCCAAGCTGAACTGGAGATGGGAGGTGGACCCTCCGGAGAAGATCATGGAGGGAGCATTGGCTGGTCACTATCAGAAAATCAAGCAGATGCGTGGAGTTCCAGGCATTCAAATGGACCGTTTCCAAGAGGCATTCCAGGTGAGACACTGTGCATTGTCTCTTGTTGGTGAGCCGATTTTCTACCCACATATCAATGAGTTTGTGGGCATGTTACACAAGCAGCACATCTCGTCCTTCTTGGTGTGTAACGCACAGCATCCCGACAACTTGGCTGCGTTGGACAAGGTGACGCAGTTGTACGTGAGTATCGATGCCCCTACCAAGAGCGACTTGAAGAAGGTCGACCGTCCTTTGAACAGTGACTTCTGGGAGCGTTTGATGGCATGTTTGGACATCTTGCGCACTAAACAGAGTCACCAGCGTACGGTTTTCAGACTCACCTTGGTCAAGGGATTCAACATGGACGACATTGAGAGTTACGCCGACATGGTTGTGCGCGCACAGCCTTCGCAGATCGAAGTCAAGGGCGCTACCTTCTGTGGGTCGTCGAATGGTAACGGAAACCCATTGACTATGCAGAACATTCCGTTCTACGATGAGTGTAAGCTGTTTGTGGAGTCGTTGTCCGCAGAGTTGCGTTCCCGTGGCCATGACTACGAGATTGCAGCGGAGCACGCGCACTCGTGCTGTATCTTGATTGCCCACACCAAGTTCAAGATCAACAACAAGTGGCACACCCACATCGACTACCCTCGTTTCTTTGAGTTGTTGGAGAGCGGCGTGGAGTTTAACGATTTGGACTACGTGAAGGAGACTCCAGAGTGGGCCGTGTGGGGCTCGGACGAGGCTGGGTTTAATCCGGACGATACGAAGTATGATAGGAAGGCGGAGAAGGAGAGAAAGAGGATGGAGAGGGAGAATAAAGAGTAAATAGTCGACGAAGTCGACTATTTTATCGACTTCGTCGACTATTTACTCCGACTATGGACTCCGTTGACTATTGATCAAATAGTTGACGAAGTCAACTATTAGAATATTCAGATACCCTAGAAGTATATTTGGACAAGTGAAAATTTGTAGTATAAAATTGTAGAAATCATACCTCATATACCTCTTACGATTTCTCTAAATTTTTGCAAAATTTCAACATATTCAACATCTTACGAATCAACCTCCTCAGCTACCACTTCTTCAACGATTGCACATCCTCGAATCCTGAAATGACCATTCCTTGACTCACCTAAACTTCACCCAAACTGTAGGTTAAAGCTATTTTACCAAAATCTCCACTATTTTTCTTTTCAAACATGCCCAAAATAGCCTTTATCCACCCTGATCTCGGCATCGGTGGTGCTGAGCGCCTCATTGTAGATGCCGCTGTGGGTCTCCAGGACCTCGACAACGACGTCACCATCTACACCTCGCATTGCGACAAATCGCACTGTTTTGAGGAAGTCAGTACCGGACAACTTGCTGTCACTGTGTATGGAGACTTTCTACCCACCAAGATTCTTGGACGTTTCCACATTGTGTGTTCGATCCTCCGTCAGTTCTACCTCACGCTTTACATGATTGTGAGTGGAGAAATCTCCAACTACGACTACTTTGTCGTGGACCAGTTGTCCTTTTGCATTCCGTTCTTGAAGGTGTTTTCATCAGCCAAAGTCCTCTTCTACTGCCACCACCCCGACCAGGTCTTGACCGAGAGGACCAATATCGTGAAGACCATCTACCGTGTTCCATTCGATATGATTGAGGAATGGTCCACTTCGTTGAGTGACAGTATTGTTGTGAACTCCAAGTACACGCGCCTGGTGGTTCAAGGAACTTTCCATCGTTTGGATCCACACTTGCCTCTCGATGTGATCTACCCTTGTGTGGACGTGTCACAGGATACTGTCGATGAGACCACCGCCGCGGAATTCTCCAAGTTCATGGGCGGAGTTCCGTTTTTGGTGAGTATCAACCGGTTCGAGCGCAAGAAGAACATCCAGTTGGCCATCCGCGCGTTCCAAGCGAGTGAGTTCAAGGGCAAGTTGGTCGTCGCAGGTGGCTGGGACTCGCGCGTGATAGAAAATGTCGAATACTTGAAGGAGCTCGAGGAAATTTGTGCGGAGCTGGGTCTCAAGTGCGATGTGTACCACAGTGGAGAGACTCTCAGGTCGAGTGAAGGCTATGATGTTTTGTTCTTTGCTTCGGTGAGATCATCCCTTAAAAACGTCATGATTAGTCAGTCTCAGATGTTACTTTACACGCCTTCCTTTGAGCACTTTGGAATTGTGCCAGTGGAGAGCATGCTCTTGAAGACCCCGGTGTTGGCAACAAACAACGGTGGACCATTGGAGACCGTGATCCACTACAATGGTAGGAACTTGGACGTCGCAACGGGATACAACGAGGAGCCACAAGTAGCACGCTGGAGCAAGACGTTGACGGAGTTCGGCCAGCTTCCTCCGAAAACGGTTGCAGAGTTGGGTGCAAATGGAAAGAGGACAGCGGTGGAGCGGTTTTCCAGAGAAAAGATGGGCAAGGAGTTCTTGGACAGCTTGACAACCATGAAGACAGAGGGTAGCGTGGTGAGCAAGAGTATTTCGTTTTGGAAGTTTGAGATTGCGGTGTTGGTTCTTGTGGTGGTGGTGTTTATCTTTTAACAAGGATGAAAAGATATGGGAATGACTCGAAACGTATATAGCGATAAGAAGAAATGGAGAGGATCAAGGGTCATAAATACTGTAGAACTGCTGAAGACTGTAGTTTTGTCGTAAAAAATGATACACGCAAACTGCTATACCTCATAGAGTATATAAGCTATCGTCCTACACCATACTTGTAGGCTGCTAATTTACTACCTATTCATATCAATTTCTTTCCTATTCATTTCCTATTCATACCTATTCATTTCCTATTCACACCTATTCATACATATTCATTTCCTATTCATACCTATTCATACCAATTCATACCTCTTCGTTTTCTATTCATACCTCTTCGTTTTCTATTCATACCTCTTCGTTTTCTATTCATTTCCTATTCATTTCCTATTTACATTATCCACTATTCTCCTACACCTGCTCTCGACTTCCCCACAAATCCCTCACTGCCTTCCAGAACCCCAAACCCTCTCCCTTTGACTCTCCTCCCCATTTGACCACCACCTTTGGAGTGTTGTTTTTCTTGTGCCACTCGGCGATGGTCTCTGGGTACCGCTGGACAGTTCTGTGGAACGACTTCTCCATCTCACGCTCCTTGATCAACTTCATGCGGTGAAAGTTTGGCGACGGAGACTGCAAGTTGTACGTTCTGATGCTTTGGTTCACCAACTTGAACCTTTCATCTAGGTACGCCAAATGCAGCGGATCGAGAAGCGACTCAGAGTAGACAATGCCCATGATATCTGTGTGCAAACTCACCAACGACGATACGGGTTTTGTGTGAACGATTTCTGTGGCAAACGGCGACGATGAAACTAGCCATTTGAACCACATCGCGTCCAAGTCTGCTTGTATCAACGCAGTTTCCGAGTGCAAATTGCGCTGGTTCTCCACCCACGGAGGAAGCACATTCTGCTTGTTCAAGATCTGATTCATAAAGTAGTTATTATCAGTACAATTGCGGAGATGCTCCGAGTCCAAAGGCTTTCCTCTGACAGCCGCCATTCCTGGACTCTCGAACTGTCCCGTAGTCTGGTTGATACTTGCGTTGATTTTCGCACTAGCAACACTGTTGACCAAGTCGATTGACGATGAGTTGAGCAACATTGACGGACCAAGTAGTCTTTCCTTGTACATCTCCTTGAACGAAGGCTCTTGAGGATGGTCACGTTGCAACTGGTAATCCAAAGACGATTCTTTAGCGGACCCTACTTGCTGAGCACCGCTTCTCCGTTTTGGAGGCGGTTTTGCATCCACGAGCATTCGAAGGTTGCTATCGTGGACGCTCTCGGTTCCGGACCAAGGCTCAGCGTTGAAGATGTCTCTGGCGTGCTTGTTTCCCTGAAGGAGAGATTCGCTTTTGATGTAGAGTTTTGCCTTCACCTCTTGATCCAGCGGCTTGTACCCGTATACTTTTTGGACATCCTTGAGCGCATCTTTAGCGGCCCCGGAGCTCGCGTGGAGCTGCTCGTCCAAGATCTGCTCGAAACGAGCTGCGATCGCAGACCCTTTGGTTTTGGTGCTGAGTCTGCGAAGCATAAAAATGATAAGGATAAAAGAATATAAGAAATGATGAAGGAATGAGAAATAGGAATGAGTAAAGGAATGGGAAATAGGAATGAGTAAAGGAATGGGAAATAGGAATGGGAAATAGGAATGAGTAAAGGAATGGGAAATAGGAATGCTAAATAAGAATGGGTAAATGAGAATCATCAGTAGGAATAACCCAATTTCTTACACTCGGACAAACACCTCATCCTACAACTTCAAATCATACTATGTTTATGCTAAAATACATTCGTACTTCTCAACCACTTCAAGGCGGTGCCTTCTCAAGGGTTGGTGCCTTCTTCAAGGAGTGTCCTGTCTACCAGTAGAACAGACATGTTAAAGTAATCCAGGTCATGTTTTGGATGAAACCAACAGATAAATCATCTGTTGATAGTTTATGATCGTAGTGATATATATCTGTCGATCGTAGTGATATATATCTGTTGATCGTAGTGATATATCTGTTGATCGTAGTGATAGTTCATCTGTCGATGATATCGTTGTTGGCATCTGTGTAGCTGTTCTTCTAGATCACCTTTTGTTTCGTTGTGTTGAGTCATCACTTATGTTGGGTTGGTCACATTTTGCGGGGTACCTATAAGGCATAGAATATCAAGACACTGGAGGCGATGACCACACTCATCAACAAGGTGAACTTCAATATGAAGCCACACAAGTACTGTCTCTTTCCGCCTGCTTGGATGATGAGCTGCTTTTCCACGTCGATATCTTCGGCCAACCTGATTTTCCCCCCTTCCTTGTGGAGAAAGTACGGGTTGGAGTCCGCCTTTGAGTCCAGCTGGATAATTTTGTTCAACATCGAGGCATCGACAGAGTCGAGCGACGATATGGAGTTAGACTGGTGCCTGCCGTGGAATTCTGTTTCTGACATTGCCGGTAAGGAAGCGAAATGGGGTGGATCTGAATGATTTATATATCCAAGTGGATATTTTTAACCCATGCTTTTTGGGTAATTTATGTGCACTACACTGGCACCTTTTTGTCCATCGAGATGTGTGCACCTGCCTAGCAAAAATAGATCGTCAATATCCTCAGTCGATCTGTTCTCAGGCGGCCCTGGCGCGGCGTAAGGCATTTTCCATGGCTCGTGTCCACGAAAACGCCTTCTCATGGCTAATTTCGCGGACTTGGTTACAACGATCGCATCGTGGTCCACGTCTTGACAACCAAAGGATCTTCCGCGGGTTCTTCCGACATCCACGTCCCCGTGATGTCATATCCAACCCTGATGGTCTTTGTGAGCTGGGCTTTGTGAAATTGGGCCTGCTTGTGAGCACCGTCTGGCCGTTTGTGCAACATTTGACAGGAGTAGAAAAGTGGATGTGAAATGGAAAATGGTGGAAGGTAGTAGGCGAATAGATAGTAGGAAAGAGTAGACGAATAGTAGGAAAGGAATGAAAGGTAGAAAGTAGTAGACGAATAGATAGTAAGAAGATGAATGATAGAAATGGTAGTAGAATTGGTAGTAGAAATGGTAGTAGAAATGGTAGAAATCGTGATAGCAGAAATGCTAGAGTACATTCCTGGAAGAATTTCAGGAACACTATCACCAAACTCATTCCGTCATACAGGACTAGAATTTACCAACGGTGCGTTGTTTATTTACCAACACATCACGATACTGTTTCTATTTTTTGATTCATATGATTTCAGATATACAGGAAGAACTGAAGTTTAGTGTAACAAGATCTTTTGTAGAGAAACTGAGTTGTAACAAGATCTTTTGTAGCAGAGAAACTGAAGTTGTAACAAGATCTTTAGGGGCAGCTCTTATTCTTACTTCACAGTTGTTTTAACAGTTTCACAGTTGCCTTCCTGGATTCATGTTAACTTCCTGGATCTCAGATTTATCTATTTCCTGTGGTCTAAATATCATCTTTCCTCAATTTTCATTCTCCAATCTTATGTTCTCAATTTTCACTAACATTCTCCATCTTTCCAATATTCACATTCTCCATCTTTCTCACTTTTCCAACATTCATCAGATCACTCTATCCTCTCTCCACTACTCTACTACTCTCTCCTATCCCTATCCCTCTATCCTTCTACTCTTTTTATCTCATCCATTCATCCATTCTTTATTCTCTTTATCTTGACATTTTTTCTCGTGATCTTTTCCTTTTCACTGACGTGTAAATTCATCAAAAAAAACAGAGCAACACACAATGTGGTTATTTGAATGGTGTATGTATTGC
Organism: Kodamaea leandrae; assembly: GCA_030564445.1. Lineage (NCBI taxonomy): Eukaryota > Fungi > Ascomycota > Pichiomycetes > Serinales > Debaryomycetaceae > Kodamaea > Kodamaea leandrae. The sequence continues at coordinate 383,167 of JAJLUV010000001.1, read as the reverse complement.
GATCGCACAGTGTCTGTGTCGTACTAACCCTCCAGTCCAAGATGTTTTAGCGTCCCTCGGTTTGTGGAATAAACACGCCAAGTTGTTGTTCCTCGGCTTGGACAACGCGGGTAAGACTACCCTTTTGCACATGTTGAAGAACGACAGATTAGCCACCTTACAACCAACCTGGCACCCAACCTCGGAGGAGTTGTCTATAGGAACTGTGAAGTTCACCACCTTCGACTTGGGTGGTCACCAGCAGGCACGTCGTTTGTGGAAGGACTACTTCCCAGAGGTCAACGGTATTGTTTTCCTCGTCGACGCCGCCGACCCAGAGAGATTCGAGGAGTCCAGAGCAGAATTGGAGTCCTTGTTCCGTATCGAGGAGTTGAGCACTGTTCCATTTGTCATCTTGGGTAACAAGATTGACTCGCCAAACGCTGTCAACGAGGTCACCTTCAAGAACTCCTTGGGCTTGTACAACACCACCGGTAAGGACGGCCGCAAGTTGTTGGACAAGGAGAGAGCCATTGAGGTCTTCATGGTGTCGGTTGTTATGAGATCCGGCTACGGAGACGCCTTCAAGTGGTTGTCCCAGTACATTTAATGTAATACATGTTTAATTAGGAGGGTGTAGGAGAAAAACGGAGAAGTAAAGAGAAACGGAGAGTAAACAGAGAAACGAAGAGTAAAGAGAGAAACTGAGAAGTAAAGGCCAGAGACTGAGACGGGAAACGGAGAAAAACAAGAATGATATTGATTGGTGGCAAGAGTGGCAAGTGATATTAAGCGAGCTTATAAAACACCACAAATTTCACCAAAATTAATGAAAGGTGCAAAATAGCTTCACGAAGATGTCCTCTATTTAAAACTTCTCTGATCAAAACTCTCTGTTCAAAACTCTCTGATCAAACTCTCTGTTCAAACTCTCTGATCAAAACTCTCTGTTCAAAGCCTTGTCACTTAAAGCTTCTTTATTCTCTTAAAACCTTTTCTATTACTTATCTGTATCCCTCTTCTTTTCCTCATCACATGACTTCTTCTCCATCGCATCAAAAAGTTAGATTTTTTACTAAGCAGCAAGATGAACAAGGGAGCGCTTCACCCAGAACAGAAGAAGTGGAAGGCCCCCAAGGGTCCCAAGAACACCCCCCACAAGAACAAGAATGAGATTGGTCTTGGCCGCTCTATTGCCAACCAAAGGAGGATGGAGAACTCCATCCAGTATCTCCCTGATGGTGAGATGAGATTCACCACAGACAAGCGTGAGGCCGACTGGGTCAAGTTGCGGTCTGTTACACAGGAAAACGCCTTGGACGAGTTCTTGAACACAGCGCAGTTGGCCGACACAGACTTTACTGCTGAAAAGGGCCAGCAGGTCAAGATCATCAAGGTGGGCAACACCTCCATGGTTAACCAGCAAGGGTTGTTGAGCAATGAGGAAATGTTGGAGATCAGAAAGACCCACATGATGTTTGAGAACAAGTTGACGATCCCAAGAAGACCACGCTGGACCAAGGAGATGAGCAAGTTCCAGATCGAGAGACAGGAGAACCTTGCTTTCTTAGCATGGAGACGTGAGTTGGCAGATTTGACTGAGAATAACGAGGTGCTTTTGACTCCTTTCGAGCGTAACTTGGAGGTGTGGAAGCAGTTGTGGCGTGTTGTGGAGAGATGTGATCTTGTTGTGCAAATTGTGGATGCTCGTAATCCGCTTTTCTTCAGATCTACAGACTTGGTGAAATACGTCGATGAGTTGAACAAACCCGAAGAGAACAAGGCTAAGCACAACTTGTTGTTGGTGAATAAGGCAGATTTGCTCACGAGAGAACAGAGAGTACAGTGGGCAGAGTTCTTCAAGTTGAAGAATATCAACTATGTGTTTTTCTCTGCCGCTAAGGCCAACCAGTTACTTGAGAAAGAGTTGGCTGAAGAGCAAGAAGTCCAGAAAAAATCCGCATTTCCAGAAGAGATCATCACCGATGAGCTCGATACTGATGACCAGTCTATCAAGATCCTCAAGGTCGAGGAATTGGAAGAATTGTTCATGAAGGAAGCACCTACTTTCGAACTCAACCCAGAATTCCCAGACCGTAAGTTACAAATCGGTTTGGTTGGTTACCCTAACGTCGGTAAATCGTCCACCATTAACGCTCTCATTGGTTCTAAGAAGGTTTCCGTTTCTGCCACTCCTGGTAAGACTAAGCATTTCCAAACCCTTCACTTGTCACAGGATGTGTTATTGTGTGATTGTCCAGGTTTGGTTTTCCCTAACTTTGCCTACACTAATGGTGAGTTGGTGTGTAATGGTGTTTTGCCCATCGACCAGTTAAGAGAGCACATCCCTCCTGTTGCACTCGTTTGTCAGCGTGTCCCCAAGTACTTCTTGGAAGCTGTATACGGTATTCACATCCCTATCCAAAAGGTTGAAGATGGTGGTAACGGAGTTTACCCAACTGCCCGTGAGTTGCTCAATGCTTATGCTAGAGCCAGAGGTTACATGACCCAAGGTTTCGGTTCTGCTGATGAACCTCGTGCATCCAGATACATTCTTAAGGATTATGTCAATGGTAAGTTGTTGTCCATCACTCCTCCTCCAAAGATGAAGGAAGATGGTGAATGGGACTTACCTTCTGTTGAGGACTGGAGAGAATTTAACAAGGACTTGTACCACTTGAAGAACTTGCCAGAGCTGAGAAGAGCACAGATTTTGACGGCCATCCAGCTGAAAAACTTGAACCCAGATGACTTTGACTTGGCTTCAGACTTGTCCAAGTTGAACTTCTCCATGCACATTGGTGATGACAAGCAGACACTGGACCTGACGGCAAAGACCCTCTTCTATGGTGGTAAGCAGGCTGCTTTGGAATCCGCTGGTGATGACTTGGACCGTGAATTCTTCAACATGAACGCCGTACAGGGTAAGTTCAACACTCCTTTCCACAAGAAGGACGCTGGAAGCGGATCCAAGAAGCATAACAAGAAGAACAAGAAACAGGACAAGAAGTTAAGGGTAGTGGGTTACTAATAGAGTGAACTAGAATAAGATGTAGGAAGAGTAGGGAGTAGAAGGAAGAGTAGGGAGTAGAGGAAGAGTAGGGAGTAGAAGGAAGAGTAGGGAGTAGAAGGAAGAGTAGGGAGTAGAAGGAAGAGTAGGGAGTAGAAGGAAGAGTAGGGAGTAGAAGGAAGAGTAGGTGGGGGAAGTAGATGGGAGAAAACATTATTTTCATACAGTTACCTCAACTCTATGGTTGATGTTTTTTCCTACTCTTCTACAATCTCACAAGCTTGGATGCTTATTACTATCTAATTAAATTAGTAGATTCTGAAAGATGGACCCATGGTGGACTTGATGACCAAGGAACCAACGTTCTGCCAGTTCTTCTTCAACAAGGAGACCAAGAAGTTAGCAGCCATCATGATCTGGTTGACCAAGACGTCCTCCTCCATCTCGACGTTACCGACGGCAACAGCCAAACACAAGACCTTCTTCAACTGGAACTTGATGGTGGACTTAACGTCGTTGACCTTAGAGTACAAGTCGTCGTTGTGGGAGACTGGGGTTGGGAACTTACCAGCCTTGGACAAGGTAGGACCCAACAATCTTGGGATCTGCTTGATCAAAACCTCAGAAGCGATGAAAGCGTTGTACTTCTTAGCCAACTTCTTGATCAACTTCTTGTTCTTGTTCAACTTCTTCAAGTCGTCAACGGACATAGCCTCAACACCAACAGACTTAGCTCTGTCGACATCGAAAGCGTCACCGAAGATACAGAGGGACATGTTTGGTCTTGGGATCTGTGGCAATCTCAAGGTACCAGAGAAACGCTTGTCTCTCTGTGGGTCGTAGTTCTTCAAACCGACCTGCAACTCGACGGTCTCCAAGAAGTTTCTCTTCTTGGTCTCGGTGGAGAACTCCAACAACTTGTGGACGTTCTCACGGACGTGGGCACTAGTGATCTTAGACATCTTAGATAATCGTCTCCCAAATGGATTTGGTAAAATAAACTGATTCGACGAGGATGCTTTTTAAAATTCTTTGCGAGCGCCTGGAAAATATATGCGATGACAAAAATTTTCAGGTAGTGCGTGGGAAAAAAAAGAAAAGTTAAATAGATCACGTGAACAGGGCACAAGCCCTACAGAACGCGTCTAAGAAACCTGCCATCTACACTCCGCTACCCCATGATTCGGACACCTTTGCAACCACTCTCGTGGGTACGTCTGATACACTACTCGCTGCGGCTATGTGCGAGCAACACGGATGCGGCGCTGCGAAAGCGTCCGAAGGCGAAGGATATCGCCTTCGCTAACAACATGTTGCTGAAGTCCAAGCTACACGCGGTTGAACAACGCCACCCAGATATACTTCAGGATGTTCACAAGGTCATTGACCTCGGATTTGCTCCAGGAAACTGGACGGAGTATGTGACGTATAAGTTGATGCAGATCCACGACTTAGATGAGAGGTCGTTCACCACCAAGTGTCATATTTTGGGGTTCGATCTACTTTTTGCAACCCCATCACCAGGCATATCTACACTCCAAGGTAACGTGTTTTCGAAATTGGCACATGACAGTATATCCTCACACTTCAAAGATGTTGCATTGAGCGAGTACCGACTGCGAGATCAGAGCGATCGTACCGATATCGACGAATTGGCCCTTACATTTGGCAAGTTATCATTAGATAAGCTTCCGGAAGACGTGGTGCAACAAAGTAGACAGAAACGTGAAGATTATTTACAAAAGTTAGAATATAGAGTGGATTTGGTGCTTTCCGACTTGTGCGCTCCTTTCCGGCAAATGGACGGCTTCTACAGTCTGACACAGCTGCGGCCTCATCAACGTGTTAATACTGACCCGTCATTGTCCAAAGTGTATAAAGATCCCCACAATCTGGCATTGGACATGGCAGATGCATCGTTGCTATTGAGCTGCAATATGTTGAAACCAGGAGGCAGCTTTGTATTGCGCTTGGGCAATGTTCTCGTTGATGACGAGGAAATTAACCTAGTTAGGGAAAAGTTGGACTCAGTGTTTGATGAGGTCGACATGACACAGACTGTGCAGGGCTCAGTCAAAACATCGCGAATGGGAGAAATCATGTGTGTTTGCAGAGGAAAGAAGGCGGATGGAGAGTTTGCAATAGCTGATATTTTCTAGTTCATTTAGCAGCATACAGAGTTTCAAGACACTAATTATCAATGTCATTCTTATCAATACTTCTAGTTGTAATAGTCTTCCATTTTATCTATAGTCTTATTCATACTCTTTGTATTCATCTAAATAACTTCATCCTCACATTCTTGTCAAACCTTCTACTTCTCTCTCTTGTACTTTTATTATAGTTCTAAACAATTTTGACCTATAATTGCATCCCCTAAGCGTCCTCATCTGGAGTGACTTCCTCCTCTTCCTCGACCTCCTTCTCCTCCTCAATCTCTGCAACCTCGTCTTGCTGCATTTCCTTTGCATCCACGGGCTCGAGATCGATCAAAGGAGCTCCATTGCTGATCTTCAAAGCTGCAAAGTCCTCGATCAATCTGTCGCTGGCCTTGGACTTGTTCTTGCTGTTCAACTTGCTCTTCCAGCCTGCAATCGAGCTGCTAATCTTCTCTGGACTCACGCCGTAGTTGACACCAAAGACAGAAGCCTCCGAATATCGTTCAGACTTGACCAAGAGGTCGAAGCACTTCTCCTTGTTACCAGAGATCCACCACGCTTGCCATGCAATGTTATATCTACCCTTGGTCTCACACTCTTCGGCCAATCTAACCAAACCGGCTTGGTCGTTGGTGGAAGAGAGGAGCAAGAGCAACGATGGGAAATCGTTAGCCAACCAAAAACAGTCGAGGGCCAACTTAATCTGCCACTTGCTCAATGCAAGGTCACCTAGCCTCTTCCACTTACCGCTGTTGTTGCTCGACACTTCGCTAGCATCGGCAGACTTCTGGTTCTCGGAAAGTAACTGGTAAGCTTGTGTCAAGTTGTTCGTAGTCAATGCTATTTGGAACTTGGAGTCGAAGTCCTGTGTTAAGCTCAGCGATAAGGTCAAGTAGCCGATCTTCTCGAAGAATCTCGCCAACTGGTTCAATTCTTGCTTGCTGAACTCGTCAGATACTAACTCAGGGTAGTCCTCAGACACCTGCTCAAGGGTGATTCCGCTGACATCCAAGTCTCCCTCGGCATCCTCAACGGCATATCTCTCCAAATCTCCGCGCAACACAGAGGTTTGTATCTCCAACACACCGGAGTTCACGTACCACGTGATCACGTTGAACGACTTGTCAATCAAGTACAACTTACCCTCCTGGCCGGCCTTGTATCCGATAACATAGTACTTGTGATCGAAGTGCGCCAAATTTATGATTTCTCCACCAACAAAGTAGTTCAATCTGTTGGTGGTACCAGTGGTATAGATGAACACGTCTCCAATGAACTTACCAGACAATATAGGCTCTGGCGATGGCAACGTGTACAACACATCGAACGCATCCTCAACACCCTCCTCAACGTCTATCTGGTCGTTGGCAAGGGCCTCCTCAAACGCTTCGGAGTTGTATGTCAAGAAGTAGGTCTCTTCTGTCTTCTTGGTGTTCAGCGACGAGGCCGTGATGTTGCTGTTGTCAGCAGAAGACGACGACGAGGTCACAATAGCCAACAAGTGGCCGTTTTCAGACCAAACGACATCCTGTATTTCACCATCAATGTCCACTCTTCTCACCAACTGACCACTTGCCCAGTCGTAGAAGAGAATGCAGCCCTTCAGTCTAACACCGAGCAAAGCACCGCCAAACAACTTGTCTGCGTGGTAGAGCAAGTCCAAGCTCAACTGCTCCTCGAAGTTTCTGTAGATCTTCACCAGCAGCTGGCTCTCTCTGATCGCAAACGTAGTGGCGTTGGACAAGTCGTGGGTGTTCCAAGTGAAGTCCAAAGCCTTACCGTAGGACTTGGATCTCCATGCGAGTGCGGTGTACACAATGTACTCACCGTCACCACACACAGCGGCGTATCTTCCGTTTGGAGAGTGAGCAATATACTGTGGGAATATTTCTATGGTGCCCAACTCTTTTTGCTGCAAGCCCAAGATCTCTCCATCCTTCAAGCCCTCCAGCGCCGAAGGCTTGATGATGGACTGATAAACTTCGGAGTTTTTAGTGTAGATCAACTTGTTGTTGTTGTCCATGGAGAACATTGGCTCTTGGTTACCCAATTTTATAATTACAAAGCCAGAGTCGAAACCCACAGCAATCAAGTTCGACTTGGGGAGAATACCCACACACCACGACCTCTCCAAGGTGTAGTTGATGGATTTTTCCAACTTAAATGTGTTGGAATTCCAGAAACGGACAGTGCCGTCCTCGGAACCAGACACGATCAATGGCAACTCTGGGTGGAAGATGGCAAACGACACGTTGGCCAAGTGTCCCTCCAAGGTCGCGATACACGACTTGGTCTGGTAATCCCAAATTTTTATAGTTTTGTCGTCGGAGGATGTGATCAAGTATGGCTTGTCGGCGTGTGGGTAGTAGTCGACGTAGTTCACACCCTTGACATCGTGTGCAACCAAAGTAAAGTTTGGCTGAGAGGAACCCAAGGACCAAACCTTGATGGTTCTGTCCAAACATGCAGAGGCAAAGGTGTTAGGATCCTTAGGATTGAAGTTGACACTCATAACATAGTGCTGATGACCCTCGAAGGTCTGCTCCAACTTCCAGTTGTTGTCCCAGTTCCACAACTTGATGGTTAAGTCGTCGGAACACGTGAGGACGTATGGCTTGGTTGGGTGCACAGCAATGCCTCTAATGTAATCTGGGTGGGCTTCGAATTGAGTGATCTTCTCACCGGTGTGGTAGTTGTAAACTCTGATGAAAAAGTCATCGGAACCAACAATGATCCAGTTCTTACGTGGAATGAACTTTCCGGAACGAACTGGCATCTCAGTGACTTGGATTGACTTCACAATCGAGTTCGTCGCGTACGACCAGATCTCAACCTTACCATTGTAAAGAGTGGTCAAGATCCATGGCTCTGTGGGATGGAAGTCGATTCCCTTCACACGGTCAGACCGCGTCGAGAATTGCTTGACAACGTCCAACTTCATAATTTGTTTTGTTGTGAACGCGGACTGTTAACAAGTGTTGTTGTGAAAGTTAACACGGTGACGCTTTTTTTTCTGGATCGAACATGAAAATTGACAACCGCACGACTTTTTTAGATCTATCTAGTGGACTAGAAGGAACACGAAGTAAAGGAAAGAAATGGAAGGTAATGGATAAGGAAGAAACGGATAAAGGAAGGGAGCCATTAAACAGTAATGGTCTAATATTGTAAGTATTTAAAACTATTGATAATAATGCAATTTAATATAATCTCATTGATAATTCACAATTTCACAGTCCTCTCTAGTACACCTCTGTTACATGCGACCTCTTCTGTTCCCTGAACTCAACCTCCTTCAGTTCGAGCAATGTCATGTATGCCAACCACTTCTTGGTGAACGCTTCGTTGGAGAACTTTTCGCGTGCGAGCGCAATACATCTAGCTCTCATTTTGTCTTCAACGGCCTCAGGAACTGGCAGCTTGATGAACAATTGCTTGAGCAAGCCCGACAAGCTCTTATACTCGCTCTTGGCGTAGTCAGGATCCAGTCTGTCCTTGAAGAAGTAACCCGTAGGTTCGCCATCCACAGGGACAGCGATGTCCAAAAAAGGTCCTGCACTAGCGTGAACAATTGGAATGGCACCACAAGCCATGTACTCAACAACACCAATACCAAAGTGCTCGTTCCACATTGCGTTCAAACCGTACTTGGATTTGTGCAACCACTTGATCATATCCTTGTAAGAACAATCAACGACAAATTCCACAAATTCCATCAATTCCAAGTCCTCAACCATCACCTTGAGCATTTCCAACGTCTTCGTGTCGTCCTTGGTACGGCAAGAGCCGAGGAAAACAAGAGTAGGCAAGTCCTTCACCTTAGCTTGTCCCGTGTAAGATTCGAGGAACTTCGAATATTCAATCAAGATGAGATCATGGCGCTTTTCTGGACGGAATTGGGCAATATAGATCATTCGATTGGTACGCTTAGCATTCTGGACGCCCTTGGAAAGCTCAATGGTTCCGCATGGTGGATAGACAATAGCGATCTGTTGAGTCCAGGAGAAAATCTTGGTCAAATGATTGAAAGTCCATGTTCCATTAGCCATCACCAAAGTACAGAGGTATCCCAGAAACTGGTAGATGGAATACATCAAACACCAATAGTAATACTTCACTTTTCCGCGCACAGTGCTCTTGTCCAACTTATTGAACATGTCCTGTTGAATAATTGGGTAATGAGTATAGGTAGCAATTGGAATCTTCAAAATCAAGCTAATTGGGAAGTAACTTCCTGGTAAACCAATGGTGTCGACCCAAATATCCGGGGCTAATTGGTTGATCGCCTCCAAGGCAAGGAGCGCGGAACCAATAAACTGTCCAACTATAGTAAAATTCTTCCAGTACGAGGCATCGATGAGTTTCGCAAACGATTTCAAGTAAATGAACACTACTCTACGAGAATCGATCCTGACCTGGAATTTGGTGGCGGTTTTCTCGAGAATCTCAGCAGGTGTCGCGTCGTTGTTCACCGTGTAAACGATGGCAATGTTTCTATCAGACAGAAGAAGAGTATCTTTAACTGCTTCCCACAAAACCTTCTCACCACCACCTCCATTATTTGCGTATGGGTGGAAGAAACCGTATAAAATGCGCCTCTTTGGATCTCTCATATCTCTGCGGTTGAACTCCGCCATAAAACGGTCCAGCTGCTCGACGTCTCCGGAGTAAATCTTCAACTTGCTACCCTCAATACCGTAGTTGGTGTAGTACGAAGGAAGTATACTCGCCAGAACGAGTCTTTTACGGTAACTTGCCACCTTGTTACCTACCTTCAAGTAAATGGGCTTGTCATAGTCGAGGACAAACTTCACCTTATCCTTCCAGTTGTGAGGAGGAACAAGGAAGTATTGTGGGAGTGCCACCAGGACCACCTGGACGATCACATACACGATGATGGGAATTATCACGATCCAGTACATCAGTGAAGGTATTCGGGAGAATGCGAGAAAAGACTACCTAAGGGTCGGATAAGAGTCAGGTGATTCCAGTCAGGTGATGTACCGTTTTTCGTTTACTCTGTTTTCTGATTTCCTTTTTGACTTCCTCATAATTTTTTTAAAGTTTTTTTCTTTATTGCTCACGTGCGCGCTCACGTGCTGCTATTATATTTCCCAAAACAGTTAAATGCACGCGTCAATTTTTGAGACAACTCCTTCGGCATCACCCTAGAAAAGAGATATTAAGACTTGCTGCGAGAAATACGAACCACAAACTTCTTCTGCCATGAGTGCCACCGTGGATACCGCAGAGAAACCAAAGACCTTCAAGAAGGAGGAGCTTGAGCAAATTGCCAAGCAGTTGAAGAACAAGCTCTCAAAGGCGACCATCACTGCGAAGAGCCACGGGTCGCCCAGTAAGAGTCCCTTAAAGATATTGAAGAAGCAACTCAACTCGTCACCAATAGGGCACGGAAACAATGGGTTCTTACTGCTGCTGCCGATGCTGGGCCTTTACTCGCCAATCGGTAAGTCGCCCACTCATATCAAGACGCCAGCCGCCATATATCTCTCACTGTCGCCACTTAAGAATATGGTTCCACATGAGGACGAATCGCCCACAAAGAAGAAACGAGTCAAGCGTGACCCCCAAATGATATTGGAGGAAATCTCAAGACCGACCACTCCGTCAAAGAGTGCCAGGGGGCTGTTGCAGCCTCTGTTAGACATGAAGGAAAAGAAGGAAAGTGGTAAAGAGTCGGAAGGTAAGGAAGACGAGGATGAAGAAGACAAGGAAGAAGGCGAGAAGACCACCACTCCAGTCTTGGGCAAGAAAGACATCAACACTCCTAGCATTCTTCTTCGTACTCCAACACAGTCCAAGGGCCCCAACTACAATGATGACGAGGGTGCCGACTTGTTGATGTACTTGGCAACGTCACCATCCCCAGCCAAGCCATTCTATGGAAACACTCCAAAGGCAAGTCTGGGGCATAAGGAGCGTCCTTCAAGCTCAAATGGGTTCATTGCACCTCCACCACCAATGACTCCCAAGAGATCGAATATCTACAATAGCAGGACACCTCAGAACAGGACACCGTCTATGAACCTCTTCCTCCAGGCAACGAACAACAACTCGGGAGCTGCCAACGGAGTCACAGTGGCATCGAGTACACTCCCTTCGTCAGGGCTTACTCTCACACCTACGGGATTCAACATGAACGACTATGTGAACTTCTTCACGCCTTCTCCGAGCGTTGCTCCGGGAAGTGCAGGACAGGGGGCTGCGCAGGCGCAGGCACAGGCACAAGCATTAGCGCAGGCGCAGGCTCTGGGAGCCCCACTCAATGCACATTCGTTGTTGACGAGAAACTTGCTCAGAACACCAGACTTTAACAACTTAATCAACGGGTCGGGCACCCCAAAGAAGGTTGACGGACGCTTGCTTAATTTTAATAAGGTTTTCAACGAGCAGGCGGAGAAGTAGGATATTAGAAGAGAAGAAGGATAATTGGAAGAATAGTATGAGAAGAAGTAGGATAATAAGGCTGTAAGAAGTAGGATAACAATAAGACTAAGAAGCAGGAGGGAGAGGATAGAAAGAGAAGACAGTATAGAAGAGAGTAAGAAACCAGTAATTGAGTTGACGAAATCATAAGTGGGCATTAACCGTTCCGATTCACGATATACCAAAAAGGCAACCTCAGGAACAAAGTTAAACGACCTGAAAACAACGACAAATATAACCTGAAAACAACCATAAATATAACCACCTGAAAACAACCCTAAATATAACCACCTTGCATTTCCAAAAACGTCCATACTATTCCTATTTATTCATAGCCGCATCGTAATCTTCCAATTCTTCATGTTCAAGCCCAAATACTTTTGATAATCTTCAAGATCCATATTCGTTCCCTTCTCGGAAACTTCTCCGAATTTGCAGCCCATTTTTTTCGGGGGCTGACTTAAAAAGTTTTTATCCACAATGACAGAAGACATTGCAACCAAGGTGAACAAGTTGTCAGTGGGCGACAAACCAGCGACAAATGACATTGCGGCCAACATTGCTGCTTTGAAGAACAAGAAGGCCGGTGCAGGCAAGAAAAAAGTGGTGAAGAAAAAGGTTGCTGCCCCTGCTGCCCCTGCTGCTCCAGAAGGTGGTCCAGTTCTCGCAAAAGAGGTCACTGGCCCACTGGGACCCTCAATCAACGACGAGTACAAGGATGGCGTGTTCCCAGAAGGTCAGTGGATGGAGTACCCTCTCGAAGTGAACTCGTACCGTACCACCAGCGAGGAAAAGCGCTACTTGGACAGACAATCGAACAATAAGTGGGAGGAATTCCGTAAAGGTGCGGAGATCCACCGTCGTGTGAGACAGAAGGCCCAGAGAGAGATCAAGCCAGGTATGTCCATGTTGGAAATCACTGATTTGATTGAGAATGAAGTGAGATCACTCGCAGGTAAAGATACCCACACTTTGCACTCGGGTATTGGTTTCCCAACGGGTGTGTCTTTGAACCACGTCGCTGCGCACTACACCCCGAACTCCACCGACAAGGTGGTGTTGAAGTACGATGACGTGATGAAGGTGGACATTGGTGTGCATGTGAACGGACACATTTGTGACTCTGCCTTCACCATGGCTTTCAACGACAACGGAAAGTACGACAGTCTTTTGGAGTCCGTCCGTGAGGCCACATACACGGGTATCAAGGAAGCCGGTATTGACGTGAGACTCAACGACATTGGTGCTGCTGTGCAGGAGGTGATGGAGTCTTACGAGATGGATGTGAATGGTAAGTTGGTTCCAATCAAGTGCATTCGTAACTTGAACGGTCACTCGATTGGCCAGTTCCACATCCATGCTGGTAAGACAGTTCCGATTGTTCCTAACGGTGACATGACCAAGATGGAGGAGGGCGAGACTTTTGCCATTGAGACATTCGGATCCACCGGCCGTGCATTGGTGTTGCCTGAGGGAGAATGTTCGCACTATGCTGTGATTCCCGAGGCACAGAACTTTGCTGCGCCAACTCCGAGAGCCAAGCAATTGCTCGAGAACATCAAGGCCAGCTTTGGCACATTGCCATGGTGCAGAAGGTATTTGGAGAAGGCCGGCGAGGACAAGTACTTGCTTGCATTGAACCAGTTGGTGAGGGCTGGAATTGTTGAGGCGTACCCACCATTAGTGGACGTCAAGGGAGCATACACTGCCCAGTACGAGCACACGATTTTGTTGCACCCACACAAGAAGGAGGTTGTCACGAAGGGAGACGATTTTTAGGGGAATGAAGACTAAGGAAACGAGGAAGAGATGTAGGATGATGACTGAGATGTAGATGAGATGAGACGAGGAATTGAACAACACTGTGAAGGACGAAAACTTTGAAAATACGGTGAAAGTTTAAACTTCAAGATCAATTGATGTTTTGATTTCTAACGATACCGGTAGTGTCTATAATTAGGTACAAAAGCATCAGGATTCATCTATAGGGATCACCAATCAGGATAAGAGAATCAGGATAAGATGGGGATTATGATATCGATAATGAGGATTATAATCAATTATGACTTCAACGAATTATGACTTCAACGAATTATGACTTCAACGAATTATGATTCAAATTATGACTTCAACCAATTATGATTCAAATTATGACTTCATTATGACTTCAACCAATTATGACTTCATCCAATTCACAAGAACAAACATTATGTCTGATTAATAATTCAAGGATTCTCTCCCTGGATCGTGAACTCTCTATCCTCCTTCTTAACCCCACTATATCTATTGTCTAGGTATTGTATTTTTTGTTGGATGCACATGATCAATTGCTGCAACTAGTCCGAGCATCCGGATTCAGTGAGGTACGAAAAGCATATTTATACAGTAATTACAGCGTACCTTTCCTCGCCGGAAGTGGAAATAGATACAATCGCACCAATCCGTGTTATCTACATCTCCGCCAACTTTCGATGGCTCGTGTAGACAACTTTTCTATTGTCGCATCCCCTCGTTTATATATTGCACGCGGAAAAAGATTCTCCACACTGCCCCCATAATTCACCCGATAAACATTTGCACACTCCTGAGTGAACAATGTAGTACACTTGATAGCGATCTAAGATTCGATCCAGATCCCATGTCCTTCTCCGCTTTTTGTACCTGTCCCCTTCATTGTTTGACACAGTGAGTCGACCCCACCGAGCTCACTAATGTTTTCACAGTCGCTTGAACAAGGAATCCTCGTGACAAATAAGGTCTCATTAGGAAGATGGAATTTTCAGACTTACTTCAAACGGTAATATTCCCCACCTTCTGCCGCAGCATGTGACACACCCCTTTTAGTGACCCTACGCACTGAACTTTTTGATTTTTGATAAGGACACGTACAGTTGGAATAAATATAGGCTGAATGGCATCTTTTGGTCGCTTAATTTTTTGAGCGACTTTTTTAATCAACACAACACATAGACAAGATGGAAGTCTCACCAAACCTCGTGGAATTCAAGGGTATGTTTGACATGATTTGGGAATTCTGCAGATGGATCAATTGATTAGGATGGTTTCCGGGGAAATTCGACTGAAATTCCGTTCCGGAGCATCCAAGCAACGTTATCCATCATCCCCCATCGCAATCAATTCACCCCTTTCAACTTACTAACATTTTAGGTACCTTTACCAAGACTTTAACTGAGCACTTGAAGGTCAGCAACACCTCCGGCACCCCATTGGCCTTCAAGGTCAAGACCACCGCACCAAAGTTGTACTGTGTCAGACCAAACTCTGGTGTTGTCCAGCCAGGATCTTCCTTGCAGGTGTCCATTATCTTGCAGGGACTGTCCCAGACCTTGCCATCCGACTACAAGTGTAAGGACAAGTTCTTGCTTGTTTCCTTGCCTGCCCCAGAAGTTTCCGACCCTTCCACCGTTGCTGAGCAATGGCCAGAGTTGGAGGCTGCCCACAAGTCCGACGTGGTGTCCAAGAAGTTGAAGGTCAACTACGTTGTCATGGACCACGACGTTCAGCCAAGCGAGAACGGCCACTCTAAGAGCGCTGCTCCAGGCTACTCTTCTAACGACTACGGCGCAGGTAACGACACTACCTTCTTGCCACAGGACGCTGCTACCGCACACGCTACTCCTCTCAAGAGAGCTCCATCCCGTGACATTGAGCAGTCTACCCCAGCTGCTCACCAGTCTGTCCCACCTGTGCAGGAGATCCCTTCGACCCCTCTGTACAACAACTCGCAGCCACAGTACGAGCAGAGATCATCCCCACAGCAGCACTACCAGTCCTCTCCACAGCAACTGTTTGCGCAGCACCAGCAGCCTGCTTCTCCACAGCAGCAGCCACTGTTCCAGTCCCAGCCACTGTTCAACCAGCAGTACGCTCAGCCTGGCCAGGGCTACTCCAGCGGCCCAGTTCCAAACGGTGTCACCACGGAAATGGCAATCATCATGGCATTGATTGCGTTCATGGTGGGATACTTCTTGAGCTCCAAGCTTAACTAGACCGTCGGGAGAGGCGAATGAGATATGTACGATTAAAAGCAGGTTCTATGGAGGAGTCATACGATTCGCTAGTGTTGTAACTAATAAACAGAGAACTTAGAGAGTGTAGAGGGTTGGAAATGTTTAATAGATGCGATTATAGCTCAATTGAGAATGGATTTGACAGAAGCGATTGAAGCGATTGAGAATCGATCGTAGAACAATCGATGAGTTGAATAAAATGAAGAATTGAATAAAATGATAAATTGTGTAAAATGATCAAATGTACTGAATAAGTCACTGTACTGAAGATAATCAGTAAAAGCACTCTTACTAAATATAATCGCTTGTACTAAATGCACTATAAATTGTAATTCAATCCATTCTTATAACTTCGTTGATCGAAGAAACTTACTACAAACTCAATCGTTAGTTCCCATTCTCTTCCATTCTCTTCCATTCTCTCATCCCAAGCTACCAATTCCAATCATTGATAATTTCCTCCAAATTACTATTCGCGCTTAATTTACTTTTTTGTGAAACCAAACAAATTTTATCAAGTATGGGCCAAGCTACTGTCAAGTCAGGCACTATCAACTTGCTCAACACCATTATTGGTGCGGGCATTCTTGCCATGCCATACGGTCTCAAAGCCAACGGTCTTTTATTTGGTTGTTTCCTAGTGGTTTGGTCCTCGTTGACGTCGTCATTCGGGCTCTATCTCCAGAACAAGGTCGCCAAATACACACAGCAACAAGGCGCGGTGTCGTACTTTAGTCTCGCACAGTTGACGTACCCGCAGTTCTCGATCGTCTTCGATGCTGCCATCTCCATCAAGTGCTTTGGTGTCGGGGTAAGTTATCTCGTGGTGATAGGTGACTTAATGCCCAAGATTATGGAGCTGTTGAATGTTCAGGAAGAACTGTTGCTCATGCACCGTAACTTCTGGATCACCGTGTTCATGGCCATCATCGTCACACCTTTGTCGTACTTGAAAAAGTTGGACTCGCTCAAGTACACGTCTGTCGTTGCCTTGTTTTCCGTGGTCTACTTGATCTGTCTCGTGATTGTACACTACGCTGCGAACGACATTCCAACTCCAGATAAGGAGATCGACATCTGGGGCCCAATCTCCGTCAAGTCCACGTTGTCGGCGTTCCCCATTTTCGTGTTTGCATACACATGCCACCAGAACATGTTTGCTATCATCAACGAGCTCAGGCCACTGGAAACCGAGGGCTCGCAAACAAGACAATCGAATTTGATTATCCGTAATTCCATCGCCACAGCATGTACATCCTACTTGATTGTGGGTGTCATTGGTTACTTGCAGTTCGGAAACCAGGTCAATGGTAACATCGTCACCATGTACCCTAAGGATTCCATTTCTTCCCTCATTGGTCGTTTGTGTATCGTTGTCATGGTCAGTTTGTCATTCCCATTGCAATGCCACCCATGCAGAGGATCAATCAACCATGTTTTGCACTTTGTCATGCACGGAGTCCACTCCACTAAGACAAAGCCTGCTACCAGAGACGGCTACACTTCCTTGCAGTCGGACATAGAGTCTCTCAACTCCCTCGCAAGCGAGTCTATCCAAGATGAACTGTTCGTGTCCACTACTCCAATGGAGGGTGCTCATGACACTGATGGTCACGATCCTATCATCGTGCCATTGACAAGTAAGAGATTCTATGTGATCACCACCGTCATCGTCACCGCGCTGTATTTGGTGGCCATCACCGTGAAATCGTTGGAGCACGTGCTTGCGTTTGTCGGGTCCACGGGTTCGACCTCCATCTCCTTCATTTTGCCAGGCTTGTTCGGATACTTGTTGATCAAGCCTTTGAACGGTGCTGAGAGATTGGACAAGCTCGAGACTTTCTGCAAGTGGGGAGGTTTGGCGTTGGCCATTTGGGGTATTTTGGTCATGATTGTTTGTTTGAGTGCAACCATTTTCTTGGGTGCAACTCACTAGAATAGCATATGTAGTATACAAGAGTCAAGAATAAAAGAGCTCCGAACGTTATTGCACTAGTATTCACCTTATCCTACATTACATCTAACCTATAATACATATAATACAAAATCAAGCAAAATAAAGCTGAATCTTCATGTCCATTTCAGCAAGTTATCTTCAAGTTATCCCACAAACATCCATTTTATCAAAAACTTTGATCCTATAGTTCATTCATCTTTAATCTTAATCCCAAGTTCATTCAGGTTCTTTAATTCTTCTTTAATCCAAGTTCTTTAATCGTTTTTTAATCCAAGTTCTTTAATCGTTCTTTAATCCAAGTTCACTTCAATTCAAGTATCGTTCAATCCAAGTTCTTCAATGATATTTCAAGTTCTTCAATTAAAGTATCGTTCAATCCAGGTTCTCAATCTAGTTCATTTCCTTCTCCTTCTCTACCCAAGTTCATTTCCAGAAACACGCTCAGCTTGACCTTTGCAAGGTCTTCCCTAAGATACTCACTTGCTTCACCCTCCACGGTGATGTCCACCTCAGGATACCTCGCAACGTCAGGAATCGAGACCCGAACCTGCTGCTTGTACCTATTCGCAAAGCTGTAGTAGCTCAAGACAAACGTGAGCTCCTCTGTGAATTCAACAGGGTACTGAACCGATAACTTGAATACATCCGCATCAATAGTGCGTAAAAGTGTCCACAAGGCCCGGAACTGTCTGAATTGCTCGAAAACAGACCCACCCTCTACGGTTGCCACAATCTTCGGGAACTGTGCCAAAACCGCCTCAAAGTGAAAGCTTTTCCTGGCATTTTCCTTCAAAGAATACAGAATGTTTTCAGAGTCCTGTACATCATCAAAGTCCACAGAAACATTCACAACTCCGTCAAAAGTAAAGTGCATTACCTTACCATCAACAGACTCATACTTCAACCCTGAAGCTTCCTCTGAAATCTGCAACATTGTCGTGAGTAATCCCACCTCATTCTCGTGGTACACCTTGTTGTTGCGAACACTCCTCTCTGCTTGGCTGATCTCAAGACTGACCTCCTTACCTTTGGCCAAAGTCTCTTCAACCTCTTGCTCCACTTGCTTCAACCTGAGTCGTCTTTCATTGAGCTCGGACTGCGCACTTTGCAAGCGGTGGGTGACCGAAACTATTTCATTCTTGAGATCTGCCAACCGTTGTCCGTCCTCTATTGAACCAAACTGCTTTTTGAAACTGGCCACGGTCTTGAACTTATCTTCTAGTTGGCTGAAGTGGGCTTCTGCACTAGAAATGATACTGTCCAATTCCGAAATATCACCAATTAGCTTAGCACGATCCTCAACCAACACCGAATGTCTGCTTTTCAATTCCTCAATCAAGTTCTGCGTCAATTGAGTCCTCCATTCGTACCAGGTGATCTTCGATTGGTACTTGGTGTACTCCTTGAGCAAGTTCAACTTGACTCCGAACGCAGGCTTTTCAAACTCGTCCATCAGATAGTACTCCCTGAATAAAGGAGGGTTGTGGGTAGCGATAGTGCTGTTGAACTCAGAGAGTACTTTCTTACCCTGCTGGATGTTCTGGCCCAATTCTTCGCAACAGAACTGAAGGAGGCCCAAATACTCGAGCTTGGGCAAACTGAGGAGATAGTCGCTCAACTTTGGTTCCGTTAAGCTCGTGTTTGCTGTCATACTGATCCTGCTCACAACGTTCGAATCGGACCCCAAGTCATCGAAGAACCCAACACCAACATCATTCATAAATGTGGAAAGGCTCACAGGCTCGTATGTGTCTTCTTCCTCAATGTCCTCCTCGCTACCAGACTTGTCGTCGCTGTCCTCCGATCCTGCTAATGGGATAGTCGAGGTGGTGACAAGAACAGATGGATTTGAGGGGGGGTTGGAGGGAAGGTTTGCGGAAGGGTTTGCGGAAGGGTTTGCAGAAGGGTTTGCAGAAGGGTTTGCGGAAGGGTTTGTGGAGTTTACCGGGATTGTTTCGTTTGGAAGCGAATGACGTTGATCGGATTCATTCGACTCGGCTGGTTGGTTGAGAGGTTCACTATTTCCAGCAACCTCGGTAATCACCGTATTACCGTCATCAGCAGCTTCGATATTACCATTATTAGAAGCCTCGACATTACCACTATTAGAAGCCTCGATATTGCCATTATTAAAAACCTCGAAATCTTCATTCACAATCTCAATATTAGCATCACCCACTACCTCATCATTTCCGCTCACTTCAGAAGGTTTTTGCTCACTGCCATCCTTCTCTTCATTCTGTTTATTCTCCCCCTTCTCTTGACTCACCACAACCTCATTCTCCTTATCATCTTCGGGTCTCTTCACCACGTTGTGCACCAGGGTTATCTCCATCGTCTGCTCCACCTGAACAACCCCCGTGAACTCCATCGTTTCTTCGTCCAGCTCCTCTACAGCACTCAAAACGGGCCTCTGTATATGCACCAGCTTGCTGTAGAGCGACTCTGTGAGCTCCATATCGGGCTCGTTAGAATCGTCTGGCTTGTGTAGTATCTGGGAAATAGGCTCCGTCAACTCCATATCGTCATTGTGCAGAACTGGTAAGACGTCAGCTTGCAATTCCAAGCTGCCATTAGTCTTCAGGGTATCATTGTTTGTTAGATCGTCACCGGCCTGAATATCCTGATTGTCGTGAGTATCACCGACCTGAATATCTCCCTGAATATCGTCCTGATTGTAGTCGCCCTGAGTATCTCCCTGAACTTCGTTGTTGGACCTTACACTGTGATTCGTTGACCTCACCGTCAGAACTGGCTCGGTCAACTCCATGTCGTCATCAGCAGGCGGTTTTAGAGATGGAATCGGCGAATGTGGCAGTGCAAGTCCATGGTGCGAGTCATTCTGAATAGGCAACTCTGCATGCGATCTCACCGTCAGAACTGGCTGAGTGAATTCCATATCATCGTTCTTGTTAACTTGTATTGATTCAGTGAACTCCATATCATCGTTCTTTTGCGATTCTATTGATTCAGTCTTTCCCAAATCATCGTTCTTTTTCACTTGTCCTATTGACTCAGTCAACTCCATATCTTCCTCATCTACTCGCTCCTTCCTTTTCACATCCTTCTCATGCTCCCTCACCACCAGGACCGGGTGCGTGAGCTCCATGTCGTCGTTTTGAGACTGTGTGGTGCCCACAACCTGGAACAGCGATTGCCTCACCACCTTCAGTATCGGCTGCGTAAACTCCATCTCATCGTCAGCACGGAGCACTGGCGACGGCGAACGCAAGTCCACTGGCGGCTTGGCAATGACTGGAGACCCTATATCAGCCTTTTGCGGAGTTGGTGGTCGTACCTGGTTGGTGAGGTCCATGGTGACCTCATCGTCATTTGCAAGTGGTGGCACCTCCCGCAAAACCACCTTTGGGAGTTGAACTGGACTCAAGTCTGACGTGTGTGGAAGGTTCTGGAAGATGTGGTCGAGGTCTGGTTCAAAGAGGTGGTCGATAGAGCCAGGCTGACTATCTTTTGAGATAACTTCATTTTGGGAGTTTACATTGAAGTTCTTATCGATCTCACCAATGTTAACATTTTCTTCAACATTCTTGGTATCGTTTCCTTCAACATTCTTGATATCGTTTCCTTCAACATTCTTGATATCGTTTCCTTCAACATTCTTGATATCTTTAACATTACCATCATTCCCATCACTTCCAAATTCATTTATATCCTTATCCTTCCCACGTTCCTTTATTTCCTCGTTCATCACAGGTTCAAAGCTGTTCTCATCTGCTCCCTCCTCCTCCTCTGAGCTATCCTCTAGCACCTCCAACCCAGCATCGTTGATCCGCTGTTGAAAAGTGTCGTGGATCGGGCGCATGCCCATCGTTCTTCTCCGCTTGGTATCGTGGTTCAGCAGCGTGTACGGAACGAGGTCAAACTTGTGCAACGTGACCTCCGGCGCAAACGACACACGCCGCTTGTCGTTGAGAATAGGGAGCGTGTTCTCCTTGAGAATGCCCTTATACTTGGTGTTGTCCATGGCGGTAGTTGAAATCAAAATAAACGCGATATGACGCGAAGTACACAAAAATGAGGAAAATATAAGAATGAATAATTAGACACTTAAAAACGACTTGAATTAAATTGTAAATGAACATGCAAATTTTTAAAAGAACCACTTGTACTCTATCATTGTAAAATCATATTCAAGAACCTGTATTCAATTGAAAAGAATCATGTAATTCAACCTGTATTCTCTATAATTGTAAAATCATTTTCAAGAACCTGTATTCAACCTGTATACTCTTCACCTAATTTACAACCTGTATTCTCTATAATTGTCATATTTTTCGATTTCTGACCTAGTTTATATCAAACATCGTTCCCTCATCTAACCCCACAAAACACAGGTCGACCGTGCTTCCTACCATAAACCGGTCCACAAATCCCGCCATCAACCGGTTATCCTCGCTCTGCACCACTATCGCGTAGTTCAAGTGAAGCTGCTCAAACATCCCCAACACAGAAACGATCGGCGTCTTGTCGTTAATCACAATGTGCAGCTGCTCGCAGTACACATAGATGGAATGAACGGAGTCGTCGTTGGCACTCGTATTATCATCACCATTCCTCGCCTTGATCTTGATGACGTCCTCCTTGTTCTCATACATCCCTACCTTGTCGTACAACTCCAGTTTGTAGACAAAGCCCGCAACCACAGGGTCGCTGTAGCTCTCCAACAACGGGTATCCCTCGTGCGTGTCGTCGTTCAACATAGCCAACAACTCCGACACCGTGTACTCCACACCCAAGCAGAGGCACTTCGTCCGCGACACCGGTGCCATGATTGCTGTGACAGTCACATCCGGAAGCCTGTTCTTGTAAGCTGCCGTCATATTGGAAAAACTCACGAGCCCGCTGCCCTTTGAGGACGAATCGTTCGAAAGCGCAGTGTAATCGTTCGAGCTCAACTCTCTCCCTCTCTTGATCCACAGATCGTATATGTTATCGTTCCTCAACCAGTCGTTGAAAAGCTTCAGGATCATCACACTGAGCATGATCGGGAGCACATACGTCACTGCACCGGTCAACTCGAAGATTATCACCACCACCGACATGGTCAACTTGGTAACACCTGCCATGAACAGCGCCGCACCAACAACGGCGTAGGACGACGGCAGCACGATACACAGCGTGGTAGTACAAGTAGCCAACAGCTCCCAATTAGCGGCGTTCTGGATGGCTTGTGATACGATTCCGGTGAGTCTACCCGCAGAAGCACCTAACACGAGCGACGGCATCAAAATGCCTCCTGGAAGATCCAAGCCGTAGGTGTACGCAGATAGTAAGAAACCTTGAACAACGATATAGGCCAACTTCAACAGCGTTGCCCATTTCAGCGGGGTACACAAAAAGGTTGTTGTCAGTGACACCACACTTGGATCGTCAGAACACTCAGTGAAGAGGAGTTTGAGGTAACCATTGAGCGGGAGTTTGGCCATTTCGAGTGGGAAATTGAGCACACAAGTCGCGAGAAGAACAGCACCGACCTCGATGTAGGGAGCACGAGGCCCCAAACGCTGGTGCAAACGAGCACGAGACGCTGCAAAGCTCAAGTGGAGGGCAGTCATTGCATGGCCGTATAATCCTCCCATCAAGCCCAAGATCACAAACGGTACCATTTCCATGAAAAGCCACGAGAAGTTTCCGAAACGAACGTGGAACAAGTCCTGTTCGTAAAAGTTCTCACCCTCGGTGAAGAGCTTGAAGCCCGACATGATGACCACGGCGACTGTGGCGGTGACAAACGAATTCCACATGATCTTAGTGGGCATGAAGAAGGTTGGCATCATCTCAAGCACAAACAAAACACCTCCGATAGGAGCATTGAATGCCACGGAAATGCCTGTTGCAGTGGCGGCACTCAAAAGCTCACGCCTCACAGCTTCGGTTCCAACATCACCCACAAGAAACGAGTAGACGATGTTCAAGAGACAGCACGACACATGGACTAACGGGCCTTCTTTACCCAACCAAAGACCCAGGGACACCACGAGAACAAGGCCCGCTGCTTTGTATGCGAGAGTGCGGAGTCCAAGGTAGTCGGACAAGTTATAATTGAAGCCGGAGATGATCAATTTGATTTCAGGGATACCTGAGTGTTTGATATTGGGGGCACGAACGACCGTTATATAAGTGGCCAAGAGAGCCATGGCCATTGCAAACACCACATAGATAGGGAAGTTGAAGAACACGTCCAGAACGAAGCCCGTGGCACCAAAAAACACCCGCGACCATGAATACCAATCGTCACGAGGACACGTGAGGTACGGATTGAGAAGCGACCAGCGGTCGACTTTCGAGAAACAAAGACCCTTTTTAAGGTCATTGAGCCAGACTGATAGGAGGTCGATGAACGTGGCAACGTAGCCAACAAGCACAGACAGGAGAATGAGGGTTGTCCATTTGCGGGTCTGAAGTAGGGTAGTGGAGAGGATGGGTTGATTACTCCAATCGATGAAAGAAGTCAGATTTTCACGAAGATTCTCCCGAGGGTTTTCCCGGACGGGATGGCTGGAGGTATTTCCATAGTAATTGTAGTCGGAATCATTGTAATTTGGAGGGGTAGTAGGAGTATCATCAATTCCAATTCCATCAGTATCTCCATCAGTGGTATTACCAGGTATATCTCTGAATCCATCAAGGGTATTACCAGGTATATCTCTGATCCCATCCGTTGTATCACCCATCTCAGTTGTATTTATTCCCGTTCTGTCTTTCCCTTCGTCACCATATCGCAACATCGCCACTCCGTCGTACCAAAACATTCTTGCAGTCAATTTTCATTTTTTCTTCACCATGTCCTTCCTCAACACATCCTCCTCCACTGGCCAGGAGTTGGCCAACGATGTGACCGTGGCCAACGCCCCCGAAGACACCGTGTCGTCGCTCGCGTTCTCACCGGTGGCAGACATGCTTGTTGCCGCTAGTTGGGACAAGAAAGTGCGCATCTATGACATCGACCCAAACACTGGCAACAATCAAGGCAGGGCGCTCTATGAGCACGAAGCGCCAGTATTCAGCGCCCAGTGGACCCGTGATGGTACCAAGGTGGTGCTGGGAGGCGCTGACAAGCAAGTGAAATTGTTTGATCTTCAATCGCAGCAACTGCAGCAGATTGGTCAACACGATGCGCCCGTCAGAGATATCCGTTACGTTGAGTGCGGACCTTCCAACACTCCAGTGATAGCGCTGGGGTCTTGGGACAAGACCTTACGCTACTGGGATATGCGTCTGCCACAGCCTGTTACAACTCTCAACTTACCAGAACGTGTTTACCTGATGGATCTGAGCCAGAAGCTCTTGGTGGTGGGATGTGCCGAGCGCCATGTGGCAATTGTGGACTTGAACAACCCGCAGCAGATTTTCAAGACCACCACATCGCCTCTCAAGTACCAAATCCGCACAATTGCCTGTTACCCTACCGGAAACGGGTACGCTATTGGATCGGTAGAAGGTAGAGCTGCGATCCAATATATCGACGACGCCGAACAGAGTAAGTTGGGATTCTCCTTCAAGTGCCATCGTAGAACCAACGGCCCAGCTAACATCGGCACAAACATGCTGAATTTGAGACCTGCTTCGGTGCCGGCACTGGCTGCGCATGCCTATGCGGTGAACTCCATAGCGTTCCACCCAATCTACGGAACTTTCAGTACCGCAGGCCTGGACGGTACCTTCTGCTACTGGGACAAGGACGCCAAGCAGCGTTTGAAGACGTTTCCATCGGTGAACTACCTGATTCCAGCGTCGGCGTTCAGCAGAGACGGCCGTTTGTTTGCCTACGCGTTGGGCTACGACTGGTCCCAGGGATACATGGGAAACAGACCAGACTACCCGAACCAAATCAAGTTGCATGCGACAAAGGACGAGGAGGTGAAGCAGCGTGAGAGTGTGAGAAGAAAATAGATGTAAGAATAGCAAGAATACGAGATGAGTGTAGGGAGATTAGGGCTAAGGAATATGTTAACAACATGTTGTAAGAATAGCAAGAATACGAGATGAGTGTAGGGAGATTAGGGCTAAGGAATATGTTAACAACATGTTGTTAACATGTTATCAACATGACCTTAATTGAAGCAACTTCAAACAGGATGTAATTTAATGGAAGTTTATTTCTACTTCTAATCAATCATTATCTATATTCAATTATCATTACCTAAACCTTAACGCTACTTCCCAGGTAGTCCTCTCTGGAGTAACCAGTACTCACACCCAACAACTCCTCCTCAAAGTCTTCCACCTCAGGACACTCTTCCAACCAGGTCTTGTCGAAAGCAGCGGTCTCAGGCTGCCCGTAGTATGGCCATATTCTGCAGAGCACTCCGTACAAGATGAAGGATGTGAAGAAACCCATGAAGAAGTTGAGACGGTACACCTCGGTGGCACCAATTGGGACCTTGTGGGTACCAGTGGCACCAACGAAACCCACAATGTTTGGGAAAATACCACAGATGTATGCAACGTAAGCTCTCCAGTTGACACCGTTTCTGAACTTGTAGATCGATGGCTTCTCTGGTGCCTCTGGGGCGTGCAACGAGAACAAGTGTGGCAAGTTGATGTAACCACGTCTCACGTAGAAGTAGTCGCTTGCAACAACTCCCGCAATAGCAGACATGAAAACAGAGTATGCAGACAAGTATGTGGTGAACTTGGAGGAGGTCGAGGTGAGCTTCCATGGGCAGATGGCAAGAGCAACACACGCACAGATGTAACTACCTCTTCTGATGTTGAGGAAACGAGGGACCATGGCCAGCACGTCAGTTCCGAAAGAAAGCGAGTTTGCCGAGATGTTAGTACCGAGCTGAGCAATGGCGAAAGCAAGACCAATGAAGAAACATCCGGCTCTGTTACCTGGAGTGTAGTTGTCGAGGAAACGGCCTAAGACATCCAATGGAGACCAGTATGGCTCACCGTACAAGTCCTGGGAAGCCGAGGTGACCAAGATACCAATGAGAGAGGTGATGGAGAAACACACTGGGATGGAAATGGTGTAAACCAAGTACTTCATTCCAAAGTTAGGCTTGGTTGCAAAACGCGAGAAATCTGGAGCGTTCACAATCAAAGCCGCAAAGTTTGCCAACGAGTTCATGGTCGATTCAATGAATGCCCATGCGAGGTCAGAGCCCGACTTCTCAGCCTTGGCATGAATGACGGGACCAGCACCGTGAGCCTTGACCAAGGTCCAGATCAAGAAGGCAAAACCAGCGATGGGAGCAACATAAGACTTGACGGCAAACAAGTACTTCAACTTGTGTGGGGGCATGTAAAGGAATGGGAGCGAGAACAACCAGAACAAAAAGAAACACAAGAACTTGAAGGTGGTCAAGTCAGGGTCGGAGATGTGATTTGGCATGGTCTTGTCCAAGTTCTTTCCAAAAATAGCACGCAACATAACCTCGAAACAAGGTCCAGCAATCGAACATTGCACGGCGTACCACACGGCTGCCATGACGATTCTGTTCAAGATTGGCCAAAGCGAACCGTAGATACCAAACGAGGATCTGGCAGCAACAGGGAACGAAATGTGGTAGAAGATACCGATTCTCGAGGAAATCGAGACAAAAATACCACAGAGAAAGTATCCAAGCCAAACAGAAATCCAAGTCTGCCACCAGGTCAAACCTCCCTGTTGAATACCAGTAGCAGCAATCTGCCATGTGTTGATGTTGAAGGAGTCAGCAACCCAAAAGAACACGTAGTTCCACCATCTCCAAGTTCTTCTTGCTGCCTCGACGGGTTTCAAATCGAAATTGAAAAGGAACATTTGCGAAGTGGTGAGGTTGCCCTTTGGCTGGACCTCGATCGCCTTGACGAAACGGCTGAACCACGAGTCATTCTTGACAGAAGAGACCTCTCCAATGGAGTAAGCAGGCCCTTCTTCTACCTCTACCTTTTCTTTGTTGTCTAGCATTGTGGTGCTGAAACTAAGCCAAAGAGTTGTCTTTTATGTTTTGCTGCAAATCTTGAACCCTGCGGATTATCCTGCAGATAACAACTTGCTCATTCCAGAAAATACACCTTCGCAAACAGGACTGATTGGCAAATGGATAAGATAACGTTTTGCGGAGAAGGCCGAATATAAAAGAAGGTAAAAAGGGAAGGTCATACGAAGGCTTAAGGGAAGTGGTAAGTGGCTGACTGGCAACGGAGGGTATACAACAGTCTGAGGGGTAATGGGGTCTACGGAGGACTTAATCGAAAGGTTGAAGACAATACCTAGCATATAGCGCAGATTTTTCACTGCAATGCTCAAAATTAGTATCGATTCGATGCAACGATTACATTACAGGTTAGCGATTTTTCAAGCTCATCTGATAAGAATGATAAGTAGTTGTGCATTAGATTCCGTTTCACGTATCGAAGAGTCTAAAGAGAGGAGTATTACGATTGACTCCGAAGCCACATTCTAATAAATGAGTAGAACCTTGAATGCCGTTTATTCTTATCAAGGACGAGTGGAAGCTTAGTTTAGGAGTAGACTAGTATGGTAGTTTAGGAGTCTAATATTGTAGTGGTCTAGTATCTGAGAGTCTAATATTGTAGTGATCTAGTAGTCTAGTAGACTAATGTTCTGTAGACTAGCAGTATACTATTCTACTACTCTATTCTGGTAGTCTTGTAGAATACCTATTCTCTGTATTCTTCAATATTTGCAATCTACTTCCACTCCGCTTCATATTCTACCATCGGTCTTCCATTAATCACTCTTTGCAACCAACTCCGCTAATGACTCCTGCAGATATCCATGTTCCACACTGTAAGGCGTTCACTAAGTCAAATTAGCCTTTGCGATAGCGTCCTGCTAAGACAGACTTGGAAAAGTTTTTCTGGGGAAGAAATCTCCTTGATAACGATATGGCAAAACAGGAAAGTGCATCTCGTGAAATACGGCTGTGTTTAACGGGTTAGGAAATAGTCGATAAGCGCGATAATGGCGCAGAACCAGTCACCGGGCCATAGATAATCGAACTTGGTTCACAGATTGACCTTCGCAAGCAATGTCCTAAGAGGGGTAGACAGCAAAGCCAAAATGCCACAGAATGGAATAAGAGTCAAGTAGATTGCTAAGAATGATGACACTAAATGGCAGTGTCGCATGGAGTGGTGGTAATGTGGTCATTGGATATCGACTGATGGAACTCCGAATTAGACCTAACGGAGTGACATCGAGCATCACTTAATTACGTCACGTGGGGGTGCCTGCATATAGGCACCCGATCCGGAGATCATAAATCCATAGCTGCTAACTAATGGGGAATAGTTGTATAACCTTGAGTGAATCGAAGTATGTTGAATTGTTACCTTACTTATTCATTATTCATGCATTATAGTCTTTTTGCGATACTGTCTATTACCCTCTATAATTTCTACTCTATAAATTCTACTCTATAAATTCTACTCTATAAATTCTACTCTATACTCTCTACTCTCTATAATTTCTACTCTCTGTACATTCTACTCTCTCTACTCTCTACTCTCTCTACTCTACAATCTCTCTACTCTACAATCTCTATATCTTCTTTCCTATTCTATTTTCCTATCCTCCAGGGTCTGATTTTTGCTCACGTGAACTCAACCATCCATCTCAACTCAACCATGAGCAAGTCGCGCAATAGGAACAGCTTGCTATCACATAACAGGGCATCGTATGTCCATTCCACCAAGGATGAGCTCCTCCATATGAAGTTTCTGATGGACAAGCCTGATTTGCCATTGTACCCACTCAATGATGCTGAAGTGGAGGTGCTGCCCACGTATCCTGACTTCAATCCATGGAAAGATCACAACAATCTTTCTGAAGATAAGAGCAAGAGCGAACAGCTGCGCCTTAGCAATCCCACTTACTTGAACAAGGGCTTTTTTGAGACTCCCCTGGTGCTGAATGAATACTTTTCAGCACGCAATCTAATCCAGGCAACCATCTTTCTGTCCACAGAGAACTGCAACAATGTATTGAAAGAGTTATCACTGCATCTAGCCGCGGGCTATAAAGCACGTAATGAGATGATTAACAAGATCAAATTTCTGCTGCATAACTTTAAGCTCCCTCCAAGAGTCACCTTGACCGCACTGAAAAAGGAGTCGTGGCTCCGTGACTTGGCCTCGCCATTGGTGCCTCTTCTGAAGGTTGGTGAGAAGATCCCTCATGGAATGCGCAACAAAGTGCTCATAGATGCGCTTTGTAGCAAGAACGTGCCTGCTAATCGCGCATTATGGCTCACAAGGAGTGTTCTATATGGAGAACTCATTGCTTTACGCAGAAAACACCAGCAAAGACAACCTCCACAGTCTTCTCATTCCACCGAGAAGATCGAGACGCATTGGCTACAAGAATGGACTCAACAAGTGAGCGATTATTTGTATAAGTTCTCGAAAGAGGCAGCACAGGTTCTGACCCCAGACAAAAAACAGGCATATTCAAGTAAACTCAATTACTTGTTACAGTACGTGCAAACACTTTATATTGAGTGTCTTCTCGATAAGAACTTCTTCCTCTCGCTGGTACTCCGGTTTTTGCGCGAGGACTTCCCTCTTGACTCGGGCCATGTTCATGACCAGGGCGAGGATGACGATGCACAGGCTGCGCTTGAGAGTGTCGAGATCAACTTTGGACTGCGATTGGTGTCACTTGCAGTCATCAAGATCTTTTGGAAGGATATCCTCAAGCTGGACTATTTGTGTAAGGATCTCAGTGAAACACTCCTTCTCAATTACTACTTCATTCTGCATCTGAAAACCGCAGTTCCGGAAAACCTTCGTGATGAGCTCCTCGCGTTGATTTCCGCTCAGATCGTGTACTTGTTCAAGTACAACACCAACGTGTTCATCATCCCCAACTACTGGATGCTAACCCATAGGTCGCTCTACAAAATCATGTTGGAGGACGACCCCAGCGAAAAAGACCCCAATATTCGCAAGCAGTTGGACTTGATCAAGTATAGAAACGAGAGCTTGATGTTGAACATGAAGCATTCGCGCAAGGCCGCAACCAGTGAGGTATCAGGCGAGAGAATTGCAAGTAACGATATTGCCGATGTCAATAGAAGCTCAGATGATTTGCTTTCTTTGGTGAATCGTTTGGACAAGCTCAAGTTGACAAACGAGTTGGCAAACGCTTTACATCCACAAACTAAGGGCTGGAGAATATGTCTTCGTTTGACAATACATTGGTGTATTACTCCATATAGAGGAGAAATCATCGAAGTAAAAGAAGGAAACATCGAGTCAAGTGAGATAAGTGAGGCTGAATCGTCCTCCACTGCCAAAACTCAAGCTTCATCCTCCACTGCCAAAACGCAATCTTCCTCTTCACCTCAACTTTCATCCTCCATTAACAAACCTTTTGCATCATCCGAACGCATCCTCACTGTGTGCAACTTCATCAAGAGAAAGGTGCTTCAGCAAAAAGGTGCGGAGGCTTTCCGTATGGAATTTGAGAACGAAATCTTGGACATCATTTACAACGTTGCAGACAAGAACGACCCAAGCATTAACAAACACAACTTGTATGTTCTCTTCAACGAGTTGTACCAGTTGAAAGTCATCACCATAGCTACGTACTTGCGTAAGCTCATTGCATCTGGTATATTCTACCAATCTCCAGGTCTGGAGAACAGCCAAGGGTCTTACGACCCTCGTGTGGAGATTCACTTGGACATCTTGAAGAACCTCCCTGTTCTCAACAACAAGCAGTGCGACAGCATCTTGCGCAGATGGACCCAAGGTGGGTTTAACTATGTTCTGCAATTTGAGGCTGGGAAAGAAAAGCTACAAACGGAGTTGGTGGAGTATATCATGGCCAATACTTCTTCTGGAGAGCCTGATCTCCAGTGTGTCCATGAGCTCAATGTTGGTCTCAAGTTCCTCATAGTGAACTGGATCACGAGCGAATTGAAACGTAACATTAGGGAATCTCCGAAACTTGTGCATATCACTCCCCTTAAACTCGCTCATTTGTATGAGTTCTACGCGCGCTCAGACAACCTCACTGTGTTTTTCAAAGTGGTAATCAAATTCCTTTTGAAGAACGAGGGAGGTATGATTATCTTCTACATGGACTCGTTATTTTTCATTGCGAGTCTCGTGATGCGCCATTTCAAGCTGATCAAATTCATTGCAGGTAGCAGCTACGATTCTGTACTGACCAGCTATGAGTTGTTCAAGTTGATTGTGTTCAATTTCAAGGACTTGGCGAGTAGGGAGTCCAACCACTTCAACTTTGCCAAAGTATGGAAGTGCATTGATGGTGCTGTGGAACGCACTTTGACCGTGAAGGACGAGAAGAAACCTTTTGAAACATTTGATCTGCCAATGCGCTTCACCAGTGCGGCCTCCAAGAACGATTCATACACCCATGTACAGTTCCGGCTGGACTTGGATGTGTTGATGGCCCAGATGGCTTGTGAAAGTGACGATGAAATCCCTGACTTCTTGCAGTCTGTGGTGGACTTTTCGACGCCAGAGCTTCAGAAACAAGCCGTGAGCGTGGTTCTCTCGAGCTTGTATGGCTCGTTCCGTGAAGACCCTGAGAACACGCACGTCAAGCTCTTGTCAAAGTTGAAGGTGCGCTTGGGCGAGACTTTCACCAGTGAAGTGGCCGCTTTTATTGAACGTCGTGCGAGTGGGGACGACCTGGAGTGGCAAGAGGTCGCTTCAAAGATCTGCGAAAGTACCCAGATGGAAATTGATCCTTTGGAAGCGGAGTTGAATGGAGATGCCGATGAATTGGAGGCCGAAATGAACGGAATATTTGAGGAGGAGAACAGAAAGGAAGAAAACGAAGAAAAGGATAAGGAAGTTGAAGAAAAGAAGAATGAAGTTGAAAAGGATAAGGAGGTTGATGAAAAGAAGAAGGATGAAGAGAGGAGCCCTATCGATGAATCTCCATCACTTTCTGACTTTATAAAATACCTTGTTCTATTCGAGGTTGTTAGTGTCATGGAGGTTTTGGAGACTCTTGGCTCCAATCCGGTTTCGTTCGATCTTCTCTTTGGGGGTTCTGACTTTGTTGCGGACCAGAGAATTCTCCTTGATACCGTTGTTGAAGAGTATAAAGAGCGCTTTCCTAGCCACTTTTCACAACTTGTGTTCACAGAACTACGTGGAGTTCCGCTGATCTTTGATTCAGTCTTGATGAAGGGCTTTGGTGGCCAGGTTGCTACATATCTTGGTAGATTGGTCACCATTAACCCACGTGTTGTGATGGACGAACTTGTGTGCAATATAGCCATTGAAGATACCGTCTCACTTTTGAACACGCTTCTTGGAGTACAACATGATCAAGTCACACGAATGGCAGACTTTGGAAAACATACCGTCAATGAGTTCAACTTGCCAATGTACCAAATTCTCCTTCGAGTGGTTGTTCACCGCGAGCTCCTAGGGTGTAGTGCTCAAGAGTCCAGGTCGCAATTGAAACTGCTAGTTGACAAGACGTTGGCGAATTTGAACTTGGAATTTGATAATGTCTTTGACTTCTACTACGGTGAGCTCTTCAACTACTTGACGTGGGAGTACCGGTTGATTATCTTGGACCTTCTTGAGGAGATGTTTTTTGAGGATGTCATTCTTTCACCCGAAGAAATCAAGTCTCACTATGAGGGTGTAGATCTACTCCCTGTGTTGAACAACTTCTTCAAGAAGTTCCTGGCCTATTCGGTGTCGACCGTTGAACCAAACTGCAATTTGTTGGAGGAAATGTCCACTACATTGACGCAATTGCTTGCGGTTACCGAGGGGACGAGTTGTCCCACGGGCACCAACTACGCGATCTCGGTGTTTTTGAGGATCTTGATCATACACAAGACCATTGTCATCCAGCAGATTCTCGCATCGGACGCAGAGCTCTTGTTCATCAAGAACTTGGTGTCGCTTCTCAACTCGCACTACTTGGTCAATGAAAATGAAAAACTCCACATCCTTCTCTACGACTTGTTGCTCATTTTGAAGGCCGACATGACGGATGAGTGTAGCATTGCTACCGACCCCACAGCACAGCAACAGCAGCCCGAGGAGAAGGACGAGAAGGCCGAGGCGCTGGGATCGGACTATAATCAACTGGCCACGAACAGCTTGATTTCGTCGGTTTTTGATCTCATCGAGCCGAAGGAGCAGCAGCAGCTCGTGGGCACGTTGAGCGACGAGGGAATCAGATGCAGTATCATGTTGGACGAGCAGGAGTTGCACCTGGGCGACTATGACCATGTGAACAATTCTGGACTCGAGTTGGTGTCTACAAAGAACGAGATGAACGGGTTTGGAATGTTGAGCACACAGACCCTGCCCCCGGGTAGTGCCCGGGAGTTCAAGATGCGCAGTTTTGAAATCTTGGAGGATGTGAGCAGTGGGTTGAATGACGGGTGTATTAATCTTCATTTCTTTGAGGCCTTCACCACGAAGGAGAATCCGGCATAAACAATAGTGAAGAAAACCATGGAGAATGGAAGCAGCATGGAGATTATATGATTTCCGCCGGCTCGTCAAACTCCGAAACTTTGTTAATCGTCAAGTCATTGACGAAGTTGGTATATAGGGATATATGTATCTCACGCATTATACGACTGTATTTTTTGCATCTATTTTTATACTTTAACGGTTACTTGTAAAATCTTTATAACTTGTTTTCTTGAGAAACCTCCCTTTCATCTCTTTATATCTCCTTTTTCTCTTCAACTCTGCTCTTCACCTATTCTCCTTTTCTTCACATCTCCTTTCCTCATCACCTCTTCCTCCTATACATTTGTTCGCTACGCTCACAAATGTCTATTTTTTCAACCCTTCTATTTTCTCCATATTTCATTACGTAACCATATAAACACTGAAACGACCATGGCAAACGACGACAAGGGAAACAAGCGCGACTCTGTTTCGCTTTCGGGATCTGCCCAGCCGTCGACGCCAAAAGAACACATGTCCAAACCGCGTGACCTCCGTTTTCTATCAAGTGCAAACTTCCTGACGGAGTCTCTTGGAGAACCCAACGTTCCTTTAACGCCAACATATGAAACTCCTAGTCCTGTCATGGACCTGAGACGTTACCTGCTAACATCATTGAACAACTCGCCCATTATCCAGCCATCGGCCGCGGCCCATGTACGTGCCAACCTGTCGTCGAACCGCCCACGACCTCGTTCTGGCATATTCACCATGGACTCCTCCAACTTCCCCATTCTGGAGGATGGGAGTCCTGTGACTGCCCCCAAGAGACGGAGTTACATTCCTCCAGGGGCACAGAACATTGCATTCAACGCGGGAAATCTACAGAACAGCTACACCAACCAAAATGGACACCTGAACCAGATGTCGTATACTCTTCCCAGCCAACCACCAAGGTCGCCGTCACGTCTGACTTCTCCAGTTCGCGCAAGCCGTCAGTATAGGCTGAAGTCGCCAGTGAGAAGATCAACTTCACCATCAAAAGGCGCATCTCCGTTCAACTTCCAGCCCCAGGAAATGATGCAACACGGCAACTCCTCGGCGTCCACGTTGAAACCAGCACATAGAAAGGGTCACAAGTACAAGCACTCTTCGGTTTCGATGAACTTGTTCCAGGAACCACCTCCAGCAGTTAGTTTGACCTCACAACAGTTGGCAATTCCAGATCTGTACCCTATCCCAAACTTCAGAGAGCTGATGGGGTCTGTGAAACCGGAGCAAAAGTTCAGGTTGGTATGGTCCGCATTACACTTGCTTCTTTCCGTGCTTGTTTTCCTGGTGGGGCTCCATTTCCAAATCGCAACTCTTTCAACACTAGCACATATTATCTTCTACGACTCTATTGGTCTGGTGGTGATTGTGTTTGTGGACGTCATGTCCAATTTCGAAGTTTGGAGAAGTTCGTCCATCGCATACCCATTTGGCCTTGGACGCTTGGAGGTGCTTGTGGGTTTTGCACTCGGTGCACTGTTGGTGATGGTTGGTTTCGACTTGGTCAGCCACTTTGTTGAGGAGTTTATCATCATGATGGTGGTGGCTAGTGACACCGCAGAGCATGCTAGTGAGCACAAATCCCACCACGTTCACTCCAGTCATGGAACAATCGAGAATATGTGGGTATACAGGTTTGTTCTACTTGTTACCATTGCCGTGACGTTGATCACCTCGAACTACATCTTGGCCTATGACCGCATTAATGAAATGATCCTGGCGAAGGACCCGGCAAAGGAGCCCGTGAAGAAAAGCAACGGTTTATTGGAGACAGAAGACGTTCCTGGCAAGCTTGCAGAACTCACCAAGTTTGCACATGTGTGGACAAAGAATCCCACGCACTTGCTCACGTTGTGCTACTCGCTCTACCTCCTTGTGTCGCCGTTCTTACCATCGGTGGCCGAGGTGGACGTGAACGAGGTGATTTCGCTCATTGTCGCGCTTTTGCTCTGTAACATTGGGTGGAAATTAGTCAAGACTCTTGGTGGAATTCTCATGTGCTCGTACCCACATTCAGACTACGACTACCATGTCATCAAGAGCAAGATCATGGACCGCGTAATGGCCTTGGACTTCTTCAAGCAGTCGTACTCGGTGCAGAACTTTTACATCACCAAGTTCAACTACGAGTTGTATGTGGTGGGCATCAAGTTGAACATGCGCGGAGCCTCCAACGACGATGAGTCACGGTTGATGTTTGAAATCAACAGAATAGTGAAAGATGAAATTGAGGCGGTGGATGCAAAGAACCAAATCGAGATCACGATCGACGTGACGAGGTTTTAGATAGAATAAAAGAAATAGATTAGTATATGTATTCGCGGTATGTCTTTATGGTTGTCTCTATTTATGTCTTGTCTCTATTTATGTCTTGTCTCTATTTATGTCTTGTCTCTATTTATGTCTTGTCTCTATTTATGTCTTGTCTCTATTTATGTCTTGTCTCTATTCTTTATGCCCTACTTCTCTATTCTATGTCTATTCTATTACTCTTGCTACATTTAAACTATTTTATTCTCTATTCCCAATTAGGCAATCGCTATGACTCAACCGCGATGCGAAATCTACAAATACCGCAGATTTTTCACTCTCACCAACCATGATTAGAGCAATTAGACACGCGCACAAGCTTGCCAAAGTGGCTGACCCTGGTGCAGGGTCCAAGACTGGGGCCTTCATCGACTCTGTGAGCAAGCCATTCACCGTTACTACGTACGCAAAGCCCAACGTGGTGATTACCAAGGGCCAAGGGTCGTATTTGTATGACATGGAGAACAGAAAGTACGTTGATTTCACCGCCGGTATTGCAGTGACTGGTTTGGGACACAGCAACCCGGAAATCACCAAGATCCTTGCACAGCAGGCTGGCGAGTTGATGCACTGCCTGAACCTTTACTACAACAAACCTGCTGGAGACTTGGCCAACCAGTTGATCGAGGCCACCACCAAGAGTGGAGGCATGCACGATGCTACCAGGGTGTTTTTGTCCAACAGTGGTACGGAGGCCAATGAGGCCGCACTCAAGTTTGCTAGAAAGTACGGTAAGAGCGTTGGCGGAGATGCTAAGCACGAGATTATTTCTTTCAACAACTGTTTCCACGGCAGAACTATGGGAACGTTATCGGTTACAAACAACCCCAAATACCAGGAGCCTTTCGCCCCTATGGTCCCAGGTGCTCGCCAGGCTGTTGTCAACGACATTGCGAGTGTCGAGGCTGTTTTGAGCAAGGAAAAGACGTGTGCGGTGATCATTGAGCCAGTTCAAGGTGAGGGAGGAGTGATTGCAGTTAACGAAGACTTTTTGATTGCATTGAAGGAATTATGTGAGAAGAACGACGTGTTGCTCATCTACGATGAGATCCAGTGTGGTCTTGGACGTACTGGTAAGTTTTGGGCACATAGTTTCCTCCCTGCTGAGGCTCATCCAGATATTCTTACTTCTGCAAAGGCTTTGGGTAACGGGTTCCCTATTGCTGCCACCATCATCAGCGAGCGTGTGGAGAAGGTTTTGACGCCAGGTGACCATGGTACCACGTATGGAGGTAACCCATTGGGGTCCAAGGTGGCTAGTTACGTTGTGGAGACCATCGACACCCCGGAGTTTTTGGAGAATGTGAACTCTACCTCCGAGTTTTTGAAGAAGCAGCTTGAGGACGTTGCAGCCCAGTACCCTAAGCAGATCACTGGTGTTAGAGGCAAGGGTCTTCTTGTGGGACTCAAGTTTGACGAGAGTGTTCCTGTTGGCAAGGTTGTGGACAAGTGCAGAGAGTACGGGTTGCTTGTGATTACTGCTGGAGAGGATGTTCTTAGAATTGTTCCTGCTTTGAATATCACCGAAGACACCATCACCGAGGGTATTTCGATTTTGAGCAAGGCTGTGGAGGATGTTGTAAAGGAGTAGAAAAGGATATTTAGAAAAATGTGGATGAGAATAGATGTTGTAGTTGGTGGAATGAGAATTTAAAATGTGAATATGGTGAATTAACGGTGGTTGAGGAATTGGTTGAAATTCAACTGGTTAAATCAGTGGTGAAGTTTCTGGTAGATGTTTATGGTAGATAGTTTATGGTAGATTACTCTTCTTGTTACTCTTCTTGTTACTCTTCTTGTTACTCTTCTTGTTACTCTTCTGGTTACTCTTCTGGTTACTCTTCTGGTAAATTACTCTTCTGGTTACTCTTCTGGTTACTCTTCTGGTAAATTACTCTTCTGGTTACTCTTCTGGTTACTCTTCTGGTAAATTACGCTTCTGGTAAATTACCGAGAATTTCTCGTAGAACCAACTACATCCCAACGTCTTATCTTCCCTCATTCAGATAAGCCTATCAATAGACGATTATTTAGAGTTCCCCAGATAAGCACACAATGCCAAAAATCCAACATTAAGGGTCGTCGTACAAATTTTCTTTGCGCGTCCTTTACGTCATTGCAAGCACATAACCCACAAGTATTGTCACAACTACTGATTTGTTAAGGTAGATTCTTGACGGCTCCTCATTATTACACTTTTCTCAGGATTTCTCGGCCATTCGAAAAAATCACCACTACTTTTTATGACGGTGCCGTTCAGCATCCCGACCACGGACTTGGACTACTGTCTTGAGCAGTTGCTCAACCACATGCCGCCCAAGTTGCTACCGCCCGAAACCATAGAGCAACTTTGTCACACACTCAAGGCACAACTTTTGGACGTGCCCAACATCATCCCGCTCCAAAGTCCAATCTCGGTTGTTGGAGACATCCACGGCCAATACCACGACCTTCTCGAGATCTTCCGCATAGGCGGCGAGGCACCCAATGTCAACTACCTCTTCTTGGGCGATTTTGTGGACCGTGGATACTATCTGGTGGAGACGATCACGCTTTTGATCTTGCTAAAGTTGCGGTACCCCAACCGTATCCTGTTGATCCGTGGCAACCACGAGTCGCGTACTATCACAACCAACTACGGGTTCTACTCAGAGATCCTAAACAAGTACAACGGATGCTCCAAAGTGTGGCTATACATCACCGACCTATTCGACTACCTCCCGCTAGGCGCAACTATAGATGGGAAGATATTGTGTGTGCACGGCGGCTTATCACCGCTGTGCCAGCAGTTGGACCAAATCCGCGTTTTGGACCGCTTTAAGGAGATTCCGCACGACGGCATCATGGCGGACCTCGTGTGGTCAGACCCTGATACAGATATCATGGACTTTAAATTGTCGCCGCGTGGTGCTGGGTATTTGTTTGGTCTCGATGTGATTAACAAATTCTTCCACGACAACAATCTCTACCAGTTGATCCGCGCACACCAGTTGTGTCAAGAGGGCTACACCACGAACTGGAACGGGAAGTGCTTGACGGTGTGGTCGGCGCCGAACTACTGCTACCGGTGCGGCAACAAGGCGCTGATATTGGAGATTTTCGACCTGGGGTTCACAGACAAGAACGGCGCACTGAGCGGACAGCATTTCAACGTGTTTGAGGCCTCGCCGGAAAACAACGAGGACACAGTGCAGGGCCGCGGTGTCAACGGCACCGAAGCTGCGACCGCCGACTTTTTCTCGGGATTCTTTAACGAGCGCCCGAAGAAGCATGTTGAGTACTTTTTGTGAGGGAGAGAAGAGGAGAGAAGGAGAGAAGGAGAGAAGGAGAGGAAGAGAAGAGAAGGAGAGGATGAGAGGAGAGGATGAGAGAAGAGAAAGGAGGAGAAGAGAAGGAAGAGAAGGGATAGATCGAAGAATGAAGGGTTTGAGTCAGGATAATTAAGATATAATAGTTGAACATGATTAGGACGGCCTATTGAGGCTTTTCCCATATCTTGTTTTTACCTGGCTTTTGGTGCCTGGCCAGCTTTCTTTTCCCGGCTTGAGTGAGGATGTGAGTTTCAAGGATTCTTGAACATGGGCTCTGCCTGGATGTAATATTACTGTACCATAGTGTATTTTAGGAGAATAGATAGAGTGGAAGTCTACAGAGAATAATTGTAGTGATTTTGTAATGTAGTGAGCTGTGGTGAGTTTTAGTGAGTTGTACTGACATGTAGTCATAATTGTTACCTTGTAGTCATGATTTGTACTGAATGTAGTCATGTACTGAATAGTAGAAATCTGATTGTAGTTTTTAGCAACTTGTAGTATCATTTTTGTAATGTAGTATCATTTTATGACTTCTAGTATCATGTAATGACAGAATCATTTTATGACTTCTATCATTTTATGACTTCTAGTATCATGTCCTCACCCATAGTACAACTCAAAGTTGAAACCATCGTGTACCTCATAATCCCCCAACGTTATATGATCCTTATACACCTTGTATCCCTTCTTCAAGATCAACTTATCTGCTTGGGTCCCTATTTGCAACGATATTATCTTCTTCAAATCACCCACGGTATCATCCTCAAGGCACTTTACCTTGATCTTCTTTCCAAGTCTATCGTTTGCCAGTACTTCAATCATAGTTTGAAATTAATCTGATTCTATCTGATCCTTTATCCTGATCCTTTATCCTATTCGAACAATCTGATACTTTCCCTTTATCTATCTGTGTCTATCTCTTCCTCGATCTCTTAACCTTTTATTTGACTTTTTCTCATTTTCTTTTCAGGAGCTACATGCACAGTCTTTATAGCATCCTGGAAACAATGTCAGATCACAATCAGGACGCTCCTAAAAAGACTGAGACTACACCAGAGCACGCTCCCAAGGCGTCTCCCGATGCATTGAAACACCCTGCTCTACCACCTTCAGGACAGCCACCACTGCCTGGTAACGTTGCTCCCCAGTTAACACAGGCTGCCCGAAGACCATCACTATTGCGCAACAAATCCTCGACGACAAGCGTAGCCAACTCGCGCATCACCGCCACAGGCACAAACTCGGGCAATTCAAGTGGTGCTCGAATTTCGCCCACCACTTCGAACAACGCCTCCGGGCCAAACTCACGTAAAACGTCCACTGGCTCGGGCAACAGCGCAAACAACTCGCGCAAGGGCTCAACGGGCTCTACTGGAAACAATTCGAGCGGTACAAGTGGCGGATCTCCTACGAATTCAAACGGGCCGAGTACGTCGAACCCTCAATCGAGACAACGCAGCAGGCTGCTCATGCTGATACTCTCGCACAACCTCCAGAATCACCATGGTAATCTGCAGTACTTAGCACAGGAAAAGGCGTACTTGAAGAAGTTGAAGAGCCAGTTGGTGGACGACTACTACACGAAAGGAATCACGGGAACCATCGACGAGCATATCGAGAGCGAAAGCTATGGCGAAGATGAGGACGAGGAAACTGAAGAGGATAGTCCAACGAAAACTGATATGGA
Source organism: Kodamaea leandrae (assembly GCA_030564445.1). Lineage (NCBI taxonomy): Eukaryota > Fungi > Ascomycota > Pichiomycetes > Serinales > Debaryomycetaceae > Kodamaea > Kodamaea leandrae. The sequence continues at coordinate 341,839 of JAJLUV010000001.1, read as the reverse complement.
TTACCATTCGAGCATGTTAGCGGATATGGATGATGATAAGTACCAAATTGACTTCACATTGCTGTTCAAAGATGATTCCGTGAACCATAATCACTACAACTTCAATAACACACAGAGCTCGGGTAACCTGAGTAAGATCAACATTCTGTCCAACCGGAACATCACCCAGTTACGCAAGGATGATACTGATGATCCAGCAGTGATTGAGCGTTTGGAGTGGCAGTCAATGCTCACTAGTGTGCTCACTGGTGACGTTGTGCGTGCTGAAAAGACTAGAATCAATGACCATCTGAACCCGGAAAATGTGCAGGAATCGCTCTTACACGCGACTTACAAAGAAAACTTGTGGTATGGAATCCGCGCAAAAATCTTGAACCGTACGGAAGAGGACCAGCGCAGAATCACCTCATACAGGCGAACTTTGGTGGACCAACTCCTCGAAGATATCACCAAATTCGAGGTGACATATGACGACCCGGTCAACAACTCTCCTCGTCAGCAGGTGGTGAATATCATCGATCGCTACGAGAACGCGTGTGCACTCTGGCGCACTATGGAGGATATGAAAAACGAAAAGCCCATTTGTAGAGAGGCGGATTTCCAGCAAAAAGTCGACGCATTGAATGCATGGCTCTCCATTACCGATGCAATCGCGCGCGAAAGACTGTCTTTACAAGCGTGGATTGGTAATGAGGAGCTTGATATCACAAAGGGACTGACCGATAGTTCCACTCCTTCGCTGACCCTGTCTTCAGCAGCACTGACACCCAAGAACGTCAAGCGTTTCTTCAATGAGGATAACAAGTCTCTTGCTGAGCGCTTGATGAAGGAAAAGGACGTGCAGTCGATTTTCCGCAACAGAATCATTAACCCAGTGGTGCCATGGATGGTGAAGCTGAAGTCGACCTACATCAACCTCGGACCGGTTTTTGAGGCAATGAAGTTGCCAGACTACATTCATGATTTGATCCACATCTGTGTGATTCCCGTTAAACTCATCAAGGAGATCATCAATGTGAGATTGAGCTATGCTATGAAGTTGCAAAACCCCACTTTGATGATGATCGACCAAATGATCGATGATCTCAAGTCCTATATCAACATTGCATTGGAGGTGAAGCTGGGTATCCAGGAATACTGCAAGACTGACGACCAGAAAACTTGGATTATTGCCGACTTATTCGAGGCTGATATCCAGGACTTTGACCTGGTGGTGGTGCGGTGTGTACAATACTTCCTCAGTCTTTTAAACCGCAAGTTGCTCGATAGTTCCCGGCTGCCACTCACTTTCCGTACCTTCAAGGAGCCGGAGGAATTGGAGAATACTTGGAACTATCTCCGGTGGGTGGGTAACTTCATCGAGGGTGGTTCTGTGGTAATTGCCGAGGAGATCTCACTTTTGGCCCTGAAATTAATTTCGCGTTCTCTTGCGTATTATAATAACCAGATTCGCAACCCACAGGGAACGGCTTCGCTTGGTGAGTTAATCAGATGGTACTCCACCACCACTGAGAATTTCGGACAATTGCGCCGTAAATTGTCGCGTTTCAGCAGTGAAATCTTCCGCGACTTCACCAATTCGCTTGTTTTTGAAATTCCAGCAACTCACACTAATAGAACTAAGAACTTGCTTGAGATGTTGAAAGCTACCAACCACTTTTTGGTGTACACGGGTACTGTGGAGACTCAAGGTACCTACTTCTTCGCAAGTGGTGAGTTGATGGGCAACGAACAAGAAATATTAAAGATCATTAATGGTACATACGTTGGTCAGGACCCCAACGAAACTAACTTCCGCTTTTCCAAATTCTTACACATGTTGCAGACCCAGGAGCAACGCCAAGTCGACAGCTACCCTCAGCCTACAAAGGAACCTGATGCACTGGACTATTCCTATGTTCTTGCGCTCTGTCCTCATATCCCAATCGTTTGGGAGGGAGAAGTTGTGAATCTTGCGATGGAAGAGGTTCCGATTACGGATCTCAAGGTTGGCCAGATGCTTCTCATTACCAAGTTGCCCAACCACGGGATCCACCACGTGAAGGACAAATTCATGGACATTGTGAGCGAGATTGTGATGGTAGGTGGGTTGATGAAACCTATTGAACAGCGATGCTCGCTTGCTAAGGTACACACCGAACTCACGAAGATCAACAGAACATTCTTTAAGATGATCATGGTGGTGTTGGACTCTGTCAAGATAGTCAAGGACAAGTGTAAGGATATTGCTACCGAGGGTGGGTACCAGGGATTGGTCAACACATACTACAGTTATGCGAGAGATTTCGGAAAGAATTCGATTAAATCGTTGGAGTCCTCCAAGAAATCCGGTGTGATTATGAAACTTATCCAGTTGTCGATCGACTGGGTTTCTTTCATCTGCGACGACTGTGTACCCACAGACCGTAAAACCTTCAGGTGGTGTGTTCTTGCACTTGAGTTTGCAATGGACATGACCCGTGGGTTTAATGTGCTCGTATTGAGTGATGAACAGTTCAACAAGCTCAAGATTAAGGTTGCACGGTGTATGTCATTGCTCATTTCGCACTTTGATATCATGGGTACACGTTCGAGTGAAATCGAGCGTAACAAGGTGTTGAAGTGGTCTGCTCAAAGACAACTGCGTATCGAGAACTCTGCTGACGACGATTACATCTTGAACGTTTACACGGAGGACGTGATGAAACAAATCACCGAGATTGAAGAATGCAGAAAGGACCTCCAGGTGCAGTTGCTGTCTGTAGGACGTGTTTTGGACGTGACTGACCTGGAGTACCAATTTGTTACGCTTTTGGCGTCGTCGTTCTCGAGTGTTTCTATCAGATGGCAGAAGGGTCGCTTCATTGGTGGTGGTACCTTCGGACACGTTTTCGCTGCAGTCAACTTGGATACAGGTGGTGTGATGGCTGTGAAGGAGATTCGTTTCCATGACAGTCAGTCCATCAAGAACTTGGTTCCACTGATCAAGGACGAGATGACGGTGTTGGAGATGTTGAACCATCCTAATGTTGTGCAGTACTTTGGTGTCGAAGTTCACCGTGATAAGGTGTACATTTTCATGGAGTTCTGTGAGGGAGGATCGCTTTCTGGTCTTTTGACCCACGGCCGTATTGAAGACGAGATGGTGATTCAAGTGTACACACTTCAGATGCTCGAGGGTTTGGCATACTTGCACCAATCGGGAGTTGTTCACCGTGATATCAAGCCAGAGAATATCTTACTTGACCACAACGGAGTCATCAAATTCGTCGATTTTGGAGCAGCCAAGGTCATTGCAACCAGTGGTCGGACCAGGGTTGCAACCAACAATCGTCTGTCGAGCACAAACGGTGGTGGTATGAACCACAACAACTTGAACTCCATGACCGGTACGCCGATGTATATGTCTCCGGAGGTGATCACAGGAGCATCAACAGACAAGAGCGGGGTGGTTGATATTTGGTCGCTTGGTTGTTGTGTTCTTGAGATGGCCACGGGAAGAAGACCATGGGCCAACTTGGACAACGAATGGGCCATTATGTACCACATTGCGGCAGGACACAAGCCCCAATTGCCGAGTAGCGACCAGTTGAGTGAAGAAGGTCGCAAGTTTTTGGCACGTTGTTTGGAACATGATCCAAAGAAGAGACCTAGTGCGGTGGAATTGTTGAACGATCCGTGGATTGTGGCTATTAGACAGGTTGCCTTTGGATCTTCCGAGAACTCAAGCACCCCATCGTCAGAATTCAGTTCTGATATGTAGATACTTAGATTAGACGAAGGGTAATAATGTATTGCATATAGAAGAGAAATAGTCGATTTAATGTATCTATTAGTTTCGGATAATCGGTTCGAGTATCGGATATTTATCGGTATAGTCCAAGAATTATACTACATCTGGAACATAATATAGTTTCAATGTACGTTATGTTTAGATGACTAGCATCATCCTACACCTACCTTCTTCGTTGTATCGTCATATTCCTATTTACAGACTAATTTACATGTACTTGTCAAAGTACTCGTTGACCTTCTTCACCACATCACCCTTAATATTCACGTAACCAGCGTGCTGGTTGGCCGCGATCTTGAGCTTGGGGTTCAACGCAAGCAAGTCGTTCTTGAACGCCATCACATCGCCCTGGATTCTCTTGATTTCGGTGGACGTCTTGGTGTTCTGTTTCTTCAAGTAGACTGGCCAGTAATCCAGCTTGGACTTCTTGATGTAGTAGTTCTTTTGGCCGAAACCGTTGTTGGGAAGTTCGCTGAACAGGATCGACAGCAAAGCTGGGATCTCGTATGGCTTGACGTTGGCCGCGAGCTTCACGGACCTCAAGGCAGCGGTAGTCTTCATGATGGTAGCTGAAAAAATTTAAAGAAAAAAATATGAAATATAGTTGAATATGAATAAGAGTCGACTTTAATATAGAATGGGTCTAATGGAGGCAAACGAGATGAATGAAAGTTAAAAGATGGCAACCAAGTGATAATAAAATGATGATCAATCGTCCAAATCATGAACGGAGTCAAATCATATACAAATTATTCATATACAATCATCCATACAATCATACAACCATCCATACAATCATACAATCATCCATATCACCAATCAAATCATCAAATATCCAAACCATATACCAACCACCCAATCACCTAATCATTTCGATCCAAATGATATCCAAAGCAAAAAACATATGTTAATATTACAATGGTGGTTGCATTTCATTCATTCCCTTCTATTAACTACCCTATACCTCTATCTTAGATACTAACTTGCGCTCAAAGGGCTCTTCTCCATGCTGCCTCATATGTCTATTGTATGTGCCCTTCTTATCAAACTCCTCGCCGCAAATCTCGCACGAGAACAGCTTCTCATGAATACGCATGTGCTTGGTCAAGTTGGAGCTTTCACTGAAACGCTTGTTGCACCCTGGCCACTTGCACACAAGCGGTCTTTCTCCAGTATGGACTCTATTATGGATTGAAAGGGACGAACTGGTTGCGAATCTCTTTCCACATTGCGTACACTCGAAGGGCTTCTCGCCCAGATGCGTTCTCAAGTGTTGCTTGAGCATCAGCTCAACCGCAAACGACAGTCCACAGATATCGCACACGCACGGCTTATAGTTAGTGTGGATATGGATATGTCTGAGGAGCTTCTGCCTCTGTGCAAACTCTTTTCCATTGTGCCTTTCACATCCCACCCAGTTACAGTGGTACACTGACTTTCCTGCTCCAATGTGCTCGTCACACATGTGCTTCTGCAAATCGCCCGCCGTCTTGTGCAGAATGTTGCACGGAATGGGGTTTCCGTGTTGGTCCTTCCCAATCTCCCATTTGCACGTCAAAGTAGGGTCTTGCACCTTGTTGGACGCCTTCCTCTTCGGTACAATCTTCACCAGGGTGATGTTAACGTTATTGTCGATACCAAACTGGTTGAAGTTCACTCCGTTTTGAACATTGCGGTTCGACACCTGCTGTGTGTCGAACGGGGACGTGGTGGCGGACTTCCCGGTGGAAAGCGGTGTCAAAGCGGGCGAAAATACCGCCTTGGAACTGTTATGAGTATGCAGTTGCACATGGTTCATCATTGTGTTGAGGTCGTTGTCGATGTAGTTACAGTCGCTCCACTCACAGTGGTACGACGTGTGTTTGGGGTTCACAAAGTCACTCTGGATATGCTGTTGCATAACGTGCTCCATAAAGTTCGTCTCGTTGACCTTCTTGAAACAGTGGTCCCATTGACACGAGATGCTCTTTTGGGTTGGTAGCAACGGAGGGATCGAAAGGTTCTCCAAAGGCGAATTGAAGTGGAGCTCAGATGATAACCCAGAAAGTTCAGATTGAAAGGAAAGTTCATTTGCAGGGTTTTGGAGGTTTTGTGGAAGTCCAGATTCGCTAGACAAGTTGGTGTGGTTTTGAAGACCAGATTCACTGGACAAGTTGGTGTGGTTTTGTAGACCAGACTCACGTACGTTCTGAATTTGGAGACCAGACTCAGGTAAGTTCTGACTTTGGAGACCAGACTCACTTGGAAAGCCCTGACTTTGAAGACCAGATTCAGGATTTTCGTGACTAAAATCACTCAACTTTGAATTCTGTAGCACCCTTGATTGACCCTCTTGTATAGCCTTCTCTTCATTCATCCTTGCCTTTTCCAACTCCTTCTTCTGCTGCTTCTGAAACGTATCAAACTGGATGAAAAAGTCAAAGTCGCTCATGAGCATTTCTGTTCCTGACTCCTGGTTCGGTATGGTGGTGTGAAAACACGACTGGTGAAAATGCTGGTCAGCCTCTATCTTCCTCCTCTTTGCTCCCCCATCCTCATATCCCGTGTCGCCCTCCACACAATCTTCCTCGGGTTCCATCACATTCTCCGGTACCGCAAGTAAGTTTTTCAGCACGTTGTTGATCAAGCGTTCGAAAATCGGCCGCGTTTGATCCTCTTCTACATTCCCAACCTCTTCCGAGTGGTCACAGCAGTCGTACGAGATCTTGGTGTTCGAAACACACGTAGGGTCATAGCATATCCCATCGGAGTCTCCTTTGGGGCCAGGGCTCGTGTCGTATTCCAATGAGTCTTCATAAACATATCCCTCACAAGTCTTATCTGTGCATGAAGTAGAGCTTCCGTTTGTGCAATCGTCGCAAGTGCCCGGGACCTCTTGTTCGTGAATGTGAGGCTCAATGTGGCAAGAATCCGCCATGGATGCACAGTAGTCACCACACCCTTGGTCGAGTGAAACGTCCGGCGAACACTCGGACCGCTTGCTGTCCTCACAGGAGAAGAAGAAACAGTCGTCTAGCTCATCACAGAGGATATCCTTGCAGTATGCAAGCTCCTCGAACTCTTTACACGACTCCGTGAGGTCTGGTGCACCACTATCAACAGTGGTAATCTTATCCTTCTTTTCCTCGTGGTCATGATTATGGATGTGACCGTGGATATGTGTATGGTCCTTGTGCTTGTGGATGTGCCCATGCACATAGCCATGCGTGAGGACCCTTTGTTCTGTCATGGCCCTGAAAGTGTTGCCCATAAAAAAATGTATGGCGTGGGTTGCAAAGACCTTGGTGGTTGTGCTCGTGCCGTATCAGTCGTGATAAATAGTCACGTGTAATATCATCCACGTGACTCGTTTTATACTCTTGTGCAGATAAGAGGCTGTAGAAAATACTTCGGCTTAGGATTGACAAACGCGATAGACAAAGATTCCAAACGGTCATGACAATTTCAGGAGAGACCGTTTGGGAAATGAGAGCGGTAAACCAGAAATGTTTGAGATGATTTTGAGAAGTTTTTTGATGAGAAGATTTTTGATGAGAAGATTTTGATGAGAAGATTTGATGAGAAGATTTGATGAGAAGATTTTTGGCAAGACTTTTGGGACTTTTGAAACCATAAAATCTCTTCATATTTTCTGCACACCTCATCCTGTCAAAACAAAAAGGAAGTGTGCTGTTTTGACATATGAATCATGGTCCGATGCTCACATTGTGGCACAGTTTTGCGCTTTTCAATTCCACCTTCCATAGTCTGATACTCTCGATGCTAATTTGACATCACGTGCAGCCATGCAACATTGACGCGAATTTTTTGACACTGCCGTATTGAGAAGCTTTTGTATAATTTCTAAATGATCTTCTGTTTTGTGTCTTTTTTACAAGGCCCAATTGAGAAGGCCTTTCCCAACTAGATCTCTCGGTGCGTTTTTGGTACCCCATTGAGCCATCCTGATAGGAAACGCAAAGCAAAACAATAGTATCGAAGCGGCATCAACAACCTCATTATGCAGCGATGTTATGTGCAGCAATCACGCATCAATACAGTACGTTTCCAAGGGGAAACAGCTCGGTACGCTGGGGTAGAAATTATTTTGATTGCTTCCGTAACGGGAAACTGCAATCGAACCAGTGCGCGATCGACTTACAGTTAGACCAAAGTCGTAAGGGGAAGCTAATTTACAGGGTCTTCAACGATGACTTGCGAAACATTCCCCGCCAACATTCCCTCGCGCCTTCTCCACAGTGGCGTGGTTCATGGTTGCTCTCAAAAGTGCAACCGGGCACAGTATGGCACACGTTTTTTGATCGGCCATTATCATGAATCTTCTCAACAATAGCGTATTTACAATACTTTCGGCGTGCGGTTATGATCCCTATTCAAATTCTCTCGCACAAAAACAACAATAAAATATTCAGCTGAGTACTTATACCTGGTTCTGTCTAGCAATTTTATAATGATATCCACCTCACGCATGCCCCGTATATGACGTTTCTCAGTCACATCTTCTCTCGTCGCAGGGATTCGGAACCAAAGGTACCGAGTACTCGTGACCTCCACAAGGAGCGAACGCAAAGTGAGAGTCATAGGAAATCCCACGAACGGAACTCCATCTCAAGTCATTGCTGCTGTCAGCAGAACAACCACAAGCGTTGCACCATCAAGAAGAGCTCGTCTCTTCAGTTCTTTCCGAGGAAACGCTCCTCCTCGAAGACACACAGTCCTCGCATCGTCCACAGCCCTAGTCTCCGGGACATGTTAGATCCCCAAGTCAATGTTCAGTACTCGTATGCTGAGAAATGCGCCTGTTCGCCACCATCGCCGATTCAGTTTCACAGTCTCGACTACTCCAGTAACAACTTTGCTTTGCATACCCCGCCAATCTCGCCGTTTCTGGAACCTACACCGACCTTTGATGAGAAGGTATGGCATACCGGCCCGTGTTGGTCACCGCATGAATCAAGTCAGCATGGAAGCTGCAATCAGCATTATAGTCACTTTCAACCAAGTCAACAATTCATTCAATCAAGTCAACAATTCAGTCACATTCAATCAAGTCAACAACCAAGTCACATTCAATCAAGTCAACAACCAAGTCACATTCAATCAAACCAACCCCCATTCATTCAACAAAATAATTCTCCTCGCTGTCGCACGGATTTCCGGTCTTGTGAGCAGTCGCCGTGTGTTCAGATCACACGGCTCACGTCGCACGCCCCGCCGCTTCCGCTGCCGCTTTCCCCCACAATGTTCAACGACGAGGTGAAGATTCGCACCCCAAATGTTGGGCACTTTCCTGCTGAAATATCTGAGAGTCCCGAGAGGTCTTCTCCTCACAAAGCCAGTTTTTGTGAGAGTGTGGGCGTTTCGAACTCGCTGGGTCTGGAGGTTTCTCACTATCAGGATTGGGTAAGCAATGAAACCTCATGCCATGAGGACGACGAAAGGAAGGTGGTTAGTTTGATGTCGCATGATGCGATGAATGGTAACAGCTCGTCTGATGACGTGATATTTGGCAACTCAATGGTTGCTCAGAAGTCGGTGGTTCATGAGTCCGCCCATAAGTCGATGTCCCATGAGTCCACGGCCAAGTCAATGGCCAAGTCGATCACCCACAATTCTATGGCCCGCAATTCCATCGCCAATTCTATGACCCACAATTCTATAATTGCCCACAGTTCCATAATTGGAGGTTCTATCGACTTTCCAGCCCTTTCGGAACCTCGTGAAATAAGCAAATCACCTCCCGTGAAACCTACTCCTGATTTGGCTCCCACCACTCCAGTTGAAGAAACATCCTTTGTTTTCACACCACCTACGGTGGTGCGCACCCAATGCGATAACAGTGACGTTGAAAGCCGCGCAATCTCGTTTGAAGGCTTGATGAACCATAGCACCTCGCGGTTCGAGTTTGACGAGGATGATATGCGTCTTTGCACAGAATGGACCACTTTGAGCGACACCAACTTTCAAGTCTTCAAACGTGCATCCCAATTCGCCCTCAAATTGGTGCAAACTCCTCAAGAAGACCCCAGCGCTGACGAGACAGTTTTAGCGACCTTGGATGAAATCCCCTACATGGACGACCTTCTCCAAAACTATGAAGAAACTGCACCTGCTAGTGCACGTAACTCGGGAATGTCTCTCTCGGTCTCCATCGACCACCTCACTAAAGTCCTCGCAGAACTCCAAGATGCTTACTCCCATATGATAGCACGTCACGAAGCCTACAAAGATGGAAATAATGAAACCTACAAGGGAAAAGATGGCCTCCTGAGAGACAATTCCAACCTTCTTCCTCCGTTTGAGTGCAACAGAATCCCTTCTGCTGCTTCAACTCCCTCCGATTCCACCTTGGAATCTCTGATAATGAGCGGAAACTTGCCTATCGAAAACTCTGAAGGCACCGTACTCCAATGATGTAATGTATAATGATACCCTGAATAGACAGGTTGAAACCCCTCTAATGATGTAATGTTATAAACTGAATAGACAGGTTGAAACCCCTACAATGATGTAATAAACTGATTAGACGGTGGGTTGAAACATCCTCCAATGATGTAAAAACCTGAGCAGACTGGCAATATGGAAATCTTGTATCACTCTTTTTGAAATCTTGTATCGCCTACTAGGAAATCTTGTTCTTCTGATTTTACCAATTATTGCAACTCAATCTAGATCGTAGTTTATTTAAGGTTTTCTATTTTTTAGATGTAGTTTAAAATGCCTCAATAATATCTGCTCCACATTTTGGTTGAAACCTACCCCAACAATATCCTCCTGATTTTAGCAAATTTCACCACCGCCAAGCTCTTTGAAAGTTTAGCCGACTCCAATCTTCTAATTCCCTTTTAGTGTCACAATCGCTTTCTCGTATCCATTCTGTTTTCATTTTTCCTAATTTTGAACCATTTTTTCACAAATGTGGAAACAACACCAAAAAAGCATACGGCATCCATCATTCTCACCTTGGCCATTGTCACCATACCTCTTCGAACTGTACTTTCACTCATCTTACATCCATTCTATCCTCTGGCGTCTGTCTTTTTATTTTATTATACAATTATTCCTAGCTCTGCAACTCCTTGATCTCGTTCTCGTCAGCAACCAAGCCCATCACAACCAAGTACATGTTCAAGTTGTTCAACAAGTTCTGCTTCTTGTACAAGTTGGCCAAATCCGAGTTGTCAATGGCCTTTGCACGCGACATCACCGAGAAAATCTCGTCTCTTACCTCATCGACAATGATTCTCTGGTGACTCAACTTACCACCCAACGAAAGAGTGGCCAAGAACTGCCACACATAGTTGTCGCTGGATGTGGCGCCCACATCTTCACCATCCTCAGGATTAGGTGGGAAGATGGCCGCGATTCTCGACTCAAGGGAAGTGAACAACTCGTCGTAGCACGAAGACCACTCGGAGAGATCCGTCGCAGAAATACTGCCTTCACCAATGATCAATTCCGCACGCGAAATCAACGTGGTGAGAATAGACAATCCAACCTTGGTGGTGGACACAAAGGAAACATTGTTGTGCTCGATCAAAATCACAAGCAATCCAATAATCTCGTTGAACTTAAAGTCCAACGCGGCATTCATCAAAACCTTGGTGAAGGTTAACGAGTACGTCTCAACCAACTTGGTGATAGAAGCAGGAACCTTCTTGTCCGCGTATGTAGTGTAGGAACCGTTCTTGATCACTGACAAATTCTCCAAGTTCGACATGACCAACGTCACAATAGTCAAAACTTGCTCTCTTGTCAAGAACTTGAAGAGACGCAGCAAGATCTTCAAGGCCTTGTTGTAGTTCAAGCACTGCACGAAAGGATTAACTTCGGCCTCGTCGTCACCCAGGGATGACGGCTGCTCCAACACCTTCAACGACTCCCACAACTTGGTGGTGTCAACATCAGTGCTTGTTCTAGACTCGCTCTCGACATTCATGAGCTCGGTGATGATGTTCTCCAAGGTGCTCATGATATCCTTCTTGGTGTACTTCTTGATCGATCTGCTCACAGATGGAGATCTTTCCTTGGTTCCAGACTCCTTCTTCTCGAGCTCTCTCTGTGCAGCCTTACTGATAATCTCCAATTGCTGTCTTGGCTTCTTACCACTACCAAATGAGATCTTACCCAAGGCACCCTCCTTGGTGTATTGGCTCAGCTTGGGTCTGTCCTTGGCCACAGTCACGGCCTTCTGCACCTGCTGCTGCATTCTTTGCAATGCAATGTCAACTCTCATTTGACGTCCTCCCAAACGGTGTCCACTCTGCTCCAAGTACGCCTGGGCAATAGAGTTGTGGTGGAGGTTCTGCTGTTGCTGCAGCTGCAGCTGCGACTGCTGTTGTTGCTGCTGCAATGGCTTGCTGGCCTTAGGGTGGATGACCTTGTAAACCTGCGCGTAGAAGTCCTCGTTGTATGGGTCCTCGGTCACAATCTGCGACAACTGGAAACGCGTAACAAAGTCCTTGTCCTTAGGGTTCATGATACCGGAATAGTTCATGATTCTCATCACCTTCTCCTGTCTTCTGGCAAACTTCTCCTGCTGCTCAGGAGTCATGTCCTGAATGTTTTGGTGGTGGTGGTTGTGGTGACCGTAGTGGTTCTGGTGGTGGTGGGGTGCTTCTGCACGGGCAGGAGCCTCCGCTGGCTGCTGAACCTCAGGAACTGGAACAGCATGTGGAGCGTCCTTAGATCCCAAAACAGGGAAATTCGACAAGTCCTTCTGAGAAGATGCAGATGCATCTACTTGAGGGATAGCCTGGTAAGCCTGTTGAGGTTGAGGCTGCTGAGGTTGCTGAATTGGCTGTTGAGGTTGAGGTTGCTGAGGAGCTTGTTGCTGAGGAGCCTGTTGTGGAGGAGCCTGTTGCTGTTGTTGCTGCTGTTGAGGTTGCTGTTGCTGTTGTTGTTGCTGCTGCTGCTGTTGCTGGAACTGCTGAGGCATCTGCTGGAACTGCGGTGGCATCATCTGGTAGCTCTGTTGGCCAGGCATACCCATTGGAGGGTACTGACCAAACTGGCCTGGAGGAGGCATGAACCCGTTTGGAGGCATCATGTAACCGCCAAACTGAGGTGGAGGAGGCATCATACCTGGCATTCCATACTGTGGAGGAAACTGCTGGTGGTGTGGGTGCATCTGCTGTTGCTGCGATTGGTCGATCGCCGTCAATTGCGCCTCAATCTCTTCCAAAGACAAGATTCTCTTTTCGCCTTGTGCCTCACCTTGTGGAGCAGTTGGCGCTGGGGAGTTCGAAGTGCCCCACAAATCTTGCATGAACTCCTCGTCGTTAGTGGACGCGGCTTGGGCATAACTGAGGGTCTGAGGAGGCGGTGGGGCCAGCTGGCGGTGCGCTTGCTGAGCAGGCTTGCCTCCAAAGTTGAAATCCTTTCTGATTTCACCGGAGCCGCCGAAAGTCTCGCTGTTCAAAACGTCATCTTCGTCGCCCAATTGCTCTCCTAATCCATCGTAGGTGTCTTGGAAATCGTAAACCTCCCCGGTCTCTTGATGCTGCGGGTGCCTAGAAGCAGGCGGAGCAGACGGATCAAACCCAAAGAAAGACATGGTCTGCACTTGAGTTTATTGCTTGGGAGCGATTTTTGTTTTGTTCAATCCGTCGAAAATTTTTTTCCGCCACTAGTGGACGGTATATGCAGGACGCACGGTTTGTGCAACTTGACAGAATATCGACCTCTAGTCGCGCAGTCCTCTGGATTTTAAATTTGATAAGATCTAGGATTTCTTTGTACTGCTTTATTCTATTCTATTCTATACATATTTACAGGATCACTCGAATGCAGTCAATCACTCCCTTTCAATCAACGTTATCACTCCATTTCACGTTATCACTCCATTTCAGTCAACTTTTCACTTCATCACTTGAATGCAGTCAACGCGCTCGACAACTTCACCTCCATTTCCTCCCACTCACCGTTATCCTCACTCAAAACCGTGATGGCACCTCCTGCGCCCAATCTCCACGTGTGGGTGTTCTCTTTGTCTAATAAATCGTTGTTATACCTGAAAACTGAACGGATGATCACAGACCAGTCGGCGTCGTCTGTCACAGACCAGTACCCCATCACTCCACTATAAATACCTCTTCTTCCTCCAGGGTTACCGTTTGCCTGCATGCTCTCGAGCAGGTGCAAAAGCTCAACAGAACGCTTTTTTGGCGCACCTGTCATGGACCCCGGTGGAAGCGACTGGTGTAAGATATCAATACCATGGTATCCTGACGTTGGGAGTCTACCTTGAATCACACTCACGAGCTGGAACACAGTCTTGTACTCCTCCACGCTCATGAGTTGTGTTACCTTCACGTCGTCAGTAAATTGGTACAAATCGTGTCTAATCAAGTCCACAATCATCAAGTTTTCTCCCATTTCCTTGGGCGTCTTCAAGATCTTCGTAGCGTCTTCAAGCGACACATCCGGTGTGTTCCTCACAGTCCCCTTGATTGGGCGCAACTCCACCAACTTCTTGCCCTCAGCGTCGTCCTTCCAAGACAAGAACCGCTCTGGAGACGATGAAATCAACGTACAATCATCGAATTCCATGAACGCAGAGAATGGAGATGGGTTTTTCTTGAGGGTTAACACCTTGTAGATGTCCCACGCACTGATATACAGTGGTAAAGTAACCTTCAGCAGAGTAGTTAAACACAACTCGTACGAGTCTCCATTATGAAGGATCTCCTGGCACTTTGCAAACTGCTCGGAGTACGTTTCCTTAGATGGGAAGTCAAAGTCAACAAGCAGCTTGTCTTGAGTCAAACACAACTCTTCAATTGTGTTTGGTATAGTCTTCATGTCAATTGGCTTCACATTTTTGAGCTCAACAACAAAGTCCTTCACCCACTGCTCCTCACGAGGTCTCATGGACAACACAAACCAATCACCTGTGGTGTGGTCGTGGACGATGAACCTTTCAATGAAGGTGAGTTTCATGTCTGGAGTGGTTCCGTGGGTGAAACTCTTGAGATTTTTCACCACAATGTGCTGACCCTCTTCATACGATATCAAACCGAGGTAACCTCCCCAGAATGGCAACTTTCTCGAGTGGAAGTCTTCTCCCACAGCCTTTTCGATCGCGGTGCGCGAAATGTAGCGTTTTCTCATTTCTGAAGCAACGTACGTCCACGCGTTTTCGTCCTCACCAAGAGCAATCTTAGTCGCACTTCCGTTGTAAGTGGACTTGTAGAGGTTGTCAATATCATCGATAGAGTGGGTCAACACATCACTGACACCTTCTATTGGAAGTCCAATAATCGACCACTCACCTGGAATCGAAGCGGAGTTCAAGAGAATAAAGTCACTTTTGTTGCTCTTGGAGTACAAGTAGTCACACACATCCGTAGGAGTAATAGTCTCGTTGAACTTGAATTTCTCCGCGGAAACCTCCGGAGTAGAAACTGTCTCCGGATACGACCCACCTTCAATCAAATACGGAAACCGGACTGTGTGGCTCAAAAACTCCGTTGTGAGCTTTTGCACGTCGAAAACCGAAAGTCTATAAGTTTGATTGTGCTTCGTTGCAATCTTGGTGAAGTTCTCAATTAAGTCGCCACCCTTGTTCGAGCAAATCGACTCTGGGTGGTATTGCACACCAAAAAATGGTAAGGTCTTGTGCCTCATTGCCATGAGGATTTTATTGTTCGCTGGGGCTTCAGTAGTGTAAGCCAAAGGCACGATCTCATCGTTGGTCTCAGGAACATGTAACGAATGGTACCGCACACTCTTGAACGGCGTAGTGTCCGGAAACAATTCGCATTCTCTCAAAGGAGTCACTTCGTAGATCTGTCCGTGTTTAACGGTGCCCAATTTCACCACTTCGTTGCCAAACTCAAGACAGATACTCTGGAAACCAAGGCAAATACCCAAGATTGGCACGGGAATAAGATCCTTGTTATCACGGTACTGGCGGAGGAGCCAGCCGATGATTCCTATGTCTTCATCATTGGCAGGGTGGCCCGGTCCAGGACCAATGACTATGTACTCAAATGACTGCAAGTACTCATCGCGGAAATGCTCATATTGCTCCGATGGAAACGTGTCGTTGTGGATAGTGACAACGTTCTTTCCAGTCCGCTTGTGCAATAACAGGCTCAAGTTATTGGTGAAGGAATCGTAGGAATCAATGAGGAGAATCATCGTGTCGCCGCTTCTTCACAAGCGTTTTACCAATCCAGAAAAAAATGCCGAAATCCGCGATCAATCAAAGTTGACATAAAAGATTCCACAAATGATAGACGTGATGTTAAAAGTTATGATCTGAAAGTTTTCACAAAGAAGAAAAGTCTGGTAAGCCCATTTGTGAACGCTCCTCCTGTTGACTGAATTTGCCGTTATCCGGTTGCTACTCTACACCTAATTGAATTCTTATCGCGTCTATAATTTTTGACTCCACACAATTATTTTACTCTTCATCGTCGTCCTCATCGTCCTCATCGTCAGATTCCTCATCACTGGAAATCTCCTCACCTAAAGTCTGCAAGCGTTTCTTGTACTTCTTGGACTTCTCGTCCATGTCAGACATGAGCAACATCAACTCATCGAGGTCAGATTGCGGAACAAGCTTCAGCATCTTCGACTTTAACTTTTCAAGCTCTTTCTTGAGACTTTCATTTTCGGCTGCAGTCGCATCGACGCCCTTATTGGAAGTTTCAGCTTCCTTCTTTGAAGCCTCCAAATCCTTTTTGGCTGTTTCAGTTTCCTTCTTGGAAGTCTCCAAATCCTTTTTAGCTGTTTCAGCTTCCTTCTTGGAAGTCTCCAAATCCTTTTTGGTTGTTTCAGCTTCCTTCTTGGAAGTCTCCAAATCCTTTTTAGCTGTTTCAGCTTCCTTCTTGGAAGCCTCCAAATCCTTTTTAACTGTTTCAGCTTCCTTCTTAGATGCCTCAGCAACCTTCTTTGCAGTCTCTAAATCCTTCACAGATGCCTCAGCAACCTTCTTTGCAGTCTCTAAATCCTTTTTAGAAAGTTCCGCATCCTTCTTAGCAGCCTCCCCTTCCTTCTTAGCAGCATCAATGTCCTTCTTCACACTTTCCATGGTCTTTTTAATTTCCTCTAATTCCTTCTTAGCAGCCTCCTCTCCGGCCTTCAACTTCTCAACATTACCAACAGCACCTTGAGCGCTCTCTTTCTCCTTCTTCAATGCCGCTTCAGCCTCAGCCTTCTCCGCTTCCAACTCCTTAAGGGTCTTCTTCGTGGAATCCAACTCAGCTTCAATCTTGGCCTTCGCTTTACCAATCGAATCAACCTCGGCCTTCAATGTGTCGAGTTGTGCGGAAACCTCAGCAGACGACTTCGTGTGACTAGACTCGAGGGTGGTGATTTTCGAAACATGGTCTGCAATCTCCTTCTTGGCTCCATCGTGAGCCTTTTGAGACTCAGACAACTTCTTTGTCAATCCCTGGACCTCGCTCTTGAGTGAGTCCAAGTCTTTCAAAGAGGATGCTTTATCCGACGAGTCCGCCTTCAATGCCTTGATTTCCGTCTCCAAAGTTGCCAAAGACTTCTTCTTGTCATCTTCCAACTGTGCAATCTTTACCTTCAACTCATCGACTTCCTTCTTCAGTGCTTCACTCTGCTTCTTTGCACTCTCAAACTCTTCAATCAGCTTCTTTTTAGCAATCTCAATCTCTTCGATCTTGGAGCTCATTTCCTTCTTCTCACCAGAATGCTTTTGAATCTGGTCCTTCAACTCAGAAATATCTCCCTCCAACTTCTTGACGTTCTCCGAGGACTTCTTCTCATTAGCCTCCAGCTTCTCCAATTGGACCTTCAAAGCCTTCAAGTCCGATGAGGTGGACTCGAGACCAGATGCTTTCTTTTCAGACTCAGATAACTTGGTCTCTAAAGATTTCAACTTGGCAACCAAGTCTTCCTCTTTCTTGAGGTTGTCCGTGAGATTCTTCTCCTTCACAGCAACATCCTCTTTCGATACCTTCAATTCCTTATTCGCAGCGTCCAATTTCGAGTTCAATTCACCAATCTCTTTCTTCAAAGCTTGAGTCTGCAGACTAGCACTAGAAGAAGCACTTTCAATCTCTTCCGACTTTGCTTTCAATTCGTCTTCTGCCTTCTTGAGATTTTCATTGGCAGTAGAAACTTGTTCTTTCAATTGGATGCATGCCGCCTTTGCCAACTCAACGCCCTTTTTCAAAGATTCGATTTCCTTCTGAAGGGCTTCCTTCTCGTCGACAGACTTGGAATGAGTCGCACTCCACTCCTTCTCCTTCTGGCCATGAGCGTTCGTGAGTTCTTCATTAGCAGTAGTTAATTCCTTAACCTTGGTTTCCAATGAAGCCTTGAGCGAGTCGTGGTCAGCTTGCTTCTGGTTGAATGCCTTGATTTGACCCTTCAAATCAGTACTGGAATCCTTGTGTGTAGTCAATTCCTTTTGCAACTTTGCAATTTCTTGCTCTTTGTTGGAAACTTGCTCATCCTTCTCAGCAAGACTCACCTTCAACGATTCCAATTCCTTCTGCAACCCAGTGATCTTTTCACCAGTTACCTTTTTGTCGTTATCTGATTTAGAGGAAGCAGTAGAAAGCTTCTCCTTCCATTCCGACTCCTTGCGAGCAAGCTCCGCAGCAGCCTTAGAGATTTTCAGACTCAATTCTTCGGATTCTGATTTCCACTTTTCAACTTCTTCCTTCGAACTTTGGATCTGCGCCTGCAAATCAGTCTTCTCCTTGGCAAGCTCGGAAAGCTTTTTGGTCAGTTCTGCTTTGCCGGTGGCAATGCTTTCTTCCAAACCCTTTATTTTCTCTCCATATTCCTTGATCACGGTCTCAGAATTTTCTGACAACATCGCACGTTCCTTTTCAACCTCAGCAATTTTGGCTTTCAAATCACCCTCAAGAGTAGAAATCTGGCTCTCCTTCTCAGCAACCTGACTCTCCAACTGCTTGATTGCGTTCGAGCTCTTGGTCTTTTCCAGTTGGATCACCTTTTCAGAGACCTTGAGTTTTTTTGCAGTGTCTTCATTTTCAGACTCCAACTTCGTAATTGTAGTCTTCAAATCACTCACCTCCTTCTCCCACTTTTCGCGACTTTCTTTGAACTGAGCCTCGGTTTCAACCGAGGTAGCCTTTTCACTTGCAATCTTCTCTTGTAAGGATTTAATTTCAGACTCCTTAGCAGTTAAAGATTTAGTCTTTTGAGCAGATTCGTTTCTCAACTTCACTTTCTCAGACTCAAGATTCGAAATCGTCTCCTTAAACTTGGCTACTTCGCTCTTAAGACCAACAATCTCCGTTTCAAGGGACTTCAGCTTACTGCCAGTCTCTTCAAGATGCTTCGCGTGTTTCTCTTCAGATGCAGTGAGCTTAGCCTTGTGTGATTCAAGCTCCTTCTCAATCGTGGCCAATCTATCCTTATGAGTAGTAACGTCAGTTTCGCGATCTTTGAGACTCTTCTTGAGCTCCTCAATGTTGGAGTTATGTTTAGCAATCTCTGAAACATGTCCTTCAATACTCTTCTTAAGCTCACTTACGTGGTTCACTTGCTGCGCAATAGTTTCCTTTGCAGAATCATTTTGCTGCTTGTGCGAAATCAACTCCTTCTCCTGCTCAGAGATCTTCTTCTGATGGCCAGCAATTTCATCCTGATGCTTTGAGGCGATGTCTGCGTGCTTCTTTGTCAAGACATCGATATCACCCTTGTGCTTAACAACAAGATCATCATGCTTCTTATTCAAAAGGGCAAGGTCTCCCTTATGCTTAGTCGCAAGGTCTTCATTTGCTTTGCCAAGAAGCTGAACCTCTTCCTTGTGCTTAGTCTGAAGTTCTCCATGCTTGGTTTCAAGGTCACCAAGCTTTGTTTGAAGGTCGCCATGTTCAGATTCGAGTTTTCCATGCTTAGTCACAAGGTCATCGTGATTGGATTCAAGTTTGCCATGTTTAGTCACAAGATCACCATGCTTGGATTCAAGGTCACTGTGCTTAGTCTGAAGCTCACCGTGTTTGGTTCCAAGTTCACTATGTTTGATTTCGAGCTCACCATGTTTGGTTCCAAGTTCACTATGTTTGGTTTCGAGCTCACCATGTTTAGTTCCAAGGTCACTATGTTTAGTTTCGAGCTCACCGTGCTTCACATTCAAGCTTTCCACGTCAGCCTTGTGCTTCTGAATCGCTCCATCATGTTCCTTACGCAACTGCTCGATTTGCTTTTCAAAATCACCAATCTTTGCTTTGTGAGTGTCGACAGAATTCAGGTGTTCACTAACAAGAGCCTTCTCAGACTCGAGCAACTTTGTGAGCTTCTCAACTTCGGATTTGGACGTATTGTAGCTATCGGTCAAATCTTTGATATACTTCTCCTTTTCACTCTTCAGACCTGCAAACTCCTTTTCTTTATCAGCGTGACTCGAAGCAAGACTCTTCATTTCCTTCTCCTTAGCAGACAATGTTGTCTCCAAAGTCTCCTTTTGCTGTTTTAAACCAGCAAGTTCCGCTTCGAGAGAAGTGATCTTCTTAGCAGAGGCTTCCAACAGACTTGAGACTTCACTGGCGCTCTTCTTGGAATCTTGAAGCTCCTTCTTTGCTGCCTCGTGCTCTGAAGTGAGGGTCTTTAAATCCAGCTCCTTCTTCTCTAATGTAGACGAGAGCTCCTTTAATTTCACCTCTTCTTGCTTCTTCAATTCAGTTAAATCGCTTTCCAACGATTTCTTCTGAGCCTGGAGTATAGCAACATTAGATGCCAAATCATCAGCAGCCTTCTTCGCTGCCGACTCAGCTTCTGTGGACAGCTTTTTGAAAGTCTCGTGTGATTCTTTAAGGGTAGTTACTTCCTTAGAAACAGTCTCGTGCTTTTGGCGATGCTCTTCACTTGTCGACTTCACGACTTCAAGCTCTTTTTCAAGATCAGCAAGCCTATTTCTAAGCTCCTCAGAGCTAGAATCAGCAGACTCCTTCATCGACGAGAATTTTGCGATCTCACCTTCCAATTCGCCCTTCAACTTACTCACTTCATCCTTGAGCTGGGAGTTTTCTGAAACCAACTCCTCGTTGGTAGCTTTAAGTGAGTCAACTTCAGATTGAATAGCCTGTACACTTTGCAGTGACTCTTGTTTCAAAGACTCTATCTCTTTCTGAATCTCCTCGTTCTTTGCTTTCAAAGCAGTGACCTCGCCTTGTAAACTTTCCACCTGAGACGCACTTTCGGATTTGGCTGATCTCATTTTCGACATCAAGTGCAAGTTTTCTTCCTTAGAATGCTCAAGCTGCTCTTCGTATTCCTTCTTTTGAGATGATTGGCTCTTCAAAGCTTCCGCGAGCTTCTGAGCAATTTCTTGAACCTTAGCCGTCAACGTCTGGTTGGTCTTGTTCAAAGCTTCTGCTTGCTCAGCGCTGGACTTCTTCAATGATGTGATTTTCTCATCGTGAGTCGTTCTCATTGTCTGAAGGTCTTTGTTCAAGTTGGTGATATCTTTCTCAAGACCCTTGATCTTCTTTTCAGCTTCGGCCTTCTCCTTAGTCAAATGGAATGCTTCACGGCTCATCTTGTCCACGGCATTCTCGTACTTTTTGATCTCCGCCTCACTGGACTCCAACTTGCTCTTCAATGCGGCCAATGCGTCGCCCGAAATGTTTGCTCTCTTCAGTGTATCCTGAAGCTCTTTTTGGTACTTCTTGGAAGAAGCTTCGAACGCCTTCTTCTCGGTTTCCAATAATGCAAGGCTCTTTTTCACAGCATCGTGACTTGTGACAATACCCTCGTGCTTCTCTTTCAAACTGGACAAGTCCTTGTTTGCACTCTCGAGTTGCACATTGAGTTCTGTTTGAGACGAGTTCAAACGACCAATCTCTTCCTCTAACGTGGTCTTGTGGCCATGGGCTGCAGTTTTCTCTTCTTCCAACTGCTTTTGCAAAGATGCGTACTTTGCGTCGAGCTCCTCAAACATTTCATAAGAAATATGCCCTCTTGGCTCACTGTGTGGATCGTGAAACAAGGCTCTCTTAATTCTTGCAAAGTTCTCCTTGACAAGGTGAACGTATGCAGAATCAAAAAAGACCTCAGGCAAACCTGTGAGGTCGTCCGTAGAATGGGCAAAGACTTGTTCATCATCAAAGTTTTTGAAGTGATTACTATCTTTGAGTTGCTTTACTTTCAACGAGTAGTTGTCTCTACCTAAGGATTTAACCAACAAGGAATGTAACTCCAACCTTGGGTACGGTGAGTCTTTCGTTGAAAATTCAAATGCTGTTCCCAAAAGAATAGTGGCCATTCCGTGAACCAATGCTGCTTGCTCGGAAGAGTTGTTTGTCAAGAATGCAAGGAGAGATCTGACAATGCTCACATCGCTCAAGAAGTCGTCCACGGCATTGAAGTCTTCCCAAAGCCAAATAGTGAGGAGCATCAAGTACCCGATGGCAATTCTAGGATCTGAGTTATCCAATGTGGTCACCAAAAGACCTGAAATTGCTTGGATACAAGTCATCACCTCCTCACCTGCCTCTTCGTCACCTGTCTTGACATTTCTGGCGATTTCCTTGTTCTCCTCGGAATCTTCAAAAAGATACGAGAGCACCAAAGCAGCAAGCCAAAGCTTGTAAGGATTCAACTTCAATTCAGAATCGTAGTCCATCAATGTCGAGAAGATATTACCGAATATGGCCTTAGATTCCGAGCCTCCGTTCGCCTGCTTCGCATCACCGTTTTCGGTGTTTGGGCGGGCCTTGTCCCAAAAGTCGTGATCATGGTAAGCACTGATCTGATCCGAGAGGAATGCCGACTTGGCGTCCTTATTATTTCTAAAGTATGCGTGCAAGCATTCTGCTGCGTTCATTCTCAAGTCGAAAAACCGCACAGAATTGATGTAGAGAGCCCAATTTAACAAGGCTATAGGCACCGGGATCGGGCGGTCATATGTCTGGATTTGCGCTGGCAAAGAAGGGTCCATGTAAGGGACGTCTATTTGCGAGAACTCATATTGAAGATCAGCGTTACCTTGGATTAAATCTCCGGCAATCACCAACGCGATGGAGCGGATATCGTTATGAGTCAAAGGTGAGAAAATCAACTTTAGCACAATGAAATGAATGCCTGAGTGGAACAATTTATTTTGGTTCTGCGCCAAATCCTCGTTATCCTCATTCACCAAAGTCTTGCAAATTTCCAATGCGATGATCATATTTTGTAACCTCTGATCAGTCCATACCATTGGCGGAGGTGGTAATATCTCCTCCTCGGGGTCTTCTGGAACCAAGTCCTCTATTGGTTCACCTAATAACTTTGCAAGCTTAGGAGTTCCCTGGGTTTCCAAGAAGAACTTTTGATTAGAAGCATTGTATTGGAGCAAGTTTGTGATCAAGGTCAAACAATCCTGAACCAAGATCGAACCTCTGATTCCACCTTCCTCTTCGATGATCTCGAAAAGTCTATCGAAGGTGTTTTCAAAAGCCACAAGCTTTTGTATGTGGAAGTTTTTGTTCACCACGGACATTAACAACAAAATCGCCTCGTTACGAACAGGATCATTTGCATCATTGAGAAGCGAAACTATGGTTGAAACTGAAGTGGGGTTCTTCAAAAGACAGTCTTTAGTTTTGATACCTCTTGTGGCTACTAATGCCTCCAACAATTGAATGGAGTACAATCTAATATGGAAGTCTTGCATCTCTGATGCAATGGTCAACACAAGCTCTATCACTTCGGAATCTTGGGTAAGCGCATCAGCTATCCACAAAGAGAATTGGTCCACTGCCATTTCCTCGATGAGCACGGGACTGGGGTATTTACCGTTCTGCGAACGAGATTGCAGTGAGATCCAGCCGCGTGTCAAATCTTCCTCACCGTCTCCACCTCTGATGAACATAATCAAGAACGTTTCTAAAATAGCCTTGATAATGTCTGGATTATCTGAGTCCTTCTTGAACGTCAGCACTAACGGTCTTAAACCGTACTCCACGACAGATTCACGGTACTGTCTGCTGAAACTCTTCAAACCGAGAACTGCAGACCGCCTGTCAGAAGCCATTGTAGCATGTTGCAAGCGGTCACATAAGGTTGGGATCGTCTCCTCAACCAGCTGCAGCGGTGTCTGCTGCGACAAGATACTGTTCAAGTAATCCATGAACAGCCGTGTGTTTTTGAACTTGTTGTGTAGTGGTTGAAATAATTTTGGCACTAGTCGATCTGTCCTCAAAGTCACGTTTTCGCGCCGAAACTCAACTTATGGAAGACTCCACCAACGCGACCCCAACTACTGGAAATGGACCTTCTGATGCTGAGAGCGCGTTTACTCCACTATATCTGGAATATAACATAGATGGTGCGGAGTTTGAAAAGCTACTTGAAGAAGAAACGCGTCCTGAAACGTCTCTTACCGATTGGTCAGTGAGCGCGATTGGAAGACTCTGTTACGGACTCGAGAAAGCGCAGTCTGAAAACGTCGGCAAGCGCTACTTTGGGAGTATGAGCGACCTGAAGATTTCAACAAAGACTGTGGTTCTGTTGGCAAACAGCGCATTTGGCTTCAATGGCTGGTCCAGTGAGGTCATCGACTGCAACGTGATTTCCGAGACTCTCGACGATCAAAATGACAGAAACTCGGTATCGGTGCTGGTCATGGTCAAGCTAACCTTGAAGGATGGCGTGACAATCGAAGATTTGGGGTTGGCCACGATATCAAACATGCCCAGCAAGGCTGTATGTTTCCATCTAGCAAAGAAGAAGGCAATGGCTGACGGCTTGAAAAAGGCTGTGATGGGGTTGAGGGGATTGTATTTGGAGTATGAAACTAGTGAGCTACTCAAGGTAAAGGATGAAAAGAATATACTTTTGGCGGTATAACAGATGAAGAAAAGAGGTATATCAATATTAACAAGAAAAGAATACTTTTGGTGGTGTAACAGATGTTAGTATTAACATTACCTTCGTTACCACATAAAAGCTACACTACCAATTGGCCACTTGAACTACTGGCCCCTTCATTTCCGACTCCACCTGAAATATACTCAGTACCTCTAATTAGTACTGGCATTCCATTCTGGACTTAATCGATTTCCTCCTGCATATAACCCGTTGCGAACCCGCGAGCGAAGGAATGGATTGATTTGCTACATGAGGGGATATGAAGAATGTGTTTTGCTATATGAGGGAATAAGAAGACCATACTCCTTGATCCTGCCGTCTACAGCTGTCCAACAAGGTACTCAATCTGGCGGCAAGCGATTCACTACAGTTCCAGATTAGGATGTCGAATTAGGTTATATTGCAGGTTTAGATCGACCAATCGAAGACACCTCCTGGATAAGCTTTTGCAAGCCAGGGCATGACGCAATTGGACCTAATTGATATAAATAGAAGGTTCACCGATCAGAATCCCAACCATGTTTGGCGACTTCTTGTTTTTGATTGTCATGGTTGCACTTGCAGCCTATGGCTTTGAACTGTGGAGGATGAGGCTCGGAGAACAACCCAATTTTCTCGTCTATGGATACGCTATGATCCCTGTTATTGGAGTTTACGTACTTTCCCAAGCCCTAGGCTTATCTGCACTGGCAAAGTGGATCGCTCTCTTTTCCTTGGGGGCTTGTGTTACCCTCATTGGGACTAGTTTGCAAACAGGACGCCGAGTGCTTCAATCGTTCAAGTTGGCTTGGACAGGTCCTGCCTCTACAACAGTAGATTTGGCAATCGTTCATCAATCACGACACAAGCGTGTGATAAAGGGGACTAACTGTCTGCAGACCGGTAGTTACGTGGACTGGGTACAAGAAGAGGAAGTTGTCCGACGTTTCGGATATTGCGCTGAAGTGTCGATTATACTTACCAAACTGGTACCAACTCGAGGGGAAGTACACTTGGTAAGAAGTGGTCCTACTCTTATGGTGTATGATTCACGTCTACCAGAGAGTCCAATAAATCCTTTGTGGTGGGTTTAGGAAATGGGCAGCTTTGGACAGGCACCATTAGTTGGACAGGCATTAGTTGGACAGGCATTAGTTGGACAGACAGGCACCATTGGTAGCATGGAACAGACTATATCATCCTCATTACATCAGTGATCTGTTTTTGCACCATAGGAAGCTCAAAATACAAGGTCTTCACAAATGACTTTTATGGTGATTGAATGTTCCAATTGGTCATGGGAATTCATTTTCGGCTGATATTGAAAGTGAGCTATAGTCATTATTCATCGAAGCTCAAAGGTTCTTCAGGTTCAATTCAATTAAGATATCAACTGCAGTTCACTCACAGTGATTCCGACACTGAAAATGACAAAGCTGTTAGTTGAAGCAGTTAAATATGAGCAGATCTGCATGACTAGTTAAAAAGCTGCTATGTATAGGTAAGTACATGGTTTTTCATGAGCATTTAAATACTTGAATTGTAAATCTTTGACACTTTTTCTTTGTTGCAAAAAAGGGCAGCGGCTTTCACTTCTCCATGAATATCAGTACTTCCGTTTACATTGTTAAGAATAACATGTCCTCTTCTTGAATAAAGCCTGACATGAAAACTAGTCCCAAGAGAAATTGTTCATGACAGCCAAAAGTTCGACTCTAACCTACTATTCAACAATAATTTAATGAATATTCTTTGAATCTATATCTAATCATCTAAATCGCACACTGGGCCGTTGCACTGATAACAATCAGCTGAAAGAAGCAAAACGCCATTGTTTATGAAGGCCTGCATTCTGGCTAATGTTTCTTCGTCTCCCAGTGTGAAAATTCCAGTCCTGCAAGCGTACTCATACTCATCAAGTTCAGTTTCGCCCTCACTATCGTCTCTCTCGATAGCCTCATTACTTCCAAGTTTGATGCTTGCAATATCCAAAAGTTTATCCTGGTAATTTTCATCAAGCAGTAACGCAGATTCTTCGACCTCTGGTTCCTCAAGTTCTTCTATATCATCATCCCCATTATCGTCGTCGTTTCCATCATAACTTTCAGTATCACTATTGCCACTTTCTGCATTGTCATCCCAATGATAATGATAATCGTCACACATAATCGCCACGATACCCAGGCGTTTCTCCAACGTGGTGCAAACGTCAAACAAAAGATCCCACTGAAAGCCAGTGTGCAACAAATTCACTTGATCAATGTGATTTCCAAATGAAAGGCCCGCAATATCAATGATTTTCAGACTGAAGATGGTGAGCATTCTTAGGGAATCAGGGAACTCGATCATTTCTCCGCGCTTGGAATCTAGACATCTCAAACCATCCAAAACCAAATCTTCCAAATACTTGAACCTGGCAAACGACCCCGTCCACAGCTTGAGAGGCGCTCTGATTTTGAGTGACACGAGACCTCGAGGAAGATCATTAAGATCAATATCGTGGAGATTTGTATCCGAAATTAAGATTTCCCGAAGATGGGTAAAGTTGCAAAGCTCATTAATTTCCATCAGTGTGAAACTATGCTCCTCAAACAGGATTTTCAGAACCTTGTGAAAGTTGCACAATCTCATACAATCAGGGTGAGGGGGCAGACTTATCGTCACCTCACTTGAGATAAACGCCACATTCAGCGGAAGACTTTTTGCTATCTCATAATTGAACTCCTTGCATTTGACGGCACTGAGTTCTCCATTGTGAAACTCGAGGGTACAATCACGACATTTCAATTGCTTTAGTTTGAAGAGTTTGATTCTTGACGTTGCCACCTCTTTAAAATCATCCTTCTCTTTATCAATTGCATTTTCATCCTTCTTTTTGTCAGTTGCATTTTCCTCATATTGGAATTCAAATAGCTTTTCCCACAGAAAGCCGCCATCTAAAACTTTAATAATCTCTTCATCAACACGAGCTTTAACTTCAACATACTCCAAGTCCTTCAAATGCGCAAAATTAAAAGAAAACCTATGCACTCTATCTCCCAACTCCAACCTCTTCAATTTCTCCGGCCAGCGAACTTTAGATGCATCCGTTTTGAAGTCTAAAGTAATGTCCTCAATCGAATTTGGAAGGTCAGGAAGTACTTCCTGAACAGTACCAACTTCGAAGGGTCGATTACCAAGCTTGAGTTTCTTTAAATGCCTTGGAAACTTGAACTCTGGTGCCAACTTTATGTGAACGTGCAATTCCCGAGTGCTTTCTGGTACCACAATGTAGGAGCCCAAGGTGAAGGCATCTTTCAAACTGTAGGAACAGTCAAACAGAACACATTCGAGAGAACCAGGGAGTTCTGGATATTCCGTTACTAACTCTTGAAAGATAATCTCCAATTTCTTCAAACGCTTTGGAAAGGTGAAATCAGGCGCTACTTTCGCTTCAATTTTCAATTGCTGCAAATTCTCAGGTAGTATCACCGCTGAATGAAGATCCGCGCACCAAAGGCTTAAACATTTTAAGGAGTTTGGAAAGTGCAGATTAATTAAAGCGTTACATCTCACTGACATGTAATCTGCCCGCACCTCTTGAAAGTCGACATTTTTCATAGTCTCGCAACCCACCAACATCTCTTCCACTTGAAAGGGTTGAAAGTCGAAGTTTTCCATATTCCCTTGGATAGCGAGCCTTTTCAACGACCTAGGGAAAACTATGCGGTTATAAGAAGATTCCTCAAGAGCTAAAACTTCTAAGTTGAAGGCACTAAGGTCAATAATACCTTCAGGAACTCCCGAGAGACTCAACTTTCTCAATTTAGTCATACTGTTATGGGCCATCTCAAGAAACTCATTGGAGTCAATCTTGAGGTCTGACAACATGGACACAATAGTCTCGGAAAACCGGACTTCATCAGTATCTTCAATGCTCAAACGATCTAATGGAATCGACTCCAATCTCAGAAGTGAGGTTGGATCACAAGAATCTAACTTTAGTTCACGAAGAGTCTCAGGAAACTCCACATTTGGCAAGTGTGCAAGATTCGCTCCACATATATTGTATGGTAATTCTAAAACAGAACCTACCTTCTCATTAAAAACTTTCTTTGGCATTCGATCTCCCACATCCAATGCGCAAACTGAACCCAGATACTCTCTCTCCTGGTTAAAACGAATCTCCTTGGCTTTAGCTAAAACCTGTGGAAACAGCTTGTGGATGACCATAACATCGTGGACTCGGCTAAAGGAAATTGATCTAGGCCTATACCTGGCATAGTTTTCACCATTCTCCAAAAATCGTCTAAATGCATATACACTTGGAAATGTTTCTTTGGAACTGCCATATAGGTTGTCAAATGTTGGGTTATCACCACAACACTTACCTTGTGCACTTCCATTGCCGATAGTGACATCACGGTAGAGCAATTCAAACGCACACTCCCCTGCAAAAGGTGAATTCACCAACTCATTGATGACTTCTTTGGGAAGGAGGTCAAGGATTTGGCTTATAACCGAGGAGGGAAGCGCTTCCATTGCAGAGCATAACAGCACTGATAATGTGGAAAGGGTTTCAAATATACGAGAAAAAACCGCCATCAAAATACATTTTAGGTACGACACAAAAATAGTTGTAAACTGAGTTCTGGCGTAGCCTCACAAATGGAAGTGAATTCAATTACATGATAAGCTGGTGTAGATTTGATTATGTTTTGGTTACTCAATGAGCACGGTTACTGTAACTTTATTGTAGTGTTACCATCATCCTGATAAATTGGTATTAGACTGATGCCAAAGTAATTTAAGTAACATTCCTTATGGTACCTTTCATATCTGTTTCATCCTGACTGTGTGTCTCCATTTACCTTCCAATTGAGCCCCTGAACACATCCCTATCGTTAACATCTTAAAGTTTTTCCATGTGACAACCATTAAATATCCTCCCAAAATGGGTGCAAAAAATATTTGTACACTTTTAATTTCCCCGTCGATTCAGTCTCAAAGCTCCCAAAGATGATGAAGGGAAGAGGGTCTTGTATGATAAACACAAGAATGACCCAATTCAACTTGCGTTTGTGATTTTCGCAAAAAATCACAAAAGCAAGTTTGGGTTTAACAACGATTCAATTGATGTTGCCAGTGTATAACGCAGCAGCTTGCAAAAGAATGCCTCGTTGCCGTCTCGCTTTTTGTATGACTGTTACTACTTCTCATTAAATCTCCTTACCATCTATACCTATTATACAATTAAAAATCCAAAATGTTGTTCTTTGGGAACGGCTTGATGACAGGAACAGGAATCTCAGGAATAAGATACACCTCGCCATTATCGTCAATTCTTTCTCTGTCCTTATCACTCATATTGTGAATCTCCACAATGTGCTCAGAAATGAAGGCAATCAATTCCATCCAATTCTTCTGGATCTCATAAGCTTGCAACTTCATGTGTCTCCTGAGCAAACCCTCGATCAAGCGCACACCATCTGCCTCGGTGTGCTCCAATCTCTCCAAAAGACGTCCAACAGATTTGATGAGATACTCCTCCTCGTAAATCGTTCCCTTTCTACCCTTGGCCTTCTTTCTCTCTTCTCTCTTCTTGTTCTTTGCGGTTCTTCTGGAAGCTCCTGTCTTGGCCGTACCAGCAGTTTTACCAGTGTATCTCGTAAAGAACGAAGGAGTGGTAGAAGTTTCCGAGGCAGCAATAGAAACGTTATCTGGAGTGTCCATATCATCTGCAACTCCATAGAAGGAATATGGATCTTCCTTCTTCTTCTCTCTTAATTCGCGCAATCTCCTCAATTGGGAGTTCATTTGACCCTTACAATCAGCAAGAAGCTCTGCGATGGTTCCAAAGCCTTCACTGAGTTGTACGTCAACGACAGACTCTATGAGTTCAGGCTTGCCCTCCTTGGTTGCGAGTAAGATAGCATCATCGAAACGGTAGTTCTTTGAGTATAATCTAACAGCTTCCTTGACGTTGTGTAAAAAGTTCAATTCAATTTCAGCTGCCTCTGAGTATCTGTGCTCCTCAGTCAACGAGAATACCAATTGCTCTGCGGAAGTCATCAACTGATCTGCATAGTCTGGCTTTTGGGTAATCGTCAAAGCTTCTTTCCATCTCTTTCCAGAGATGTAGCTGTTCAAAGCATTTTGCCAGTCACCTAAGAATTCGTAGATTAAAGCAGCTTCACTGAATTGTTGCTGAGAGTTCAAAACTTCAGCATACATTGCGTAAATCGCATTCGAACGCTCGTTATCATCCTTGTAGATTTTCAATGCGAATTTGTACAAGTCGTGCTTGACAACATAATCATCGAATTCCTCATATGCCTCCTTACCCATGTCATTCAACCAGCCCAATGCCTTTTCGTACAACTTCAAGAAGTCATCGATGAGGAACTTCTTCCTCAATTCAGGCTGAACGTGCAAGTTCTGCAAGAATGGCAAATATTCCTTAGGATCCTTTTGAGACTTTTGCGCAATTACCAATGTGAGCTTGACATCGTAGAGTCCCAATGCAGTATCATAAAGTTTGTTCACATCTTGAAGGAAACACAAGTGAGTGATTGCCTGCTCAATGTGCTCGCTGTCAGTGAATCCACCAACCAATTTGAGAGCATCGTGTAAGTTTGGAGGCTTTTCACAAGCGTATGCGGTGATGATGGTTTGTAAGTAAGTCTCAAAGTATTCTGGTTTCGATAACACCTTAAGAATACCCTCACAGATTCTATTAATCTTCGAACCTTCAAAGGTTTCTGGTTTGGTGATTTTAAGATTCGCAACATTGTTCGATAAATCTTCATTCAATGTTTCTCTGTACTTGGTGATGGTCACATCTTCTTCGTGCAAACAAGACACAAATAAGTCCAAGTGCTCGACCTTTTTGATTTGCTTGACGAAAAGCTCAATATTGTTGAAGAACAAGGTTGGGTCATAGTCGTGAAGAATATCCAAGTCGATTCTGTGAGTACGACATGCAAGGAATGCCTCTCTATACTGACAGAGTTTGATATACTTTCTGACTCCAGAAACCACCATGATACGTGGACAGATGGTTTCCAAGTTTCCTCTTGGAGCTTCCACAACAACAGCGTACTTTGACGGCATAGTGTTCACCAAAATCGATCCACGTTCAATATCACGGATTCTCTCGTCAAACACACCTTCGCTGGCAGCAGCATTCTGGTAAACCTCCAAGTCAAAGTCTGACGTCATGGACAGCAAGTGCACAAAGCACAACTTGGACTGCACTGTGGTGAACAAGAGGTGGCTATCTGTAGTTTTCACAGAAGTCACACCCACTGCAATTTGCTTGTCATTGGCAAATAACTTACCATTGGTGGAAATACCAAATGGAATCACGTCACCAGTATCGATGGAAGTGACAGCGAGCTCGAAGTCACGGCAAATCTGTGCGAATTGACCAACTTGAGTCAATTGGAAATCAGATTTTTCTCTGATTTGATAGATACTTCCATCGACGGTTTGCACAGCAACAGCATCGAAATCAGCTTGTGACTTTGCAAGTAAAACCTTCTTTGGAGTCTCGATCGATTCTACGAACGTTGGGGCAGAAATGTCCTCGACGTTAAAAACCACCACTCTTGAGTACTTGTGGCCATCAACAATCACCGCGATCCATGAGTCTTCGATGAATGCAACTTGCTTAGCCACTTCAGACTCATTCACAATCAAGGCAGCTTCTATTTGACCACCCAAACGAGGATGTTTTCCGTTTTTCATGTCCTCAACAGTCAACTGACTCAAGTACACAACGCTCAGACTTGACAAAGCAGCATACTTGGAGTTCGTCTTCGAAATTGCCAAATCGTTGATATTTTCAGGAACATTCCATTCACGGAAACTGATTGGAGGCGGAACGTTTGCAACGGCCAAAGGTGTAATCTTCATCTCAGAACCATCAGTAACAATTGTCATACCAACATCCATACCCAAGTGTGTTGGACCAGTAGCAATCTTATGGGCCAAGTCCACGATTTGAATTCCTGAACTTGTTCCAATCATCAAATGCAATGGCTTTTCAGAATGGAACTTAGCAAACGAAACAGCAGTATCAACAAAAAGCTCTTGCTTCAAGTACCAGTGATAGTTCATAGTGGTCCACAATTGAACACGGTCCTGAAGCTGTAAGAGAAGTACTCCACTGTCACATGACCATTCAATATTAAGGATATTCTCAAATGAAGGGTCCAATCTTGAGTTGAATTGGCCATGTCTCAAACCATTTCTTTCGTAGAATACCACATCTAACACCTCATCACCATCCTCATCAAAATGCCTTTGGGTACTAGCAATAAGCGCACCTTGAGGTTTCCAGCTGAGATTGTGCTCTAACCCGTCAACAGCCTCGTTGACACTATCCAACTCACCCTCACGGTTGAATACTCTGATGACTCGCCTGTCGTACATCTCTGCGGTATCTTCTACTATCACTGCCTCGACGGTCGTGAGCGAAAAGTACTCCCCATCTCCTCTCCAAGAGATTTTTTGAGTCATGTTATCCAATGCTGACAATGTACCCTTCTCGATCTCTGCAACAGTAGGATCTCTTAATGGGCTTGATTCGTCCTTCAAATCTAATCCCGCGTGCTTTAAAGCATCCTTCTCTCTCTCTAAAGCTTTGAACCCCTTTCCTTTGAACTGAGTATCCTTTTTACCCCATCCAACTGAAACATGCTTAGAATCGGTGATCTTGATGTCATCCGAACTCAATTCCTTCTCGGTGAGAGGTTCGAATAATCTCGAAAGAAGAACCAACTTGTTCTCATTCGTGAGAATCACAAGAGTCTCTTCATCTGGTGACCACTGCGCGGCCAAAAGTCCGACGTCAATTGACCCAACAATTTCCACAGAGGTTGTATCCACGTCTGGTGCCATTGGATCATATGTTGCAGTCACAATGTCACCATTTTGAAAGACAAATATCAACTGACACGAGTCAACAAAGTGGGCGAAGCTCAACAAGCGCGATTCCGGTGTGATTGGAGACAGAATAGGGAAACTGGCTAAAACTACCGTTTGACCATTCTTCATGAACTGCTGCACTTCAACTATACCAGAATCCAGGGACGACAAGACAAATGTAATGCTATCAGATACTGAGTCAAACACAGAGTCAACGAGCTCCAAATCGGGATACGTGGTCGACTCCGGAGTCACATACCCCCTGTTCAAAACTACCAAGTTCCTCATGGTGTGGTGCTTCTCATCGCAAAAAAAAATGCCTTCCTAAATGGGACCGTTTGGTAGCGCGATCTGGATGCAAAAAAGAGAAGGTAGGATGAGATAAGAGGACTTAAAACTGTAGCCTGTAAGTGAAAAGTATGATGTAGCTGTAGTAACTGTATTTTACCTGTATTTAAAGTGATAATATAACGTATGTTATCTATATTGTAACTACCTATAGCTTAACTCTATATTGTTAGCTGCCCTCTATTAACAAACCTGACTTGTTAACGTTTTGTTCTTTTCATTAATGTAATTCTCAACCGCGTCCTTCAATGCTAAGTTTGGGTACAACTGATTCTCCCTCAAAGGCTGTTTGGTAACGGGATCAAAGTTTCCTTTCCTTTCAAGGTGCTCAAGCAAGTACGCACGTTCGTATGTTATGCCATTGGGTGTGACCACCGGGTCATTCAACAAGTTGAAGGAAATCGGATCCAAGTACATTTCAGGAGCTTCGTCTGAGATTTGCTCTGCTATTTCAGAGTGGATATCACCCGAGTTGGAACTATTTCCCGAAATGCTTGCGTATGAGTTCCTCTTGCTATCAGGGTTGGATGAATAAGCCACCAGGGAGCTATCTAAAGACCCTCTTCTAGCCAGGTTTCTATTTTTGGACACATGTTTCGAGAATAGTCCTTGGTTGTATGTGTTCTTCAACAACTCAAGAAGTTTTGAGTAATCGCTCAAAACCTTCTTATGAATGCCTAGAAGTTGTTTCTGGTAAATGACGTTCTCTTCATCGTAGCTAAACTTGACCTTCAAGTCTCGCACATCCTGAGCATGGTCTTGTTCTAGAAGCTTGACCAACTTCAAAAACATGCTATTTGTCTGAAGAACTCCGGTCATTTCATTGTACTTGCGGATCTCATTTTTAACACCTTGGATATCTTTAAGGACGTATTTGGTGATTTCGGCAGGTGTTCCTTTCACCACCTGCGGTTGCTGTTGCTGTTGTTTGGATGTTAACTTCAGGAATAATGATGGCATCTTGATGGAATGGAAGTTAGACGACAGCGAACGATTCCGCTTATATATTTACACTTTTTGCTTATCCGTCTATCAACAATCAGCACAGGCTGCAAAAATAATTATTTGGCAATCTAGAACAATTTTGTGAGCACTCTTGGATTGCTTTCTGGAATGAAAGCTTGGAAGGGTTGGCGAGAAAGTCTAAGACAACTGGAGAGAATAATAACAGGGAGTTATTTACATAGAGAATCATAGAGAATGTTTCTGGTCGTTTAACGTTCATTCAGACAACGGAGGGGAGTAGAAGTTCTGACAAAAAAACGTCAAAATGACGTAAGCACACATTCCTTTTGTTGGCCAATATGACGTCAAAAGGTTTCCACAAAACCAACTCTTTTCCGGCCAGACCTAATTAGTAAAGCAATTAGTCCGAGGTCATGGGAGCGGTGGAGGATGGAAGTGAGCAGGAACGTTTAGAGTGAGAAACCAAAGAGAATAGGAATAAAATCATCCAACATCATCAAACATCACCAAACTTTACTAAACTTTTCCAGACTTCTCTCAACATTATCAAACATTATCCAACACAACAATAGAAATCGCTATTCTTCTCAGATTCACAAAAATACTGGTGACTAAGCTTCATTTTGTCTTGTGATGACGTAGTCATAATTCGCCAAAGCTCATCATCTTGTTCCTTGCTCTAAATCTAAAAATTACAAAAGAAAAAACTCATGCTACTATTATTACATCAGCTGTTCAATAAGGGATCAGATAGGATTGGTTGTAGATGATGTATATAGCAAAGTTGTTATATTACCAAGGAAAACCTTTCCTCTATCCAAAGCTGATATTATTCCTCTACCCAAAGTCGTCACTGATATTACCATCCATCCTGTTATCATCCTTCCATCTTGTATCCAAAGTGGCTGATTCTCAATAAGTCAACAAATCTATTATAATGTTGACTACACTCACCAACACCTCCACACCTACCAAGACAACCACAATGAACTCCAAGTTCTCTTCATGAGAGTGTCCCAACTGCTCCTTCAAAAGCTGAAGCAAGTCGGAAATCACCTCCAAACGCTGGTTGAGTAACTCCACTCTCTGGTTGATTTCAAGATATCCTCTCATTGCAAGGTAGATCGGCTCTAGGTGAGGTTCTGCCCACAACAACTCTGGGGAGTCGAGCACCGAGCCATGCAAGTTGATATTTATGCGTAAAATGAACAATTCACCAATGGATTTCATAATTTCATCTCTTGTCATCTTCACCTTTCCTGTGTGGGCAATCTGTTGTGGAATATCCTGAGTGTCTTCGATGGTGTTGTCGAAAAGCTCCTCAAAGAGGGAGATCTTCACACTTTGTGCAAGGGCATGCGAGATAGACAACTTCAACATATAATTCCCATCATCTCTCAAAGTGATGAAATCATTATAAATACGCGGCTGGTACGACTGGGTGATGTAGTAGTTGAACTCCTCTATTTGCACGTCTTCCAGTGCTAACTTTTCACTCTCAAACTTGGCCAAGTCGTCCAAAAATGCCGCTTCTTCCTTGACGGTGTACCCCCACATAATAATCACACCATAGTCAAAAACAAAAATCTCGCTTCTCTTTCCAATGCTAATTTCTCCTCCCTCATCCGTGAGACGTATAAACTTCTTATCTAAGTCCTCTTCTCTACTTTCGTCTTCATCTCCACGCCAGTCCTTGTACGTGAATGGAGAGTAGAGACACTCATCGAAAAGCTTAGGACTAGTGTTGTGGATTCTCTTCCGATCTTTCAACCACCTTAATAAATCCTTCATCTTGTATGTACCACAGGTACAGTATGCAGTAACACGTGGAAGCATGTCTCTATGCAGCTTTCCTAACGATTCGGCATCCTTACGTGCGCTTGTATCCGTGATCTTCTTGACCTGCGAGTAGACCCTCGTTTTGGGGTTACCGAACGAATCGTCATCGTCGTCATCGTCTTGCCCATCTTCATCAATCAGACTGATTTCTGGGTCTTCTGGCAAAAGCTTCAACTTCTGCGACGTCCGGCTCGTCCGCTGAAGGCCAATTTTCGATGACGGTCTCTTTGCTCCTGTTCGTGGTGTGGGATGAAGATGCGAGTTGCTGGTGGTGCTCACCGCAGATGACGTTCCATCTCCACCATTCAATGCGTTGGAATGTAATATTGGGTTCTCCGGAAGTAACGGAGTACTTTCTGAGGCGTTAGCCATGTTGATTAGAACTTGGTCGTAGTGTAGCTAGACGACAAGGTCCACACTGATGCTTTGCTTTTTATCACAAAAATTGTTCTATCAATATCACGTGGAGGCTGCAAAAAGTTACACAAAATTGTGGCATTGAGATGAGTTGGAAGGGACTGGATACATGGGTAGATGTAGTGGATAAAGGACGGTGGAGGTCGGAGGTGTGTGGGAAGTGGTTGTTGGAGGGATGAGAGGCTGGAATGTGAGAGGAAGGTTTTTGTGAAATTTGACGAATTTTTAGAAATAATGAAAGATCCACAGTAGTGAAGAATCTGGCTTAACAATGGTGTTTGAAAAATGACAAAGTAGGCTTAATTGTAAACGTTTACCAAATAATTGATCTTAATAACAAAACTTTTGTGATATACCTATTCTATTTCCTTGTGAGTTGAAAAGAACAGTTTAAAGTACTGTTGATTGGGGAAGCATAGCAGATTATAACATAAATTATATTTTGGTGGCATAGTAGTTATATTTGGAAGGTAAATTTTAGAGCATAAGTAGTGTATGTCAGTCAGCTAGTGGCAGTTATATAGGGCTCTATTCTGTTTAACAACAAAGTAATACGGTTATCCAATTCCTTTTCTTCAATTAATTCACATTATCCAGTTACTAGGTATCTAAGTACATTTCAGTATAATCCATTCAGATCAAGCAAAGCTATTCAATGTACTCCAGTCATTATTCTAATAAGTTGACTCCCGTAATATTCCATTAAGTCCACTCCCATACTATTTATTCCAGCTACTATTTTGCAGCTCGCTCGCTTACATAATCCATCACTTTTCAGTGATGAGATGGATTTTTTTTTGCAATAAACTCCATCATGGTGATCAAAGGAAAGACCACGGAGTCGAGCCGCAGACATGCGTTCGCGTCATTCCGTGAGCGTGTCGACTCGATCAAGATCGAGCCCAACTTGAAGCTCACCAAAAGAGCACATGATTACGTGGAAACCTCGTACTTCCTCACCACATTAGAACACTGGAGGGAAACCAACATCAGTGGAAACTTTACTGATTTCCTTGAAAAGGTCGAGCCAATCTCACAGAGCTTGCCCCAAATATTGCATCACCAGGCGACCATCTTCGCAGCACTCGAAGAGCACATTCTGAAGAATGATCCGCATTCCAACCAGCCTTTACTCGAGTTGATGGCACAATTCGTGCACGACTTGGGCCCTGATTTCATGGTATTCTACCCGCAATTCTTGAGCATGATGGCCACCATGGCCACGTCCACCAACCCTAACGACAAGCAGAACAACAGAAACTCGTCGTCAACTTTGGAGTGGATCTTCAACTGTCTAGCATTTGCCTTCAAGTACTTGTCCAAGCAGCTTGTGCAAGACTTGTTGCCTACTTTCGAGACCTTGATGCCTTTATTGAAATTGAGCAAGCGTGCGTACTTGTCGAGGTTCTGCTCGGAGGCGCTTTCATTCTTGATTCGTAAGCTGAGCGTGGAACCCTTGACTGCAGTTCTCGTGTACTCGTTCGATGACCAAGCTGAAACCATTGCCACCAACGAGACATACCGTGAGTCGTTGACTGTTCTCTACGCAGAGGCCATGAAAAACACCAAGGGATCGTTCCACTCCAAGGCGACCGTGATCTTGTCCAAAATGATCGAGAATGCATTAAACGTCAAGAACGACTCCAACCATGCAGACTTCATATCCGTTACCACAGACGTTTTGCTCGAGCTCATCAGCCATGGTACCCCAGAAAGCTGCTCAAAATTCTATGCTCTTGTTACCGACTACCTTACACAGACTTTGGAGAGCGCATCTCTGATACCCACATATTTGACTATTGTCCAGATTTTGACGACATTATCGTTCGCGGAGTCAGGACACAAGGTCTCTGACTGGAGCGTCATCGTGAAACTTGCGTTGGCTGTGATGAAAAAATTGCAGAAGAACGACGACTCCATGGATATCGACACACCACTTGAGGTCCGTGAAGCCGTGAACATGTTGCTCGTTACCATCTTCCGTAACTGTGAATCACAAACTCTCATGAAAACCCACAAGACATTGCTTGATTACGCCGCAGCTACCGAGGATTTCTTGGACTTTATAGAAGCATGCTATGGTACTACCAACTCCAAGATTTCCAACTTTGGTGCCTCGCGTTACATTCAAGAGTACATAAATAACAGCAAGACCGATGCCGAGCGCAAGAAGGTTGCGTACTTCTTAGCAAGAATGGCCAGGAAAGACTATTACGGCATTTCCCCAGCCCCAGTGGTCCCATCTACATTGCAAAGCACATGTGTCGAGGAGTTACGTTCCAAGTATTCTACGATTTCGAGCCCCACAGACTTGTATGAGATCTACTGGAGACTCGTATTGTTGAAGCATGGACAGGCAGCAGCGCCAGACTCTGTCGACACCAAGTACCTTGTTTCGCTTCTCGAGACACTTCTTGATGACAAATTCGCATTCAAGTCGCAGTTCGCTAGTGATGTCACTGCTGCTGTGGTGGCCTCGTTGTCCCAGGTGTTGAAGGGCGATGACGACAGCAAGCCGCGCCGCAAGTTATTGGAGTCACTCTTCTCACAAATCGTCAGCAAGTTTGACGACCTCAGAGAGTCGTCTCTCTTCACCGAGGCTTTCAGAACATTGCTCTTGCGCTGCAAGACGGTGTTGAAGGAACCACTTGGTGAAGTTTATGAATCACTTCTCAACATGTTGTGCAAGAACTTGTACTTGCCTAGCCACGACTCCAGAATCAATGCCATTGAGTTGATGGTGACAATCTTGGATATCGTTGACCAAGAGGTGTCTTCGTTCTTGTCTCAAGTGCGCATTCTCGAGCAGATCCCATTGGATCTCGCCAATGGCAGAGATATCACTCTTCGTGTGCGTAAACTAGCAAGCGAGTTCAAATTGAGGAACTCTGTGGATGCATTCAACAGAAGAATTGTCACCAACTTTTTCTTTGGAATGCTCACCAACCGCTTCCAGCCTTGTTGGACCGCCGTTCTCGAAGCATTGCCTATGCTCACCAACACCGGAGACCTTGTGTGGGAGTTGGCATTTTACTTCATGAGAATGGACTACGAGGGCCAGGACTTTTCGTACTGGTATTCGGATGACGAGTTGAACAAACCTGTGGCAGAATGTGAAAGTACCTTTGACGAATGGCAGTCTCGTGATACCCGTGTCAGAGGTCTTTTCACGTCTTTGGAGGCAAACTACTTCTCCAAGTATAGAAACATCGACGCTGCATTGGTTGAGTTTAGTGAACTGGAAAGAGCCGATAACAAATACACCGTGATCATGCGCTCACAGGCAATCCAAGCCCTCACTCGTATGCCACACGCTGCGGAGTCTCACTCTTCGCAGTTAGTCCCATTCGTGTTGGAGGAGGACACTAACGAATACCTGGGATGGTCATTGAAGGACCGTAACGACTTAATTGCATTGTTTGCCAAGTTCAAGAACTTGAGAAAGGTCCACGACGCTGATCTTTTGTATGACCACATCTTGGACTTGTTGTGTCACACTCAGGTTTCTGTTCAAAAGATGGCTTTGACTGTGGTTTTTAACTGGGGCAACCAGTCCGTGAACAAGTACCGTGATAACCTCTTGAACTTGTTGGACGAGACCATTTTCCGCGATGAACTTGCCAAGTTCGTACGTAGGGACATTGAGTCGGACATCGAGGAGGAGGACTTGGAGCTGTTGATGCCAATTGTTCTTCGCATTCTTTACGGTAGAGTCCAGGGTGCTTCCAAGTCAAACAACAAGGGTGCAAAGAAGTTTGCAGTTGTATCGATGTTGCCAAACTTGAGTGACGGTGATGTCAGAGAGTTTTTGAACTTGGGTTCTCACAACATTTCATATGAGCGTTTCTTCGAAAATGAAGACGAGTCCATTGATGGAATTGATTCTGATCTCGTTGACACTTCTCACGGACAGCTTCGTAAAATCAACGGTTTCGTATCGCTTCTTGACGAGGTTTACGGAACTTTGGGTACGAAGTACACCGACGCATTGGCATCCACTATTCGCCCGTTGGTCTACGGTCTCGTGGTTGCTCAGACCAAAATTGACTCTGGTGATGATGCTGATAATGACGACAAAACCGCACGTACTATCCGTCAAAACGGTATGAAGTGTCTCAACAGACTCTTTGAGGTCATTGGGTCCGAATACTCGTGGGACGACCACATGCTGTGTGTGTACAACTACTTGATCCGCCCAAGAATGGCCAAGTTCGCAGTTGAAAACTTACAACAGCCATCGTCTCTCATGAAGATGATTGTTGGCTGGATCAAGTTCCCGAACACTGCAAAGTTCTTGTACATCGATGACTACGCACCTGCAAACGCTATTGTGTCCTTACTTTCAGCCACCAACGCTAAGGAGTCCGTTGTCACTGCAGTCTTGGAGTTTGTTGTTGAGGCATTGAGTCTGGCTAAGTCGTATACCGACGATGGTCACTTTGCACTCCTCGCTATCATTGTGGATGCACTTCTCAACAACCTCCCCACCATCATCTCCAACATCTCTGATAAAGATATTGGAAACCTCGCTATTCAGGTGCTCATGCTTCTTGTGGAGGGTAACTACATTGACCAGCCAGAAACCAAGGCATCCCTTTTGGTATCTCTCACTGCTGCCATGCAGAACCGTGACATTGAGCTCGCCGATAAGGCCAGTATCCTCCTGTCGTTAGCTTCTTTGGTGGATGGCTACGACTGCGACTTCAGTGAGATCGAGCCATTGTACCGTACATGCTCTGAGTGTTTCCGTATCTACGCCGACAGACGTGTTAGAAGCACTCTTGTGGAGGTGTTCAACAGCATTGGTGCACGTTTCCCAGAATATGCCGAAGTCGCGGAGCTTGTTGCGGACTTGAATGCTTATAACCCCAAGAGATTACGTGAATACGACTTTGACAGACGTTTGAAGGCATTCAAGCTCATCAACGAGGACTTGTATGTCAAGTTGACTCCAATCCAGTGGCTCCCGATCATCTACGCTACGTTATTCTTCATCAACGACCCTGAGGAATTGGCTATTCGTACCAATGCTTCGTATTTGTTGCGCCGCTTCATCGACAGTGTGGCAGGTAAGAGCGAGCAGGAGGCCGATGAGTTTGTGGCCATTTTCCGTAGCGTGGTGCTCCCGAACTTGCGTGGAGGTTTGAAGAAGTTGAACGAGGACATCCAGACTGAATACATTGAGGTTTTGGAGCACGCGGTTCTTAGTGCTCGTTACTTCGAGGACTTGAACGATATGCGCGTCCTCACTCTTGGAAACGATGAGGATGAGGAGGTTGGAAACTTCTTCACCAACGTCAACCATATTCAGTTGGTTCGTCGTCAGCGTGCAGTACGTAACCTTGTGGATGCTCGTCATGAATTGCGTCCTTCGAGTATTGCGCACTATATTCTCCCAATCATCGAGCACTATGCTGTGTCTAAGGAGGAGAAGTTCAACAATATTGGAGACCAGACTCTCGATACCATCTCGTACTTGTTGAGATGTGTGACTTGGTACGACTTCAAGTCAATCTTCAAGAGATACATTTCGAACTTGAAAAATGCCAAGGGAGACACCATCAAGAAGCAGGTGAACATGATCGTGGCGATTTCCAAGGCATTCATGGAGTCTTCAAAAGCAAGAAGGAATGAAGGAAAGAATGAGAACGCAGAAGAAATGAAGGTAGAAGAGATGAAGGAAGATGATGAAGAGATGGGCTCGACTGAAGAACTTAAGACCTCTACTGGCTCTGACGTTATAGTTGACCTCCCAGACCAAGCTACCATCGACTCATACATCCTCAAAGATATCTTCCCTCCTTTGCTTCGTATCTTGAACGTTCGTGATGACAACACTATTGTTGCTCGTGCACCGTTATCCGAAGCGTTGTGTTGCCTCATCACTACGATTTCTCCTGATCGCATCGACACTGAGTTGCCTTCCGTGTTGACCAACACCTGTCAGGTGATGAGATCGAGATCCGAGGAGTTGCGTGATGCTGTGCGTAAGTCATTGTGCAGAATCTTGACGGTTTTGGGAGCACGCTATATCAAATTCATTATCCAGGAATTGAAGTCGGCATTATCGCGTGGTTCTCAGATCCACGTGTTGAGTTTCACTGTCCACTACTTATTGCAGTATGTTTCTGGGTCGCTTAACCACGGTGACTTGGACGAACCATTACCATTGATTGTCGGTATCATCATGGAGGACATCTTTGGAGCCGCTGGTCAAGAAAAGGACGCTGAGGGATACCACAGTAAGATGAAGGAAGTCAAGTTCAAGAAGAGTTTTGACACCGGTGAATTTGTCACTGCCAACGTAAGCTTACTGTCGTTTAGCTTATTGCTCAACCCTATCAAGAGGATGTTACAGGAGACTATTTCTCTCAAGACTCAGACTAAGTTGGATGAGTTGATGCGCCGCTTTGCTCTTGGTTTGAACCACAACGACGAGGCAGCAAGCAATGACATCTTGTTACTCTGTTACGAGATCTACAAGCTGGCGTTTGAGCTCAATGAGCGTGTTGCGCGCCCACAGAAGGTGCTCACAGAGTCTGAGGAACACTTTATGGTGAAGCTTGACTCCAAGCCCAAGAAGGCCCACACGAATTCGGCTCTTTACC
The DNA here is from genome assembly GCA_030564445.1 of Kodamaea leandrae. Taxonomy (NCBI): domain Eukaryota; kingdom Fungi; phylum Ascomycota; class Pichiomycetes; order Serinales; family Debaryomycetaceae; genus Kodamaea; species Kodamaea leandrae. The sequence continues at coordinate 298,189 of JAJLUV010000001.1, read as the reverse complement.
AGGAAGTGTTACAGAAGTTCGCGTTTGATTTATTACGTACTGCTTTATCTCGTCACGCTGATTTGGTTACCGTTTCGAACTTGGCTGGGTTCTTACCTCTTTTAGAAGAGTCTTTGCGCAGTAAGAACGAGTCGGTTGTGGCTGCGGCACTCAAGATCTTGAATACCGTCATTAAGTTACCGTTCAACTCAGAACAAGACGCAATCTTCTCTGCATGTACCGAGATCTCATTGGGAATCGTCAATGACTCACCAACCACTCACTCCGATATCTGTCAAGCAGCACTCAAGTTTTTGGCTACTGTCATCCGCCACAAACAAGACATTGAGATCCCTCAGTCCTCGGTCAGTTATGTCTTGCAGCGTATCCAGCCAGATTTGGAAGAGCCTCAACGCCAGAGTTTGGCCTTCAACTTTTTAAGGTCGGTTGTTTCGCAGCACATCATGATTTCCGACGTCTATGATGTCATGGATAAGGTTTCGAAGATCATGGTCACCAACGGCTCGAAAGAAATCAGAGACATGTCTCGTAGTGTGTTCTTCCAGTTCTTGATGGAGTATGAACAAGGAAGAGGTAAATTGGAGAAACAATTCAAGTTCCTCGTCAACAACCTTTCGTACCCAACTGAATCTGGTCGTCAATCAGTCATGGAACTCATTCACTTGATCATCAACAAGTCTGGAGCCGATTTGTTGCAGAAGTTGGCCTCTTCGTTCTTCGTTGCTTTGGCAAACTTGTTGGCAACCGATGATTCTATCAAGTGTAGAGAAATGGCAACCTCGTTGATTGCTGGGCTCATTGCCAAGGTCGACAAGGAGAGTTTGGCCAACATTGAAAAGTATTGCTCTGCTTGGATTGGCTCTGGTTCGAGCCCTTTGAAGCGTTGTGGTCTCAGTATCTACAAAATTTACATCACTGAGTTTGACTACGGCTACAATAAGACTTTGGATGCTACTGCCATGGGTGCCGTGAATGCCATTTTCAAGAACGCAAAGAAGTCTGATGATGCTGAGGTGGAGTGGAGTCTTTTGTACGCTGCGTTGAATGTGTTCACCGCAATCGCCTCAAGTCTCAAGGAGGAGGTTTTTGCTGAAACTTTTGAGGCTCCATGGAAAAATATTATCGATACTCTTCTTTACCCACACGCATGGATTCGTTTGGCAACTTCGAGGTTGATTGGTATGTTGTTGTCTAACTTGGACAACACCGAGTTTGAGGTTTCTGCTTTTGAGGTTCAAACCATCTCGTACCGTTTGATTCGTCAGATGAACGCTCCGTCAATCACCGACAAGTTGGGTAACCAGATCATCAAGAACTTGGTTGTGATCGCAATGCGCTGGGAGGAAAACCAGACAAAGTACATCCAAAAGGAAGATGACGAAGACAATGATGAAAACGCTGACGAAGACAATGCTGACGACGACGAAAAGAAAATTACTGGCTATGAGTATGCTAACGACTTCCTTGTTTCAAGAACATGCGCAACAATCAGAGCTGAACACAACTATAAGTTCTCTTTTGTGAGCAAGAAATCCTCAATCAAGCTTGCTGCCATGTTGATCCAGGTCTCGCTGAAGGAACGTGCGCCATACGTTGCTGAGAAGGTTCTCCTTGCGATGTACAACATCACTGAGATGAACGACGCTCAGAATTCTAAGGAGGAAGAGGAGTTGGTCAACTTGACCTTGGAGTGCAAGCAGATGCTTGAGAAGAAGTTGGGTGTGACTGAGTACACTAGAGTGTACTCAAAGGTCACGGAGATTGTCGAACAGAGACGTCATGACAGAAAGGTCAAGCGTTCTCAGATGGCAATCACCGCTCCAGACATTATCGCCAAACGTAAGTTGAGAAAGCACGAGCGTACAAAGGAGAAGAGAAAGCACGAAAAGGATGAAAATGGATACTATAGATCCAAGAGAAAGAGATTTAACTAAGGGAGATATAAAAGGAATAGATATAATAGAGATAAGAAAGTAGAAGGTTTTGAAGATTTCCATCACTGGATGCATTATAGAAGACCAAGGATCTCAGTTGGAGGATGATTTAATTCAAAGAGATCCTGCTTATGTTTTTCACTTCAGTATGAATAGCCTAATCTTTCACTTTATGAGAATTTAATGTAGGGGTGTACATTTCCTCGATGAAGTCTCATAAATTCATCAGCCTGATTGTTCCATAAAATTCTAACAGTTAAATAAAATTTCAATAGTCCAATGTTCCAATTCTGCTCTACATCTTCCCTTTAATGTCTTACTATACATACATCTTACACCGGTGTTGCAAAAGACTGGCTTGCAATCTCATCCTCCTCCTCAGGAGGCTCCGACTTGATGGTGGTGGATGCGACATCATCCTCGTCGTCAAAGTCATTAGTTGATGGTTCTGGAGTAACCGTGTCCTCTATGGTGTCCGTTACTTTTAAGCGCTTTACGGCACGGTCACTGTCCCCCTCATCTGCCTCTGAAGGATTGCCATTCTCCTGCTTTTTGGTATTGTAGTCCGTCATTTCATTTTGGTACCTCATTCTGTCGTCCTCGTACAACTTGTAGTATGGCTTACGTGCTTCTTCGTCCAAGTTCTTCCAAGCCTCCGTCATACTCCTGGCCAAGTCGTTCACCACACCGGGCTGCTTGTCCTCTGTTTCCTGCTTGATGCGCTCCTTCTCCATCTCACAAAAGATCAAGTAGGCATTGGTAGGTCTTTTGGGCATATCTGGATCTCGGTTTTTGGTCACCTTTGCTTGCGTAACCGACGCGCCGTTGGTTGTGGCTAACGGACTTGCTTTCGATTTCTTGGTGTTCTTCTTGATAAGTCCTGACTTCGCGGCCTTGGTGGTGGAGTTGCTCAAGGACTCGTCTAATATACTTGGTACTGGAGGCGACGCCATCTCTTCAAATCCAGTTGGTCCATTTGGTATTTGTATCGCACGGTCCTCTAATCTCTCGAGAAGGACAGCATACTCTAACCGTTGTCTTCTAATGGCAGCTTTGGTCCTTGTTAACGCAAGTGTAGCGATCTCGTTGCTGTTCTCAATCTCTATTATCCTAGTCTTCAATTCCTGGCACTTTTGCCTGAGAATTTGTTCTACATCCATGGTTAGTCATCAATCGGTTGGGGAAAAGTCACAGTCTCCAAAACATACCTTCGCCTTCTGCTCCCATGTGTTGTGTGGTAGTTTGCATCAGCTCCAATCAAAACAGAAGTCAACGACACCTCTGGAAATTTTCGGTACCAAGGCACGACCACTCCGATTTTTCGCTTGCATTGAATGTGGAAATTGCCCCATACAAAAGTAAGTTTCGACAATTCAAAAATGAACAAGAGGATGTAAAGAAATTACTTGTATAACAAACTTTCACTACCACCTCCTTATTACAACCACATTTCTGCGTTTTTACTACCACTTCCTTACTTCTCCTACATTTCCTCATTATTCATTTCATTTAGATAATCGAGAAACATAAACCCCTATGGCATAAAACAACCTTAACTTGGCAAGATCTTGATGAAAGCAACTACAAAATCTCATAATCTTCACCCTCACTGATGATGTCGTACTCTTCGTCCACAGACACATCATCTTCCTTCTTCTCCAAAGGTGAGTCTTCAATTCTGCTGGAAGAAGAAGAAACACTTTCTCTTGGAAGGGAAGGAAGGACAATAGAGTGAATCGAAGACGAGTACAACTCTGATCCCGGGGTCGCCTCTCTGGAATCAATGACAATGCATTCAGTGTCCTCCTCTGCCTGAGGAATACTGGATTCGACCTCTTCCAAAGTACCTTCAACTAAATCACCAGACAAACTGTCATGGTTCAACTGAACACTTCCAGAGTACTCAGGACTGGAAACAACCACTTTGAATGGACTAAGGGTGTGCTTCTGCTCCAATGAAACATTGAATCTGCTAGCCTTACCAGGTGCAATTCCAGAAGCCTTATGAACAGTCACAGAGCTAACCTTTTCGCCAACCAAGTTGAAAACCTGGAACTTCAACCAGTCAAACGTCAAGGTCTGATTAGTATTGTTTTGGATGACAAACCTGTGCATCTTTCCAGACAATGGAACGAGGGAAAGGTTAAGGTTGCTCTTTTCTGCTTCAGCCACAGCCTTTTCTTCCTCAACAACAACTTCCTTCTCTTCAAATGGAGGAGCAGGCTTCTGTTCATAGCTTGGGAGAACCTCATCAATTGGTACTCTGTTAGAACTGAGCAAGTGTAACGAGGCGTAGTCTCTGCCGTCAAAGTTACCCCAGAAAACGAATTCAGGAGTAGTGACCTCAACAATCAATGCAGATTCAACAAGGTTCAGATTCAATCCTCCAATGTTATAGATCTTGGACTTGTTTGGCTTGATGTCACTTGCATTCTGGATGTTGACTGTTTGCAGAACCTCGCTACCTGGGGAGTAAAAGTCAAATGTAATTTTACCACCCTTGATGACATAGTCAGAGTTGTTTGCAAAGTTCAATTGACCAACAGAAGCGTTTGGTCCACTTCCCTTCATCTTGATTAAAACTGCGTGCTCTTCAAGTGGCTCAAATGGAGGAGCCTGAACAGTTTCCTTGAATGGGTTAAGTGGCATAGTGCAAATAGGAGGAGATGGAGGAGATGGTAAAGGTGACTGTTCTGGACTGTAGTCAGAGTTCTCAGGGAGAGTGAACTCACATGGGTATGGTGCAGAATCGACTTCTTCAACAGAGTACTCCCTTGGAATGTATTCTGGAGAAAGTGTTCCAGACTTGGATACCTCAGAGAAATGCTCGCTGAGGAGTTCCTTCACCAACTCGAACTTTTTCTCGTCAGAGTCGATGTTTACCAACTCGTAGAGTCTGTCAAGTTGTTCTGCCTTCGACATGTATTCACAAACATTGTCAACGAAAGGCTTGATACCATCACTAAGGAGCAGCAAGAATGTTGCCTTGCTCACTTCGTCAAGATCTTCAGCAGGGATGTCCACGTAAATGTCTTGACCATGAACTGTGGTCTCTGGCTTAGTCAGTGCTGAGTTGAAGAGCTTACGACCAAAGTTCTTACGGAAGTGTGCATCTGGAACAGTGATCTTAGCCATGGGGTGCTTGAAGCTGTGACTACCGTGTGTGAGCTCTCTAGCCTGCAGGTCGACTTCACACTTGGAGCACATATCAAAATCATCACAGACAAGGCAAGAGTATCTTGTACCGGTGATATGCTTTGGGAAGGGGCCCAACATAGGGTCATCCTCTGGGTGGCAAACATCACATATGATGTTGTGGTGCTCAGCCTCTGGTTTGCCATCAGTGTTAGCATTGGCTTCGCGGGAAATCTTGATTGCGTTTTCCAATGCTGTCTTCACTGGCTCAGAAGATGACATCTCTTCTGGGTTTTTGGAGTCAATCTTATCGACATACTCGCGGACAAGCTCCAACAACTTAGATCCAAACGCAACAAAGTCCACTTGACTGAACCCTGCAGCTTCTGCCGCGCGCCCGATAATGGTGGGCTGAATTGGGGAGTGGTCATTAATCATTAACTTAATGTGATCCTTCACACGAAGACTCCTGTGAAGCGCCCTGAAGTCGTTGTAGGCTTCCAACGCAACATAGCGCGAATTCTTCTTCAGTTTGCGGGATATGTTGATGAACGGAGAATTGCTAGCGGACAAGTTGGAAAGTCCTTTTGCTGCGAGTAAGGCAACAAAATCCTCTTTAGTGAAGATGCCAGTCAATTCATTTGCGGGGACAGAGATGTTCAATTGAGAGGGAGAGTCCACCTGCGACAGTGGGAACCTAGTGTAGGTGATTTTGAGCACAACAGATTTGGAATCTGAACTCATGGTCAATGTAGTTTCCTTCTGGTAAGTCTGTTGAGGGCGGAACCAGTGGAATACAAATAAAAAACGATTTCCTGGGGTGGCCAAAAATGTTTGCCACAATTGCCCCCTGAATTTTAAAAGGGATTATTTCCGTGATAAGCAACTTTTCGAGTGCGAGTGACGAAAAAGGTGCTACCTGATTTTCATATCTCTTCACTGGTAGCGCAAAAAATGGTCAAGGAAGATCCGATCCAGCGATACCCCAAGGTAATTGTGTTTGACTTGGACTATACCTTATGGCCGTGTTGGTGTGACACGCACATTACGATGCCAGTGAAGGCAGTGAGCAAGACTAAAGTAGTGGACAAGTACAAGACAGAGCTTTCGTTCTTCAAGGATGTTGAATCGATAATACTAGAGTTGGCAGAAAACGACATTACTATTGTTGGAGCCAGTCGCACTGCTACCCCGAGAGTGGCTCAAGAGCTTCTTTCGCTTTTGCATATTGGAGGAGTTCCTGCAATCAAGTACTTCAACTCATTACAATGGGGACAAGGAAGTAAGATTGCGCACATTAGAAAAGCTGCAAAGCAACTTGGATTGGAGCAGGAATTGAAGGATGGCGAGTTTATCTTATTCGATGACGAGTCGCGTAATAGGGATGTTGAAAGTATCAATTGTTACTTTGCATATATTAAAGATGATAGAAAGGGATTAACACGTCCGCTCTTTCAACAGGAGCTCAAGGCGTGGCTTGCACGGAAGACTTCCTAAAAAGATTGAACAATGGTCTAAATACCGCCAATTGTTGTTATATTATAGATGCTGATATACTTTGTGATTATAGGGTCGCTCACACTTTCAAGTACTTCTGTAGCATCACAAATAGACCAACAAAAAATCGCACAATAGTCAAGTTCATGAAAAAGTTAGAACTCACTAGGAGGTTCTTGAATCGATTTAACAACGGAGACAAGATTATCATGAGAATCATTTTCTGGAATCGCGACCTCTTTCTAGATGAGTTAGTAATATTTAGGTATGTGGGGGGAAATCATACGTACTTCACGCAACCATGCCTTCAAGTTCTCTTTAGACCACTGACTTACGTCAACACCATCACGGCTCTTGACATCGACAATACTTCCACCGATTGAGCTTTCTGACTCCTTGAGTTTGTCGTCTTCCTTTACTTTGTCTTCTTCCTTAAGTTGTTGAGCCATACGCGCCACATCGTTGTTTCTCTCCTCTGTAATGCGCTTGTCCTCCTCGGGGTCCAACTCTGTGTACCCTATGATGAAGTCATAGATGTGGTCTTTCAAGTGTGGGAAACTCTTCAACACGAGGTAGCTTGCACCGACCACAACAACGGCACCGGTGAGGGCAGGGATTTTCCAACCGCGCTTCTTGTTAAATTGAAGGGCCATTACTGGTTGTTTGTAATTGGACTACTATCCGAGCTTTTTTATATTTTTTATCTTCATGTGACGCTGAGAATTCATTACCCCATTTTCCATTTTGAGACAAGACTGTCATGACCGAAAAAGCGCCAACAATTTGGCCGTGGGTAGCAATGGAGAAGCTATGAATGATCACTGGATTGTTTAAAACCGCCGGTGAAACTTTCGCAATTTAACCTTATTCTACGTTTCTTTTAGCACGATGTATATACCCAAATACACTTATATAATACATAAGAATTTAACATTCTAAAGAATTGAAAGTTAGAAGAGTGGGAACTCCTTACAATTCTTGGGAGGCCTTACCAGTAGCTGGCTTACCAGACTTCTTTGGCAACAAGTTGGAGTGGATGTTTGGCAAGACACCACCCTGGGCGATGGTGACGTGACCCAACAACTTGTTCAACTCCTCATCGTTTCTGATGGCCAATTGCAAGTGTCTTGGAATAATTCTGGACTTCTTGTTGTCTCTGGCAGCGTTACCAGCCAACTCCAAGATTTCAGCAGCCAAGTACTCCAAGACGGAAGTCAAGTAGACTGGGGCACCAGAACCAACTCTCTGGGCGTAGTTACCCTTTCTCAATAATCTGTGGACTCTTCCGACTGGGAAGGTCAAACCTGCCTTAGCAGATCTAGAGGTCGAAGCCTTTTCAGAAGCACCAGCTTTTCCTTTACCACCGGACATTGTATTGTTTGTTTATAGATTGATTTCGTGAAATAAGGTCCCGATGCGTATTATTTATAATCCTCTGGCATCGCCTGGGCACAAAGACATTTGGGAGCTCCTCGAGTGGTGGCAAAGCGTGTTGCAGACGTTCTGTGTTGTACTCCAAAGATGCGTAATTTACGGTCCATTCGCGGAGTGCTCCCCGACTGCGCGACTGGAGTTTTTCCGAGGTAGATTTCAGACCGATTGCGTACGTTTGAAACCAATCGCGCACTCCAGTCTCACCATCAAACAAAAACAAAGTCACGCTCCGAGAAAGAACGGATTGTTTTGTGGCAAAACTAGTGTATCGTTTCAACGCGTTCAATCTCAGGAATATATAAACGACAGTTTTTCCCTTGAGTGATTCGAATCCAACTATAGAACTATTGAACAATGGCCCCACCAACTAAAGCCGAGAAGAAGCCAGCCTCTAAGGCCCCAGCTGAGAAGAAGCCAGCTGCTAAGAAGACCGCTTCCTCTTCTTCTTCTGACTCCAAGAAGAGAACCAAGACCAGAAAGGAGACTTACTCTTCTTACATCTACAAGGTCTTGAAGCAGACTCACCCAGACACTGGTATCTCCCAGAAGGCCATGTCTATCATGAACTCTTTCGTTAACGACATTTTCGAGAGAATCGCCGGTGAGGCCTCCAAGTTGGCTGCTTACAACAAGAAGTCCACCATCTCTGCCAGAGAGATCCAGACCGCCGTCAGATTGATCTTGCCAGGTGAATTGGCCAAGCACGCTGTTTCCGAAGGTACCAGAGCTGTCACTAAGTACTCCTCTGCTTCCGCTTAAGCGTTTGCGCCCCCTTTTCTTCTCAACCTAGTGTATTATTTAGTTGTTGCCTTACTGTATATTAGATATATCTCAGATAAATAAGCTGTAGGACTAATGGTAATTTGTTTCTAAGGTTGAATCAATTCCAATGAAGTAAGCTTAAAATGAATGCTACTTGTACTACTCCATCAACCATCACCTCGAAAACCAAACATCCCTACATCTGCTCATAAAATCTATCATTGCTAAATACATGCTACCTATCTTAATAGTCATCTGGTTCTGGAACCACCTTGCCCGGAATAATGTTAATGGAGTCCAACAATTTGTTCAACTTGGGGTTCTTTGTATCTGCTTTGGCTCCGAAAGGTTCTGGTGCAGGTTTCTCTGATTTTTCAGGCACTTTGTCGGCCTGTTCTTTTGGTTCCTCCTTATTTTTGACCGAGTCTTTATTTGTCTCCTTATTGGAGCCTTCATTTGAGTTGGTTGATTCCTTATTTGGCTCCTTATCCTTGTTCTCCTTGTTCTCCTTATTCTCTTTATTCTCCTCTGTAGGTTGTGATGGAGTCTTAGGACCTTGCTTGGTTCTTGGAGTTTGACGAGTACTTCCTGTGATCCAGATCTTACCCAAGTAATCGTACTTCCGTACATCTGCTTCATCGAAAGTAAAGACATGACCAGAATCCATTTTCTCGTCATCTTCATACGAAGCAACGCTATTGTAAGCGCAATATAAATATCCAAAGCAAATTGGGTTCTTCATCCATCCCTTCTGTGGCTCATACTCCTCAACAACCTCCATGACACGCTTCCCGTCCACTTGATCATCGACGTCGGGCTTTCTGTACTTCCATGATTCCATGAATTGCATTTCTGGGTCCAAATCTGTGGGGTTCCATGGAGCTCTGAATTGTGGCAAGTCTGGAGGAACAATAGCACCCTTGATTTTGATCGGATTCGTGTATAATGTAGCAAGCTCATCTCCTTGGAAAGCTTCGAATGGAAACTGAGTCCTATCACGGTAATATCCGTTCATCTTACAGAACGAATATCCTGAATTGATCCAAAGCAACTTTCCTGTATCCTTGTAAACATGTCCAGGATGCGTTGAGCACACCTCCTGCGAAGTTGAGTTTGGATAGTGCTTAAAATCTCTTCTTTCTGTAATTTCACCAACACTCGCCGCAGATAACTCATTGAATGCGTAGTTCTCGTCACCTGCCATCGCCATACCGAGCCAGTACATCTCCTTATCGCCCCAAATGGACGACTTAACAGGTTCCCTCCACAAACACAATGGGAATGTCATGAGTAATGCTAGGAAATGCTTGGATTGGTCAAACGCAACCACACCGGCCTCTTGAAAATGTCTCCATCCAGTCATATACTTGTTGTTCATGGTCTTGTCTGTAACTGGAGCAATGTCAAACAAGGCATCCAACGACTTCTTTTGGCCAGAAGGAAAGAACTTGGCAAAGAAGTTGGTCTCAACATAATCATTGTGGTCACGAAGGGCTCTATCTTTAAAGAACATAGTGCCAGTTTCTTTATACTCCTTTAAATTGAAAAAGTCTTCCACAGGCACCAAAGGAACAGTATCCGCGTCCATCAATATAGTCTCTTGAAAGGACGAATAGAACATTGCTAAGAGCTTATTTGCAAACCCTGGAAATTTGTACTTGTAATCTCTTGCAATGCAATTGGCAATGTTGACAAACCACACGTCTTGAGGTGGAAACTCAGACCCAAAATCCTTGTATACATCACGGAGCAGAAGTTCTGGCATCACAGTAGAATGTTCCAGGGCCATTGCAGGATCCAACAAAAAGTCTACCCCTTCCTTTGCAGCCTTTGTAATCACCTCAATCAGCTTCTTACTGAGGTCGGACTTGTACACAATTTGAATCGGGAGCTTGTTGTTCATTGCCCGTAATACTCTGATGAGTTTGACCAAATCTTTGGCGTGTCTTGTGGATGCTGATACCACTATACCACGACCGGATTTATGGGTGTTGTAGAACTCCACTTGATTGGAAGTAGTGAAATCATAGGCAACATTCTCCCCAGTATAGACATTTTCAGCATTGTACTTGGGCATTTCATTCACTGGTATTTCCTCTTCAGATGGTGCCTGGCGATATCTGGGAAGTTTTCCAGAATTAACAAATGGGAACAACTTTGAGGTATAGTCATTGTATGACTGCTTTAAGTTGTCCTCAAGCTTGGTATTACCAAGAAAACACTTTCCATAAACTCTCATTATGGAAACAGCATCAGCCATTTTAGTGGATACCATAGTGCTCCTTTCAACCTCATCTTCGTACATATTGGCAATAGTGAAGTTGTCATCCTTTGAAATGATACCTCCCTCTCCTCTTTCCTTCAAGATCTGCTCCGATATCTTCTTGAAATACATGTGCTTATTCACAATGCTTTTATCGTAAGCGTCTCCTTGATCTTGGTATAAATGGAGCGACCATTGCGGGTGCTTATCGGAATGCTGGGTGAAAAATTGCGTGCATTTGTCGTGTAGAGGAGCTTGTTGGGCCTTTGCTGGCAGATTCAGGTACTGCTTAACGAATTCATCGTAATCCGAGTATACGTAGTTGGTATAGTGGACTTTTTGGCGAACTTGAGCGCTTGCTTTGTCGAAACTTTCTGTAGTAAACTGATTGATATTCCACAAATCAGGTAGCTTGATTCGACTTCGAATCACTCCGGAGTATGCCTCTAGGACTCCTACTGTCAATAATAGCGATAACGCTACAACGAAAGAGAGTCTCTTGAATGAAAACCGCATTATTAGTGCTGTTCACATCAACTAAGATTTGACTAGACTTTATTGTACTCCTACACAGAGGCTTGGATACTGGGCTTATGTCTTGTATGCAGGTTGCCAGATCATGGCTCCAAAACATAGGGCGCAGTTTACTGCGATAGGAAACAAATGCGAAGCAGAAGAGGCTCCGGAAAAGCCTGGTAGCCCCCTGTATCGCGAGCAGGAACAAGCCTTGGGAACAGGCTTGAAAAGATAAGGGATTATTCAGAAACGTCAGAATTTATGGACCCTTCAATGTAATTACACAAAGTATCTGAAGAATTTCACAATTCGTCAATTACATCATAAAAGCAAGAAAATGGAATGTGAAGGTCAAAATCTATAACAAGGGAATTATCGTCAGCTGTTTATTGCAACAAGTTTGCTGTTTACTCGTTATTGTTCACTGCACAACTTTCAACAAAACTTGACGGAAGTTGACAGAAGTTGACAGAACTGACTGAACTGACTGGCCATGACTGAACTGACTGAACTGACTGGACTTATCTGAACTTATCTGAACTTATCAACCTCCCTCTACTCTTTAACTGTTCTCCTCCTACAACTTTCATACAAGACATATCATTACCTATTAACGAGCCTTACCATCAGCAGCCTTGACGTAGATGATGTCACCGTCCTCGACGTAGTAGTCCTTACCCTTCATCATCAACTTACCAGCAGCTCTGACCGCAACTTCGTCCTTGTACTCTATGAAGTCATCGTACTTGATAACCTGGGCCAAAATAAAAGTCTTTTCCAAATCGGTGTGGATAGTACCAGCAGCCTGTGGGGCGGTGTACCATCTTCTGATGGTCCACTCTCTGACTTCATCTGGACCACCAGTGAAGAACGAGATCAAGTCCAACTTCTGTCTCATGCTGACAATGATCTTTGGCAAAGCAGACTGGGCGTTGATCTCCTTACAGTAAGCGTCTCTCTCCTCGTCGCTCTCCATGTTGGCCAACTTCTCCTCCAAGGAGACAGAAATTGGGATGATGAGATCACCGGCAGAGTTGTTGTCAACCCATTCCTTGATCTTGAGCAAGTGCTTGTTCTTCTTTCTGATGTAGTCCTTCTCAGACAAGTTAACCAAATAGATACATGGCTTGGCGGTCAACAAGAACATAGAGTTAATGGTCTCGACCTCCTTGGTGGTCCACTTCTCGTTGGCAATTCTCTTACCGTCCTCCAACAATTGGATGATTCTCTTGACGAACTCAGCCTCCTCCTTCTTCTGCTTGACCTCCAAAGACTGGCCACCTCTCTTGGTGATCTTCTCAATACCCTCCAAGTGCTTTTGAGCAAACTCAATGTCCTTCAATCTCAACTCATCGTGGATAATCTCCAAGTCGGCGTATGGGTTAACCTCTTCGTTGATGTGAATGATGTCGGCGTCCTCGAAACAACGGACAACCTGGAAAATAGCATCGACGGCTCTGATGTTGGCCAAGAAATTGTTACCCAAACCCTCACCAGCGTGAGCACCCTTGGTCAAACCGGCAATATCGTACAAGGTCATGAAAGCTGGAACCTCGCTCTTTGGCTTGTACATCTCACACAAAGTGTCGAATCTTGGAGATGGAACAATGACTCTGGCCTCTTCTGGCTCAATAGTAGCGAAGGGGTAGTTAGCTGGGTTACCCAATGGACATCTGGTGATAGCCTGGAAAAAGGTAGACTTACCGACGTTGGCCAATCCAACGATACCGGACTTCAAGTTGTTACCTGGTCTACCCAACAAAATAGGCTTTTCCTGTGCGTTCTTCTTCTTTGGAGGCATGTTGGCGTTTATGTGAAAAAGAGATTTGCTCTTGAAAAAATTTCGACTTTGGCCCTGCGCGGACGACAAAAAATTTTGTGTGGTTACACGACATAGCGACATTGAAATTTTTTCCCGACTTTCACTACAATCATCAACATGTTGGCTGCTTTCAGAAGATCGTTCAGCACTGGCGCCGTGTTGCGCAGTGCTGAGGCGGCAAGCAAGTCCAGTTGCGTGGCAGGAACGTCGTTGAACTTGAAGATCAAAAAGTCCGGTGACGAGCCAGTGGCTCTTGCAGACTCAGAGTACCCAGACTGGTTGTGGGGCATGCTCGACCAGACCAAGAAGGACGAGGACTTGAAGAAGAATGACATCATGAAGTGGAGAAGAAAGCAGTTAGGTGCTGCCAACACCAAGAAGATTAAGAGTAATAACTTCTTGTCTCAATTGTGAGCTTGTACATAGTAATAGAAGAGAAATGGAATAGATGTAGATTAACACAGCACATAATTTACTTCAAATATACAACTTTTCTTCTGATTCTAACACTCCTCTTTCTATCCTATTCAACCAGTCTCCTTTCTATCCTGTTCAACCAGTCTCCTTTCTATCTTCCTATTCACTTTTCTACGTAAATTCTGTTGATCTTATATTGTCTTACTTTTATTCGTTACTTTTGTGTCATATTCTACTGGAGCATTTCGATGTTGGAGTCATCAGTGTACTTGATCTGTGCAATGGAGACCTTCTTGTCCTCCAAGTCAAAGACGGTGTAGCACGATCTCAAGAAGTTGTCTCCCAAGATAGCAATGCTACCTGGGGCAATGCCAAAACGGCAAACTGGCTTGCCGGTGGTCTCGTCAGAACCAGACTGGATGACAAGGTCACTCAATGGAACTTCAATATCCTTACCGTCAAAGTTGTAGACCAAGTAGTTGCCTTGTGCAGCCAACGCGCAGTTGAGGAAGATGCCTCCGCTGGAGTCGGTCTTGAAGTTAGGGTCCAAGTTCTGGACAAGCTGCTGGACAATCTCAGATGGCAAGAGAGTCAAAGTGGTTCCCGAGTCTAAAACGACCGGGACGTTGTTGGTATCAAGAGTGGTGGAAGTGGCCTGTGCAGAGGAAGAGGAAGAGGAAGGAATGGCGGAGCTCGAGCTGGATGCTGGAGCCGAAGAAACAGGTGCACTAGATGGGGCGCTGGATGGGGCGCTGGATGGGGCACTGGATGGGGCACTGGAAGGAGCCGAAGAAGCAGTGGTAGCAGAAGTAGCGGCAGAAGACTCAACAGCTGCTGGTGTTGTTTGTGCTGGAGAAGTTTGTGCTGGTGTTGTCTGTGAGGTAGTTTGTGCTGGTGTTGTCTGTGAGGTAGTTTGTGCTGGTGTAGTTGCTGGTGTTTCAGCTGGAGTGGTAGCCTTTGTTACCGACTCAGCAACCTGGGTATTACCCTGGATCGTTGTTGCCCAAGCTGAAGACAACGAGGTCTCCAAAGTAGTTGCGAAGTGGAAAGAGCCATCAGCGTTGGTAAAGTGCTTTGGCCAGCCGTTCTGCTTGAACGCACTGTTGATGTTTCCCTTGATGTTTTCGATGTTACCCTTGATGGTGTCGATGTTACTCTTGACGTTGTCGGCAATGTTAGTTCCAGCTTCGAAATCAAATCCAGCAGAGAAGTCCAAGTTTCTCTTGCTGGTGGAGTTTGCATTGAGCTTGACAGTGATAGACTTCAATGGAATCTCAAAGTGAATGTACTTGTTGTTTTCCTGGAGGAAGTCGATCAGTTTCAAGTCTCCAGTATACTTTGCATGGTCAATACCTCCAAACAAGAGAGATCCACTAGTAGCCTCTCTCGATGTCAAGTACAAACTGTAGGCAATCTTCTTAATCAAACCACTAGACTTCAATCCCATTGGGACATTCTCATAAGGACCGGTACTCTCCAAGTCCTGGAAACCAATACCAAAGACTGCAACCGACGAGTTGGAGTCCTCAGCAACAGCAAAGTTGGCATGGTCCAACTTCAATTTATCAGACAATTGGATCGAGTCCTGTCCAAAAGATCCAGTAGCGTAGGTCTTGTCCAAGTATGCGATAGAGAACTTGGTGTTGTTGTCTTTCCAAGTCGACAGAGAGTTTGCGTCAAAAGTACCATACTGCGAGCAGTCCATAGAACCACCATTCGAAGAACACTGTGGGTTTTGAGTTCCAGTGACCCAGAGATCAGCCGATCCTGTGTCAATCAAAACCTTGACCTTAGAGCCCACAGATCCGAATGTGATTTGAGTAGTATAGAAAATTCTCTCGTTGTTGAGAGTGATCACATTACCCAGTCCATCTCTTTTCAATGAACCAAGGCTACCACTATATTTGGCAACCTCTGAAAATTTACCCAAGTGAAGATCAAATGTCTGAGCAACATCATCAACGGTAGATGAGACCTTGTTCACGAAATCGGAAAAGGCCTTCTCAAATGAAGGACCCTTGAGCACATCAAAGTCCATCTGGACGAAACCATCGTTGGCTGTGGCAGATACCAACAACGTTGCAAGCGGAAGTAAACGAGTGAATAACATAGTTGGGTCAATGCTTGCTAACTCCAAATAGCGTACCACCGAAATATATATAATCTCAAAGAAGATTTACAGGCATGTTGGGGTAAACAATACGCTCGAGCCCTTACTGTCGTCTATTGTCCGACACTGTGTTTGTCACATCGACCTTACGTTTCAGCAGATTTCCACGTTGGGAATTTGACAATGTGCGCGACTGCAAAATGTGCACGTTCGAAACCTGTTTGTATTGGGAAGATTTTCAACCCCGCGTATACAGTACTGTTTATTGTACGCGTAAAGCCTCCAAAACAGTCTGGGGTATCTCGTTAAAGAACAATACACTGTAGTAGCCCCACTCACTAGTCAGTCTATAGCCCACTTGCTGTCTATAGGCCCACTTGTGTATAGCCATCTATTACATCATCTATTATCAGTCCTATGACGTTGATATTTTTCGCTTCCGACACAAAACCCAAATAACGTCCTGAGACGTAATAGAATTACCCAACTGCGCTCAAAAGTTTATTCCGAGAAAACTGTCTTGGCGCTCCACTGCCCCGAATCGGTGTTTGTGTGACGGTAATTGTGTATTCTGTGACGGTGCTTGGTTCTATGACGTTTGCGCATAATCTATGTCAGATGCAGGTACCCGACACAAACGAAATGGCACATTTTCACCAAGCCTCATTAGAGTTCTTCACCTCTCAACCGGTTAGCAACTGGTTAGCTACAGTAGCATTCATCTGGCTGGGCGGTCCCCCTTAAGCATTTTTAGTAATCCACAAATCTCCTATTTCCCTCGCACAGCCTTGATTGCTTTTGCGATCTGGTACGATAATGAGCACAGCTGAAACAATAATTAAGTGCACTGATCCTCATCGAGGAAACACGCAGAGTTGCACGAATCTTGCCACATTCGAGACCCACCATCGGAAATGTGTTGGTTTTACGCTCTCATAAACACGTATCCTATCTAATTTTACATATTAATTGCCTATATACGGCCTGGTATCGGTAATGGATTCTCCATGGGTTCTCCTTCCATGGGTTTTCCATGGGTTTTCCATGGGTTTTCCTACCATGGGTTCTCCTCAAACTCGGATTCGCCCCAATGCTTGTGAGCCAAGGTATTTGGCATTTGAACCGTTTTGAACAATTCGTCTCCTTTAAATGATTCCAAGGGTTTGTGCTCATTTACATCCGACGCCAACAATGAATGGTCAACAACGACATCCGCATCGGTTTCCTCCTTGCCATTCTCATAGTCGTACGTGTCGTTGAAATTGCTATCACGGTTAGCCGTCAATATCTCGTCAATGTCGTCCATGATAAGTATCGGTAATGATGGCTGATACTTCTTGCTTCTTAACTTCCGCACTCCTCCAAGTCCAACTCCATATGTCTCTGTCATCGCTATGAGCCCTGGGTAGCTCACTTCGAAAATGTGATTAGGGTTGATGAAGATATCGGTATCCTTAGACAAGAAGCCTGTCAGTACAATGTATGTGAACGGTATGCTTTCTAGTTGTCTTGCTCCTTGCTCAATGTTAAGGTTTTTCACAAGCTGGATGTACTTCTTTTGAATTCGTGGTTCATCCACCTCATACTTGTACGTCTTGTTCATGATCTTGAACATTTGCGCATAGTTCAAGAATTCAAACTGATTGATGGTGTTGATCAAACTCTCTTCATCAGATAACAGTGACACACATTGCAAGAATTGCAACAACTCTATGGTGGCCTGCAATCTATATCTTCCGATGTTGTACAAGGATCCCTCCCAATCGTTTTCTGGACGTGCAATTTTGAAGTTGTGCGAACGAAGCCAGTCCTCGATGGTTGAAATGTTCAATCTGATCTGTATGGCCTTGGTACGCGCACAGTACTTCGACTGCCCAATAATGCGGTTGAAGATCACAGCGTTGATGTAGTAGAAAACCTGTGAGTATGTCTGAGATTTTATCATGTCGTTTATCTTGTGGATGTTCAAAACGTAGTCAAGTGCTCCCAAAACTTGTAAGTAACGAATCGGTGAAGGCTTCATCAACTCGTTCTGAGATGGAGGGTAAAGCATTGTTATGATATCATCGTACGTGTTTGGATGCTTGGATTTCTTGTTCTTGAAAAAGTTCCAGTCCTTAGCATATAGAACATTGGAAACATCCACCAAGTTGGTGAAATTGATCATGCAGTCGTCCACCAACGCATTCAACCTCGAGTTGATCGAGAATGAGATTGTGGCTACCAATGACTGCAACAACGTCGTCATCTCTGCCTCAAACTCCGCGTGGTGTTTGTAGATGCTACCTCTGCTCAAATAAAAGTGCAAGAATTGCAACATCGACAACCAGTAACTGAGCAACACAATATCCCCCGCAGATTGCGCGTTGGCTCCGTTGTTGTCCTGGATTGCCATGTTGAATGCTCCGGATTTGGTATTAGTGACGGATCTGAGTCTCGCCGTGAAGCAGTCAAACAAAAACGTTGTCAATTCGGTGCTCTTCACCTTGAGACATGAGTACCGCAAAAGCTGAAACAAAATAGCTGCAGGGAGCTTAGTGTCATGCTGGAACTGAGGTTTGGAGACCCTGAGCCCAAATGCATAGTCCAAAAGCGACGGAATATCGCTATCGGTAAACTTGATATACTGCTCTGGTAAGAGCTTTTCATATTCAAACTCGGGAGTCTGAGTAAGTTGAGTATCCATGGCAAGGAGATCCTCGTCATCCTCGGCATACACTGGGTCCTCTTCTTCTTCGTCGACTGCAGTGGTCATGCTCTGGAGCTTCAACTTCGCCTCCAAACTATCGGCCAACGGGTCGTCATCACCAAATGCGTTGTAAAAGTCATCTCCGCCATGACCTTTGACCTTGAGCAAGTTGTGCAGTCTGAAAAAGTCGTATGTCTCGGGGTTATCTGGGATAACGAGCGAAACCGCCGACTTCTCGTCATCTAATGGAGCCAAGTTTGGATCGGCTTGATAGTCCAACAACATCCTCACGAATTGCACATCGTTCAAGTGAACGGCCCACATCAATGGTGTGTAGTTGACAAGTGTGTCATGGAGGTCAGGGTCTGCGTTATGGTTGGATAAAAGAGACTCCGCAATGTCGTGCTTCGAAAAGCAAATAGCAAGCACCAAAGGAGTAACACCCCCTGGACCCGGGTAGTAACGATTTACTAGGCTCGGGAATTGCTTCAATGCTGCTTCGAAGGAAATCAAATCGCCGTCAATGGCACCCTTCATAACCTGGAGCGCCATAAGCTGTTCCGAAGCTTCGTCGAGATCACTGCTGTTCTCTTTGGCCAAGTCATATGCGGTATTAATGGCCGTTTTTGTAGGAAGCAACTTTGCAAGTAGTGGATCCGAGAAGTTCACCGATAGTGGCAGCACCACCGATGCAACACCAGCTCCTATCCATTCGTCCATTATCTCGGTCGTTAATTGCAGTAGCCTTTTTTTTAGCGGAACACAATTTGAGGGCGGCTCTGGTAGCGCACGCGATTAAATGTTTTTTTGATTTCTAGGAAAGTTACCTGATTTCAGTACACGATGTCCAAGATATACAAGAGGATAGTGATACCTGTTGGGGTCACCGCATTACTCTTATTTCTCTACTGCTTCAATGTGGCCTACGATCAAGATATTTACCAATCATCGCAGAAATTCATAGACTCTCTTGCACATGGGGGAGTATCATACCCATCCTATGCGCTGGATCCGGTAGCCTCTGGAAAACTATCCCCAGCAGTGCCTCCTAAAGTGGTGCCTTCGAACCCTACTGATAAAAAGGTGGAAACCGAGGAGGAAAAGGAACTCGACCCATGCACCGTGGAGAGCCCAGGTCGTGGGTTCATAGACTTGCGTGAGTTATCCGCATGGGTTACAAGCGAAGGAGCTACAAAAGCACAGCCATGGCAAGCCAAGGGTTATGGTGGAAAGCGCAACTACACTGTGGGCATATGTTCGAGTCCATTTAAGAGCTCGCACGAAGGTAAGATTACAGACAACCTCAACAAGACGGAAATCGGAGCCTTCTACGTGGACCCAGAAACAAGCGAATACGTGTCCATTGGCAACTTCTCAACTACACCAAAGTTTAGAGGCCGTAAGCTCACGTTGTCGTATGAGGGTGGATCGTATTGTGGGAACCTTGTGGACAAGACTACTGGTGAAAGGTTGCGTAAGTCTACATTGATGACTTTTGTCTGCGATAGGGAAATGTTGGCAAAGGCGTCCATCACTTACGTGGGGTCTTTTAACGAGTGCAACTACATCTTTGAAGTGCGCTCCCACCATGTATGCCCAACCGCGCCTCAAGGAAACGATTTCGCTGCTGTGTGGATCTTTTTGTTGATCGTTCTCGCAGCTTTGGCGGTGTACTTTTCGGGAGGATTCTTGTACAAGAAGATGAAGGTGAGGCAACCAAAGGTTTAATAGATTATCATAGAGACAATAGATATAGTGTAAAAAGAGCTCAACGTAGCTGATCAAGATCGTCCTTGTCAATCAATAATGACGCACAAATATAATGCTGACACATGAAATTTTCCGCAACAGAAGTATCCCATGGCACAAAACCAGATGCACCGATGCCATTACCAGACGCACCGATGCGATTACCAGATGCACCGATGCCGTTACCAGATTCGATTAATAGATGCAATAACAGATTACTTCTTCATTCGCTTCTACAAGAACCGATGAGCAATTTGATTAGCAATTCTGCCTGTTTACCTTCTTACTCTACTAACGTCTAATATTACTTCCGATTTTTAAACACAAACTAGTAGGTGCCCTGGGCAACAAAAGAACTAAAGTTCTCTGTCTCAGATCTGGCCTCAACCTTGGCCACCACTCTCGAACCACTAAGAGCCAAAGACACCAAAACGGCCACCTTTCCGCCCCAAACGTCTCTACCATACAACTTCAACTGGTGGCTAGTAACGCTCTCGTTGAGCACAAACTCAGAGCCCTCCAACGCCGACATGTTCAACAACTTCTTGACTCTCTGCACAGCGTCAGTGATTGTGTTGACGCCCTGGAGTGGTACAACTCTAGTGTCGTAGTTTGGCAACAGGTCGTAGATTGCAGTGAAGTTGTTGTTGGCACCATTGGTAGTGTTCACGAACAATGGGGTCACGAAGTCACCAACAAACACCTCCAAATCGTCGATCTGGTACTCATCTGGGTAGCCTTCGTCATCCTCGTCGTCCTTGTTGATGTAGCTGATGCTGTTACCGAAAGCAGCCAACAACTCCTCGCCCTCGCTCAAGTCTGGGATGTTTCTAGACACGTAGACAGTACCAGAGGTGTCTGGCTGCAACTCTGGCAATATGAACTCGGACTCCAAGTCCTCCGAGTATAACTCGTTGTCAGGCTCCACATTCACCTTGATGTCCTGCAAGATGTTGCTTGGCAAAGTGTTGGTAATGTTATACTGCAAGACCAACTTCTTGGATTCAATAAACAAGTGTTTCACCACACTCACCACGATCTCGTTCTCCTTGTCGGTCAAGAAGACTGGTTGTATGACCGACTTGGTCAACTTGCCGTATGACTGGAATTGTTCGATAGCCGACAACTCGTTGGCAAACTCCTGCTGCTTGACCAAGTCATTAGCGTAGTCAGATGGCTGGCCAGATGAAGATGCATCGCCATTGGAGCTTTCCACTGGGTGCTCTTCCTCCTTGGATGAAGCCTTCTCCAACAGTTTGATCTTCTTACTGTACTCGAGAGTCTTCAACTCATCTCCGCTGTATACTGGAACCTCACTCACATCGAACTTGTGCTCGAAGTTGCTCAGGTCGTTTAAGTAGCGCGTCAACTTGCTCTCGAAAGATGCCAAGTCGTACTTGGACTCGTTGAAAATCAACTTCTGCGAGTCAGCTGCTGTCTTGGTCTCTGCGCCTGCGATGAATTTCAACGCAACAACAGCACGGTCTCTCACCTCGTCATCAGCATCGTTCAAGCATCTGTTCAACAAGATCTTAATGTTGGCAGCAACGTCGCCTTCACACACAATGGCGAACTTGGACAACGAGATGACTGCAGACGATCTGATTATAGAGTTCTCCAAAACCAAACGGTTGTAAATGTGTCTAATGTAGTAAGATGGGTTAGCAGTGCGTGGACCCTCCTCACCTAACAAGTACAAGATACGCACCGACAACTCGGTGAACTCACAGTCTTCGATGAACTCACACAAGTTCATCAAGATCAACTGCTTGGCAGATTCGTCAGGTAAGAACTTGATCAAACCGAACAACGCATCGACAATACTGGTCTTCAATGACAAAGATCCGTCGTCGCGCAAGAAATCGGTCAAGAAGGTGACAAGCTTCTTGTGCTTTGCTGGGAACTTGAGGGCAAGACTCTCAATAGCCTCGATGATGACAATCTTAAACTCCTCGGTGATCTCGTCCATCAACGAGGTCATCTTGCTGATCAATCTGTCCACACGCTCTCCACCCTCAGATCCGGTGTCCACAGCACCTGCACCCATGGTCTTCAACAAGGTTGTGATGGCCAAGGTTGCGATGGCTCTGTTCGAGTCGTTAATCAAGCTCTCCAACTCTACGCTCACCACCAAAATGTGCTCTGGAGATCTTACAGAGATCTTGTTGATCAATCTGATGGCAGCAAATCTAGTCGCCACACGTGGAACAGTCAACAAGCTCTGCAAGGTAGAAATGACTTGCTGCAACTGCTCCTCCTTTATCAAGTGCTGTAAGTGCACAATACTCTTACAAGCCTCCAACTCGACCATGTCAGAGCTGTGTTTCAAGAGGTTGGCCAAAATTGGGTACAAGTGCTGGAACATAGTCTCGTCCTCAAGCAAGATCTTGTTGATGTACTTGATCAATTGAATCACAGCCAATGAGTTCTTCAAGGTGGTACCCTCAGACAAGGAAGTGATCAACTTGACCAATGCCATTCTGTCGTGGTTTCTCAAGTGGTACAAGAGACCAAGGGCATGGTACTGGTACATGTAACTGGTGGATGGCAAGTCCGAGTTCAAACCACCGTAATGGTCGTGGGTCTCATACTGGTTCGATGGGAACTGCTTGTGAGCCTGTATAGCCTCCAAAGTTTCGTTTGTGAATCTCTTGACAACATCCTTAGCATTTGGGTACAAGTTGTAAGAAGAAACCAACGCGGCGGACGAAATGATAGGGTTCTTGTCCACAATGGCGTTCTTGTACAATCTCTCAGCAGCATTGACGGTGGTAGGATCCAAAACACGCGACAAAGTTCTGATGGCATTGGGCTTGTAGATGGAGTTTCCACCCTGGATGTCCTTCATGATGGAGGAGGTAACCATCAAAATGTCGTCGGAAGTGGCCGATAATTCCTTGATGGTGAGGTAAACCAACTGTCTCAAGGACAGGTCCTTGTGCTGGAACAACTTGGAGATCGAAAAGAATAACGTGGTGGATTCCTTGGATGGGAACAGTTCACCGTTGTAAATCAATCTCAACAATTTGGCCAACAACTTGCGACACTTTCTGGCATTCACAGGAGAACTGTTGAATTGCTGCAAACATTCTTGCACGACGGCCATCTTGTCCGGTAGCCCGGCAGCATTGGAGTACGCGTCCTTGGACTTGTACGACTTGGTGGACATTTTCGGTGTGGTAGTTGTCCTTTGTTGTCACAGTAATAAAAATTACGTGTTTGATTTGAAAAACTTGTTCAAAAAACCGGCTTATGTAACTGCTTAGTCACCCGCACTTTCTTTACGAAAAAAATTGCCAAAAGCTTTCAGATCAAGCCATGTTCTCGTTAGTAGCTGCCGCCGTCAGAAGACAGGTGATGCCTATTGCCAGGGCCACGACCCAGATGCCCAGGTTGATGATGCCTGTTTCCAAGCCCGCCATTCAAGAATCCATTAGAACTTTCAAGGTGAGAACATCTGTCAAGAAGTTCTGTAAAGACTGCTACATGGTGAGAAGAAAGGGAAGAGTTTACGTCTACTGCAAGAGTAACGGTAAGCACAAGCAAAAGCAAGGTTAGAAAGCACAAGCAATAGTAATGCTAAAGTACAAGCAATAGTAATGCTAAAGTACAAGCAATAGTAATGCTAAAGTACAAGCAATAGTAATGCTAAAGCACAAGCTATAGCAATAAGCTAAAGCAAGGTTGAAGGTTAGACACAAGCTCAACTCATTTGTAAATTATTCTGTACATATTAATACAAGATTGAGAAAGAGAGATAGAATAAAGTAGGAGGATACAAGATAGGTCTGAATGTCTACTTGCTACTACCGTACTTTTTATTTCCTCTACTCTGCCCTTTTACTGTACTTTGTAGCCTTAACTTTTATTACCAATGCTTTTATGTAGACTGTTCTACCCTTTTTGCGTTTTGCGCAGCTTGCAACTGGACTGCACGAGTAGACGGAGTCAGTGGTGAACGGAGCTGATTAACTGCATTCGACGGTGGCTGTCCGTATGATGCGAGTCTGGGATTGCTAGGTCTTTGTTGAAGCTGCTGTTGTTGCTGGAATTGTGGTGGTGGTGGCTGCTGTAGTTGAGGTTGTGCTGTGGGAGGGTGTTGATAATGGTGTCTATTGGCACCAGCACCTGATGATTGCAGTGGGGCTGCAATAGTTGATGCTGCTTCCTGCCATAATCTATTTAATGTCATGTTCATCTCTTGCTCTTTTTCACTGTACAACTTCGACACATCTTTAAACGAGTTTCCCGACGTCACCAACGATGACGAAGGAGAACTTGTCCTCTTGTGTCTCTTCTGCATCTCAATCTCTCTGTTTCCACCACGTGCACCGATAGAGTCAAAGTAAGTACCAGTACGATTCAATGTCTCACCCACCGGGTTTGAGTTTCTACGCACATTCAAGTACTCTCTGTTCATGCGCTCAAACTCCGTTCTCAGCTGGATTGAGTTGTTGCTCTGCAACATCAAAAACAAACCGTTGATGCTGTTGGCGTTCGTGGCACTTTGGTCCGGACGAGAACTGCCTGCTGACGTTGTATTTCTAGTGTTTCCAAGGGTCGCGCTTTGAAGCTGTTGTTGGAGACTCGCCAGTGGGCTTGGAGGTGCGTTCTGCTGCGATTGTGCATTGTTAGCACTGAAGTACAGCAATGCTTGTTGTGCAGCAGGTGTCATAGGTGTGTCCTTGTTGTTGTAGTGGTGTGCAAACATCAAGTTGTTGAGAGAAAGGTTGGAAAAGTTGACCTTGCTGGGGTCCATATTATTGGATACGTCAAGGAGAGAGTTCTCTCTTTGAAGCCATAACCGTTGCTGTGCTCTGGTTTTGATATTGGTGGGGCTTCCCGGTACATCCATAGAGTCATGCGAGTTTCCCAAATGCAAGAAGTTGGAAAAGTTATTAACTCCTTCTTCCACAGCAAGTGCCGATTGCTGCCGCTGGTTCACCTGAGGCTGGTTCAATTGAGGCTGGTTCCGGGCATGCGTATTTTGTTGCTGCTGCTGCTGTCTCTTGGAGGAAAGATATTGTGAGTTGGTTCTCTGCAAATTGTTGAAGATCGTTTGATTGGGCTGGTAGGAGTTATTCTGGATGACGTTTTTATTGGTGGTGACAGGCTCTGCAATCGATGCATCGATGGGGTTAGCTTTAAACGATATGCCGTTGAGAGATTCCGGGATCTGGCTCGTATCGTTCATAAACGATTGGTTGCTCGGGATGTTCATGAATGCATACCCTTCGTTTTTACCCTTACGGTTATCGATCTTCTTTGTCAAACCCGTTGACTGAGAAAGCAAAAGTGAGCCTCCGTACATGTTATTGCCAAAGTCGTCAGTAGAACTCTGTGTCGAGATACTTGGCTGTGCTTCCTTTTCCTTCAGAAGATCTTCAATAACCTCAACTTCTGGCATGCTTGAAAAGCTTTTCTGTGCTTCTTTCTGTATATGTTCACTAGATTCATTGCGTATATCTTCAATGTGGTCTTCTTGGATGTGTCCTTGAACCGCACTCTGAACATGTCCGCCCACTTTTTCATGCTGTGCTTGGAAGTACTCAGGCTCATAGTTCTTACCTTCGGCGTTATTCGAGCTATCGGTTTCTTCCGGACTACTTTTCCCTTCTCCGTCGTTCAAATCTTCGTAATCAGCGTCGTCGTCGTTCAACCTCATAATTGCTTTGCCCTTGCGCCCACTAGTCTTCAATCCAGTGGTGGTACCACCCGCCATTCCTTTCAAAGACGTTTGTGAACGGTTCGTGCCCTTTGTAGAAGACGCGGAAACCGTTTTTGTGAGCGGTTGCAACCCAATCAACTTGGTGTAAGAGCGGTTATTTCTCTTCAACCCGGTCGACAGCCTCGTCCTGGTGAGTCCATCCGTGGACTTTGATCTGCCCAAATGAGGCCGCGAAGCAGATACTGAGGTGGACATCGTCGACAATTTGTTGAGCTTGTTGTGCGACATCGACCTTCCGTGGCCCTTTTGCCTGGCGCTTTTCTTGTTCGAAGGCCCCACAGAACCGCTTCTTGTAGACGTCATGACTGAGGTGGCAGATTGCGTAGCAGCAACCTTGGGACGTCCTCGACCTTCTGGCTGCGGCGTTATCGAACTAGAATTGGTTCCCGACATTCACCGCGGTATTTATATACAACAAGATGCTGGTGTCGATGGATGCTGGTGATGGCAGATTACACGGTCCTCTATACGTTTTTCCATGACTGCAGCGACATTGGTGGGAATACTAGTGAATGTCGCACATGACTGCGACATTTTAAAGTACCACAAGATGTCGTAGGTAAAGAGGAAGAAGAGGGTGTACAGAAGATAAGAGAACTCTGGAATAGAACATAAGAGAACTTGAAATAGAACATAAAAATCTTGGAATAGAAGATAAGAGAATTTTGGATCAAACTGAAGTAGAAGATTACATCTTCTGGATTCCCAATATTCTCAGGATTTTGGCAATTATCTGAGAAATTTGATAGTGTCTGAAAAAATGGACTCAACCAAGATGTTTTAAAAAGGAACGTTGTAATATTCCCCACCCATATAACGCCAGATCTTGTTTCTTTTACTGGAAATGCAGATATTATAGTAGGTGGTTTCAAGCGATGCTATCACTGGCCACAGTATAATCAAAACAGGTTTATGGGGTCAATCAAATTTTGACAGGAGTCGTTTTGTGGATAGTAGAAAGCGTACAAATAACGTGTAACCAGCCATGAATCAAGCCTACATGTACACACTTAACACCCTCATTCGCTCAGCCACAGAACTGTGTGAACATGGGACGATTTTATCACTCTGCTCTTGTTGCAGATGTGGAGAGTACAAAGTCAAGAAGCGACGAAATAACCAACTGGACTAAATGTAAAAATTGAAAAAACACCAAATTTGAATAGACAAGATACAAAGACGTGCTAATTAATGTTACTCATATAGTAAAGTCGTACTAGAATAACTAACTGAAACTCTACTTGGATCATTTTTGAAGTTCTCAAACTAGTGGAAGTTAGGAATCAAGCCTTCCCGTTTTCGATTATGGCTAGTAATTTTCCGTGTTTACTTTCCATAAAGTGTCTTGGGAACGCAATTTAATAGGGTGTAAAATCAAGACAGCGTATTCCTATAATCAAGCAGCCTTGATCTTGTTGATTTGACTGGATTTCATTTGACTTTTCGTTGGTTTTCGTTACTGGTTTTATTGACTGGATTGCATTGAGTGGATTGAGTGGATTTCTTCATTTTACTACGTTTTCAATACCACCTACTACACTATTTCTATTTCTACCTTTTGTGTATTATAATACAGTTGTCATTATGGATTCATATCGTTGAACGATGGCGTATACAGGTCGTTGAACAGGTCTCTGCGCCCACCATCAAAACCACCCCTTCCTCTAAAACCCCCTCTACCTCTTCCTCTGAAACCATTACCTCTTCCTCTGAAGCCTCTGCCCCTACCTCTAAAGCCTCCTCTACCTCTGAAACTGCGGTCCAATTTGAGAATGTTGTCAGCTTCCGCGGCTTCCTGTGCCGCCTGGCCTCCGAAAATACCTCTTCCAAACTGTCTTCCTTCGCGGAAGCCTGGGTCCAAGTCGATCGACAAGTTTTGTCCGTCCAAGATGGTAGACTTCAAGAACTTCATCGCGTTTAAAGATCCCTCTTGTGCTTTGTAGACGACAAAACAGAACCCACAAGGAGTCAACTTGTTTCTGTCGAGACCCATGATGATTCTATCTATCGAGCCACATTTCAGGAATAACTCATGGATCTGCTCTTCTGTAGTGAAGTGGGACAAGTTGCCAACGTAGATTGTTTTCAGCTGCAAGGATCTTTCCAAACTTTGGAAGTTTTGCCTGCGCACAGCCTTCTTGATGAGATATGCTGAAGGCTTGTCTAATCTGTCAGCAGAATGCTTAAAGTTCTCTTGGAGGAGTTCCATTGCAGTGTGGGAAACTTTTTTTTCCGGAGTGGTAAAAATCAACTTATTCAAAAAGCGCCTCGATCGCCACCTCTCGAATCTACTCATGTTCAAGTCGTTATTCCAGTCGGGCATTCGTGCTGCGTACACGGTGCTGGAAAACCCGACCTTTGTCGCGGAACCGTGGTACGTTTACCCTGCGAAACACAAACAGAGTGGTCGCGTGGTCTCTGTGTTTATCTTTGATAAGACCAAGTTTGAAAGCAGCATCAACAAAATGGTCGGAAGTGGTCGGAACAGCGCCAAAAACCCTCGTGTGATAATAAGTGAGTGCTACGAGCTTTTGAAGTTTGAGCTCAGTCAACTTGCAAAGTTGAAGCACCCTCAAATTCTCACCTTGTATGAGGTTTTGGAGGAGACAAAGCTGAAATTTCTCTTCGTGACGGAGTCCGTTACTGATAATTTGCAGACCTGCGACCTTTCCAAGATCGACGACTTGTCCATTCAGAAGGGACTTTTACAGGTTGCGAAAGGGTTACAGTTCTTGCACAACTCGTGTTCTATTGTGCACTTCAACTTGCAGCCAAGCTCAATTTTCGTCAATAGCCAAGGTGACTGGAAATTGTCAGGGTTCAGGTTTTTGCACAACTTGAAGGAGATTTCCCCACAAGAAAGGGAGAGCTACTACATCATGAACAACCAGTCGGTTGTCCCATTCGCAAACTTGAATTTGAACTTCACGGCCCCAGAAATGATCGTGGACCAGAAACTGCTCTTGGATTTGGGTAACGATATCTGGTCATTGGGATGTCTCATTTTCTATTTATACAACAGAGGTGAAAACTTGATCACTTGTTTCGATTCAGACAGCATCAACGACTACAAGCAAGAGTTCAGCAAGTTCTCTGCCAAATGGTTCAACCATAGACCAAGTGAATTGAAGTATGTTTTGAAGGATGTCCCTGAAAAAATGTACGCGTTATACCCAAAGTTGATGGCGCGTTATCCACACGATAGAATCTCCATTGACCAGTTCATAGAGTCGGATTTCTTCAATGGAAGCTTGATTAAAGCCATGTGGTTCTTGGACGAGTTTTCCACAAAGACTATGGATGAAAAGTTGATATTCTTGAAGGGTCTCCTCGAAAGTGACCGTGAAACTGGTGCCACGCTCCTTTCCTTACTTCCAACATCGTACAAAACCCTGAAGTTGCTTCCACTTTTGATCGAGCTCGTGAGCACAGAGTTGAGTGTTTTGAATGGGGAGGCGCCTATTGCACCAGAAGTGGATGAGATCATCACTGCATCCTTGAAAATCATCTTTATTATCGGCTCGAACTTATCAACGCTTACGTTCCAGGATAGAGTGTACGAGCCATTGCTCAAGAACACGAGCAAGGCTAAGCGGTCGGCCATTCCAAACGTGCTATCCAAGCTCCTTTCCGCATCTGTGATGACGCGATTGACCTTGGTGGAGAATATCGGCGTACTCATGACCAAGTTGAACGACAAGCAGTTTGTGGAATTGATCAAGACCGTTATCGAAGTGTTGGCCAAAGAACCGGCACTGACACAACCAGACAGTATCAAACTTCAGGAGACGTTTTTGAAGCAAGCCAGTGAGTTTGCACCAAAGCTTGAGTTCCCATACATCAAAAACACCTTCTTCCCATTGGTGTGTCTGATTTTCAAGACAACCACGGTCCTTTCAACAAAGTTGGTGACTTTAGAAACCTTCAGTGGGTTGATAAATGACAAGGTGATTGATAAGCTTATTGTGAACGAGCAATTGCTCCCAATTTTAAAGAATGTCAAGAGTCGTGACAAGCGTATCGTCAAGAGCATGCTTGTATTTTTCAACAACTTGTGCGCCAGTAACCACATTGCGCTTGATTTGGAAACCATGGTCGACCATGTACTTCCACAGTGCTTTTCGTTGGCATTCGCATGTAATGACTGCACGCAACTGGAGTTCAAGAGCTTCATGAGCGTGGTCAATGGCTTGCTGCAGACGTTGGTGACTAAAAAGATGGGTACTTTGAGCAATGCAGCTCCGAGAGCCAGCCTGGAGACCAAGTCGTTTGAAACCTTGATCCAGTCGCAAACCGTTACCACAGGTAACAAGGAGAGCATGGAAACTGGACCTCGCAGTGAAATGGTCATGAAACCAACCACACAGAGGAAACCAGTGACAAGGAATACCGCAGCAAGAAACACAACAAATACTCCAAGAAACACCTCTACAAGCACTTCCTCAAACCCTCCCACAAGAGCTAGACCTACAAACTCTACGTTGACTCCGCAAAAACCAAGTGGGCTCTCGTTGAAGCCACAAGCGAAGACGCACTCGTTTGGGGCAACAAGCGAGAAAACCGGAGCGAATACGAGCAATTTGCTCAGCACGTTGAACGGAACGGATTTTAGCAAAAAGCCGGCAAACGACGATGATGACGACTTTGAAGACTTCCAACAGGCACTGCTGATCAATTGGAACA
This sequence comes from Kodamaea leandrae, assembly GCA_030564445.1. NCBI lineage: Eukaryota > Fungi > Ascomycota > Pichiomycetes > Serinales > Debaryomycetaceae > Kodamaea > Kodamaea leandrae. The sequence continues at coordinate 267,450 of JAJLUV010000001.1, read as the reverse complement.
CAGAAGTCCGCAAGCAACAGCCGATGAACTCATTGATGAATAACGGATTTGCAACGCAGTCCCCTGCAACCTATTCAGCACCGTCCCATTCGGCATCGTCTCCTATTACCCATTCAGCGCAGTCTCCGGTCACCCATTCGGCACCGTCGCCTGCAACCTATTCAGCGCTGTCGCCTGCAACCCCGATCACCCCATCGCCCCACTACCCGCCTGGCTTCAACGCATCGTTGGTGTTGACCCCAACAGGCCACGTTTCGCAACCAAATGGGCTGACAAGCAGCTTGTCACGTGACAACGATGATTTGATTTGATTTTGAATGGATGGTAAAAATAGGGACCTGGTCGTGCGCGGCCCAGATATTTTGGCGATGGGCTGATGGCCGCTCTCGGTAATGTTGCCTGTTTATCCTGCAGAGCTCGGATTTTCGGCGGACAAACTCGTCGTTCCGCACAAACAAACCGTCGTTCCGTACAAACAAATCGTCGTTCCGTATACGAGGAAATTTTTGAAGGATGGCTTACAAAATGGAGCGTGTCTGCATATATAGGAAATCATAGCAAAACAAAAAAAATTTGTACATCTAAACCACATTAACCAAGATGGATATTGTGCTTGAGATTGTGGACTACTTTGTCTTTGACCAGGTTTACGCTACCTTGTTGCCCAAGGGAGGTGTCGTTGACAACTTTGTCAAATCATCGCCTCTTATTCTGAAGGCTAGCAGAGCCATCGATGGGGTTAGTTTGCAGAACTCTTTCAACTCCACTGCTGCTGCCTACAAGCGCAACATGCCGTTGCCTTTGGAGTTTTTGGCCGACAAGATCGCCAAGTTACAGGACAGGGATGAAATCTATGGGTTGAAGCCGGTTTTGCTTCCAGCTACGGAATACATGGATGCTTCATTTTTGCCTCGGTCTCACTTGTTCAGAGAGTTCATTAGCATTTTCATCACCACGGCGATCTTTGGATGGATCTTGTACTTTTCTGTCGCCACATTGTCGTACTTCACTGTGTTTGACAAGAAGATCTTCAACCACCCACGTTACTTGAAGAACCAGATGGCTTTGGAGATCCACCGTGCATCCACTGCTATTCCAGTCATGGTTTTGTTGACCACTCCGTTCTTCTTGGCGGAACTCCGTGGATACCTGAAGTTGTACATGAACATTGACAGTAGCACTGGTGGATGGAAGGCCATCTTTTGGCACATTCCTGCTTTTATCTTGTTCACCGACTGTTTTATCTACTTTATTCACAGAATTTTGCATTGGCCATCGGTCTACAAGGTGTTGCACAAGCCACACCACAAGTGGATCGTGTGTACTCCATATGCGCTGCATGCTTTCCACCCTGTTGATGGCTGGGCCCAGAGTTTACCATACCACGTATACCCTATGTTGTTCCCATTGCACAAGGTGTCGTACCTCTTGTTGTTCACATTTGTGAACTTCTGGACCGTGATGATTCACGACGGCCAGTACATGTCCAACGACCCTGTTGTGAACGGTACCGCGTGCCACACTGTGCACCACTTGTACTTTAACTACAACTACGGTCAGTTCACCACGTTGTGGGACAGATTGGGTGGGTCCTACAGAAGACCAGACGACTCGTTGTTCAACAAGAACTCCAGCGAGGGCGAGAAGAAGATGTGGAAGAACCAGGTTCTGGAAATGGAGTCCATCAGAGGAAAGTTGGAGGGAACCAACGACGACAGAGTCTACGTAGAGTAGCTAGAATGCCTAGATGGCCGGTAATAATTAATGACAGTGTTTGAGGAGTAGAATAAAGCAGTAAAGGACCTAGAAGAAACAGAGTGAAGGACCTAGAAGAATGAAAGAGAGCATTAAAGAATGAAAACGAGTGGTAAAGGTACTAGCATTAACGAAAAGCTATATAATAAAATTCAACCTTGATTAGATTACTAAATTTCATCAAGTTAGGTGACTTTTTAACTAATTTGAATTGGTGATTTTTCTTCAGTTTGAATAAGGTTCATAATTTTTGATCTTGATCGTTCTTCAAGATATTTTCCTGAATCAGATTCTAACAACTTCAGCAATTAGTCACTTTTTATCAGACAACTTCCATTTCAACCCGTATCTGTTTCATACATCGTTACTAAGACCCCGCTTGTTATGCCCAACTCATCCTCCACCTCTCATCTACACCCTGAAAAATAGAACATTTAGACACCACTAAAGCCTCAATTTGGATGTTCGAGACACCCACTTTTCAAACCTTGACCGAAAAATCTCAGCAACCCTCATTTATTAGAAACCTCAAACCCGCTGTCCAAACCTCGAACCCTTACTTCACGTACACTTATCAGCGCACCTTTGACAAGACCCTTCCCCTCGCCCTCACGTCAAATTGAAAAATACTGCCATAAGCATTACATAAGCAAAATTACGAGATAAGGCTTGATGGGCCAATTACGGCCCGGTATGAATCTCTGGGGCGACGAACTGGTGTAATTTCGATGAAATGGTGATATACATGCTGTCACACAAAGAAATGGGACGATTGAGAGGTTAAGAGTAAGAATTGGATAAGGAGGCTGAGAATGGGCCAATTTTGAGGAAAGTCGAGGCTAAAATCTCTCTTACACTTGCTGAACTGTGTTAATCTTGTTCCTTATAACTCCAGGTCTTCAGCTTTGTACCCACCGTTGGCCTGCATTGTTTCTCCCTTCCATGCGAAATAAGATTGTGGTTAATAATGGCTCGCCTTAGATAAGCTGCGGAGAAGTGACGACACCACTGACGACTATTGACTAAGGCATTATATATTCAATGCTCGCCGGCGGGCCGAATCACCGAGATAACGTAGGCTGGTTATTCATTGCGCCAAGTAGTGGATTATGCGGGGACTGTGACTAGCACAGAGTGTATAGAGGAGTTGTAGAGTTGCAGAGGGAGTATAGTGGAGTTGCAGAGGGAGAATAGTGGAGTTATACGGAGCATAGTTGTCGAGGAGCAGATTAAATAGATTGTTGGAAAAGATACAATATACTTTGTTTCTTCAACCTCTACATGCTTTAGCGAATCACATGTACAATAGCTGGTTCCCTGTGGCTTCTCGCCAAGGTTCCCGATCCGTCACTTCGTTTCAACTCGCCTACTGCATTCTAGAAGTGGCCCTTAGTCAATAAGTCTGTTTGCATAGAGTTCCGTAAAGTCTCAATTTACGACGGGTTTAAGGAGGGGTAGATAAGTAAAAACAGAAGAAATGATAGTGGCAGGTTGGGGCCTGTTATTGGACGTTATAACGGAATTGTCACTGTCAGCCTTGCCAATCACACGTGCAGGCTCGCCCATGATCATACATGTGTCTGCGAAAAGACCACGCAATTGTGTTATCTTCAATCGCACGAATTCTATGCGTCGGATTCTTATCGTGGGATTTGTGGCCTTATCAAAAGACGGATCGGGTTGACAGCCGTGTGTGCGCAAATTCCTGCTGACGTAAGGCACCTAAAGATTTTTCGCCGTTACTGATAAGGACCACTGAAAAAATTTTCGATATGCCGGATTGGGTAATCGGGTGGTTATCAAGCGCCAGTTTGTAATACACACGCCCTGAATGCCTGGGAACAGGGCTTTGTGACGGCCGGATTGCCCGCTTTCGGGCCATGGTTTGAAGCTGATAATTTGTGATTATCGGTGCAGGACATGGAGATGCCATCGCGTCTCGTGAGCATTATATATAAGACGTTTCAGTCCACCCATTGTCAATTCAAATCATCAACCAATGTCGTCTGCTGCTTATGTTGCACTCCCTCAGGGAGCTGGTTACGCCGTTGTGGTGGGCCTTGGATTTGTTTTCGCTGCAGGTATGATGTTCACTACCTTCGTCTTGAAGCGTTATAACAAAGAGATTATGACTGCTGAAGAGTTTGCTACCGCTGGTCGTTCTGTTAAGACCGGTTTGATTTGTTCTGCTGTTGTGTCCTCGTGGACATGGGCTGCTACCTTGCTTACTTCTACTACCCAGGTGTATAATAATGGTGTTTCAGGTGCCATCTACTATGCTGCAGGTGCAACCTGTCAAATTATTTTGTTTGCGTGCTTGGCAATCAAAGGTAAAGAAAGAGCTCCAACTGCGCACTCTTACCTTGAAATTGTCAAAGCTAGATATGGTACCACCACTCACTGTGTGCTCATCTTCTGGGGTTTCGCTACCAACGTCTTGGTCACCGGTATGCTTTTGACTGGTGGTTCTGCTGTTGTCAGTGACTTGACTGGAATGAACACTGTTGCAGCATGTCTTTTGTTGCCTTTGGGTGTGGTGATCTACACTCTTTTCGGAGGTATCAAGGCCACTTTCTTGACTGATTACGCCCACACTGTTGTGATGGTTATCATCATTATCATTTTCGCTTTCTCCACCTTTGCTACCAACGGAGACTTGGGTTCTCCAGGTAAGGTTTGGGAGGCTGTCACCGAGTTGGCCAAGACCCAGCCACGTGACGGTAACGCTGGTGGCTCTTACTTGACCATGCATTCGAGATCTGGTGGTATTTTCTTCGTTATTAACATTGTTGGTAACTTCGGTACTGTTTTCCTTGACAATGGTTACTTTAACAAGGCCTTCGCAGCAGACCCTAAGTCCGCTATGCCAGGTTACGTTTTGGGAGGTTTGGCCTGGTTTGCCATCCCTGCCTTCACTGCCACCACCATGGGTTTGGCTGCTTTGTCTTTGGAGGGTACTCCATCGTGGCCAACTTACCCTGAGCGTATGACCAAGGCTGAAGTCAGTGCTGGTTTGGTTTTGCCAAATGCTGCTGTTGCTCTTTTGGGTAAGGGTGGTGCTGTTTGTTCTTTGCTCTTGGTTTTCATGGCTGTGACCTCTGCTATGTCTGCTGAGTTGATTGCTGTTTCCACTGTCTTCACTTATGACATCTACAGAAGTTACATCAACCCTAAGGCCACTGGTAAGAAGTTGATGATGATGTCGCACACTTCCGTCATTGTTTTCGCTTATGTCATGGCCGGTTTCGCCATTGGTCTTTACTACGCTGGTGTCCTGATGGGTTACTTGTACGAGTTGATGGGTATTATCATTGGTGGTGCTGTGTTGCCAACTTCCTTGACTTTGTTGTCTAGAAAGCAGAACTGGCAAGCAGCTTCTTTCACCCCTCCAATTGCTACTGCCTTGGGTATCATGTCCTGGTTGGTGTGTACCAAGGCCAAGTTTGGTGAGGTTACTCTTGCTACCACTTTCGAGGACGATGCTATGTTAACTGGTAACATTGTTTCCTTGTTGACTCCATTGATTGTGGTGCCAGTTCTTACCTTTGCTTTTGGCCCACAGAACTTCAACTGGAAGATCTTGGAGTCCATTGAGCGTGCCGATGAGGACGAAGAGTTGGAAGAGAAGGACGACGGTTTCGGATTCACTCGCGATGAGGAGAACAAGAGTGAGAGTGACAACATTACTCCAGTGAAGTCTGCTATTTCTGTCATTGCTAGTAACATTGCTCAACGTACTCCAAACAAGATGCAAGAGGAACAAGCTATGCTTAACAAGTCGTTCCGTAATGCTGCCATCTTGTGTGTGGTCCTTACACTTTGTCTTGTGATTTTGTGGCCAATGCCAATGTACGGTACTTCGTACATCTTCTCCAAGAAGTTCTTCACCGGTTGGGTGGTTGTGTTCTTCATCTGGATCTTCTTCACCGCGTTCATGGTGATATTGTTCCCAGTGTGGGAGGGCAGAGAAGCCTTGTATCACACCTTCAGAGGTATGTACTGGGACTGTACTGGCCAGACTTACAAGTTGCGTGAGTGGCAGAACTCTCACCCAGAGAAGATGCACGCCGTTCAGTCACAGGTGGCTGCACAGCTCATCAAGCTGATGAGAAGTCACGATGTTGAGGTTGTGGATGGAAAGATTGCAGGTGCTGACGGTTACACCACTCCAGCGATCGAGGAGACTCACGAGAAGGAGAAGTATTAATAATAGTAAGATGAATATGATAAAGATTGAGAATAAGTAAGCAATTAGGAATTGAAAAATTTGATAATTCTGTTCAAGGACAAGGAATCAACAAATTGATAATATTGATCAATGACAAGGAATCAACAAATTGATAATACTGTTCAATGACAAGGAATTAACAAATTGATAATACTGTTCAATGACAAGGAATTAACAAATTGATAATACAGTTCAATGACAATGAATGATAATACTTTTTGTTCAATGAATTGAACAGCTTGATAATACCCTTTGAAGTTCAATGACAAGGAATAAAACTATTTGAGTATACTCTCTGAAGTTCATTACTGTAAATCGGTTTCCTCGGCCAAAGGGATCATTATTAAACCTGTTATTGTATAAACCCGAGTTATAACATACTCCTCAAGAATAACACTTAAAGTGATGTCACTCGAATGTATCACCTTTCTCCACCAATGAATTTTTATCGATAATTCTACTACTTATAAATTACTTGATCCTTATCGTGCCCCACCTTTTATCCATGCAGGAATCGTTCGTAATTTTCCGATAATTTCAGCAACCGTTGGACCAAAATAGGGCCAAATGATTGCCATAAATCGGAAGCACAATACTTGAGTGTTCCATAAATGGACAGTTTAAAGGTTCCGTAAGAACTTCCAGAGATTCGTTAACATGATCCCAGAGATACATCAACAGGGTCCCTTGATTCTGCATTCCTTATCTACTCGCCTCATCAGTACTCCACTTCGTCCCCACTCCCATCACTTCATCCAGTTGTCCATCTTATCGTTCTTATCCCCCACTTATCACTTTTCTTGTCGCTTCCCCGTTCACTTTTTCCGCCTTTATCTCGGGCCTGTTTTTCACGTTATCATCAACCAATAAATTTCGCGCGATTAAGATAACGAAAATGGAAACTACCTTTCTATCGCCGATGAGAGGGGACTTCTCCACACAAGAACACAATCAACAATACACTCTAGACATCAAACACACCCTGGTATCATATCGGCCATCCCTATATACCCTCCCCCTCTTCTCTCTTCAAAACCGTTAGATCGCCGAAAGTGCCGCTCCTCGGGCCTCTCCGATGGCCCGTCCGCCGGACAGAGCCCCATCTCTTATGTCATCGATATCGTCCTGCATACAGCGGTCTTTGACTTCGCTCTCTGTTCCTGTTCGGAACTTTCCATCGGAGGCGATTTGAGATCAAATATATAATCTGTAGTCCCCGGCGGATTTGGACATCATCGCTACTGATCTCTCACTCAGAAACGAATATTATAATGTCATACACAGGATGGACAATCCAAGACTGGAAGGAGTTCCACTACCAAAACACTCCGGACCAGTCTTTTGAACTCTTGTCATCCCTCTTACAAGCACAGACCACAGAAGACGCCGCGTGGATCTCGCTCGCATCCAAAGAAAACCTCCTCCACCAATGGAAGTTTCTTCAATCCAAGAACAACAAAAGAGATTTGGCCCTCTACGGTGTGCCCGTGGCCATCAAGGACAACATTGATGTCAAGGGTTTTGCAACCACTGCAGCATGTCCTTCATACTCCTACAAGGCCGAGGAAGACGCCACTACCGTGAGCCTTTTACGTGCTGCTGGTGCCATTGTCATTGGTAAGACCAACATGGACCAGTTTGCTACCGGTTTGGTTGGTGTGCGGTCTCCATATGGTATCGCTGCCAATTCTTTCAACGACAAGTATGTTCCAGGTGGTTCTTCCTCTGGTTCTGCTTCTGTCGTCGGCAGAGGTATCGTCCCAGTTGCATTGGGCACAGACACTGCTGGTTCGGGCCGTGTGCCCGCAGCTTTAAACAACTTGGTTGGCTTGAAGCCTACCAAGGGTGTGTTCTCGTGTAAGGGTGTTGTACCAGCATGCAAGTCTTTGGACTGTGTGTCTGTGTTCTCGCTCAACTTGCAAGATGCACAGGTTGCCTTCAATGTCATGGCTCAATTTGACGGTGACAACGACGAGTACTCCAGAGAAATGCCTGCTAACCCATTGGTTCGTTTCGGTTCTACTCCAAAGATGGGTGTGGCTTCGGACTTGCTCTGGTACGGTGAAAAGGAAAACCCAAAGTTATTTGCTAAAGCCGTTGAGGTTTTCACCGACAAGGTGGGTGTGGATGTGACTACCGTCGATATCGAGCCACTCTTGGACTTGGCTCGTTGTCTTTACGAAGGTCCTTGGGTGTCTGAGCGTTACACTGCTATCAAGGACTTTTACGCTTCCAACCCACCAGCAAAGGACTTGGATCCTACCGTGACTTCCATCATCAAGGGTGGTGAGAAGCACTCCGCAGCTACTGCTTTCGACTACGAGTACAAGAGACAGGGTATCTTACAAAAGGTCAAGACTCTCATGCAAGACTTGGATGTCTTGATTGTTCCTACTGCTCCTTTGACTCCAACCATTGCTGAAGTTCAGGCTGAGCCTGTCAAGGTCAACTCTCACCAAGGTACCTACACCAACTTTGTGAACTTGGCAGATATGTCTGCTTTGGCCATCCCTGCTGGATTCCGTTCCGATGGAATGCCATTTGGTATCACTCTTCTTTCCCACAAGTTTAACGACTATGCATTGTTGGAGCTCGCATCTCGCTACATCAAGCAGTACAGTGCCCAAGTCCCACGTTACTATGGTTCTTTGTCCGACAAGGTTGTTTCCACTCTTGGTGATGAGTTGTTGCCAAACGTCCCAGCTCCAAACCCAGAAACCACCGTTAAGTTGGCTGTCGTGGGTGCTCACTTGCAGGGTTTCCAGTTGCACTGGCAATTGGAGAAGGTCAATGCTACTTTGATCGAGTCCACTACCACTGCTGCTCACTACAAGTTGTACGCTTTGCCAAAGACCGGACCTGTTGCTAAGCCAGGTTTGCGTAGAGTTGCTAAGAGCGAGGGTGGTGCTGCCATTGCCTTGGAAGTGTACTCTGTTCCAAAGGAGAACTTTGGTACCTTCATCTCCATGGTTCCAGAACCATTGGGTATTGGATCTGTTGAGTTGCAATCTGGTGAATGGGTCAAGTCCTTCATTTGTGAGGAGTTTGGCTACAAGTTGCCTGGTACTGTGGATGTCACTTCTTTTGGTGGCTGGAAGAAGTACCAGGAGCACTTGATTGCTACCACCGACAAGAAGAGACCTTTCAACTCTGTTCTTGTGGCTAACAGAGGTGAGATTGCTGTCAGAATCATGAAGACTTTGAAGAAGATGGGTATCAAATCCATTGCAATCTACTCCGACCCAGACAAGTATGCTGAGCACGTGTTGATGGCTGATGTCGCCGTCCCATTGCACGGTGTCTCTGCTGCTCAAACTTATATCAGCATTGACAAGGTCATCAAGGCTGCTAAGGACACTGGTGCTGAGGCTATTATTCCAGGTTACGGTTTCCTCTCTGAGAATGCCGACTTTTCTGACAGATGTACCCAGGAAGGTATCGTTTTCGTTGGTCCTGCTGGAGATGCTATCAGAAAGTTGGGTCTCAAGCACTCTGCCCGTGAGATTGCCGAGAAGGCTGGTGTTCCATTGGTTCCAGGTTCCGGTTTGGTTGCCGATGCTGCAGAGGCTCGTCGTATCGCTGCGGAGTTGGAGTACCCTGTGATGGTCAAGTCCACTGCCGGTGGTGGTGGTATTGGTTTGCAGAAGGTCGACTCTGAAGAGGAGATTGAGCGTGTTTTCGAGGTTGTTCAGCACCAGGGTAAGTCTTACTTCGGTGACTCTGGTGTTTTCCTTGAGCGTTTCGTCGAGAACGCCAGACACGTTGAGATCCAGATGTTTGGTGACGGTTACGGTGAGGCCATTGCCTTGGGTGAGAGAGATTGTTCTCTCCAGCGTCGTAACCAGAAGATCATTGAAGAAACTCCTGCTCCAAACTTACCTGAGGCCACTCGTGCTAGAATGAGAAAGGCTGCTGAATCTCTCGGTGCTCTGATGAACTATAAGTGTGCTGGTACCGTTGAGTTCATCTACGATGAGAAGCGTGATGAGTTCTACTTCTTGGAGGTCAACGCCAGATTGCAGGTCGAGCATCCAATTACTGAGATGGTCACCGGTTTGGACTTGGTCGAGTGGATGTTGAACATTGCTGCCGACTCTCCACCAGACTTCAGCCAGGCTATCACTGTTACTGGTGCTTCCATGGAGGCTCGTTTGTATGCTGAGAACCCAGTTAAGGACTTCATGCCATCTCCAGGACAATTGGCTGAGGTTCGTTTCCCAGAGTGGGCCAGAGTTGACACTTGGGTCCAGAAGGGTACTGTGGTTTCTGCTGAGTACGACCCTACTCTTGCCAAGATCATTGTTCATGGTAAGGACAGAAACGATGCTTTGAAGAAGTTGTGCAAGGCTCTTGATGAGACTGTTGTTTACGGTTGTATCACCAACATTGACTACTTGAGATCCATTGCCAAGTCTAAGATGTTTGCTGAGGCCAAGGTTGCAACCAAGGTCTTGGACTCTTATGACTACTCTCCTTCTGCCTTTGAGATCTTGCACCCAGGTGCTTACACCACTGTCCAGGACTACCCTGGTAGAAAGGGTTACTGGCACATTGGTGTTCCACCTTCGGGATGTATGGACGAGTACTCGTTCAGAGTTGCTAACCGTATTGTCGGTAACGACAAGAAGGCTCCAGGTATTGAAATCACTTTGAACGGTCCTAAGATCTTGTTCCACCACAACTGTGTGATTGCAGTCACTGGTGGTGAGGTCGATGTTGAGGTGAACGGCACCAAGGCTTCTCAATGGGCTCCTATTACCATCAAGAGAGGTGACAGGTTGAGCATTGGTAAGTTGACTAGTGGTTGCAGAGCTTACTTGGCAATCAGAGGTGGTATTGACGTTACTGAATACTTGGGTTCCAGATCCACCTTTGCCTTGGGTAACTTGGGTGGTTTCAACGGTAGAGTTTTGAAGTTGGGTGATGTTTTGTTCTTGGGTCAGCCAGAGATCTCCAGTTGTACTATCCCAGGTCCAATTTCTGCTCCTGCTCCTGCTCCAAAGTCTTTGGTTCCAAACTACGCCAACACTGTTTGGCAAGTTGGTGTCACTTGTGGACCTCACGGTTCTCCAGACTTCTTCTTGCCAGAGTCTATCCACGACTTCTTCAGCAAAACTTGGAAGGTTCACTACAACTCCAACAGATTTGGTGTTCGTTTAATTGGTCCTAAGCCAAAGTGGGCCAGAAAGGACGGTGGTGAGGCAGGTTTGCACCCATCGAACGCTCACGACTATGTCTACTCGCTTGGTGCCATCAACTTCACTGGTGATGAGCCTGTTATCTTGACTTGTGACGGTCCATCTTTGGGTGGTTTCGTGTGTGAGGCTGTTGTTGCCGAGGCTGAGATGTGGAAGATTGGTCAAGTTAAGCCTGGTGACCAGATCCAGTTTGTTCCATTGTCGTTCGCTACTGCCAAGTCGTTGAAGACTCAGCAGGATGCTATTATTGAGGAGTTTGACGGTGAGTTGCCTGCCATTGAAGGCAAGCAGATTGAGCCTGAATCCCCAGTATTGTACGAATTGAAGGTGTCTCTGAACGCTCCAAAGGTAACTTACAGACAGGCAGGTGACCGTTACATTCTTGTTGAGTACGGTAACAACGTTTTGGACTTGAACTTGGCTTACAGAATTCACAAGTTGATTGAAATGGTTGACGAGCACAAGCCTCGTGGTATCGTTGAGATGTCTCGTGGTGTTCGTTCTGTGTTGATTGAGTTTGACAGCAACATTAACCAGAAGGAATTGCTTGATGTCTTGGTTTCCTACGAGAAGGAGATTATATTTGTCAACAAGTGGGAGGTTAAGTCTAGAATCATCAAGTTGCCAATGGCCTTTGAGGACAAGAAGACTTTGGACGCTGTCAAGAGATACTCTGAGACCATTCGTTCCGAAGCTCCTTGGTTGCCAAACAACGTGGACTTCATTGCCAACGTTAACGGTATCACCAGAGGTGATGTCAAGAACATGATGTACACTGCAAGATTCTTGGTGTTGGGTTTGGGTGATGTTTTCTTGGGAGCTCCATGTGCTGTTCCTTTGGACCCAAGACACAGATTCTTGGGTACTAAGTACAACCCTTCGAGAACTTACACTCCTAACGGTACTGTTGGTATCGGAGGTAACTACATGTGTATCTACACCATGGAGTCTCCAGGTGGATACCAGTTGGTTGGTAGAACCATCCCAATCTGGGACAAGTTGACCTTGGGAGAGCACTCTAGTGAGGCTCCATGGCTCTTGTCTCCATTTGACCAGATTGAGTTCTACCCAACCTCAGAAGAGGAGGTCGACAAGTTTACCGAAGAGATGAATGCCGGTAAGTTCAAGGTCGACATTGTTGACTCTGTGTTTGACCACACCAAGTACTTGCAGTGGATCCAGGAGAACACTGCTTCTATCGAAGAGTTCCAGAGTACTCAGGGTGGTGAGAAGTTGGAGGAGTTCAACAGATTGATTCAGATCTCCAACAGTGAGTTGGAGAAGTCCGGCCCTGTTGCCGGTGCTGACGAGACCTACGATGACAACGCCGAGTTGATCTACTCGGAGTTCTCCGGTAGATTCTGGAAGTCGTTGGTTGAGGTTGGCGATGAGGTGCAGTCTGGCCAGGGATTGGTTGTTGTCGAGGCCATGAAGACTGAGATGGTGGTGACTGCCACCAGAGGAGGTAAGGTGATCAAGGTGTTACACAAGAACGGTGACATGGTTGATGCCGGTGATTTGGTTGTTGTTTTGGAGTAGGTTTTGGAGTAGATTTAGCAGTAAGTTTTGGTGGTTTATTTCGGCGCTGTCTGCTTCTGTGAGAGGAGGTAGATAGCTTATAGATATTAATAAAAGTTTGTGATAGAATGATAGTTAGGACTAAATTGTAAGATCAAAAAGGATTCATTGCAAGTCAAAAAGGATTCATTGCAAGTTAAGTCAAAAAGGATTCATTATAAGACGAGTCAAAAAGGATTCATTGCAAGTTAAGTCAAAAAGGATTCATTATAAGATGAGTCAAAACAGTATTGATAGTAACACGAGTATTCATAACCCAAACTCATATTGATAGCAAAATGTGGCACTCAAAAATCATTTTTATCAACCTTTTTTATCAACCTTTTTTCGCGTTTGAAAAACAACAACTATGAGCTCAAGCGCTGTTGCACAGTTGCAACCTGAAGCATGGACGTCTCCAAGTAATGAAGTTCTCAAAGTGTTTGTTACTGACCCTCAAGGAGCAGTACAACTTCCTCCACTCTTCACATACCCCATCTTTGGAGACTCCGAAACGATATATGGGTATCGCGACTTGGTGATATTCGTTTGTTTCGACCACCACACATTCAAACCGTTCTTGAACGTCAAGTTCAGCGAGAAGTTGGACGACCCTGAGATTGTTGATCTCAAGACCAAGATGTTGAGTTTCTTGCCAAAGACCACCGTTTTCAAGGACGAAGGTGCTTGGGTGGATCTGATTTCAAAGGAGAAGGAGACATACAAGATCCCCGGAGACAAATTTGCCACTTTCAAAAAGGATCGCGAGGAATATGACGTTTACAAGTTGAACTTGAAGGATGCTGCAGGATTGGAACTTCATCTCCGTCTTCAGATCTTGGTTCTTCTCTTCATTGAAGCTGGCACCTATATCGATGCTAGTGATGAGTTATGGGAAGTTTACGTTTTGTATGAGAAGAATGAGGAGAACGACCTCCCTTCCATAGTCGGATTCAGTACTGCTTACAACTACTGGAAATATCCTGGCCACACCAAGTTCGATAACGATGAGGTCGAAATTAGAAAGAAAATATCACAGTTCATCATCTTCCCTACACACCAAGGTAAGGGCCTTGGCCAGGAATTCTATAGCTCGCTCTTTGGAAAGTGGCTTGAGGACCCTAAGGTGTCGGAAGTGGTCATTGAAGACCCAAATGAAGGTTTTGATGACTTGAGAGATAGAGCAGACTTGAAGCGGTTGAATGCGAGCGTGAACATCGCCGACATAACAACCGCAATCGCTACACCATCGTGGATACAAGAACAGCGTCTGAAGCTCAAGATGGAAAAGAGACAATTCTCAAGATTGGTGGAGATGGTTTTGTTGTACAAGTTGAAGAACAAAATAGGCACCGACACTAAAAAGGATGTGCGGCTTTATATCAAAAAGCGCATCTTTGAGAAGAACAAGGAAGGCTTGAACGCTCTTGATGAGAACAGCAAGAAGGACAAGTTACAAACGGCATATATTGCGTTGGAAGAAGACTACTATAGAATATTGAATGGAGTCAAGTTTACTGCGAAGAGATCTGCGGAAGACATCGGAGGTGACCCTAAAAGAGTGAAACAATAGGCGGATAAACTAGTCTGAAGATGGTCACATGAGACAATATTCGGCACAACATGATCCATAGCAAGTGTCATAGAATTCACTCACGCACTTTGACTAATCCCGGAAAAGTGAACATTTTTTCAAGTAGTTGGCCCAACTCCACCCAGCCCTATCCATTCTACCCGGTCCCAGCAACTCCGACCCATTATGAACTCCAGCCCTGCTGCATTCCAGAACCGGTCCGGCTGGTTGGTCGCAATTATGTCTTCGACACAAAATTCAACGTGACCGAATTACCTTGTCCTGCACAATGCAAATTTCATTACGTAACATTGCGTTATTGCGATTATCGTAGCAATCCTCCGTCCGCAAAGGGTAACAAAGACAACTGAAATGCATGGCATTCGAAGGAGGTTCCACTCCTATATAAATCCAGTGTAGCCGTCCGATTTTTTCTTTTTTATTATCCACGTTCAAAGATACAATGCATAGAACATACTCTTTGAGATCGCAAAAGGCCCCTACTTCGGCTCAATTGCAGTCCCCTCCACCTCCACCTTCGTCCACCAAGTCGAAGTTCTTCGGAAAGGGAGGTATTGCGTCCTCTTTCCGCAAGACCTACGCTGGTGCCACCGGTCCGGAATTGTCGAGAAAGTTGTCTCAGTTCATCAAGATGGAGAAGAACGTCATGAGAGCTTTCGAGATCACCGCCAGAGAGCGCAAGGAAGTTGCTTCGCAATTGAGTTCCTGGGGTGAAGGTAACGATGACGATGTTTCCGATGTCACCGACAAGTTGGGTGTCTTGCTCTACGAGATTGGTGAATTGGAGGACCAGTACATCGACAAGTACGACCAGTACAGAATTACCTTGAAGACCATCAGAAACATTGAGGCTTCTGTCCAGCCATCCAGAGACAAGAAGCAGAAGATTACTGATGAAATCGCATTGCTCAAGTACAAGGACCCTCAATCTCCAAAGATCCCAACCTTGGAGCAGGAATTGGTCAGAGCTGAGGCAGAGTCTTTGGTCGCTGAGGCCCAGTTGTCTAACATCACCAGAGAGAAGTTGAAGGCTGCTTTCAACTACCAATTCGATGCTACTAGAGAATTGGCTGAGAAGTACGCTTTGATTGCCGGTTACGGTAAGGCTCTCTTGGAGTTGCTTGACGACTCTTCGGTCACTCCTGGTGAGACTAGACCAGCCTATGACGGTTATGAGGCTTCCAAGCAGATCGTTATCGATGCTGAGAACTCCTTGGCTGCCTGGACTTTGGACGCTGCGGCTGTTAAGCCAACATTGTCCTTGCGCCACGAGTACGAAGAGGGCGAGGAGGAGCCAATCGATGAAGCCTATGAGGAGGAGTTTGCTAAGCACGACGAAGTCCCAACCAAGTAGTTTAATTAATTTGATTTTGTAATTTATGTACCAATATTGTGGACATCCATGTAAAACACATCTCATGATGAGATAGCGCAATTTGCTCTCCCCATCATACCTTGCGGCAAGGCTGGTGAGATGTGGCTTGATCATCTTTGCTACTCAGAGCGGATCTGCACCGAAGCCTTCCGAAAGTTCCACATTTTTTGACTTTTCTGTTGACGTTCTTTCCGAATGTAGGAGAAAAAAGTACCAGTTTGGGCACTCAAGGCCAAGGCACATATCACTGGTTGGACCCTACAACTGCATCACGATATCAATGTCCTTTCCTGAGAGCAACAGGTGAGTTGGCGAATCATTCGATTTCATAACAATTGCAACCTCATTCCGGCTGGCTAATGCAAGAATACTTGCGAAAGAACTTGCTGCAAGCCCTCGGCTTACAGATTCATTGCTAGATCGATCGGGGATCATAATTGCAAAATTGACAGCTTTTAGCCTGGAACCATTTGCTGGTAAGTTGTTGGGTGTATCAACATCGCGACCATGGGACTGTGCTTCATGCACCAAGAAGTCATGAAACCTTTGTAGCTTGTGTTCGGGTATTGGCTGTGAAGACTGTTCTTCTAGTTGATGGTTTGGATCCCTTGACACTAAACTCCTGTCACTTGCGTCAATATCACCTAGTGATATATCAAAGACATCTTCAGATGCTCCAATATCGTGTCTACTTTCTCCGTCCAATTCAAAATCGAAGGAATCTTCGTGGTCCTGGTACGGTTCTGGAGGTGCATGTCTGCTTATCTCATGCTCTGTACTCTCTAGTCTCGCAAGTGAACGGGAAAGCTCTACCTCATGAATTATGGAATGCAATAGGTTACTTGAACCTCCTCTCGTGAGCATCCTCTTTAAAAACTCTCCAAAGTAAGGGGGTTCGTGTAGTATGTTAAGAGGTACGTCAATCGCTTGTGGATAACTCCTGTACTTACCACTGAACCCTTGGATTTCGTGCTCGTCAAACTCGCTCTTTGAGTCAAGTAAAACTTTGTACATGCGGAGCTCTTTACTAGGCTTGTTAACAGCATTTGAGCTTTCATTATTGGTACTCAAGTGGAAGTATGGATCTGCATCAAATGTTCTCGTTAGAGTGTTGCTTTCCCCCGAGTTCTGTATTGCTGCATCTCCCAAGTCAAACTCCAAAAGTGCGTTCACGTCATCTTGGTTTTCTTCCATTGGTGGCTCTGCAAAGCTCAACCCCAAGTCCAATTCCACACTGTCATCGAAGTTTTCTTTGTAATTGTAATTTGGCTCAAGATAATTGTTCATCACCGTAAGATCCCCTGATATGCCAGTATTCACTGTTGGGAAAAGCTCCATATCCAACCTCTTCAACTCCAACTTGCGTCTTTTAGCGACAGGATCCTCTGTATCGGCAAACGGAAGATCTCTCTCTCCCATAATATCGAAATATGGGTCATCTGTAAGAAGCTGGGATATTCGTGCTTCAGGTTTTGAGATACTGTGGTCTATCTCAAAAGTGCCAGAATATTCACCAATCAAAAGAGTCTTCCTTGAAAGTGAGGATACAAAACTCTGAGTATCGTTCCACACCATTGCTATCTTAGACTTATAAATCAAGGTAACTCCATAAAGGATGCTGGAACAGTACCTCAACCCCTTTTCATTCTCCTCAAGCAATGCTTCACAAACATGGGGTATGGAAGCCTTGATGATGTCACGACGTATGCTCCTTTGGTTGACCTTAGATCCCAAATTGCCTAAGACCCATGCCGTTTGCAAGCTTTCACTTGCATTTGGTAAATGAACTAAACTCATTGACCAATTTAACCTTACATGGAAATCAATTCTAATTTATATCTCGTATAAAATTTGGCTGCAAAAAAAAATGCCACATAAATATCTAACCCATTACCAATCTTTAAGTTTTTTATACATCACAACCAACCATTTGACAGTGAGTTCAAAGTCCATTTTTCTAGCAGCAATGTCAAGGCCGACAAATGTGCTGTGTTCCCAGCGCGTGTCCAAAAAGCTGGTGGACTGCTCCAAAGTAAATTCTGGAGCATGGTAAGTTGGACTTCTGTAGAAGTTCTTCTCCAATCCCAAGTACTCATAATCAGTACCATCCAAGTTATATCCTCCAAACTTGTGGAGAAGCAAGAAGTTTTGAACTTTAAACTGAGCAAAATGACCGACCTTCTTGTAGTAGTTGTACCAGGGGTAGTCTCTGATCAAGTTTGACTGAACACGCTTGGAGTAAGCATCCTGGATCTTGGTTGCATTTGCTTGTTCCTCAAACATCTTACCAAACTGGATCAAGATGTCATGAATTTTAACCTTGCCGTCCAAATCCAAGTCCCTTGCAAGCACTGAACCAGTGAGGATTTCTTCAGGAATAGCTTTCAGGTCCCAAGTATTGAGCGTGGTTTCGTGCGCTTGTTTGAACTGGCTGAAGTAGTGGTGTAACTCACTCTGCTGCCTAGCTAATTTATAGTCCACGACTTCATGCTCACTCAAGGATATAGCCAACATGCCCACAAATCTGAACAACAGCCCGTGGTTCACCAAACTATTGTCGATCGTGTTGGAATTCAACCAATCCAAAGAATAGTAGTTTGAATTTGGAATGTACTCGGAGTCGTCCAATTGCGAATCGTGTTCGAAGCGTACGTTCACAGTTGGAATATTGAGACGGTTTTCAAAAACATACGCGTCCGAGTTCGCGATTTGAACCCCAAGAACGTTGTTAATCGAAGCCCCATCTTGTCTCTTCCAGTATCTATACAAGGTCGTGTAGTCGTTATTTTCGTCATGGACCAGTAGATCAGTGGGACCAAGAGGTCTTTTGGGGATAGGAACATACCTCGCCGTGTCTTTCAAAACGTGGTTGAAAACCGCATTAGAGTCAACATGAAATTTACTTCCAGTGACAGCAGGTCCGTCAATGTTGATGTATGCCATGATTGACGAAGACCACTTTAACCCAAGAAGCGAAGATTGCTGAACAAGATCACGGGATCCGAGCATTCCCGAGACACTCCCATCCCACGAAACAAAGCGAATGTTACGCAATGGTTTCCATCCCAATTTGATCAAAGTCTGAAATTGTCTCATGACTTCGAAAAGGATCGCATGGCCACTCAATGGATCAGATGACGTATACGAATCACGTCTAGCTCCAATGACGATATCACCTTCATTCATGATACCCTTGATGGTGCCGACGAGGTTCACACCGTTGCGATCCTCTTCCGAATCAAACTTTGCTCTGACACGCAATTTGAAAGTAGTAGATGTAGGTGCAAATTCCCATCCAACAACAGGTACTCCCTTCAATTTACTGAGAATTGGAGTAACCGCACTTAAACTTGCCGGAACAGATACAATCGCCGTCTGATTGCTCAATGTGCTTCTCAAAATCGCATCTTGCCTCTCGGAACCAGCCCGGTCAGCAGGAATATCAAAATAGTTGATTGTTGCAACAGCTCCATGAGATTGTGCAATCAAAACCTTCTCAGCAACAGTGATATTGCTTGTGAGCTTCGACCTGAAGATGACAATCTTTCCTTTGACATCAATGTCAGATTTGCGCAACAATGCGTAGTCTTCGTGAATACCCTCATTCGCATACACAAAGTCGGCTGTGATATCACCAGCCTGACTATAGGCATTGAAGGCAGGAGTCTCAAAGCCATCCTCAGTAAGATCACTAGCATATACCACCTCGCCGTTTTCCAAAAGCTGAAGGTCCAGCTTTTGAGGTCTCTTCAACTGAGGTGCACTGTACTCAAAGCGCTTGGTATTGAGGCCAAATCTGTTGAACTGGTTCTCCACATACTCGAGTAAATCCTCATTGTCATCTGAAAGGAGACTCAGCCTTGATCCACGGTTCAACAGGGTAAAGTTATGCATCCAGTAGTTGATGTTGGCCTCGGTATCATAGCTGTTGGTGGAGTTACCTATACCCGAATATAGGAGAAAATCCCGCTTAACGTCAGTTTTGGTCAAGTGGATGCCGTGGTAACGTCTAAAGTCTCTGCTTAACGATGTTCTAGGAAGAAACGTAAGGTGTAACACCAACAACGCAATCAATCCAAGAATAACAAAGATCCAAAGACGCTTTCTCAAGTGCTCATTCAGTTCATCATACTTGGCCTGGACCTCCTCATCTTCGATAATCTCCTCAGTAGGTGCCACGTTCCTAGGTAACAACGGACTTGTTTCTTGGGCCGGAGCCTCCGTAGCGTGTTGGGTAGCGTCCGTCATTTCAACTACCTTCCATAAATCAATGGGAGGCAATATAACTTATTTTTATAATTGCACCCACGCGCTATATCCGTTCTTGCCATGGTCACGTGGTACACTCATAGACGAGTTGTTAGAGGAAAGTGTAGCCAGGAGATATGTATACACTCTTTCATAAGATAACTACATTATCATCTACCTGTTTCTACATCAATCTATTATCTTCCTATTCCAGTGATGGAGATACACCAATCAAGGTAACTTGGTCATAATCCATAATATGTAATCCTTCTCTATCATAATCAACCATTCTTCTCAATCTTCTTATCTTCGCTTTTTGAATCATTCTTCTTCTTCAATCATTCTTCTTACCTTTTCGCTTCTTCATTTATGCTCCATTTTCATACCTCTTATTCTTTATACTCCATACCTCTTCATACTCCATACCTCTTCATACTCCATACCTCTTCATACTCCATACCTCTTCTCTTTTCCCTTTTTCACACCTCTTCTCTTCATTCTCCTTTTTCACCTTCTCTCCATACCTTCTCTTCTGTTCTTCCTTCTCTAACTCAACAACCCCTTCAAGGTCTCTGGATCAAACATGTTGCCGCCCGACTGCAACGTCTTTGCAAGAATCACCAACGACTTGTCATTGAAATCCGGCTTCTTTCTCAACTCATCGAGGTCTTCGCCAAACTCCGAGGCCATCAAGGCCAAAAACTGCGAGTTGAGCTGGTTCTTATCCTTCTCCAAGATCTCTGTCACCTCCGCTGTGTTAACACCTCTGGTAGCGTTCTTGCCCATAGAGGTTACATTTGAAAGCTGCGTTCTCGTGAACTGCACCTCGTTCAACTTCTTGCGCTGCTCATCCGTCAATGGGGCAGGGATCTTCAGCGATTGTTCGTTGTCGGAGTCAATGTCTATGTCATCGATGTTGATTTCTTGGATGGGCTCTTCCTTTGGCGCGACGGTTTCCAGCTTTTCGTCATCAGATGAGGAGTCAGACGACGACGAAGAGTCAGAGAAGTCCTCGGTTCTTCTCTTTTTTCTTCTTCTTCTAGCAGGTTTCGATGCTATCAGCTCGTTGCGCACTTGTGCAGCCATTTGAGATGAGATGTTTTTTTTTCGATAGTGGAAAAATACAAGATATAAGAGTATCAATTGAACTACCACGTGAATGTGTTTTCAACCTATACATCATCTTTATACGCCACGACTTTACTCTACTCTTCAGTACACTGCTTCCTCTTTACTTTCATCTCTTTATACTATTCCTAATACCCTTTGTACTATTCCTAATACCCTTTGTACTATTCCTAATACCCTTTGTACTATTCCTAATACCCTTTGCACTATTCCTAATACTCTTTCCTTCCTCTCCATACCTTCACCTCTACTTTTTTGCCTTCTTTTGAGCGTCCTTCAGTGGGGCCTTTCTCTTCACAGCTCCCGACAAATCATTCACAGCCTTCTTCTTCACTGTTCCCGACAAATCATTCACCTTTTTCTTCACTGCTCCGCTCAAATCGTTTGCACCCACAGCCTCTCCAAGCAATCCCTTGATCATGTCCAACTGCTCTGGCCTGATCTCCTTTGCAGGGTCCCTCTCGAGCTCATTGTACCTCACCTGCAAGTCCTTGATCAATTCCTTGTTCTCCTTCTTCTTCTCTGGATCTTCTTCCGATGCGGTTCTGGTCTTGACGGATTCGATGGCCAAACGCATTTGCTCCGCAGCCTTGGACCTCAGCTCTGGGTCCTCCACGCAGAACTCCAACGCAAGCGACAACTTGTAGTGCGACTCCGACACCAATGACGACGTTTCTGGGTACAACTCGAGTCTGAGCTCCAAACTGCGTTGGAGATCAGTCGCCGACTGCTGGAAATTTTCAGCCTCCAAAGACACTTCTCCAAGTAGATCGTAAGTTTCCGAGAGTTTCTTGGTCAAAATCACGAAATTGTTGGAAGTCTCCTCCTTGTCCGACTTGAGGTATGGCTTGGTAGGTGCCTTGTCATCGGTCTTCTCAAGCTTGTCTTCAATGAGAGAACGTGTCAAATCGAGTATTTCCCATGCTACCTCGAAATCACTCTGTTCAGGTTCCTTGTCTTCCTCTTCTCCTTCAGCCAATTGGGGCTCTTCACCATCCTCCTCATTCTCTTCATTCTCTTCTTTATCCTCCTCCTCTGCCAATGGGGCATCTTCTGAGAACTGGAAGTTTCCGCCCTCTTCCTCATCCTCCTTGTCCTGTTCACCAGTAGCCAAGTCGGATTTGCCACCAAAGACCTCAGATCTCAGAACGGCGTTCTGGAACAAGGCCTTGCCGTACAAGAACAACAAGTCCGGGTCTTCAGTGCCCTCGTTCTCACTGAACAATTGACACGCTTCTCCATACTTGTCACTCGCCAACTCATAGTTCTGGGCAGCATAAGCTCTGGAGCCTTCTGCAACAACCTTGTTGATCTCCTCGGAATACATTGTACGCGTAGCTATCAATTCGCGTTTTCAAGCTTTTTTGGCCCACATCAGTCACATGACCCTAACGGCCAAACAATATACAAAAAACAACTAAGTGACCTAAATACGACACTGCCCACATACCTGTCGTAAAATTACATCACTCACTCCAATTTGGGAAGGTCACGGCATTCACGCTCATTGATACGGCTCTCGCTCGCCTGTTTTGCTATATAACTGCCGGTTTTCACTTTGGTCCACACTCCTCCCCAAACAGCAACTTGATCCCGTGCAAGGGTACAACCAATTACCTCCATTGCAAAGTAAATGCTCCTTTGAGCACACTGATCTATGTCCCAGCTGTCGAAGAAGGTATTGAGGAGGAAACCGCCGCCCTCGTTGGGCGACTTGGATGCCGACCCGGTACTCCCGCAAACTCGACCATATCAGCTGTCCATAGACCAACAAGAATACTCAAGAGCTGGTTTCCAATCCAGTCATAGTCAGCCTAGCTATCAACAACACTCGAAACCTATTCAACACAATCAATATCACAATCAACACAATCAATATCAGAATCAACAAAACCAATATCAGAATCATCAATATCAATATCAGCAAAATCAATATCAGAATCAACAAGCCCAACACAACCCTGCACCTAATAACCAACCAAACTATTCCAACGCTGACTATCCCGCGTTCTTGCCCCAGGAAGCACAACCGCTCCGTCTAAACACCTCGCGACCGCAGGTATCGCCTTTTGATCCGCCCCGCAACGGGTTGCGTATCGTCACCGATGATTTAGACGGAAGCGAGAGACGGCACCCAATGTACTCGGACACTCCTCAGTTTGAGTCTAAGTTCTCAGAGGATGTAACCAGCAGCTACGATGATTCGTTCATGTCGTATGACAGCCCCAAGCCAATGGGCCCGAAGGAACTACCAGACTACACCTCGCCAAAACCCACAAGAATACCGGATTTGTCGTACGATTCAATCGGAAGCAATGATGTGTCGTTTTCTCACAGAACATACGACGACGACTCGTTTGACGATTCAAGGAGTGGTAAAGATTTTACCACTGTGAATGTGTTAGACAAGAAAGACACTTCAGACAACACCTCGGTTTTCGAGTCCAGAAAAAACTTGAATGCTTCGCTTCATGCTGCTTCTGAATCAAGATCCCCAGAACGTCCCTCTGTCATGCATCACAGCTTTTCGACAACTTCCGCACTCAAGGGCCCCAAACCTCTTCCAGAGGTTGGTGGAAGTGTGAGGAGATACTCCAAAACACGCCAATTTCAGCAGCTTTCAAAGTCGGTGTCTAATCCAGACGTGCAGCGTAAGTCTGAGTCACTGTTGCCATATCCGTACGAACCAAAGCTCGAGTTGGATTATAGTGAACCTGAAGATGTTTTTGACAACTCGTTCGAATTGAAGCCCAGTAACAGTCTGCGAACTCACCAAATAATACACAACTCCATGAGCACTCCAACCAAGATCCCACAACTCCATTCAACAATGAGCTCAAGATCTTCTCCGTCGCGTTCTCCAAACAGATTCTCGGGTTACGTGTCGTCGTCGCCGTCAGTCTCACCTACTGGGTCTCCTCCTCGTAGAGGCGAGCATTCCCCCGCGAGAGCCCAAACCTTGGGTATACCCTATAGGAAGTCCCCGGCGCTGACAAGTCCACACAGGTCTCGCTCAAGCTCGCCTCGCAAGTATGGTAGGTCGCCAAATCTCCACAACAGCAAATTCCAGGAGATCAGCGAGTATGAAGATGGTTACTACGACTACCAACCGCGTGGATCGGTGGATTTGGTCGCGCAATTGGATTCCATGGACATTGCGGATTACGAGACTCCTGTAACGGAGTACTTTGATTACTCGATCTTACCGGAACTTCCTCTGGCACCATCTTCGGCGTCACCGCACTCCAACAAAAGTGCTTTTGAGTCTCCTTTTGCGACCAATAGGAATTCGGTGTACTCCAACACTTTGCCAGCGGTACTGAAAAAGCGCAAGGATGAGGCATTGCCTCCTGTTCCGCTCGATTTGCCTCAGCTTCCGTTCACCGCGGCGTCGTTGGTGAGCCAGCACTTTGCCAACTGTGAGCAAGTGTGGCTGCTCAGTCACATCTTCAGGTGGTGTGTGAAGCTCCGTATTTGGTTGCACGATCTGTTCATTCCACGGCGTGAGTTCAAGAAAGCGTTGATCAAGTTGCTTGTGTATCACAGAAGAGAGGTTCCATTGGACTTGATTGGAAGAAATGTCGACCAAATCATCGAGTCGCTTTTGACCCTGGGTGCCATTGCTTTTGAAAAGCCAATACCGCCTGCTCCTGTTGAAGAAGGTCAAGATGTCCCTGCGAAACCACCAAAAGATGCATCGGAACTCGGCGTGATTATGAAAGAAAACGCCGAAGTTTCTGGAGTGTTGATTGAATTGACAGACTGTTACTACAACGGAGGCAATCATGCTAATAAGAAGCTGCGCTGGAGATGTTATTCCTCAAAGTGTCACCTCAACCGCACCATCGACCATGAACTTCGGTTGAAAAACACCAACATTGGAGAGATCGTCCTTGGAGAAGACTGGGCTCAGCACTGGCAGCTACTGGCAGTGGACTTGAAAAGTCTCGACCCACATATTGCCAAAAAGCAGTCTTTGCTTTTTGACTTGTTGAGGTATGAGCAGACGTTTATCCAACGTGCTCAGTGTTTTGTTGAACACGTTGGACCTGAGTTCATCAAGGCTGCGCGTATTTTCGTGGGTAACGATATCATTCTGTTGAATAAGTTCGAAGATGATGTGTTGCAACCTGGAAAAGATCTCTTGAAGATCCACCGGCTGGTTCTTTTTGAACCGCTCTTGCGAATCCTTGTTGAGGACGGACGGTACATTCGAAACGTGCTGCAGATCGGAGCGACGTACTCCCAGTGGTCTGTGGATGTCAAGAATTCATTACTTCGGTACATGAGCACCATGCCAATGATCGAGGACCTTCTCAACCAAGAACAGTTGAAACAGTGGGTGGATGTCAACGTGCGCAACATGAAACGTGTGAAGGAGTTGAAGGTCAACGGTCCACTTTTGTTGATTAGTACGTTCAACTCGCGGTACCAACAACTTCCACTCCAGTTGAGTGACATTATGAAGCTCTACGACCCACAGGATGCGGAGTACGGAGCACTTTCGAAGGCGTTGGATGCCATCAAAAAATTGGGAGGTAAAGTCAACGAGATGAAGGTTCACGCTGACAACATTCACGCATTGAAGAAGGTCCACAAACAACTCGTTTGGAAGTCGAGCATACAACAGCCACATATCAATTTGGGACTGGAGAACCGTAGGTTTATCTTCAGAGGTGATGTTTCTCGAAAGGGTGACTTGAAAATCAACTCCTACTCCAACCACTTGATCCTTCTTGACAACTACTTGTTCATCACTGAGCGGGCTCGTGGGCAGAAGATTGGTCTGTATAATTATAAGGTTGTGGAGACACCGATTCCGATCGAATTGATGATTGTGGAGCAGAAAGAAGCTGGAGGAGGTCTAGATCTCGCAAGAACGCTCACGTCAGCAACAGGCTCTTCAAGTGTAATGACGCCTCTGACCGCAACGACGGTATCCACTAGTGGTGATACTGAAGATGATGATGCATCTGCTTTCCCGTTCAAAATCAGATACGCTGGCCGTGGTAAACACAGTTCGTACACTTTTACGTGTAAAACTGACAGAGATCGTACAGAATGGATTCAGTACCTCACCAGTGCGCGCAGTAACTTGTGCGCGCGTCTCAGAAAGTCTGAGCCGTACGGAGTACAGCTTGTTTCCAACACCAACTTTGCTTACGAGAAGGAAAACCGCATAGTGAAGCTCCAAGTTTGTGCTCCAAACGACCCCATCTATGCTCTATCCAAGGAGGGTTTAACTAAACTACAAGGAATGGGCTACGTGAACGACGTCTACAACTTCAACAACGCCCGCAATTACATTGTGTACAACAAGGTGATGGCATATTGTGAGTTTCAGTACCGTGATTCTCGGTTCATTTTGGTTGGACTTTCGTCGGGAATATATTGCACGGACTCACGCAATATATGGAAGAAGATAATCCACAGCACAGACATCACAAAGATCAACGTGGACACGGGCACCAAGTTGGTGTTGATTTTGGGCAACAAGCACTTGCGGTACTACCCATTGGACCTGATTGTGAACGTGTACTATGAGAAGAAGACACAGATTACCAGTGTATCTCTTTCGAATGACCCAATATCATTCTTTGCGTTGGGGCGTCACCGGGAGATCACGATGTTGTTCTACGCAAACAAGAAGAGTAACTCGCTGGGACTGACTAACTTCAAGGTCCTCATTCCGGAAACAGATAACGCTGGAGTCTTCAGCTCATTCAAAGTGGTGAAGAAGTTCTATATCCAGGCTGATTGTTACGGTATCTCCATCTTCAATACCTCATTTGCCGTGCACACTAACAAAGGGTTCGAGATTTTGGAGTTGGACAAGTTACTTCCGCGTTCGATTCCTGAGATTCCTCAGGAGTCCGCGTCGAAAAAGGTTGATGGATATAGCCGTAAGCTGGTGCTGTCAACGCAGCACCCTGGAATTGAGCAGATCAAGAAGTATGTCCTTCTGACCAACGCAAAGCCCATGGGCATGTTTAAGCTCACCAATAACTCTGAGTTTTTGCTTGTGTACAGCGACTGTGCGGTATTCATCAACAAACACGGCAAGTTGTCGCGGTCGTCGTTCTTGCGGTTTGATTTCAAGGCACGGTCTGTGGCATTCAAGAGTAACCACTTATTTATTGTCACCGAGGAAGTTGTTGAGGTGTGGGCAGTCAACGATAATGTTTCTGGGTCGAACAAACTTATCCAGGTCCTTACAGGTAAGGACATCAACATGCTCGATGCGGAACTGTTGGCGTTCCAAATGGCCAACCCAATGGTTCCTGGGCTTCAGTTGGTTTTTCTATTGACAAGGAGGTGAGAGTGAGAAGAGGAGAGGTGTGAATTAAGAGGAATTAGGAGATGTGGAGGAATGAGAGGTGATGAGGAATGTGGAGAGGTGGAGGAATGAGGAAAGTAGTGTGAATTAAGTGAGAAGTGAATAGTGAAAGCTATACACTAACCGACCTAATGGTTAATTAATAGAGAGATATGTATGTATATGGTTACTGTACGATTTGAGATGATTAATAGCATGTAGGCTCTTTGTAACAATAATTAACGGTTAGAAAATAGAAGCTGGCTAAACTAATGTTTTGTGATAAGAATTGTACGAACAATAATAAGAGGAGGATTACTGATTTCCAGATTTCCCCACTCTAAGAGCGTTGCGAGCCAATATTAACGTTTCTATTCCCAACGGCTCTATCCAATCTTCTTATTAAAGTCTCCCCCTATATTTCCCCAGATACTGGTGGTGGTTTTGTGGAGTTTTGGTCGGGGCATTTGTGAGGTTGTTTGGCGGGTGAAATAACGGTTCGTAGCCCTAATTAGGCAGTGTTCAGGGTTTCGACGATCAATACGACAAGTCGGCATTTGCAGTCAAAATTGGCAGGTATCAAGGCTACGGCTGTACACCAGGCCAGATATACCCATGACATCAAGATAACGTCAATCTTCTCTTCAACTATAGTGGAACCTTAAATTATGTTGGTCTTCATGTGATGCGTTGATAACCTTTTTTTTTCGCGGGGTTGGTGGCCGACTTGGTAGCGCACGTTGTATAGCCGCTGAAAGTTACTGCCGATAGTGAGGGGCAGGACACCGAGGTTGGAAAATGCAGGAGTATTTAAGTCTGGGGTATTTCCAAAAAATCTAGGTTGCGCATAAAAATGGTTGAATATAACGTTAATGGAAAGGTTGCAGTTGTCACTGGTGGTACCCGTGGTTTAGGTTTGTACTGTGCTGAGATACTTGCCGTCAACGGTGCTAGTGCTGTTGTCATCACCTCCAGAAAGGAGAACGCTTGTCAGGAGGCCAAGGAGTACTTGGAGGATGTCACCAAGAAGGCTGGTAAGAACTGTAAGATTGTTGCCATTGCTGCTGATCTTGCCAACGAGGACGACTGCAAGCGTTTCTACGAGGAGACCTTGAAGCAGGTCGACAAGGTCAACATCTTGATTGCTAACGCTGGTGCCTCCTGGGGTGCCCCATTGGAGGAGCACCCAGTCAAGGCCGTGAAGAAGGTTTTGGACTTGAACGTCGTTGCTGTTTTCCAGTCGATCCAGTTGTTTGCCCCACAATTGGAGGAGTCTGGTACCCCTGAGGACCCATCGAGAGTGTTGATCATGTCTTCTGTGGCCTCTTTGTCTCCATTGGACTTTGGTGGTACTTTCGGTTACTTGGCCTCCAAGTCCGGTGTTTCCCACATGGGTAAGAACTTGGCCATGGTCTTGGGTCCACGTAACGTCACCGTCAACTCCTTGGCCCCAGGTTTCTTCCCATCCAAGATGTCTAACGGTTTGCTCGAGATTGCCGGTGACATCATGAAGGAGAACAACCCAAGAAGAAGATTGGGTGAGAAGGAGGACCTCCAGCACGTCGTCTTGTTCCTCTGTGCCAAGCAGTCTGGTTACATCAACGGTGTTGTGTTGCCAATCGATGGTGGTTCCCACTTGGGTCCAGCTAAGTTCTAGATGAATTGATAGTTTGATGAAAATGTGTAGAAGTAAAAGAGAAGATAAAATGAGAGGATGAAATAAGAAGAATGTAAAGAAATGTAGAGACTTTAAAGAAACATGTTGAGAGAACATTGGACCTGAAATATCTGAAATGCTCTTAGTTGATTGATTGACTTTAAAACTATGCCCTAAAAATCATTTTCTACTTTTTTCATGTCTACCACCATCTTAACAGGCGCCTCCAAAGGAATAGGAAGAGCAATTGCGGAGCTCTTCCTTGAATCATCTCCAAAGAACAACCTCGTTGCCGTTGCCAGAGATCAGAAAGCATTGGATGAGTTGAAACAAGAATACGGAGACAGAGTGGCAGTTGTTGCTGGAGATCTCGTTGAAAGCTCCACATCCAAACGTGCGGTCGACGCAGCAATCTCCACCTATGGTCAGTTGGATAGCATCATTGCCAATGCAGGAGTGTTGCTGCCGGTGCACCAGCAGGTAGAGAAGGTGGACATCGACGAGTGGCGTAAACTTTTTGAAGTCAACTACTATTCGATTATTTCGCTCGTTCAGATCGCCATCCCTTATTTGAGACAATCCAAGGGAAAAGTCGTGGTTGTGTCTCTGGGTGCGCTGACCAAGGCATACAGTGGGTGGTTTGCGTACGGTGGATCCAAGGCCGCAATCAACCTGTTTGTTCAGCACCTCGCGGAGTCCGAGCCCGATGTACAGGCCATTTCAGTTGCTCCGGGTGTGGTTGATACAGGAATGCAAAAAAGCATCCGCGAAGAGTACGGGTCATCGATGTCCAAGGAGGGTTTGGAACGCTTCCAAGATTTGTTGAAGAACAAGCAATTGTTGGCACCGGAAGTCCCGGCACGGGTCTTTGTGAACTTAGCGTTGAAAGGATGGTCTGAAGATCTAGATGGAAAATACTTGAGATTCAACGACGACAGTTTGGCGGAATATCAGTGATAAATACAGGAAAATGATGAGATAAGTAGTTGAATGAGAACGCATAAGAATGGCGAATAGTAGATAAGATAAGACGATCAAGTGCTATCTGTAGATAGGAAATTATTTGAGTACAGTCATCATTTCCGGTGGGATAGTTACAAACTCGATGGACACCTCGTGTTTGGTATAACTCCGTGGGTATTGCTATATCTTTGTGTAAATCGTTTTTCCCTATTTAAAGAGATTTTTAGCGAGATTAAATTTTGCAACCATGTCTACTGCAATTTTAACAGGAGCCTCCAAGGGCCTCGGAAAAGCGATGGCTGAGATCCACCTCGAAGCTGCTGAAAACAACTTGGTCGCTGTTGCCAGAGACCAGAAAGCTTTGCAGGAGTTGAAGGAAAAGTATGGCGATAGGGTCGCCGTTCTCGCTGGAGACGTCAGCCACGTTGAAACTGCGAAAAAAGCGGTCGAAGCAGCAATCTCTAACTTTGGAAAATTGGACAGTATCATTGCAAACGCTGGAGTGTTGCTGCCAGTGAATCTGCAAGTCGAGAAGATCGACCTCGACGAGTGGCGCAAGCTTTTCGAAATCAACTACTTTTCCATCATCGGACTTGTTCAGGCCGCGATTCCGGAGTTAAGGAAATCAAAGGGTAGGGTGGTTGTGGTTTCACTGAGTGCGCTGAAAAACGTCTACAGCGGATGGTACGCTTACGGAAACTCCAAGGCTGCGCTCGACCTGTTTATCCAATATCTTGGAGAGTCTGAGAAGGATGTGCAGGCGATCTCGATCGAGCCTGGTGTGGTGGACACCGGTATGCAAAAGAACATTCGTGAGGACTATGGAAAATTGATGACTTCTGAAGGATCGGAGATTTTCCACAACTTATCCAAGAACAACATGTTGCTGCCACCAGAAGTTCCTGCCAGGGTCTACGTGAATTTGGCAGTGAGAGGATGGCCAAGCGAGTTGGACGGTGGATACTATGCGTTCACTGATGAGAAGCTCAAGAGTTATAGTAGTTAATGAAAGATTATGACTTAGATTATGGATAGTAGAAAGATTTATGGATAGTGAAAAGTAGAATTTATGGATAGTGAAAGTAGAAAGATTAGAATATAAGATCTGAGAAGAGGTATCAGTAAAAGATTAAAGGTAGATTTGGAGAGGATTAAGAATAAAGATTGTAGATTTAGGAAGAATCAGTTTGAAGAGGTTTATTAGGCAGAATACGTTTTTGTAGATTTGAAAAACCGTTTAAAGATTTGATTCTATCCCAACATGAGTAGTGATTATGTAAATCTAGTACTAGTAGAGAATCGATTGGATTAAGGTAGATATAGTGAGAATCGATTGGGTTAAGGTAGATCGAATCGATTGGATTAAGGTAGATCAAATCGATTGGATTAAGTAGATCGAATCAATAGTGAGAATAAATCTACCTACTATCTTTATTTCAACTGTTATCCTTTTTCTTTTCTATTTTTCACCAACATGTTCAGACGCCTTCAACTCGCCAAACCGTTGCTTAGACAATCGGTCCGTTTCAATTCCATCAAGAGCACGCCTCCGCCTCCCAAGAAGGGCAAGGTGTTGTTTGTGATTGGAGGTCTTGCGCTTGTTTCGACTGTTGCTGCCTCTGTTTACACCAAGGAAGAACCAAAATCGGCTATCGAGCCAAAGAAGCCTGCTGCCTTCCCCGAGGGCGCAATCTCGGTGATCTACGTGCTCGGAGGTCCGGGCTCCGGTAAGGGTACGCAGTGTGCGAAGTTGGTGGAGAACCACGGCTTTGTTCACTTGTCTGCTGGAGACTTGTTGCGTGCTGAGCAAAAGAGAGAGGGATCCAAGTACGGTGCTTTGATTGCACAGTACATCCGTGATGGCCTCATTGTTCCACAGGAAGTGACTTTGGCCCTCTTGGAGAATGCCATCAAGGAGAACTACGACAACGGTGCAAAGAAGTTCCTCGTTGATGGTTTCCCAAGAAAGATGGACCAGGCATTGAGCTTTGAGGAGCAGGTCACCAAGTCTGCGTTCACCTTGTTCTTCGAGTGCCCGGAGCTGGTCATGTTGAAGAGATTGTTGGAGAGAGGAAAGACCTCGGGCAGAACCGACGACAACATCGAGAGCATCAAGAAGAGATTCAAGACCTTTATCGACACTTCCATGCCGGTGGTCGACTACTTCGAGAAGCAGGACAAGGTGGTGAAGGTGAGCTGCGACCAGCCTGTGGATGATGTGTATGCAAAGGTGACTGCGGCATTGAAGAGCAAAGGTATATAGAGAATGAGAAGAGTAGGAGTAGTAGAGAATAGGAAGATATGAGAAGAGTAGGAGTAGAGAATAGGAAGATATGAGAAGAGTAGGAGTAGTAGAGAATAGGAAGATATGAGAAGAGTAGGAGTAGTAGAGAATAGGAAGATATGAGAAGAGTAGGAGTAGTAGAGAATAGGAAGATATGAGAAGAGTATGGGAGTAGAGGTAGGGTAGAGTAGTAGAGGTAGAGGAGTAGTAGAGGTAGGGTAGAGTAGTAGAGGTAGAGGAGTAGTAGAGGTAGGGTAGAGTAGTAGAGGTAGAGGAGTAGTAGAGGTAGGGTAGAGTAGTAGAGGTAGGGTAGAGTAGTAGAGGTAGATTAGAAGTGGAAGGGTCGAATAGTATAATAGTATAATAGTTGATGTGGGGATAGAGGGAAAATGGTAGATTATATATTGAGGTAATCAGTTTCATTGAAGTTGACCTAATTCATCAAAATTTGTCTTGACCTAATCACAGAAAGTTGTGTTAATCTGATCAGATTCGACATTTATCTCAACCTAATCAGTTTCATAGAAAGTTGTCCTAAATGTACATATCATCCTTTAGTCAAATGCTTTTTTGTAGTCTTTATTTTATTTCATTTTTTACTAATCATGTCCTCTTCCACCAGCACAGGATTGCCCCCCGGGTGGTCGATTCGCCTCTCGCGCACACACAACAAGGAGTACTTTTTGAACCAGGCCACCACCGAGTCGCTGTGGGAGCCGCCGTTTGGAACTGATGAGGGCAAATTGAAGGAGTACCTCGCCAAGTTCAAGTCCAATGGCAACAAGCCTGTTGTTGGCGGAGATGGAAAGGTGCGCGTTTCGCACTTGTTGGTGAAGAACAACACGCTGAGAAAGCCACGTCTGTGGAAGAACGAGGAGATTACAATCTCCCGCGATGAGCTGATTGCCATTTTGCAGGGGTACCAGAAGAAGATCTTGAACGGCGAGGTCAAGTTGGTTGAGTTGGCACAATCCGAGAGCGACTGCAGCTCACATGCCCAGGGTGGAGACTTGGGATTCTTTGGTAAGGGTCAGATGCAGCCGGCGTTTGAGCAGGCCGCGTTTGCTTTGAATGTGGGTGAAATCAGTGACATTGTGGAGACGGACAGCGGAGTGCACTTGATTCAGAGAACTGGATAAAATATGAATATGAAATAGTGAGATAAGATAGAAAGATATGTAGAAGATAGAAAAGATATGTAGAAGACAAGAGTAGAAGAAAGATAATAGTAGAAGAAAGATAATAGTAGAAGAAAGATAAGTCAGATACCTAGTCGTATTTTTTAAATATCAAGACTAGTCCATATGGTGATGGCTAGATGATGTGAAAAATAGACCATAAGTAGTATATAGAGAGGACTACTAGCGCATTAATACAACTCATTAATACCCCACAAAGATAATTAGATCTACACCAATTGCTAACTTTTCGCATCAATGGTCCACAAAATCGTACGATCTAGAGATCTCAAAGTAGAACACTGAGAAATACACTTCTTGTGTAGAAAGAAATGACTATCATTATGCTTCTCCTCACTATTTTAACACAAGCATGTTACCTTATGGTCAATTTCTATGATCATTTCCTTTCTCTAACAAATTCTCTACATCCATCTACTTTTGTCATTATCTACATTCATCTATTTTTGCATTCAGTCTACACCATTCTACTCACTATACCTCCTCCTTCTCTATTCCTTTCCTTTTATTCTCCTTCTCTATTCCTTTCCTTTTGTTCTCTTCCTTTCCTTTTGTTCTCTTTCTTTCCTTTCATTCTCCTTCTTTCCTTTCCTTTTGTTCTCATTCTTTGTCCTTCTTTTTGTTCTCCATTCAACCTCACGGCTCGCCGAAATCGCCCAATGGTGTTTGTGCAGCCGTTTCCTGTCATGTGCCTCTGAGCGAATGGCTCATACGGCAAACAAACATTGGGCCACCTCTTGTTTTAGACTCACGGCCCGCATGGCCACAAAGCGCTCGCCACAAAGCCCTTGCCACCCTGAGAACCAACCACACGGCTCGCCATACATTTTTTCCAGTGTTTTCCGCTCTCCACTCCTGTTTTTCCGAACACCTCCAGGTTTCTTTTTTCGCGTATATAAAGCTGGCAACTTCGTTCGGGGGCAATTTGAATACTACACCACTATGTGCATCCACCGTAACAGCGCATTAGCCTCGCAGACCACCCCAACTAGGGAGGTCTTGCCAACTAACGTGACTCCGGTCCACTACGACCTTGAATTCGAGCCAATTTTCGAGGGGTTCACCTTCAATGGCCGTGAAACCATCGAGTTCAAGGTCAACGAAGAGACCGACTACATCACCTTGAACACTTTGGACATCAAAATCGAGGAGGTCAAGCTCAATGACGTCGTGGTTTCCGACATCTCCTACAACGACGAATTGCAGAGAGTCACCTTCAAATTCAACGACAAGTTGGCCGCCGGTGCTACCGCCAAGTTGAACCTTAAGTTCGTTGGTGAGTTGAATGACAAGATGTGTGGTTTCTACAGACTGAGCTACCAGGAAGATGGAAAGACAAAGTACGTCGCAACCACTCAGATGGAGCCAACCGACGCTCGTCGTGCGTTCCCATGTTACGACGAGCCTGCTGCCAAGGCTAAGTTCACCATTTCCTTGATCGCCGACAAGGACTTGGTTTGTCTTTCCAACATGAACGAAACCGAAACCACTCTTCTTGGTAACGGTAAGAAGAAGGTCAACTTTGCCACTTCTGTGATCATGTCCACTTACTTGGTGGCCTTCATTGTCGGTGACTTGAAGTATGTCGAGGACACCTCGTACCGTGTTCCAATTAGAGTTTACGCGACCCCAGGCACTGAACACTTGGGTCAGTACGGTGCAGACATCGCTGCTAAGACCTTGAAGTTCTTCGATGAGCAGTTCGATATCCCATACCCATTGCCCAAGTGTGACATGGTGGCTATCCACGACTTTTCCGCAGGCGCCATGGAAAACTTTGGTCTTGTCACTTATAGAACCATTGACCTTTTGGTCGACCCTAAGTCTGCCAACGCACGCACCTTGCAGCGTGTCACCGAGGTCGTGATGCACGAGTTGGCCCACCAGTGGTTCGGTAACTTGGTCACCATGGACTTCTGGGATGGCCTTTGGTTGAACGAGGGTTTCGCGACCTGGATGTCGTGGTACGCTTGTAATGCCTTGGTTCCTGAATGGAAGGTTTGGGAGTCGTATGTTGGTGACTCCTTACAGCATGCTTTGGCTCTCGATGCCTTGAGATCTTCTCACCCAGTGGAGGTTCCAATCGCAAGAGCCGACCAGATCAACCAGATTTTCGATGCTATTTCCTACTCTAAGGGTTCTTCGCTCTTGAAGATGATCTCCAAGTGGCTTGGTGAAGAGACCTTCATCAAGGGTGTTTCGAACTACTTGAAGAAGCACAAGTGGACTAACACCCAGACCTCCGACTTGTGGGCAGCTTTGAGCGACGTCAGTGGTAAGGACGTCGTTGCTGTCATGGACACCTGGACCAAGAAGATCGGTTACCCTGTTGTTGAGGCCACCGAGGGCCCAGACCACGAGATCACTCTCACCCAGCACCGTTTCTTGGCTACTGGTGACCTCAAGCCAGAGGAGGATGGAGTTCTTTACCCAATCTTCTTGGGATTGAAGACTTCCGAAGGCATTGACGAGAGCCAGGTCTTGGATACCAGAACCAAGAAGATCAAGTTGTCGGACGACTTCTACAAGGTTAACGGTGACCAATTCGGTGTGTACAGAACCGCCTACTCGTCTGAGAGATGGGCCAAGTTGGGTCAAGCTGGTGTTGATGGTAAGTTGTCTGTTTCTGACAGAATTGGTCTTGTTGCAGATGCCGGAGCTCTCTCTTCGTCTGGTCACATCAAGACCATTGACTTGCTCAACTTGGTCAAGTTGTGGACCAAGGAGGACAACTACGTTGTTTGGGACGAGATCTTGGGTAGAATCGCCACCATCAAGGGTGCGTTTGTGTTTGAGTCCGAGACCACCAAGGAGGCGTTGAACGCGTTCGTGTTGGACTTGGTCAGTGACAAGTTGCGTGCTGTTGGTTGGGAGTTCAAGGACTCTGACTCGTTTGCCGAGCAGCAGTTGAAGACTTCTCTTTTCGAGAGTGCTCTTGCTAGTAACCACCCTGAGGCTGTTAAGTTTGCCCAGGAATCCTTTGCAGCATACGTCAAGGATGCTAAGGCTAACCCTATCAACTCCAACTTGCGTCCTGCGATTTTCTACAACATTGCCAAGACCGGTGATGCTACTTCGTACGACCAGTTGTTCCACATCTACCAGCACCCAAGCTCTCAGGAGGAGAAGCTCACTGCTTTGAGAGCTCTCGGTAAGTTCACCAGCCCAGAGATCTTGGACAAGGTGTGCGATCTCTTCCTCAACACTGAGGTTCTCAAGAACCAGGACATCTACATGCCAATGCAGACCATGAGAACACACCCTGCTGGTATCGACAGATTGTGGAAGTGGGTCACCACCAACTGGGACAGACTTTACACCGACATTCCTCCATCGTCGTCGATGCTTGGATCGGTTGTGATTTTGTCTTCTGCAGCTTTCACCAAGAAGGAGCAGAAGGAGAAGGTCGAGGAGTTCTACAAGAACAAGGACACCAGAGGTTACGAGCTGAACTTGGCACAGTCCTTGGACATGATCTCGTCCAAGATCTCGTGGGTGGACAGAGACGTCAACGTGATTTCGGAGTGGTTGTCGACCAACGGCTACACCAAGGGTAGCAAGTTGTAGGGGTAGTATGAAGAAATGAAAATATTCAGGAAAGGAAAAGAGTGTAGAATTGAATGAAGAAGGTAATTTTGGCTGGTCTTGGTTCCTGAACCTCAATCCCGTAAAGCCGTTTATGACTAATTCCCAAAAAGTATAAAACACACCGGACTTCTTTTTTTACTCCACAGACTTTTTGACTCCGATGTTTGGCCACTCATTCAGAAGCAAACACTTCACACTGCTCGATAAAGATGTCATTGCGGTGAACCACGGAGCTTATGGTCTCACTCCCGATGTCGTATACGACGAGTACAAAAAGGCAATGGATGTGGATTACTCGTTTCCAGATCGGTTCATGGAGTTGGAGATCAACACTCAGTACACCAAAGCGTTGGATCCACTCGCAAAACTACTCAATGTAGACCACCGCAGTTTGGCATTGGTTGGAAATACCACCACGGGAATCAACACCGTGTTGCGTAGCATTCCATTGCAGAAAGGAGACAAGTTTGTGTACTTGAGCTCGACTATCTTCGGAGCATGCAAGAACACCATCATGTTTTTGCGCGACTACCACGGAATTGTGCCAGTTCCAATCGAATTGAACTATCCAGTCAGCGACGAAGAAGTCGTGCGTAAGTTCGAGGAGGTCTTCGAGGCTGAAAAGCCCAAGATCGCGCTCTTCGACGCAATCTCCTCAAAACCAGCTGTACGTGCTCCCTTCGAACGCTTGACCAGATTGTGTAAGAAGTATCACGTGATCTCGGTTATTGACGGTGCACATCTGGTTGGGAGCATTCCTATTGATCTTGGAGCGTTACAGCCGGACTTTTTCGTGTCCAACTTGCACAAGTGGTTCTATGTTCCGCGCAGCATGGCTGTGTTCTACGTGAGTCCGGAGTATCATGATAGTATCCAGACCTTACCTGTGAGTGAGTCTTACCAGAGTCCAAAAGGGAACGGTAAGTTGGATAATACTATTGATAAGTTGGATAACTCTCACAAGTTGGATAACTCTCACAAGTTGGATAACTCTCACAAGTTGGATAACTCTCACAAGTCTAACCACACTGATTCCAACCTCCTTATCTCAAAATTCCGCAAGTACGGTTCTGGAAACCACGCACAAAGATGGACGATTCAGCCCGCATACGAGTTCAGACGCGACGTTTGCGGTGGAGAAGAGAAGATCTACGAGTACTGCCACGCATTGGCTGTAGAAGTGGGCGAGAAGATGCTGGAAAAGTACAAGACGTCGTATCTCGAGAATGCCGAGAAGACATTAACAGCGACGATGGCCAATGTTGAGTTGCCAGACGTGGGATTCACTGTTAGCGAGTATGTTGCGAATCAGAAGGAAATTGAAGCTAGTGTGAGGGAGAAGTTATTTGCACAGAAGACGTTTGTACCGGTATTCGTGTACAACGGTAGGCTCTATGTGAGACTCTCCTGTCAGATCTACAATGAGTTTGAGGATTATGAGAAGGCAATGGAGATGGTGATCAAAGCATTGAGAGATACAAAGAAGGAAACAGAGAAGTAGTTTATGATAGTGATTAGGAAAAAAGCAGTAGTAAGTCCTCGAATATTTCTTATCTACCGATTCTTCAAATACCTATTCTTTATCCTATTCTTTACCCTATTCTTTACTACCTATTTTTTAGGTATACCACCTATTCTTTAGGTATACTGCCTATTCTTCAGGTATACTGCCTATTCCTACCCTTTCTACCTATTCTTCGGTATTAATCACTTTTCTATATCTACACCCAATGCTTACATCTAATTTTTCCTCTATTCGCCGCACTTTGTGGGGCAATGACACATTTTAATTGCAGGCAAAAAATATTTCCCAGATCATGACTGAGAGAGAAGTCCTCCCGACCAACGTCAAGCCCGTGCACTACGACTTGACGTTGGAGCCGCTCTTCGATAGCTTTGTCTTTAATGGAGAGAGTACAATTGACTTTTCTGTGAACGAAAACACCGATTTCATTACCTTGAATGCGTGGGACATCCATATCAACGAGGCAAAAGTCAACGATGTTGCGGTATCCGAAACCGTCTTCGATTCAATGAAGCAGACCGTCACCTTCAAGTTCGACAAGGAGCTCGAGAAAGGCTCCACTGCCCAGTTATACTTGGACTTCAACGGAATCTTGAACGACGAGATGAATGGTTTCTACAAACTGACCTACCAGGAAAATGGGGAAACCAAGTACATTGCTTCCAGTCACTTGGAACCAACAGCGTGTCGTCGTGCATTCCCATGCTACGACGAGCCTGCAGCAAAGGCCAAGTTCTCCATCTCTTTGGTTGCTGACCAGCATTTGGAGTGCCTTTCAAATATGAATGTACGTGAAACCAAGACCCTCGACAACGGTAAGAAGAAGGTTATCTTTGAAACAACCCCTGTCATGTCCACTTACATCACTGCCTTCATTGTGGGTGATTTGAAATACGTCGAGGACACGTCCACTAAGGTTCCAATCCGTGTATACGCAGTCCCTGAGTTGGTATCCCAGTGCAAATATGCTGCTGAGATCGCCGCCAAGTGTCTCACCTTTTTCGCCCGCGAGTTCGATATCGACTACCCATTACCAAAGTGTGATCTCATCGCGGTGCCTGATTTCCTCATCGGGGGTATGGAGAACTTTGGCTTAATCACCTTTAGGCAACTGGTACTTCTCTTTGATCCGCAAAAATCAGACCTCGACTCGCAGATCGTCGTCACCGAGGTCGTTGCCCATGAGTTGGCACACCAGTGGTTTGGTAACTTGGTCACTATGGAGTTCTGGGACGGTCTCTGGTTGAAGGAGGGTTTCGCTACATGGATGTCGTGGTATGCTTGTAACCATTTGTTCCCTCAGTGGCAAGTCTGGGACTCTTATGTCTCTGACGACTTACAAAGAGCATTGTCTCTCGACGCATTGAGATCTTCACACCCAATCGATGTTCCTGTGAAGAGCGCGGACCAAATCGGCCAAATCTTCGATGCCATCTCCTACTCAAAGGGTTCTGCGGTGTTGACCATGGTCTCCAACTGGCTTGGTCAAGAGGTCTTCATTAAGGGAGTTTCAGAGTACTTGAAGAAACACAAGTGGGGAAGCACCAAGAACAGCGACTTGTGGGATGCTTTGAGTACTGCTAGTGGAGAAGATGTCAACTCTGTCATGAACACTTGGACGTTGAACGTTGGCTATCCAGTTGTCAAGGTTGAAGAGTCTGATGGAAAGCTCACCTTTACACAAAACAGATTCTTGTCCGCAGGAAAGGCTACTGATGAAGAAGACAGTGTGTTGTATCCAATCTTTTTGGGTTTAAAGACTGATAAGGGCACTGATACTTCTCTTGTGTTGAAGGAAAGATCCACCACCATTCCTTTCCTGGAAGATTTCTTCAAGGTCAATGCCAATCAGTTTGGAGTCTACAGAACTGCTTACTCGTCTGAAAGATGGGCCAAGTTGGGTCAGGCTGGAGTTGAGGGTAAGTTGTCAGTTTCCGATAGAATCGGCCTTGTTGCAGATGCTGCAGCACTTGCCTCTGCTGGTCACATTCCAACCTCTGACCTCTTCAACTTGGTGAAACTCTGGACCAAGGAAGACAACTACGTCGTTTGGGGCGAGATTTTGAAGCGTTTGGGAGAGCTCAAGTCAGTGTTAACATTCGAAGACCCCGACTCTCTCGCGGGTCTCAACAAGTTCATACTTCATCTCATTGCGGAAAAGATCGAGGAAGTCAGCTTCCACATCCACGACTCAGATCCATTGGAATTGCAGAGACTCAAGTTGGAGTTGTTATTGGCAGGTGTTCTGGCTGGTCACGAACAAATCATCTCGTATGCCAAGGGCAAGTTTACTGCCTACATCTATGGTGATGATATCCACCCAAGTTTGTATCAAGTGATCTTCAAGGCCGCTGCACTGACTGGTGATTCCACCACTTTTAAACAAATGGTGGAAATCTACCTCAATCCAAAGACGATCCAGCAAAAGGCGTCAGTTTTGAGTTCTTTTGGACTCTTTGATAATGAGGATCTACTCAACGACATTTTGGACCTGCTCTTGAAACCCGACTTGGTCAGGCAACAAGACATCTACACCGGGTTGAGAGGATTCTCGGCTCATCCGCTTGGAATCAACACCCGCTGGACATGGTTCACGAGAAACTGGGAGGCAATCATTAGAACAGCGCCTCCTAACTCCACCATGTTGGGTAACTTGATAGCGGTCTGTAGTTCAAGCTTTACGCAGCCAGAACAAAGGGATGCCGTTGAGAAGTTCTTCCTGGACAAGGACTCTAAGGGCTTCTCCAGTGCTTTGTCTCAGGTTCATGAGGTTATTGACGGAAAGATCGAGCGCATCGCAAGAGACTACCCTCTGCTTGTTCTGTGGTTACTGCAGCAGGGATTTATCGAGAAGAAAGATTAGATATATGCATTATTTAAATTATACTATGCTAGAAAGACGTAGAGAGCTCATAGTAGTCGTGGTAAGGCTAGAAATTATGATACATTCATAATGAATAGTCATACGTAACTATCATATTCAATTGTCATGCTATTTAAACTGTCATATTCAATTGTCATACTATTTAAACTGTCATATTCAATTGTCATACTATTTAAAAACTGTCATACTATTATATGTTCCAAATCATCTATATGTTCAAATGATCTGTATTCAAATCATCTCTATCTTCAAAAAATCTCAATCTATAATCATCAACTTTTCATCTTCTCATCTTATCATCTCGTCCCTATCAAATCTCTTTATTTCATTTTACACCACCGCAATCTCCCTTTCGATGTAAGAAACATGAAAATCACGGTATGCAACAAACCCACCCTCCCATGGCAGGGTACCGACTGCCACATAAAAGTCTGGTTTATCTTGAAGTCTGAAACCGCACTTGTTCACATAGTACGTCACCAAGTTGTGTTCCTTCACACAGTCCCCGCGGATAATGATCTTCTTGAGCGACTCGAGTGGGACATGCGAGAGAAGCTTGAAGTTCTGCGAGTCTAACAAGCACTTCGAAATGGTCACCTCTAGTAATTTTGGTCCCAAACCTCTCACATAGGACGTGAAACAGGTGAACTCAAACTCTTCCGTAGCATTCTCCACGGATTCATGCATTTTAGACTTCAAGCCCACGGATCCCAAGCATCTGTTCATGAGATCATCCAGGAAGTGGAATTTTTCATCCACCACAGTGAGTTTGACGTCATCGGATTTTGGATCGAAATCCACCAACTTTGGGTCAATGTCGCATCGGAAACTATCCTCAAGAGAGTTTACAGGAGAACTGAAGTCTCTGACGACCCCCGAGAGC
Organism: Kodamaea leandrae; assembly: GCA_030564445.1. NCBI lineage: Eukaryota > Fungi > Ascomycota > Pichiomycetes > Serinales > Debaryomycetaceae > Kodamaea > Kodamaea leandrae. Next base: position 225,068 of record JAJLUV010000001.1, on the reverse strand, counting down.
ATTTCCGCAGGAGCAAGAAGCAAATAGATGTAAATCTTGGGGTATGTGTCAATGCCAAAGTCCTCAGAAAGTGTGGTATGGTCCTTCACACGAGGTGTTTCAATGCACCGAAACTTATACTTCATCTTGGCATACGTCACATTGATGAGGTTGGTGAAGTTCTTGTGGCTTTGAACATCTGCTCTGTGGAACCAGCCCTGGGGTAACGCTATGAGCTCAAACATGTGGATCTATTTTTCAGTGAGTTACAAAACTCGATTTTTCACTTACCTAATCCTTAATTATTACAGACATATACATGTATGGCCAGAAGCCACTAACGAGGAGATACTCACTGGGAATACAATAGGATCGAGGTGGCACGATCTGATGTAGTATCGTGGCCTATAGATCAATATCATGGCCGAGACGATATTACCTCTGCCTCTTTTGGCGAATCAATGATTCTGCATGATTGGATCAATGATTCTGCTTCATTGATTCTGCTTCATTTGAATCTGCTTCATTTGATTCTGCTTCAATGATTTGATTCTGCTTCATTTGATTATTCTTCAATGACTTCTCAATGATTCTGTTCAATATTCTTGCTTCTTGTTTATGGGATATCATTGCTGATCTTCATGAAACGCAAAATCAACATGAACTGGTCCTCCTCGTAAGGGAACGCTTGCCTGAACTTGATGATATGCTTCCATCTCTTTGCATTCATACCAGAAGGCTCTCTGATCAAACGATCCCACAAGTGGTAGCCTCCCACGTTCTCTCTCACCAACGAGGCACTCAAAGGAACATCAAAGGCATTACCAAATGTCTCCACACCTCCCTGGCGCTGCTGATGTGCGGCCCAGATCAAAATGTGCCCGATGTAAGACAACACCGAGTAGTCCAAATTGTTCTGGTGGATATCCTTGTTTGACGGCGTCAACTTGGTCCTGGTGGTCTCCAAGTTGATCTCGCTGTAGCCTCCAAACAACTCAAGAATGTTAGGGTACACCTTGACGGTCTTCTTGAACCCAATGGACTCATAGAGTGCAACGTTGACACAGAGAAGTACAAAGATCTTTCTCTTGTGCTCGTCCTCAAACAACTCGTTGGTGTGGTTGCTCGTAAAGCCCAATCCCGTGGATGCGTACTTGGAAATCTTGGCCAGTTGGATAATAGTCTTGAGCTTCACATCCGAGTTGTCGAGGTTCAAGATTTGCTTGTGGGAAAGTCCGATGATGGTCTTCACTGGAAGAATTGCAGGAAGCTTTTCTGCGTATTTACTGTTCATGGTGGATTTTGTAGTAGGTCTGAGTTTAATGAGATCGAATGGATTCTGTGATTCCTGTGCAGCTTGTGCAGTTGAAAACTCCAACGACTTCTTTCTGTTTAAACGGATGGTCTCTTCGATGCTCACCTTACGGTCGCCCATGTCTCTGATCTCGGGCTTTTCGAGCTTGGAGCTTGGGAACTCCGATTCAAATGTGGAAACCAACACGTTCTTGGTGTCAAAGGTGAGGTTCTTGCTCGAATTCGTTCTCAATCTCGTCAATCTCGAGATCGAGTTGGGTGGCGTCAACGAGTCCGCAGGCGTGTCTGGGGTGTTGGTGGAGTCTGCGTCAGTGAGCAACAGATCGTCGTCAAAAATCGAGTCTAAAGTCACGTTTTCTGTTTGCATCACAATTGCTTCAACAGAATCGTCTTCCTCACTGGATTTGTTGGCCTGTGACTCTGCAGCCTTCTCCTGAGCCATTGCCATCTTAGCCTTCATTCTTCTTGCCTTTCTCTTCTGGTTACGAAGTCTTCTCTTCTCCTTTTCCTGCTCCAGAGGTTCGTTGACCAGGTCGTCGACCGACACGAACGAATCATCACACTCAGTTTCCGTCTGTTCCTCGAGCTCCGTGATGGGAATCGAGCTGATGTCGCCGTCTCTCACCGCTCTGAGGTTGTTTATCGATGCCTTTTTGCTCAACTGGTGCGACTCGTTCTTCGCGTTCTTCAAGTCCATGGACTTCAGCTTGTGGAGTTTGGGCTCGGACTTGCCGCGTCTGAAGTCCTGCGACTTCTGCTTGTTCAAGCGCCTGTTGGGCGTCTTGTTGCCGTCGTGCTGGCTTTGGTTTGGTCCCTGCCCATTCAAATTGCCATACGACTTTTTGCGCTTGAAGTTTGGTGATCCTCTCAACGGTGAACCGGACCCTGAGCGCGACAAGCTGGCCTCGTGGGTCATTTGTGGGGGTCTGAAGTCGTTCGCAGCCTCGGAATGCCTAGGAATGTCAATATGGCCACCTTGGCTGTGCTTGCGCATTCCTCGTAAACTGGGAGACTGGCTGTCCAATAAATAGTTCAGGTCGTGTTCCGACAACGGCAGAGACGTGAAGTCATAGTTGCCAAGTGGAATGCTTGGTTGTCTTCCTGGGGTGGTAGGGAGCATGTCTGGGTTGAAGCCTTGGTAGTAATGGGAGTTGGACCTAACGCTTTGTTGTTTGGCAACAGACATATTGGGAGCTCCGAAGAATGACGAAGGAAAAGAAGGAATGCGTGATTTCAAACAGCCTCAAGAATTGGACCACTTCTAGTTAGTGAAATACGTAAAACTTTTCGTGAGGCTTCTAAAATCAACCATGTTTTGTGTTCAGATTTCGTTAACGAGACGAAACGGAAACAATCGCACACGAAACAAAACACACCTCACAAACCTAAATGAGGCGCATGAGTACTCCAGACGCGTCTCGATGTTATTCAGGTACGCACAATTATTTTAGTCAACTACCTGGACTAGTTGAACACAAACTAGCTGAACACAACACCTGTCCTACTTGTTGACGTTCTCGCTTATATGGACCTGCGGAGGTGAGCTCAAGATGACGCAATACCGAAAAATAGGAACGTTTGAACCCCTCAGGGATCAGAAAACGCGGTGGAAAATGCGTTTGCAAGCTTTACAGGGGTGGTCCAGTGTTCAAGTGTGCGAAGATACACTTCTACAAGGTGAAAAATAGTAGCTTACTTTAACACTGTCTTTAGGTGGAAATGGTTAAATCCATTATTTTCTACCTACTCTAGCTGATCGCTCGTATTGGTCTAATTTTATTTTCCCCTATCCGTAACGGATATTTTTCACAGAGATTTTCACTACAAACGAGATCGTACCTGTTTACACTCAAATAGATGATAATTTATATTATAAACGCACCTTCAAACTGGCAGTCATATAAATACAGCAGCCTGTCTGTAAGCCATTTTATTTTGTGTATGTTCTTTCCAAATCGTTAAACGCAGATGCTTTAGAAGGAAGCAACGAAAGCTTCGGTGGCAGACTTCAACTTGGCCAAGTTCTCCTTGGACAACTCACCGGTGGTCTTGATAGCCTCCAAAACCTCTGGGGCCTCAGACTTCAAGTTAGCCAAGAAAGACTCCTCGAACTCACCGATTCTGTCCAATGGAACGTCGTCCAAGAAACCGTTGACACCAGCGTAGATGGCTGGAACCTGCTCCTCAGCAGCCAATGGGTTGTACTGCTTCTGCTTCAACAACTGGGTCAATCTCTCACCTCTAACCAAGGTCTGCTTGGTAGAAGCGTCCAAGTCGGAACCGAACTGAGCGAAGGCAGCGACTTCTCTGTACTGAGCCAAGAACAACTTCAAGGAACCGGCAACCTGCTTCATGGCCTTGACCTGGGCAGCGGAACCGACACGGGAGACAGACAAACCGACGTTAATAGCTGGTCTGATACCCTTGTAGAACAACTCAGCCTCCAAGAAAATCTGACCGTCAGTAATGGAAATGACGTTGGTTGGAATGTACGCAGAGACATCACCACCCTGGGTCTCAATGACTGGCAAAGCAGTCAAAGAACCACCACCGTTCTTCTCGGACATCTTAGCGGCTCTCTCCAACAATCTGGAGTGCAAGTAGAAAACATCACCTGGGTAAGCCTCTCTTCCTGGTGGTCTTCTCAACAACAAGGACAATTGACGGTAAGCAACAGCCTGCTTGGACAAGTCATCGTAGACAATCAAAGCGTGCTTGCCGTTGTCTCTGAACCACTCACCAATGGCACAGGCAGTGAAAGGAGCAATGTACTGCAATGGAGCGGCCTCAGAAGCAGTGGCAGCAACAATGATGGAGTACTTCATAGCGTCGTTCTGCTCCAAGGTCTGGACCAACTGAGCAACAGTGGATCTCTTCTGACCAACAGCGACGTAGACACAGTACAACTTCTTGGACTCGTCAGAACCGTTGTTCCATCTCTTCTGGTTCAAGATGGTGTCAAGGGCAACAGCAGTCTTACCAGTCTGACGGTCACCAATGATCAACTCTCTCTGACCTCTACCGACTGGCACCAAGGCGTCGACGGCCTTCAAACCGGTCTGCATTGGCTCGAAAACGGAGGTTCTTGGCAAGATACCTGGGGCCTTGACCTGAGCTCTGGAAGAAGCGGAAGCGTTCAATGGTCCCTTACCGTCGATTGGGTTACCCAAACCGTCGACAACTCTGCCCAACAACTCTGGACCAGTTGGAACCTCAACAATCTTACCGGTTCTCTTGACAGTCTCACCCTCTCTGACCAATCTGTCAGAACCGAACAAGACAACACCGACCTGGTCGGCTTCCAAGTTCAAGGCCATACCCTGGACACCGGAAGAGAACTCGACCAATTCTTCGGCCTGGATGTTGTTCAAACCGAAAACACGGGCAATACCATCACTAGAGTATGTTAGTAAAGTGTTCAATTAATTTTGGGAATCGTCGAATTTTTTCTGCGCTCTGATTGGTTGATTTTGTCGCCGAAAAAAATCTCGAAATTTTCAGATCCCTTCAACGCCGGGAGCGACGTGGATGTAATACGTACCCAACAGACAAGACTCTACCGGTCTCGTTCAAGTTAGCCTCGTCGGAGACACCTCTGATTCTCTCCTCCAAGATGGAAGAAACCTCAGTTGGAGCAGCCTTGGCGGAAGCAAAACGTGTGGCAAACAACTGTGCTGGACGAGCCTAAATATAGTTAGTACATTGATTCTCTAGATGGTTATAGTGAAGGGACACGGTGCTAGGTTGATTCATCGATTGATTGCGGGTTAAGCAATTGACCAACTTCAATTGCCGAAATGTTGGGGATTGCCAAATCCGTCAGGGCCATTCTCGGTTGTTGATCCCTATTCGCGGGTCGTCCCCATTTATCAGCCTTTGTAGTCGTCGATATCTTCAAGGTCAAAATTATTGTTGTTGTTGTTCAATTGACGTCAATCAATTGCTCGGTGTCCAACATTCACTTGTTTTGGATTCCAATTCAATACTTACAACACGCAAGGATCTGGCAACAGCAGTAGCTGAGCGGGCAGCAGAACGCAAGGCAGGACGAGCTGACAACATATTGAATATATTAGCAAATATTACTGTATCTTAAAAAGATAAAATATATTTCCAATGGTATATATAAGAAAAAAAAAAAGAGAGAAAGGACTTTATTTAAGTCCAACGTGGAAAAAAATTTCATTCGTTCATTCGTCCAGAAAAAACCCATACTAACCGCTGTTGACCAACCAGTGCGCACCATTTTTTTTAGTGTGTGAGAGGGACAAAATCGCTTCCTACCCAGGAATACCTTCGCACATTGGATTCTGCGCTGTGATTGGTCGAAACCATAATTTTGTACTGAGAGACAGGGACGGCCATAAGGAGGACGGAGAGGTATCCAAATGGTTCAAGTAGTATATTATGTTGTATAGAGTGTCCCCTTTGGCTTCCCCCCAGCTTCCTGCTCGTCAATTGCTCCTGTGTGCGTTGTGTGGTGGCTATTTGTAAATGAATATACTCGTGAAAGGGTACTTTCCGAATCATTCCCGATTAGGCAGTCTAGCGTGAGCTCATGAAAAGCGAAAAAATGTGAAGAAAAATTCATCAACGACACCATGATTGCAAGACGTAGCATCGGGCAGCGCGTGATGGCTGTGAGATACAACTCCAGCGGCTCGTCGTTGCTGGATATCTTCAAGAGAATCGAGTCGATCACAAACAAAGTCCAGGAAACCCCTGGTGCTACCAAGGCAAAAGCAAGCACACAGCCAAAGAAGGCACTGGCTCCTAAAAAGCAGGGCCAACGCATAGGTGTTTCGAACCATCCTTTGATGAACAAGTTTGGTCAAAATACCGCCAGACTACAGAGACAAAGACCTAGAAACCCAAATCAAAATCAAAACCAATCCCAAAACCAGAACCAATCCCAAACTCCAAACCAATCCCAACAAACTCAAAGACCAACCCCCAAAGAAGGTTCGCAAACAGCAAGACCTCGGGCAACTCAGGGTAGAACCTCAAGCAAACCACAAGGAACTCCTTCTAGTGCTCCTCAAACCACCCAGGCCTCGGCTCCAAGAACCCAACCAGTCAGAAGCAGACCTGCAAGAGGTGCTCAAGGTGCAGCACCGATCTCTGTACCATCCAAGCAATTACCTGTTGTGACCACTGTGAAGGCTTCTGTTAACGGAGACACATTCTTGTACGGAAAGGTTTCCAGTGTCAACCCATGTGTGTCACTGAGAGTTGCATCCATCACCAAGGAGGCCTTGGTGCTGTCCAAATACCCGTACATGGTGCCCAAGCACATCATTGACCAGGCACCAGAGACCGCAGACAACAAGTTTTTGTTGCAGAAGAACTACTCTTTGGACGTTGACGAAGCCACGATTCAAACCAGATTCAGAGAAATCGTTCAGGGTAAAATGGAGGAGCTTGAGTACAACAAGAAACTCGGAGAAGGTGCCGAGGTCACCAAGGCGGAGATTATTAAGAACGGCTCGTTGAATGTTGCCGACAGACAACTTCTTTTCGATGCCGTCAACGGTGTCAAGTCCATTAAAGACATTCTTGCAGACGCTTGTTGGGTAAAGAAATAGATTCTGTATATAATTGTAAATACATTTCGCAATATTGCACGCCTTTTGTACAAGGATTGCAGCCATACCAAAAAAAGGGTGGTCATGACTACCCAATATGGAAATGCTGCGCAACCACTATTGTTCAGTTCCCACGGAAATGCTGCGCAAGGGCCACCATTGTACTTGCTGTGGTTTGTGCCATCGCACTGGCACTTGATAAGTGCTCACTACAAACGCCTCATTGTTAGTTGTCTCCACAATCGTCTTTGATCCGGCAGCGCTACCAGAGAGCCACAAAAGGTGATGATCATGCGAGTAGAAGAATGCAACATGCGAGTAGAAGGAGAAGTTGCTGTATGTTAGGAGTGGGGTTCTGAAGTCCCTGTGATCACTTGGTGATATTCTGTCTTTATCTCGAGTCTTGATCTATCTCTCTTGGTGGTTCTCGTCTTCATCTCTCTAGGTGGTTCTTGAGTCGTGACTCTCAATTATCTCGCGTCTATATCTCTTATCTCCCTACATTACTCTTCCTTCCTTAACTTATGCATTACCTTACCCTAAACAAAACCAAACTAGGCACTAGGCCTGTCGAAATCAATTCGACCATCAATACTTTGAGAATAAAGCGCGTGTGCTGACGCCTTTCTGGTCTCTGTGCAAGGTGGTTTCCCTGTACGAAAGCGCGAATGGTAGCGTGGTCGAAACGGCCAAGTATGAAAGGAGCAAAACTGGGGTCTTAGCGGATCTTTGAAAGGCGGACATGTTGAAGTGTAATCTGTGGTCAAGAGTTGAAGGGAATTCGTGGATTTATATAGTAACATGCAATAACCTGATCCACAGTAGAAGTAACACAAAGTCGTCAATAAGGTTATTATAAGACTTACAAATAATTCTTACAAATAATTCCTCCCTAAAGCGCCTTATGATGCTTGCATCCGAGAGCGGGAAATCCCGGACGGCGAATTCTCGGTGAGAGCAGTGGCCTCATGTCAAGCGAGCATAATAGATTAGGTTGGGAAAATAAAGTGTTGAGGATCAAAAAAACGGGTGATTTTTGATAGAAGCTTCGAAATCATCTTGCCACAATTCTTTTCACCTGACTTTTCACTGGTGGCAAGGTAATGCCTGGCTAATAACCAAATGACAGCTGGTGGGAATCTGGTGAGCGTTGCCAACTCGATCCCACCGTCGAAGACCTCTAGGCAAAAAATAGCCACTCCGTGGAAGGCTCGTTTCCAGATTCCCTATGCAACCACTCACTGAGATTTACGGAGTGTACATTACAACTCCGCCGTGTTGCGAGCCCACAAAATCACGTTTTTCCTGTCGTTTACATCGTTCCCTGTGTACAGCCTCCCCGAAGCACGGAGTCTAGGCAGGTATCAACGCGTTTGTGCAACGATGTCAGCGGGGAGTCTCCTGTTCTTTGGCTTGGAAGCAATTGTGCAGGTCTAGCAATCTTCATGCAAACGAGCTATTGGTTGGATTGCACGGGAGAAAGGATAGGGATGTATTGTTAATTAAAGGGAGGGGTTGAATGATTAAACAAGCCATTGGGTCTCTAATTGAGGTGATTAAGGGTCAAAAGAGGTAATTAGAGGGGTGTTAAAGATTAGGGATTTTACTAATTATTGCAAAATGTGACAAAAATTGACAAAAAAGTTGCAACATGATTTTTGACTTCAATAGTGGTTACGAAGAACACCTAAAACTATAAGACGATTAAAGAATATAAACTGCTGATCTTTAGTGAATTTCTGTACGGTGATATCTCAATATTTCTATGTATGGTAACTCAATACATCTAAAGCTCTATAATACCAGCTCTGTCAGTATCAATACAAGCTCTGTCAGTATCAATACCAGCTCTCTCAGTATCCATGTCTCATTTTATCACTCGTACACAACCTACCTTTCTCATAATACTCCTCAAATTACTGTTTATACTACTTATAAACCTCCTCTTCTGGTTCTATTAATCCTGCTGAACCTTTGCATAACTTGGTGGACGCAACTTCCTATTGATGAACTGCGAGAGCCACACCGGGAATAAACTCAATACCAAGATCAAAACGGTCTGCCAGAGGTACCCGAACGACGAAACGTACTCCAAGTCAAAGTACTCTCCTAAGAATGGGAATGACCCTATATACATCATGAACGTGATCACCAACGTGCTGGTCATTACCTTGTTCCACTTGTTGATCAGGAGTGCAACCATCACCAACTCGTTCAAGATGAGGCCCGTAAACGAAAGTGCAACCATCTTGGTGAAGTCATCGATATCGAGTCCTTGGAACTGCTGCGATAAGAGCTGAATCACACACCCTTGGTAAAGAGATATACCCACCCACATGAAAAATGTCTTATATGACAAGGACTTACCGAGTGTGAGCTCCTTGTAGAGCTCAGGGTACAAACGCGTCAAGTGCTCGTCAATATCGCAGTCCAATGTCAAAGAAAACACCGGCGCCATTGTGTAGACTGTGGAAAATCCAACCATGAGCCAACCTTGGTAAAGTGCAAGTGGCTCGAAATGAGATGAGATCGAATAAACTGCCTGTGCAACAGAAATGAGTAATCCACGGTGGATGATAAACTGTCCGAGCTTGGCACTGCGCTTGTACGAGTTTCTACCATGCCACAAGAGCAACTTCAGCAAGAACGAAAACTGGTCAATACTGAAATCAGCTGCCAATGAAGCCTGTTTACCTTCCTTACCAACAATACCAACACCAACGTCCGCACATTGGATCATACTCACATCGTTACCACCGTCTCCAATACAACAGACTCTCTTACCGGTGAACTCTCTGATCATGAGCGCAACGTCGGCCTTTTGCTGAGGAGTACATCTGCACGCAATAACTGCGGGCAAGTTGACCACAACGGCGAAGAACTCAGATCTAAAGTAATTCATGTAGGTAGCAAGGGACTCACCATCAATGAGCAAGCACGCGTTGTTGTTTGTCTTGAGGTAGTCAAGTTGCAGAAGTGCCATCTCCGGAAGCGAGAGCTTGGTGATCTGGTGCACGTGTTGACCACGCAGAATGAGACGTGCGCTGATGGAAACACACTTGGCAGTTTCAACCTTGTCACCTGTAAGCATCCAGATCTTGATACCTGCATTACGCAACAATTCAATCGAGGTTTTGACATCGTGCTGCAACTTGTCCTCGACACCAGTCAATCCAAGCAACTCCAAATCTTGCTCGAGATATTGCGAAATCACACGTTGCATGCTGGCGTCTCTGTCGTGCATAGACAACAGCGCTTGGTGGTATGACTTCTCAAACTCTTGGAAATTGTTGGCATTCAACTTCTTGCGGCCAATCACCAACGTACGCAAACCTTCACGGGCCATATTTCCGGTCTCTTCGTCAAGCCAGTCATTTGCGTTCACAATGACAGACATCACAGTATCTGCACCCTTTTGCAAGAACCAGAGCTCATCATGCTGGTTGTCTCTGACAATGATACCCATTCTCTTGGTGTCAGAGTTGAACGGGAAATTGTACAAAATATCAAAGGACAACACTTGGTTCAGCGCGCGGTGAAACAACAGAATCGAACGTCTGTCTCTCTTGTACAATCTGAGACCCACAGATTCTGTGAATTTCACAATGGCAATTTCATCAGGGGAAGCAGCTTGGTATGTCAAGTTCAGCACGTCATCTCCCACCAAACCATCACCTTCATCGTCCTCATAGGTTGGGGTGACGTTATGACACAAGGCCAACGTGAGCACTAAGTCACACACTTTCTTGCTGAGATCCTTGCGCTTTCCTCCGATAGCTTTCTGGTCCATGCTAGCAGGCAAATTAGAGACATAGTCGGAAACGATGTCAAGGGTAGCTCCAGCATAGCTCATCTGTCCCAAATGCAATTTCTTCAATTCCATATCGTTCTGAGTGAGTGTTCCCGTCTTGTCACTGAGCAAGTATTCGATACGACCCAAGTCTTCGGGAATCGTGGATGTTCTCACGATAGTGCCCTTGATCTGGTCATCTTTCTGGATCTGCAGTGCGTATACAGACTTGGCCAAATCCAAGTTCACTCTCAACGACACTGGGATGATGGTCAGAAACAAAATCAAGAAACGAAGGATATCCACGTACCACGTCGACTTGAGAGGGAATCCGTGGGCGAGAACAAGCCCGACAGAGAGCAAAAACACCACCAAACACAAAATCTTGGAAAGGTTATTGATCTCCAACTCAAGTAAACCGGTCTTCACACCAGACATCGTAGTGTTCATGGCCTGTCTAGTCTCACGGCCAGTGTAGATGATGATACCTACCGCAGTTCCAGACGCCAAAACTGTGTTTGCCCACAATGTCTGATCGACATTGAGTGGGAACGATTCACTTGCTTCACTATTATTACCGTTAGGGTGGTACATCAATTTACCTTGGAATGAGTGGATAGGCTTTGCGGGTTTGTCGACAACTAGCGAGATGTTATCGATCAACTGCGTCACAGTGGTCAGCTTTTGCGTAGCAGGACACGCAATGCGCAACTTCCAGTCTGTTTCACCATCCAATTGGTCGGTTTTAATAAATGCCTCTCCAGATCCATCTTTATCCGAAGTTTGGAGAAGAACCATATCTGCTGGAATTCTAGTGTCTTTGTGAAGGCGGACCAAGTCTCCGACCTTCAAGTTTTTGGATTGCACGAGATGAGGCTCGTGTGTCAATGATGATTCTGCTGAGTCTGCGCTCAACACTTCGTAAAGCTCGTTGTTTTGCTCCTTGTCTCTTCTTCGCCTCGCTATGTCATCTCCGGCTTCCTTCATCATCGTCACCGTCAACACAAATGCAAGGGGGACCACATACGATGATAGGTAACCTATCCTCAACTGTGGAATGGCCTGAGACAATGCCACCAATAAAAAGTACAAGTTGAAAAAGAACTTGAACTGTTCATACAAGATCACCGGGACAAAGGTAATGGGGTTGTACTTTGCGTTGGATATGGCGTTTGTCGGATATTGATGCAGTGCGCGCATGAGCGGTGTGATGACACGCTCTTGTTCATCGCTGAGTTGTATTCTATCTCTATTCAAGTCTCTTTTGGCGTCTGCAAAAAAGGCGGTGATCTTTTGAAAGGAAGCCCGCCAACGGGCTGAAAACAGTGGCGAACCGAACTCACGGTCGGGAAACGCAGGCAGTGCAACGGCACGCGGACCACCCATCAAAGGTGAGCTGTCTGAGTGGTCTATTGAGTCTCTGGGGAACATATTCATAGTGTTGAGTGGAATTGCTGAGGACGACCCTCCGATAGTACCGACTCCAACAGACGACACTGCCGACCCCACAGAGCCTTGGGATCGGTTTTCCCTGCTCATGTTGTTGGACGCGTGGTCCATGGCTCTGTCCAACGACATTTCGAGGTCGTCGAACGAGTCCAAAGAGAAGCGCCTGGACATGTTGTGTTCAGTTGTGCTGTTAGAATCGAAACAAGGCTTGATAAGATTATGTAATAGGCTGTGTATTTTTAGGATTAGGTAATGGTAAATGCTCCGCTTATATAAGCTTATTTTCTTACCTAATATTTTCCGATTTCTTAGTAATTTATTCTCTTCCCCTCTTACATAATCCAATTCCCACCGTGTGCGTGAAAAGCTAATTGAGTATTAGATAAGATTCGCCACAATGGACGAGACAGAGCTTTTGCGAGCGACCACTTCGCACTCTCAGGCTTCGCGGCAGCTTCAGGAGTTGTCGCAGGCACAGCTTGAGCGTACCTCGACATTCCCACGCAAACTTTGGGAGTTTGTCAAAATCGCCGTCCTTGGATACAAGAACGAAATTGAGCAGTACGTGGTGCTGACGGAGCCGAACGATTGCTCATTGGTAGCGAAATACACACAAGTCTGCGACATTGACTTGACCCGGCAGCCCACGTTGAGCGTGGACTCTGTAACTGTTTCAGCGCTTCACATCCCGCATCCTCTTGTCAAGTTTAGCAAAAACGAGCAAGTTGAGCTTCTGGAGGAATTGAGAGAACTGCCGATATTGGTTTTCATCCATGGTCTTGGTGGCCAGATGGGCCAGTTCGAGCCCTTGATGGGTCTTTTATCTCAGTGTGTGGAAGTCGTGGCCCTTGACTTGCCTGGGTTTGGCAACTCGAAGTCTGTCTTCGATGCAAAGAAGACGGAAACGGCGTTTACACAAGATGAAAGAGATCGCATCTCGCGCAGTGTACTCGCAATGAGCTGGGATGACTTTGCCACTGACAACATCGTCAACATCTTGTATGAGTTTATTCAGCAACAAGTACCAGAAAACAAGAAGGTGGTTTTGGTGGGGCACTCGATGGGTACGGCGCTATCGATCAAATTGGGTAAGAAATTGCCCAAGCACAAGGTTGAGGGGTTAATCTTATTATCTCCTCCTGCTTTGACGGATGATGTTTCTGAAGAAGGTAAGTCTAGTGAGAAGATTCCTCACATGCTTAGATTTTTCACTTATTTCCCATTCCTTTTTGAATGGTTTAGAATTTGGGATAAGTTAAACGGATTAGAAAGTAACAGTGTGTTGCGCCAGTTATCCAATGCGGACAGAGCACTGCCAGGCTCCAACATACACGTGAAGGCGAGACAATTACGGTGGAACGCGGACGTCAACTCGAACATCGTGCTCAAGTATGTCTTTGGGTTCAGCCGCGCACGCTATTCGGAGTTAGTTACTACTATCAACAGCTTCAACGACAATCCCGCTGACAAGAACGTTTATGAGAAGACGTTATTGATAGGCGCAGAAGATGACAAGATGACACCTGCCAAAATTGTCACTGACATACAAAATTTTGCCAACTCCACCTTCAACCGTAAAAATACTGCCGAGGTCCAAGTGAAGGGAGTCGGGCATTCACTTCTTCTTGCGAAACCTGAGTATATCAGTGGCATCATTTTGAACCATTTGGAAGCAAAGTTCCCGGAGCGTCTTCACTTGTCACCGTCATGGGTCCTCCAAGTAAAGGCGAAGATTTCCGGAGACAAATGGGGATTGAAGAATGAGATGAAGTGGCAAGCATTGAAGCCGATCTCGAGTAATATTTCAAGAAGCAATGGGGACATTGCACCGCTCTTGGCAATGAAAACGTTGCGTGAAGACGACGCAAATCACTCGCCCGTTTTGGTGGAGGCACAGTTTGCAAATTCGAACACAAACCCGATCCGGGGTAAGTTGGTTGCGATCGTTGATATCTCCGCAGACATACCCCCGTATAAACCGACGTCATTCAATGAAATCAAGTATTACAAGTGCTCCACTGTGTCGAAGGTGGTACCTGACCTGGGCGCAGTGCGTCGTTTTGTGCAATTGATTGACGATATTCTTGCGGAGAACCAAACAGTTAAGGACGCTCTAGTTGGTGTGCACTGTCACTACGGCTTCAATAGAACAGGGTTCCTCATCTGCTGCTACTTAGTGGAGAGACGTGGTTGGACTGTACAAGAAGCTGTGGAAGCCTTCCGTGATGCTAAACTGCCCGGTATTAAGCACCCGCATTTTATTGACGCATTGTACGTAAGGTACGAGAAATAGGAACGTGTAAAAATAATTAGACAGAAAACCATGTAGTGGCTGAAAAGTGTAAGACTATTAGTGGCTGAAAAGTGTAAGACTATTACTGATGTCATTGAAACCTCGTTCGAGTGGTATGGAGAATTTTGACTGAGGCGTATTTTTAAGGTGATTTCCTTGACTCTGGGTTCACACCATTTTTCTCCAACTATGATGTCATCCTTGGACCATGGCGATCTCGACGCATATAACAATGTCTTGAGGCATGTGGGCCGTGCAATGGTGGCAAACTGACATGCCCAGAATTCTCGAAAGTACCACGACAATATGCATGGTTATGATTTTTCGAGTGTGCGGAAAGATTTTTGCAATTGCGAGAACAGCAACGAGACGCCATTAAAGTCAATTGATCTAAGGGACGTTGGGGCCCGTATTTTGCGTTGAATGAGATGAATTGAGCTTTTAAACGAAGTAAATAGCGTTGTTTTGTGGGGAGTTTTGACGTTGATAGAATGCTTGTTTTTGTACGATTTCTCGTAAGATTTAGTGAGAAATGTGCCTTTAACATATAAGACGCGTAGATCCCCCATACTTCCGTCGCCACTATCAATTGAATATGTCCAAGGTACCATTAGTCATTAGAAAGAACATCAAAGACGCTGAGGCCCAAAACGCCACTACTTTTGAGGAGTTAAACAAGGCATTGGATGGCTCCACTGTCACTTTGGAAGTTGACTACACTGGTCTCTATGAGGCTATCAAGGAGCACAACCCAACTTACGAAGACAACCCAGGTGGAGTCAGTAACTGGTACATTGAGCCACTTGTCAACAACATCAAGGACTTCCTTAAGAAGGACGAAATGTACTTGGAGGCCTTCAAGGATGAGGTCAAGACCATCAAGTTGTTCGAGTTTGTTCCAGAGGGATCAATTGAGGGTTACAACAAGGTCGTTTTGAACGACGGTGTGTTGACTGTCCAAGTTCCAGTTAACAGAATTGCCACTAACGTCGATGAAGTTGCAAGGGATCTCGAGTCGTGTTTTTAATTAACAGATCTTTGAGTAAGGAAATTGTTTGTAGTTGGAGTCCAAGATGTCGTCGAAGTTTATCAATTGTTGGTAAACGTGTTCATGTCAATTGTAAAACGTGCACATGTCAACTGTGATGTCAAAAGCTCAGTTCAACTTCAGACGGCCGATAACGTGCAGTTTTTTAATATTGCAAGTCAAGTTACTGTAAATCACTTCAATTGAAACAATTGAGGAGTACAGAGTCGAACCCGATTGACAAGATTGCGGTTATTTCAATTCTTGAGTAGGTCATTTTTCTGGTACCTTTATTAAGTTACGATGAAGGCTTTAGTTTTCAATTTTTTTGGTTGCAAAATCTTGTTTTGGTGACCACAAGTTTTGTATCAGAAGTGTCACGAGAAGTGTATAAGAATCACGTGGTATAATGACTACCATGACTACACGACTATGTTTAACATCGTGCTGTCCGATGAAGTGAGCATGGATGACGGTTGGCCACATTGGTGCGTATTACATATCTATCTGGAAATCCAATCCGTCTTGAAATTAGCTTCCTGCCATCATGCAGTTGACTTCCGTCTCGCAATTAATTGAATTATGTGATTATATTACTCACAGCTAGGGTCACTTAACAACGCCATGGCCATGACAACCATGATGTCATCTTGAGCTTTATTTAGTGGTTCAACTAAATTGATCTGGTGTGCCTCAATTATGGGCGGTTTTGAACATCCAAGAAAGCTAATGGTCTATTAATATAACTTCGAGCTTGAATACCGGCCTGACGGAGCAAAGACTGTATTCATACGTTGTGCTTCTGAAGAAACGAAAATATGAGGCTTCAATCAATCGAACGAATACAACCACACTGGTCCTGCTTCCTACTTCAGAAAACCCCTGAGAAGGTGGGAATTAATTGACTTTGACGAGATTATATTGGCCATTGAGTTTATAAATACCTAAAACGGCCTATTTCATATTCCCCCGCATTTATAACTCAAGTGGAAAAATACGGCAATCCTATTCCTTTCGGCGTTCGCACCTTCGGCAACCCTTTTATCATATTCCCTTCGGCAATACATGCCCTTCTGCCTCACAAACAATCCATTCATTCCGTCTCAACGCCTTGAAGATGGCCGAGCCCCGAACCCAACAATTAACGGCGATCTTTTGCAAATGCGTTTTGACCCAGAATAGACTGGAGGTCAGCTTCTGTCAAGAAGTTAAGTTGATAGCCAATTCAGCTTTACTGAAAAGCCTCCATCAAATTCTTCGCAGAATTGTCAGTGTTCTCATAAAGATATTGCCCAATTAACACGCAGGGTCCTGTATAAATTGAAGAAAGGTTTTTCTGCATGAAGGATTTGGGTGCAAATCAAAAGTTTAAAGTGGCGTTAAAAGGGGAAAACGTGCAAGGCATAGTTGATTGACATGAGTGAATCTTGAAAGAAATACCGGAGCTGCTGTGAGTTTCTCATAGTATTTAAGGAAGGACGCGCACTTCGATACTTAACACAACATTCCCGGTGGTTGCTGATGATTGGGTGGTTGTTGGTTTAAAACGTTCTTTACCCGTTGCACATGAATACACGAGGATATGCGGAGAGGATTATGTGGCTTTTACAAAAGATCAGCTGCAAATAATGCATCGCCGTTCGAAAACTATTGCATAAAAGGAGGTTGTTCTCTACTTCTTTTGAGAGCAGGTTTACAGTTGTTCTCTACTTCTTTTAAAAGCAGGTTTACAGTTGTTCTCTCTTTGTTAAAACAGATCCTACCAAACCACCAAAATGTCCAAGTTGCCTTTAGTTGCTAGAAAGAACGTCAAAGACGCAGAAGCTGAAAATGCTGCCGCCCTTGAGGAATTGAACAAAGTCTTGGGATCCCCTGTCACTTTGGAAATTGACTACGCTGGTCTCAACGACGCTCTTAGCCAGCACGCTCCAGACTACGAAAACAGACCAGGTGAAGTCAGCACTTGGTACGTTAACGGGCTTTTCGGCAACATCAAGAGATTTCTCCAAAAGGATGAAATGTACGCCGAGGCTTTTGGAGAGGAAGTGAAGACTATCAAGTTGTTTGATATCGTTCCAGCGGGCTCAATTCCAGGCTACAACAAAGTTACTTTGGAAGATGGCGTCTTGAAGCTTCTTATTCCTTCTGACCGTATCGCTAGTAACGTTGACCATGCTGGTGAAGACCTTGAGTCTGTTTTTTAGTGAATTTATGAGATTCTTAAATTTTGTAGAACTTAATAGGCAAGATCTATTCATTGAATACTGAACGTAACAAGTAAACGCGTGGAAGTATCGCTTTGCAGCAAATATTCTGTACCATCGTCAACCTTGCTTCAGAAATTGATTGGAGAGCGTAACTGAACTTACCATACATAGATCAATTCTAGCGCACAAATTTATCTACTCGCGTTTTACTCTATTTGATAATTTTAGAACACACGTTTTTACATCCTTTGCCCCATTTTTCAGTTTATGGTTATTATGTAAATTTGGTTTTGAACATTGGTCAACTCTTGGTACGATAATTCGAAAAGTGGAGATTTTTACAAGCGGTTATGTCTTTGGGCTATTACCAGTTACAATGTCGAAAGTGCCGTAGGCCATAAGAAAGAGTAATAAAGACTCTGAGACATTCAATGCAGCTGCCTAAGGTAAGTTGAACAAGGCATTGGGTGGCTCCACTATCACTTTGGAGCACCGGTCTCTATGAGGCCAAGGAGCACAACCCTTCTTACGAAGAAACCAAGGTGGAGTCAGTGACTGGTACATGGAGCCTCTTGTTAATAACATCAAGGACATCAAGGATCCTCTTGTCAACAACATCAAGGACTTCCTCAAGAAGACGAAATGTACTTGGAAGCCTTCCAAGATGACCTCCAAGTTGTTTGAGTTTGTTCCAGAGGACTTCAGCAAAGTTTTGAACGACGGTATGTTGACTGTCCAAAATCGCAGCCAACGTCGATGAAGTTGAAAGGGACCTCGAGTCGTGATTTTAATTAACAGATCTTTGAGTAAGGTAATTGTTTGTTGGAGTGCAATGCGTCATGAAAATATGACTTGGTAGGTAAAACGAGTCAAGTTAAACATGATGTCAAACGAGTCAAGTTAAACGTGAAGTCAAACGAGTCAAGTTAAACGTGATGTCAAGTTAAACGTGATGTCAAACGTCGTCAAGTCACAAGTCAATTCAAAAGTTATTCAACCACTAGTGCAAGTCATTTACTTCAAACATTTGAGGATTGAAATCACAAAGTGTAATGATCTTTACTATACTTGAGGGTATGCCACTCTTCTGGTGAAAACGTTACGTTGCACACTTCAGTTTCCAATTTTTTTAGGTTGCAAAATTTCGATTTGGTGGCTTAAGAGGTGGCAATGAGCGCCACGAGTTAAAGCGACAATGCTATTAAGATTATGTGGTATTGATTGACTATGGCTAGCCTCACAAGACTAACTGGAACACAGTGACAATATTGTTCGATGTGAGCTTCGATGACGTATGCCACATTGCGGTAATTAGTTGATTTCCGTTTGGTATTAGTCTTCCGTCGTTAGTTGACTTCCGTTTGGTATTAGTCTTCCATTTGGTATTAGTTGACTTCCGTTTGGTATTTAGTCTTCCATTTGGTATTTAGTCTTCCATTTGGTATTTAGTCTTCCGATTAGCTGGCCCACGACCAATCCCATGTGGCGGTGGTTAGTCAACGACAATTCCATGGCCGCAACCATGATGTCATCATGAAATTTATTCAGTCGGTCAACTCAATTGATCTAGTGTGCCTCAATTATGGGCGGTTTTGAACATTGACGGAAGCAATGGACTATTCTTATAGTTCATGCTTGAACGGTCTGGCGGACCAAGGACGGATTCGCGCTGCTTTTAAAGAAACGAAACGTCTATTCAAGGCGTTATCAATCGAACAAGTTCAAGAACACTAGGCCTGCTTCCTTCAGAACACCCCTGAGAATGCGGAAATGAATTGACTTTGACGAGGTGACATTGGAAATTGAGTTTACGAATACCTTAAGCAGCCTACTTCCTATTCCCCCGCATTTGTGGCTCAATTAGAAAGTTACGGCATTCCTATTCCTTTGAGCGTCCGTACCTTCGAAAGCACTAAGGCAATCCGACATGCTTCGACAATATATGCCCTTCTGACAATCCATTCGTTTCGTCTCCACGCCTCGAAGATGGCCGAGCCCAATTCAAGGCGATCCTTTTGCAAATGCTTTTTGGACAACCCGAATAGCCTGAAGGTTCTTTCAAGAGGCTGAGTTGATAGCCAAATTTAGATTGACTGTCCATCAAATTCGTGGCAGAATTGACTTCTGGTAAAAGGCTTTGCCAATTAACAACGCAGGGTCCTGCATAAACTTTTTTGCATAAAAGATTTGGGTGCAAATCAAAAGTTTAAAATGGCGCAAGAAGGCGACAACGCGGAATCCATAAACAATTGAACAGAGTGACTCTTGAAAGAAGTACCGGAGCTGCTGTGAGGATCTCATAGTATGCGATGGGAGACACGTACCTTTGTTCCTTGCCACAACATTTCAGTGTGGATGGTGACGACTGGGTGATTCTTGGTTTAGAATGTTCTTTACCCGTTGCATATGAACACAGGAGACTATGCGGATTATGTGGCTTTTACCAAAGTTCAGCTGCTAATCTTTGATTGCCATTCCCAAAAATTATAAAAGGAGGTTGTTCTCTACTTCTTTTGAAAGCAGTTTTACAGTTGTTCACTACTTCAGTTGTTCTCTCTTTGTTAAAACAGATCCTACCAAACCACCAAAATGTCCAAGTTGCCTTTAGCTGCTAGAAAGAACGTCAAAGACGCCGAAACTAATAATGCTGCCGCCCTTGAGGAATTGAACAAAGTCTTGAAATCCCCTGTCACTTTGGAAATTGACTACGCTGGTCTCTATGACGCTCTTAGCCAGCACAATGCGGACTACGCAGACAAACCAGGTAAAGTCAGCACTTGGTACGTTAACGGGCTTTTCGGCAACATCAAGAAATTTCTCCAAAAGGATGAAATGTACGCCGAGGCTTTTGAAGAGGATGTGAAGTCCATCAAGTTGTTTGAGTTTGTTCCAACAGGAACATTTCCAGGCACCAGCAAACTTGCTTTGGAAGATGGCGTCTTGAAACTTCTCGTTCCTTTTAACCGTGTCAATTATAATACTAGCGACGCTGGTGAAGACCTTGTGTCCCTTTTTTAGAGAATGTATGAGATTCTTAAATTTCGTAGATGTTGTATTTTATAATGACAAATTAACGTGTAACTGTATCAAGTGATGCCGTCGTTATATCGTATAGCATCTTCAGGAATTGGAGGTTTTCTATGAAACTTGACTAGGTCAACTACATTAAACAGTATTTCTCGCGTTTTGCCAGTTTATAGTAGTATTTGTAAACTCTATTGATTGGATTTAAAGCACACGTTTATACATCCTTTGCCCTATTTTTCAGTTTATGGGTATTACATAGTTCTGGTTGTGGACATTGGTCAACCTTATTCTTTGTACGATTTTTCGGAAAGTGGAGATTTTTATAATAGCTTGATGTCTTAGGACAATTACCACTTACAATGTCGAAAGTGCCGTTGGCCATAAGAAAGAGCAACAAAGACTCTGAGACAGCCAATGCAGCTACCTTAGGTAAGTTGAACGAGGCATTGGGCGGAGGGGCCATCTCATTGGACGTTGACTACGACGGGCTCTATCATGCTGTGAAAGAACACAAATCAAGCCATGAGAAAACTCCAGGTGTCATCAGCAGCTGGTACGTTGAAGCTCTCGTTGACAACATCAAGAAGTTTGTCTCGAAAGACACCAAGAATGCCAAGGCAGTGAGCGATAGCATCAAGACCATAAAGATGTTTGAGTTTGTTCCGTTTGACACGTACAAGCCTTATGTTCTGACCAAGCTTGAGTTGAAGGATGGTGTGTTGACCGTGATTGTCCCAGTGAACAAGATTGGTGCTTATTGTGAAGAGGTCGGAGGTGATATTGAGGAGTTGGTATGAGAGTAAGGTAGAGGTGAAGGTGAAAGTGAGATGGAAGAAATTGGTTCATTGTGTATTGAAACTAGATTTTCGATGAACTTCATTCTTTCGGTTTAGAGGAACTTTCACAAACTGAATCATTGGTAGTAATCCATTTCAACAAGTAAATCCAAGATTGGGACCAATTCAACAAGTAAATCCAAGATTAGGACCAATTCGACCACAAATACCAAATCAGACCTTGAAATAGTCTTTCCTTCTCGCCTCACTAAACACTACTCTTTGTCTCACTTAATATTACTGCTTGCCAGATAACGTTGAGTAGTCGTTTCTGCTAGAGCATTGCCATTGGTAGACTTGAGCAATGAGGTCGACTGAGGGCACGTGATAAACCCCATGCCAAAGCCCTTATGTCATTTTGCCTTTCATTAAGAGCACTTGTTTTGCACCCAGTGATTGTATACAGTTATACGAAACTTTAATTGATATTTCTTCGTGTTACATTAATTGATCTTTCTGGATGAATATCTCCGATAAGATAGAAGTTTTCAGATAATAGCTAGTGAAGTCCTATAGTCAGCAAGACGAGTGAAGACACAAAGTGTGCAGTCCTATAGTCTTCAGGAGATTTTCTAGAATCATGTTGGTGTTATGTCACATGGGTGGGTTAGGAGTACCGTAGAGGGGAACTGTGCTCGTTTTGCTAACATTTTGTTTTCCGTTCCTTGGATGCCATTTTTATCTCTAAATCCGTTCTGGGGTGAGATGGTTGCAAATCACCATAAATATCAAAAAATTAGAGTTTGGGACTACGGCAATTTCATACTAACACCCAATTGATCCCGAATTTGGTTGTTCCCCGACTTTCCCGTGGATGTTGCATCCAGTTGTTCCCCAACTTTCCTGTGGATGTTGCACCCAGTTGTTCCCCAACTTTCCAGTGGATGTTGCACCCAATTAAACTTTGTTTTCTGTGCGATTCATTTGGCTGCAAGAAACTTACTAATCTCAAATAAACTTTCCATCGCCCTTTTAGTCAAGGCATTGCAGCCCATTCAGCAGAAATTGTTGAGTTTTGGAGAGTTTGTAGTGATATTTAAGAACGACCGGTTGTTATCAAATACCTCTTCGTACAATCATACCCTTGATTTTATAGACTCTCAATTTTATCAACACTTGATTTTATGGATAATACAACCCCGCAACCAAAAGCTTCTCAACGAATGCCTCAAGTTGGTTTTGGACGTTGAACTCCTCGCCCAACCCGTAACCACTACAGAGATTCAACAATCCTATAGAGAGGTTCAACAATCCTATACCATAAATAGAGAGATCCGCCCGTACTTTATACCACTTATTATCATGTCCAAATTACCATTAACTGCTAGAAAGAACGTCAAAGACGCAGAGGCTAAGAACGCCTCCTACCTTGAAGACTTGAATAAAGCCTTAGGGTCTCCAATCACTTTCGAAATTGACTATGCTGGTTTCAATGATGCCATCAATGAGCACGCCAAGGATTACTTGAACAGACCTGGAGACGTCAGTACCTGGTATGTGCAGGCACTCGTTCGCAACATTAAGGAATTTGTCAAGAAGGACGAGATGTTCTTGGAAGCATTTAATGATGAGGTCAAGACTATTAAGATGTTCAAGGTAGTTCCCAAGGGTACAATTGATACCGATACCAAGCTTGAGGTTAGTGATGGGATCTTGACTTTGGTGCTCTCAGAGGCAAGAATAGCTTGCAATGTTGACGAAGTCGGCCGTAACCTTGAGAAGGTGTTTCAGTAACTATGGAAAATATAACTGTAAAGAAATCATCATACTAACCTAAACAACTTAGACGATCACCATCGAAAACTCGATCATCACTTGGAAGATTTTGTGGAAAATCAAAAGACCTTACTCAATGCCTGCTATAAACTTACATAACTCTAAGAGGTCTATAACTCTTGTGAAAGTAATCACCCTTTTGATTCCAGCAAATAATTCACGTGAGTTGCCTCACCAGGTGTCTGTACACAAATGCATATCGGCACTCAATCTATCCACAATATCGTTTGACAATTTCTGTTCCACACATTTTCTTTACAAATCCACAGTAATCACTTGACTAAACTAGTCAACCACTGACACCAACATTACTACCTACCACTAATATTCCCAATACCACCAATACCACTAATATTCCCAATACCACCATACCACTAATATTACCAATACTACCAATACCACTAATATTACCAATACTACCAATACCACTAATATCACCAATACTATTACCACAATTTTCTATTACCACTTTTACCACAGTATTACCACTAATATTACCCCTATCTCTTTTACCTCCTTTCCTCGGATCTTATACGTTTCCATCTCCGCCGATCTCTCACGTTAGTAGATCTTCGCTTGTAGGTGCCTGTTATCCAAGATCTCACCACTTTTAAATCTTTTTTTGCCCCATATATATTTGGTGCCCCACGTTCGTAATACAGAAAAACGTTATCAATGAAGTTTGGGGAGTCACTCAGTGAAGGCCTAGTTCCAGAATGGAAAGACCTTTACGTCGACTACAAGGCCGGTAAGAAGATCATCAAGAAGGCCAAGGAAAGCTCAACACTGAGGCAAGTTCCAAACGATCGCGCTCCGTTGTTGGAAAGACCGCAAGCTACATACAACGCAAATGACGAAACAAATGAACCAGAACCAACACCACCGTCCTCGTCGCAATCGAGGCGAAGACCGTCGATATTCAACTACTCATTCTCATCCATGCGCGAGTCAAAGAAAAACCCGGAACCTTCCAAGGACCAGTTCTTGGAGTGGTTAGATGAGGAAACTGATAAGGTGGACAACTTCTTCAAGGAGAAGGAGCAAGAGGCTTACACTAGGTTTTTGTTGTTACAAGATCAGTTGTATCAGCTTCGTGAGCATAAAACAAGTATTATGAAAGACAAGTCGAAGTTGGGTAAAACTCATTCAAATTTAAATCCAGTCGATGACCTTGCCTACCACACAAAGAACGTGCTCACAATATTAGACAAGTTCGAGTTTCCATCGTTACCATCGTTGAAGTTTCTCAAGAAATGGAGATCACAAGGCACCGACGACATCAAAATGGATAAACACGAGGATAACATGGACCCTATCAGCGTAGAAAACGGTATCCGGAATGGTGAAAGTTTATATTCAGAGCCATCAACAGACCTTGAGTCAATTGATTCCGAGTACATTGACCATCGCAAACTGATCCACTCAACGAGGTCTGACCAGGAGAGACAAACCCAGAGAAGGGACTATGTTACCAAAGCGAAGAGGTACACTGTTCCGTATTTGTATGCGCGCAAGCAATTGAAAGAAGCGACTTTGGAACATTATCGTGCACTTTCTCTTTTAAAGTCGTACAAGATCTTGAACCGGACCGCGTTCCGCAAGATCACCAAGAAGTACGACAAGGCCACGAATTCCAACGTGTCGACGACGTTTATGGAGAAGTTGGATAGAGAGGCCTATTTTATGGTTTCTGACTTGATTGAAAAGTTGATCAACCATGTTGAAGAGCTTTTTATTGCATTTTACGACCCGGAGACAACGGACCGGAAGCACTCGTTGGAGAAGTTGAAGAGTATTGCGTATGCTATGAATGAGGTGAAACAGCCCACTTTCTACAAGAGCACCTTTTTTAACGGAATATTTCTCGGATTTGCGTTTCCTTTACTAGCTCTCGGTATCTACTCGGGTGTTCGCAAGACTCTCAATGGAGAAGTGCCTGAGGGTGCTCTCGTGCTACAAATCTGGGCAGGGTTTTTCTTCCTCAATTTGATCGTACTTCTCATGGGAGTCAATATGATGGTGTTTGAACATTTCAAGATTAACTACAAATTCATCTTTGAGTTTGACCTCTCAACCGCGCTCAACTTCAGAGAGTACCTCGTGATTCCGTCCGCAGGAATGGGCCTCCTTGCTGTTTTGAGTTGGTTCAGCTTCAACAACTTCTGGCCGCATCAGTTTCCTGGACGAGACTGGCCATGGATCTATTTTGCTGTTGGACTAATTGTGTTTTTGTGGCCTGGGGATCAGTTTTACGGTCATGGTAGGAGATGGCTTCAGATAGCTTTCTGGCGACTCTTACTCTCTGGGTTCTACCCCGTTGAATTCCGTGACTTCTTCTTGGGTGACATTCTTTCCTC
This sequence comes from Kodamaea leandrae, assembly GCA_030564445.1. NCBI lineage: Eukaryota > Fungi > Ascomycota > Pichiomycetes > Serinales > Debaryomycetaceae > Kodamaea > Kodamaea leandrae. The sequence continues at coordinate 199,428 of JAJLUV010000001.1, read as the reverse complement.
CATCACCTACACCATGGGAAATCTCTCATTCTTCTTTTGTTTATATGCCCATCATTGGAATGGGTTGATCAACGGAGATGCGCTGCAGAACGTTTGCGGTTCCTCCAAATCACGGCTCATGGGATTTTTCAGCGCTCTTCCGAGTGTTCTCAGATTGTTACAATGTATCCGTCGTTACATGGACACTGGAGATTGGTTTCCACATTTGGCCAACATGACCAAGTATGGTGTTTCTACGGTTTACTACGCATTGCTCAGTACTTACCGTATTCGCAGAACGACCAGCAACAGAGCTATATTTATTTTATTTGCATCTATTAATTCCATCTACTCAAGTGTGTGGGATATCGTCATGGACTGGCTGTTGTTCCAAAGTGGCTCGAAACACAAGTTCTTGCGCAACAACTTGTTCTACAAGTGGCCTGGCTATTACTACGCTGGTATGGTTATAGACGTGGTCTTGCGTTTCCAGTGGATTTTCTACGCCTGTTTCACTGACCAGATCCAGCAGCTGGCGGTGACAAGTTTCTGCATTGCGTTGGCGGAGATTATCCGTCGTTTCATCTGGATCTTCTTCAGAATGGAAAACGAACACTGTACGAATGTCATCTTGTTCCGTGCGCTGAAGGACTCTCCTTTGCCGTACCCGGTGACTGGAAGAGTTGAGCGGGCAATCAAGAAGTTGGCTCAGCTCAGGTATTCTAACCCAATGGAAACGGTTGCTCCTGTCATCCCCGAGGGTTTGACACCTGAGATTGATACTGAGAGGGGAACTGTAGCAAGTGTTGGTACTGGACATCTGCTTGTGAGAAAGAGGACTACACTTACTAACTTGAGTGATACTTTGAATAGGGCTCATATGAAGGACTTTCAAAGAAGAAAGACTGTGGTTGCTTTGGAAGAGGATAGTGACGATGATTTAGTTGAATAATCTAACTCTCTTGGAGCGAAGCTACAAGGGAGTCTGAGGTCACTCAATCAACCAGAATATGCTTACATTTTAGATTAAGATTACGGCTAGATAGTGGAAGATTAGATTAAGACTAGATGAGAAAGGTAAGATGTAGTGGAAAGGTGAGATGTTGTGGAAAGGTAAGATGTAGTGGAAAGGTGAGATGTAGTGGAAAGGTGAGGTGTAGTGGAAAGGTGAGGTGTAGGCTATTGTGGAAAGATAAGAAGGTTATATATTTATGAAAACTCAGATTATTCACAAACACATACACCATTTAAGGTCGATCAATTCCATGTCAATACTACAAGCATCATCACATTGTCATTTATATCTCTAAGTGTAGGATGGCTTAGGAACATATGGCTCCTCCAAGTACTTCACCTCGTCATCAGTCAACTTAAACTCCAAAGCCTTCAAAATGTCATCGACTCTCTTCACCGAGTTGAGACCGACAATCGGAGCAGCACCCTTGCTGACGACCCAGCTCGTGGCAACAACAGCCATACTCACACCGTGCTTCTTGGCAATCTCCTCCACTCTGTTAATGATGGTCTTGTCTGCCTCTGTCAAGTTGGCCAAACCAGTAGCCTTGAAAGTCTGGTCGGTTTCGGCCGATCTGTTGTACTCAGATGCCGAATCCACAGGTCTGGTGAGGAGACCACGAGCAATTGGGGACCATGGGATAATGCCCACCTTTCCGAAGTCATTTTCATTGCAGAATGGGATCATTTCACGCTCCTCCTCACGGTAGATCAAGTTGTAGAAGTTCTGCATACTGATGAACTTGGTGTAGTTGTACTTTTCAGCTATGAACTGCAATTGCGCAAACTCAGTAGCCTTCATAGAAGAAGCACCAATGTAACGTGTGAGGCCCTGGGACACCACGTCGTTCAATGCGCGCATGATCTCAGTCTTGGGAGTCGACTGGTCCAACCTGTGGATTTGTAAAACATCGACATAAGTTCCCAAACGCTTCACAGAAGCGTTGATAGCATCGAAAATGTGCTTACGGGAAAGACCCTTAGCATTGACGTACTTGTAATATTCTCCGTTGTCGCCATTGATACGAGGTCCATTGGTGTCTGGGTTAACAGGGAAGAACAACTTGGTAAAGATGATGATTTCTTCTCTGGGGATATTGTACTTCTTGATGAATTTACCCAATAAGATTTCGGAAGTTCCGTTGGAATAGGTGTCAGCAGTGTCGAAAGTTCTCAATCCGCTGTCGTAGCACTTCTTCATGATAGAAAACACCTCCTCCTCGTCATCCAAGATCCAAGGTGCCCAGGTCTTGGTGCCGAAAGTCATACAGCCGACAATCAATGGGGAGATTTTTAAGCCCGAGGAGCCGAGGGATTTGAAAGTAAGTGACATTATTGCTCAATTAATTCAGTGTGGAAATTGGGTAAAACGGCGGCAATTGCTCAGTATTTATACACTCTCAAAACGGAGATTTGTTCGCAAAGCCGTTATATGATGATTAATGTTATACTCCACGATAATTTCAGAGGCACTTTTGAGTGCAGGAAAAAATTTAATTCTCCTTATCCGCTCTAGCAACAATACCATATGTTTTCAGATAGGAAGCCCAAGTTCGCATTTGAGCTCACTATCAACGAGCTTGCGAACATCCCGCAAATCAGCGGAAGCTGTTACATTGAAGTTCAAGTCCGTGATGGAAAACTGTTGAAGCCGTCACTATCCGGGGTCCTTGATAGAAAGCCCCCGAAGGAATCCGACTCCTCGTCACCTTCAAAAGGCGCTGACCTGGAAAGTGGAAGAGCAAGCACGTCCACGGGTGGCAATGTCTCTACTACAACGTCTGCAAAACATATTCATAACTTCAAGTGTGCGTTCGACTACAAGTTGAGATGCAACTTGCGCTTCCCTGTGAAGAGGAATATGATTGACAACAAATACTTGCACATGCGTGTGTTCTACGTCAATGATCTGAAGGACAACCGTGAGGTTACTCCGTTAGGTCGCCTTGAGGTTAATCTCAGTGAGTACATTAATTTCTCTGAACCGCAAACTTCCAAGTACCTCTTGAAGCAGTCCAAGGTCAACTCCTTGTTGAGTCTCACAATCTTTTTGACTGAGTTGCCATCGAATTTCGATTTCCACACACAGTTGCAGGTCAACGAGTCGGTCTCGCAGGCGAGTGGCTTAACTGTGAGTCCTACAGCTAGTCGGTCGAGCTCGGGTACCATGAACCGCAAACCTACGGCACCGTCTGGAACTTTCAACATCCCGCAATTTGAGGCGAGAGGAAACTTGAGTGGCAAGAATGATAAGAAGCCAGCGAGTGACACAGAATCGAAAGATTCGTCAAAGAAGTGTAGTCTGCGAATCGCACAAAAGGTCTTGCCGCATAAGGGAGATAAACAGGAGTCTAACGCGGCCCCCGCAGATAATACTCAAGACAGCAAACCACTCATCATGGACCCTATTGTGAGCAGGTTGTACTCAAAGATTTTGGAGTCGTCTTGGGACCCAGAGCTCTATGCCCTTCTTGACTACACTCCCGAGAAGTCCGTTGAGGATATATTCTACAACCCGGACAATCCAAAGGGATTGAACGACAAGCTTCTGAAGAAGTACCTCGCGTGGACAAAGGACCAGAAGCTTCAGAAAGACGCCGACGGCGATGAATTGAAGGAAATCAACGGTCTCATAAATGAGAAGGCATTCAGATCCGACTTGAAGAGTTGGGCAGTTCGTTGAGGGGTTACTGAAATGACATTATGATATATTTATAAGAAGGAAGAGGAGGAGGAGGAGGAAGTGGAAGAAAGATGATGACGGGGAATAGGAATATGGGAGAACGAGGAATAGGAATGAGGGATGAAGACAAAGGAATTGAACATTCACCAACTATACCATTCCACTTATGTAAATTATCCAGGTATGAAATATATTAACTATCTAAAAGCTCAGTTAGATCTGCCAATAATCTGCTTAACTGGAGGTCCAAATGATACTGTGTGTCCGAGGCTGCCAGTAACGGCTTTCCAAAGGTTTCATGCAAACTGTCCCTGAGACTATCTCGTAAAGATTTCCTCATGCCCTTTGTCTCGGGCGATTCTTTCACATCTTCTTTGCACTCGCGCTTCATAGTGTGCCTCAAACTCAGCAGGAAGTATGGCAAGTATCGACAGTAGGAGCAATTCGCAGCCAGGTGGACCTGCGATCGGCAGTCTGAACGAACGCACCTGAAACTACGGGTATCTGACTGGCCCTTGAATCTGCCACGGCTGATTGGAGCCACTTGTCGCACGTTCAATTTGGGCCTCGTGTCGCGCAATGCCTGTCTCTGTATAGCGGATTTGTCGTTCTTTTTCATAGCAAGTCGAGATGATTTTTCGCAGCCTATTTGTGAACCAGAAAAAGGGATCAAGTGATTAAAAGAATAAAGAGTGAAGGAAGAAGTGATTCGAAGGAACTTGACTTTACGGATGAATTTACGGTTGAATTTACGGTACTTGAATTTATGGTACTTAGATCCCGGTGCTGGCCTACCATACTTCAATAAGTTTAGTTCTTTCTCTGTCCTACACTCATTCACCTCTCTCCATGCAATCGTATATTACACTCAAAAAATCAATTTATAAGACGTAGCATCATTAGATCAGCGCGGGCTGTTGTTGGTGTTGCTGTTGGTGTTGCTTTTATTGTTTCCTTGATTAAAGTTTCCTTGTCCCTGGTTGTTGTTGAAGCGGCGGTTGAACCCGTTCCTATTTTGGAATCCGCCTCTTCTGTTGCCGCCGAAGTTTCCGTTGTGATTGTTGTTGTGATTGTTGTGGCCGCCTCTCCTCTTCTGGTTTCTATTTCTTTGCTCCATGATCAACATGCTTTGTTCCTTGGCGTAGTCCATCATGTCGTCTGGCAAACGCAAGTATTTGATGTGGATACCTCTGATATATACCTCTGGGATCTTCATGAAGCTGTCTCCGTTGGCGTTCAGTTGAATGACATTCTTCAACGTCAAGTTCATCCACGAGTCGCAATTCACCAAGTCGCCGTTAAAGGTCTCTCCATTCTTCAACTCTATCAAGACAGGTTTCGTTTTTGCTGCCGTCAAAAGATATAATGGTAACTAGATTGTTAGTACAACTGCTGCAATGCTGCTATCATGTTGGATTGGGACTTACCATTTAATCTTGTGCCCTTATTGTGTTGATCAGAAATTTTTTCCTCTGGAACTCCTGGTGGGTTTTGGATGGGGCACGACCTTAAGAACAGCAAGAAGTAGAGAGGAACCAAGGGATACAGAGAAAAGGCTTATTATGGCATGATAAGGGGGTTGTGTTGGATTAGGGGGAATTTTTATGTACAACGACCTTTCTGTGTATTGCTTACTCCAGTGTTTCCAATTGGTTAAATGAATAATTCAAAATTTACTTTACCTGCAAGATTCATGATAGTTTACATTGATACCAAATCGAATATCGATTCAGGAAATACAGAATTATATTTGGTACAGAATAGTCTTTTATTATACTTGATACAGAATCTTTGACCATCTTTGATACAGAATTTTGGTCATCTTTGATACAACATCTTTGATTATCATAGATATCGCTTCTTGATATTTATCATCCAAAGCTTCACCTTTACTAACTTTCTATCACCTAATCTCACATTCTGCCTTTCTCTACCATTCCTACCATCTTCAATGCTTCTTCCGTTGCTTGGTGCTTTTTATTGGTTGCAAATTGTTATCGCGAACTCGGTCTAGAAAAAATTACACACTCCTTGATGCAGCTTCTTGATCTCCCCGACGAGGTGATTCTACGGGTGATGAACCACTTGTCCATCACGGACGTCAAGGCCATGAAGGCCAATCGCCATCTACGCCACTTGGTCAACGCGCACATCTGGGACCATGGCAAATGCATAATAAGGATACAAAGTCCAGAAACTGGGGAGCAGGTCTCACCAGATCACCAATGGTACATCGACAGGTCCCACTACCACCAGCTACGATTGGAAATCGCAAGCTATATAGAGCTCATCAGCTTGTGGGCACACGCAAGCGCGCTTTTGAGAATCTTGGGCACCACTAATATGAGTGTGCATGTCACAATCAACTACACAGTGAACTCTTTTAACGGGGTCAAGGACTGCATAGAAAATGTGAATAAGATGTTCTGCAACATCCAAACCGATATCAGATTACATCTCCGTTGAGGAAGGAGAGATACCAGAGAATACTAGAAAGACGAGAAAAACATTAGAAATAGACTAGAAAGGGGAAATGACTACACAATGCTATACCACTATATAAACATTATATACTGCAAACGCTACGAACCATACACTTGCAAGCCACAAACTCGACGTCCCTATACACAATGGTGAGGCTCGTTTGGGGGAACGGCTCTGTTGGGGGCCAGCTCCTTTAGAGACAGCTCCTTTGGGGACAGCTCGTTTTGGGTGATATTTCCGTAGTGGTACAATTACGTCAGTTGTAGCCAAAAATAAAATTGAGGGAAGACATGGCACGGGCTTAAAAACAAAAAAAAAAGTTGAAGTGTCGCTTAAGCCTAATATCCACTAACACGGTAGAGCTCGAAAGACAGCACAGAATAGCAGAATGAGACTCAAGGTGTTGGCGAGCCTAGTGTTGGCGTTGAACTGGGGTGGGTCTGTGGCAGAAAGCCTCGATACCCGCTCTGAAAACGACACCAACTATATATACCCGGTGATTAGTTTAGACAACGACGGAACTGAGTCGTATTACAACGTGTCGTTGTACAGCAAGAAGAGCACTTATAAGCTCAGATATGATATAATACAGCCCGAGCTTTGGGTGATGGACAACTCCTCGTTTTTCAACTGCACTTACATCTATGAATGGTTGGATTCGCACGTTGAGCAGAACGCCACTGTTTCCGGCAGCTCTAGTGAAGTGTTCCCGAGCCTGGTCACCCTGGATCCAGAGTATCAGGCCACTGTGTGCGCTATGGGAGGTTTATATGAACCGTCTCCTGCTCTCAGCCTTCAGCCGGTACCCACGAAGCCTGGAGTGCAGAATGGCCAAGCTTACGAAGTTCCATATTTGGACTTGATCCAAGCCCTGGGAGAGTTTGAAACAGATGAGTTCATGGTTCTCGCTAACGGTACTGCTGCCCTCGATCTTACCGCATTTACCTTCGTCAACGTCAAGAACACTAGTGCATACTATGGAGCGCTAGGACTCGCAGGAAACCCAAAGGGTTCTGGATTCTTGGATAGTTTGAAAGCCGAAGGGCTCATTGGGTCGAACGGATACTCCACATGGTTTTCAGACAAGGGATTCAACGATTCTGGTTACGGTCACTTAAGACCGGGTTACCTCGACACCAGAGCTTATACGGGAACTCTTGTGTCATATCCAATCCTCTCGTACACATACACATCCAACTCGCAAGACAAAAACACAGTCTTCAACGACCTCGTTGTGCCTGCTATCCTCGTGACTGATTTTTCGGTGGAGAACCCAGAAACGACGGAATCGCAGGGACTCTTCACATCCACAAACCTGAGTATTGGTTTCACCTCAGATGGAGCCCTCCCAGTCATTCTTGATTCGCGAGCTGTCAACTCGCACTTGCCGTTGGAGGTGATCATCAACTTGGCGTTACAGTTGAATGCTTTCTATGCTTATGACCTCAACTTCTGGTTGGTGCCTTGCCAAAACATTCTCAGCTCAAAGTCCACCCTCAACTTCGAGATTGGCCCTTTGACGGTTAAGATTTCTATCTGGAAGTTCATGTCCTCTGTGTTCTACAACAATGACACTTTGAAGTTTTCCAACGGCCAAAGTGCATGCCTGCTTAACTTCAGACCTACAGCTTCGACTGGGCACAGCTCCTTAGGGCTCCCATTCCTCACTAACGTTTTTATGGCCGTGGATAACGAGGGAAAGAACATTGCTCTTGCTAACCGTAACAGCACTCCTATTGCGGACCTCCAAGCCACCAAGTATTTTGCACAAATCAAATCCAACAACATTCCACACGCGAGTACATATCTGATAAACTCGCCTCCTACATTGCATATCACATCTATGGCCGCACAAACCTCTGTTCCCATTGACTTGCCTCTGAGGCTTTCCGGAAGAATTTCAGGCGGTGTGGTTGTCACCGACCAGTTCGCTTCTACAAAGGTGCCTCTGTCGAGCGGCACTGCGAGTGCTGCACGCGAGCACAGCTCAAAGGCCGGGGCGCCTGCATTCGCGAGCTCATCAGGGTTTTCACTCGCCACTCTTGTGAATTTCGCAGTGATCTCCCTCTGCAGCATGTTCTTACTTTGAGTGGAACGCATTAGAGGAATTGTATATTAGCATGTAATAACAGGAAGATAACGACTATGATAGTATCATAGATGTAGAGTAGGTTCACATGAGGTGCTGGTAATCATATTCCTGGATTCAGTATGCAATTCTTGAATATCCATGAATACGTACCATTGTTGTTGTACTTCTGATTTATTTCTCTTTCTGGGGAATTCCAAAAACGCTGTGGTGTACACCTTTTTCTTGCAGAAACATGGTTCTGTATAGATCTACTTCTGTCCACTTCCTCTATCTAATTCTACATCACATGCTTGGACACCACTGATCTTACCATACCTTTATTTTGCGCTTCGTAAAATGTTCTTTTTTTAGGTGATCCCTAAAAATAATCTGCTTTGGGCAGTTTTTCGCGTCTCGTTTAGGAAGCCACTGGGCAAATCTCTATTAGTTCTATACTCTATCTATTCTCCTCCGAGGGGATGTCGTGCATTTCTTCGTCGTCCACCGTGAGCGGCTGGTACTCATTTTCTTTGTGCCTGTAGTAGTTGTACCACAAGATATCTGCAAATGTAATGAACAACCCGCATACGTTGAGGAACGACAACCGATCTCCGAATACAATAGCACTGATCACGATCGTAAGAAGCTCTTTAAATATTCCCGCAATGGAAAGTGTAATAACTTGGGCCACACTAAGTAGCTTGAATTCACAAAGCGTCATCATGAACGCCAAAATTCCCGGAATGATCATGAGTACAATGGTGCCAAAGACACCCTTGAGCTCCCAGATGTTGGACAGTGTGAAGTTGGACCAGCCTTCAAAGATGAGTCCAAACACCGCAAGCGTCACAAACATTGCGGGTGAAATGTAGAATATGGTGGATATAGGGTTAGGTGTGTATGGGTTGTGTTTGAGGAGGAGTTGTGTGAAAGACCAGCGCAAGCCTGATATTGCCGACGCTGCCAACACGAGCGCAATCCCAAAGCCCTCGGAACTGTTGTCGGTTGGGGAATTTTCGGGCTTCTTTACCATCATTAAAACCGATCCCGTCATAACTGCCACAATCACAATGAGCCTCCAATTGAACTTCTCAAGCTTGAACAAGATGCCAAAGAGTAGCACAAACACGAGTGAGCTCGTCTTGAGCATTGTATAGAGCAGGAGTGATACGAATCTAATCGATACGTTGGACAATCCTATGTCTCCACTTGAGGCCAACGCACACGGTAATATCATCCTGACATAGGTCATTGGCGAGATCTTGAAGATCCGGATAAAGGATTGGAGCCCGATGCTTGATCCAGAGTTACTTTGGTTGACTTTTGGTCTCAACTCCGGCGTTAAATATAACAGCACTGTACTAAGCGAGACGAGCACGAGCTGGTGGAACGCGGTGATCAACACTGGAAACTTGAAGTTGAGACCGGTTCCGAACATCCACTTATTGTAGACCGATATCAGAAGCGAGAACAAGTACCATCCTAGAATGTATACTATGGTCTGCCTGTTTGCTTGTATTAACTGCACGACGTTCATAAGGTCGGCTTCATGTGGGGTGTCTTTTTTCACGTTTCCAGATGAAATTGACGTTGTATTTTTTCTCAGTATCGAAAATCCCAAATTCATATCGACAATAGAAGGAGCAACTCTCCACCGGAAAAGAATAGAGCAACGTAATTGATCATGTCGAAGAACCAGGATCCTTCGTCGTTGCTCACCATGCAACGTGAGTACATTCTAGACCAGATCAAGCTGGTTCAGCGCCCGGGAGGCCTCTACAACTTGATTGTGGATGATAGAACTGAAACTGTCTTGTACCAGGTTTTGACCAAGCAGCAACTTTTACGTATTGTGGCGGCTATCGATAAGCTTGACCAGAAGCGTAGGCAGCAGCCTGCGATGGAAGCCATCTATTTTGTGGAAGCGACCCTGTATAACCTCAAGTGTATAATTGCAGATGTCCAGTTACAACGTTACAAGTCTGGCCATTCGCTATTCTTGCCTTTGGTTGAGGAAAATGAGCTGTTCCACTTCTTCCATTCGCCAAAGTTCGTCAATAACGCAAAGGTGAGGGCATATTTCGGAGGTGGAACTACCTTCCACTTCACAAACGCAAGTATAGTGCCCTATGAGAGTAGGGTCTTCTTGACCGACAAGGTGACCCCAAACCTGATGCCTATATACTACAACTACAACTGCTCTGACTACGTTATTTCACAGGTGAAACTCGCAGCGCGTGCACTTGTGAACGTGATGGTGATTGCTGGAGAGTACCCTTTGATTAGGTTCTATTGTCCGATGAATGCAACTCACCAGGCTTCACGTTTGCCAGAGTTGATCGCACACGAATTCCAAGAGCAAATCGATGACTACGCTCGTTCACACCCTGACTTCCCACCTGAGCAAGCAGGCACGAGACCTAGATCCATCGTTCTCATCGCTGATAGAACGCTCGATTTGTATGCGCCGCTCTTGCACGAGTTTACCTACCAGGCAATGCTGATGGACATTGTCCCAAGTTTGGAGCGCGAGGGAGTGTACAAGTACAAATCGGAGAACGAACGTGGTGAAATCGCCGACGTCGAGGCCACTTTGGACAATGAGGACGACGAAGACTGGGTCAACTTGAGACACTTGCACATCATCGAGTCTCTGGAGTTGATTGCTAACAAAATCAACGAGTTGATTAAGAACAACCCGCTTATGTTGGATCGTCTGAAGGCAAACAATGCCAGTGACTTGGCTTTTATTCTCGCAAGAATGCCAGGGTTCGACTTGGAGAGAAAGCAGATCACATTACACCGCAAGCTCATTGACGAGTGTTTGGACCTCAACGCTCTGAGAAAGTTGGCTGAGTTTGCTGCGGACTTTGAGCAGACTTGTGCGGCCCAAGGTACGTCCTTTGAAGGTGTCCGTAACAAGCACTTGCACGATGACTTGATCGATTTGCTTGCGCGTGATGATTTACATGTGAACGACAAGATGCGCTTGGTGCTCATTTACGGTCTCTACCGTGGAGGTCTCATCGAGGCAGACTTCATCAAGTTGGTCAAGTTCATTGGAGTCAACGATCGTCACATCATTTCGTTGATTTCAAGGTGCTTCACGAACTTGCACAAGATGGGGTTCACCATCATCAAGCAGAAGCCCCTGGATAAAAACAACAAAAAGGGCATGTTGCACACCATCAATAACGAGGGAACATACAACACATCGAGATTCGGATCTGCAGTCAAGAACGTCTTGGCTAGTGCTATCAGGTACCAGTTAGACGAAGACGAGTTTCCATATTTCAGAGACAAGCCTTTGGAAGAAGATTTGCCAGCTCTGCCCAGTAACAATAACGGTGCTAACAACACTTCTTTGCGTAACGCAAGAGTAAAGGCATCTTGGGCTACTCCTTCAGGTAGAGTTGCCAACCCATTTGGAAGCTCCCTGAAGCAGAGAGTCTTCTGTTACGTCGCTGGTGGTGTCACATACTCGGAAATGCGTGGTGTGTATGAGTTAAGTAACCTGCTTAAGAAAGAAATCTATTTGGGTTCTGAATCTATCTTGAAACCAAGAGACTTCTTGATTGGTTTGCAGGGTATGGACGAGGTGAAAACTCCAGACGAATTGAACTTTGGTTTGTACAATCAAAGAATCCAATCGGAAGAGGAGCCACCAGCATACTTGTTTGATGATGGAAAGCCTAAACCAATTGTCCAGGCTCAAACTCCTTCTCCAAATGCAGTTCCTAACAACTTCAACATGCCATTGCCAAACAACCAACTCAGAGAAAATATCGCAAGCTCTGAGAAGAAAAAGAGGTCGAAGTTGAAAAGTTTATTTAAGTAGAAATAAATGCTTTGAAGTAAACAATAGAATGTAAAATGTGTAGGCTACACACATCAATTTCTCCATTATTCTTGCAAAATCCTCTCAAAATGAATATGCAACATGTTTGATCAAACATGACTGATTCATGCAACATAGGTCATTTCTCCTCGTATTCTATAACCATGCAGGCCTATTACTCATCAAGACACGTTTGGTTGCGGGGATACCCTAAGTTTAAGGCTTTACATTCGAGTCCTGCAGATAACAAACTCCGGACCGGCGCCGGTACCGGGGATCATCATAAAACATGCAATCTTTCAAAAGTATATAAGACTTGCAAATGGTATAAAGATATAGCAAATCAAGATGTCTGCTTACTCAGAAAACTCCTTCAAGGCCTCGCTGTACAACGACTTTCGTCCGCGCTATCCGCCCTCTTTCTTTGATATCCTCAAGAAGTATATCAGCAAGAGTAATGAGTTACCTATAGATAAGGCAATTGACATGGGTTGTGGTACTGGGCAAGCTACAGTACCCTTAGTCGACTTCTCAAAGCTGGTTATAGGAATTGACCCTTCTTCCGTTATGATTGCTACGGCAGACGAGACCAAGAGGGATGGGTTATCGTTTAAACAGGGTTCAGCTCAAGAATTAACCTCTTTAGGCATTGAGCCTGCCTCTCTCGATTTGATCACTGCTGCTGAATGTGTTCATTGGTTTGAAGATTACCCCAAATTCTTTATTGATTGCGCTTCTTTGCTCAAGTCTGGTGGTTGTCTTTGCTACTGGTACTACCATGAGCCTCATGTCGTCGACTACACCGGAGCAGGTGAGAACAAGGAAGAGATTTTGAAAGAAGCTGCGAAGATCTACAATGAGTACGTTTACGACAACCCAGAACTTATCGGTCCTCATTGGCAACAACCGGGAAAAGACAAACTCAGAGACTATTTGGATCAGCCAAACAGCCAAATTCCCGAGGAATTGTTCACTGACATCACTATAAACCGCTATCTTCCAGAAGGGGAAACTCTCTATCCCGGAGAGAATGATTTGAATATTCAAAAACCTGGTGTTACTTTAAAGCAGTACATGGACTATATTGGTACATTCAGTGGTCTCCATAGTTATGCTGGCCCCGACGAGAACAAGAGAAAAGAGTTCTTGGAAAACTTTGAAAACGAGTACAAGAAGCGCCTCAGCTGGACCGACGAAACTAAGATCGATTTGGTTTACAATACAGGCTACACGTTCTTGAGAAGAAAGTGAGCAATTTTGGATTACACTTGGTAAGGATCGACCGTGGTAACTACGTAAAGTTGGGCGTGTGGCGTAGTTGGTAGCGCGTACCCTTAGCATGGGTAAGGTCTCGGGTTCGATTCCTGACTCGTCCATATTTTTTGATGTTAATTTTTATAATTTTTTGCAGCCTACAATTTTAAAACCATTCCGTATATTCTATTAATCAGCAATCGAGATGTCGTAGTCGACTTCGTCCTCATCTTCCAACATTTTATCTATATCTTTCAAATCAGCATCGATTTCCTTCTGCTTCAGATCCTCTTCTTCGTCTTGCTGATTCACCTCATCATCTGGCTTGTTCAGTTCACCCTTCTCTGTATCATCAATATCCATAGCAATTACATCTGCAGCATCCAACTCATCTGGGATCTTGTCGCCATCCTCGATTTTGGTCACGGGAGTCAGTGTTTGCAGAGGTTTAGCACTGATTTCGTCTAAAGCGACTGAGCTAGCTCTTGACTGGACACGAGAACCAGACTTGGAGGATTGCTTTTCTTTCTCAGCTTCTTTTTGCTTTGCTCTTTCAGTGGTTTCTTGAAGGAGAGTTTCAAAGGATTCAAAGTTTTTACTTGTAAGTTTATCAAAAGCAAATTCAGGATCGTCCTTGTTCTTCTCGAAGCACTCTCTCGTAACCGCAATTCCATCGACTAATCCTTGTAGAACCTGCGTATTCATCGCGTCAGCAATGAAAAACTTGCTCAAGTTGTTGATGACGGCCTTTTTCACTGCCTTGGGGGTATCTTGCTCAACAACTTGTAAGAAATAGACACACTGCCAAACATGAGGAGTTTGAGTCTCAAGTTGTCCAGGCTTAAGATTGACCAAGTTGTTTGGATCGCACCAGTAGATCAATTGCTGAATAACTGTCAGTGGAGTCAATGTTTTGCTGTCACTGGTTGAAAACTCACTGTCTTCACTGAACATCCTGTAGACAACGTCACCGCTTATAGATGCAAGACGGAACTGATGGTTGGGATGACTGAATGAATAAACAGGGATACAGAAAGACAAGATTTGCTTCAATTCCTGGTTACCTGCAGTGCTCGGATGAAAGTAAACCAAGATCAAAGCTTCAAATAACTGCTTTTCTGTTTCGAATTCTGGGTGTTCAGAAGCATTATCATCTTCAGCAGTAGATCTGCCAAAAACTTCTGCAAGGAACAACTTACAAAGACCCTCAGCAACCACACATTGTAACTTAGGCATCTCAAAAGCATTGAGCGATTTGTAGAACAACTTTCCGTACAGATACAATGCCCTCGAATCCATGATTGACGTGCCGTAGGTCGACAAAATATCGACAATAGCTTTCATTCCAACAATCTTTGCTTCCTCACCAGCGTGGCGGATACTTGCAAACAACGTAGTAACAGCGTCCACGGCAGTGGACTTGTCTAAGATGGCAAACAAGCCCAAACACTTAAGACCTTGTAAATGAACTGTGTACTTATCGTTGCGAACGATAGCGAAATTGACCAAACCAGAATAAATCGACTGGAGTGAAAGATGGCTATCAAGCGGTTCCTCGATGAGCTCCAAAACATGTTGAGTAGTGATTAAAGCACGAATGACAATATCGTCAGGAGGCAACTTGGGCTCAATTTTCCTACGCTTTTGAGGACCCTTGGAATCGTTTTCACTTCCGTTTTCGCTACCATTTTCGTGGTCATTATTCTCGTCGTCTTCGTCATCATCATCAAAACCAGAGATAGCAGAATGAAACGTCTCATCCTCGTTATCGTAAGAGTCTCTGATGTCTGTGACAACTTCTGTTGCCATGGTGATGAAGTCCTTCTCGTTGATTGAGATCTTGCGCAACACCTTGAGTCCGATTGAGATGAGCGTGGGTGAAAGCTTATCTTCACTCAAGGATTTACGGATAGTCTGAAGCATCTTTCTTCTACCAATTTCATCACTGAAATCAAACTCTTTCGAAACGAGTAACAATTGCTCGATGATAAACTCCAAATCTTTGAATTGGTCCGCGAATGGGATATACACATCGTCATATTGTGCGAAGGATGCGTACTCATCCGATTTTTGCAGCGAGAGAGAACGATACTTTTCTGTTCCGAGCTTGAACTCTGCCTCTGCCTTTCTCAATTCCTTTTCCAAAGTCTTGATATCCACCCGACATTCCGCTACTGACTCCTTGATCTCGTTGTACTTCTCGTTTAACTCCTCCGTAGAAAACTCCAAGAGCTGAGCAACAATCTGCTCGTTTTCTTCGTCGATCAAGTCGTCAAAGGAATTGTCGTCCTTTTTCAAACGCGCAAGACGTTTTTTGATCAACTTTTGAATTACTTGATAATCCTCCACAGTTTTCTGAGTTTCAGTCAATCTTCGCCTGTTACCTTCAACGTCGTTTTTTATCTTCACCAAAGAGTTTTCCACCATGACCATCTGACTCTTCAAATTTTCGAGCTGGTCCTGGTGGACCTCATGTTTTTTCACGATATCGTCGTGTTGCTGGAGGAACCGAATGCGCAATTGCAAGTACTTGTCTAAGGTATCAGCCAACTCCACCAGCTCTGGGAAGTTTGAGTCGACTAAATCGTACAAATTGTTTTGGTTGCAGTGATAGTAAAATGCCCTCATTAAAAATGCCCTTTCAACGGTGAGTGCCTTCCAATACTGCTCATCGATTTTGATGGTCGCCAACTTATCTTCACGTCCCTTGAAAAAGACCGATATTGCCAAGTCTGCAGCTTCATTCTCTGTGACACGCAATTGCTCCACCAACTCCAAAACATCCTCGTTGACTGCTTCAAACCATTGCTTAATGAGCATTTTTGTCGCGGCCTGTTTCACAGATTCGTCTCTGTCATTCAACCCCCACTTGAGGAGATACTCGCGGAGCTTGGGGTCTAGTTTCAGGACTCCACCCTCGATCTCGCGGCAGATTCTAGAGAACACTAGCCTTCGATTAATGCTATTATCATCACGAACACGTCCAATAACATGCGGGATTGTGTCGCTATTCTTGCTCAAGTTGAGCAACGCAGCTCGCCTCACCTCGGCACTGTCATCGTACTTGATTATGGACGCGATTTTATCCATCACGATGTTTCTGTTGATGGGAATGTTGAAAGGACTGGAGTCATTGTCGAAGTCAAAGTTGAAGTACTGAAAACGCGAGAGCGCAACAACAGCCTGGATGCGTACATTGGACTCTTTATCCGAAAGTCTCCTGTTGAGCGAAGTGTACAAGGCCTCGAATGTATCATTGTCGATCTCTCCAATATAGTACACGAGGTAAGCTAAGATTTGGACCACTCTGTACCTGACCGTCTTGTCTTTGGCTTCTATTCCACGAAGCAAATGCAGGATCAAGTACTTGATGAATGCTTCTGTATATGTTTCTTCATACTCTTCATCCTCTATTTTGAGATGGTTTGGCTTGTCTTCCTCTTCATCCTGGGAGATTGAAGACACGAAAGCCGAGCTGAATTTCGCGATCCTATCACCGACCTGCTCACCTTTCTTCAAGACTAGAGTTTTGTTGATGAGTTTGGTGAAGTACATCAGGAAGTTATCTGCGTACTCCAATTCGATTGCCCTGTGGAATATGTTCTTCAAAACAATCACCAACTTGCGGTGACCAGAAAGACTAAGCTGGGCGTCCTGGAAGACGTGGCACATGGCCAACCTGATCTCATCCACCTCACTAATGCGCAGAATGGAGTGAAGTGTTGGTTTTGTCATGCCTGGAAGTATGTTTTGATCAGATCAAAAAATAAAGCGCGTGGATGCAAACAAAAGTGGATAGAAAAAAAGAATGAGCGGT
This sequence comes from Kodamaea leandrae, assembly GCA_030564445.1. Classification (NCBI taxonomy): domain Eukaryota; kingdom Fungi; phylum Ascomycota; class Pichiomycetes; order Serinales; family Debaryomycetaceae; genus Kodamaea; species Kodamaea leandrae. The sequence continues at coordinate 182,288 of JAJLUV010000001.1, read as the reverse complement.
ACGGGAATCGAACCCATGGCACCTGCTTGGAAGGCAAATATGTTAACCACTACACTAACCGCCCAGATTATGTAAAGGTAACTGAAATACATAAGTTTGTCGAGTTGGTAGAAATTAAGTTGACATACATTGGAGATGAGCTGATGATGATGTTGACGTGTTGGAGCAGAGATAACAGCGAGTGTATTTTCTGGTGGCGAAGGCTTTGCTATCAGGAAAGAGGTGGTGAGTGATGAATGGACGTTAGGAAGATTATAGTAGTGCTCTAGCAGCCATTATGGTAATACTCGTGCAGGCGTTAGGATGATTATCGTAGTACCGGGTAACTTGTTCAATATTAGCATTTGGGTAAAACAATCTCCGTGACAAATAGGATATCAGAAGGTTATCAAGGATGATCATTTGATGCTGAGCCCACCATTTGAAAAGTTCAGCATTTGACAGGCTCACCATCTAATGGGTTACGCGCATCACCATTTGATATTTCAGAACCTGTGGTAGTTTCAGGTGGTAGTTTCATTTGCAACGCACATGAATCTTGGAGACGATCTGCAAGAGACAAGAAATATACCAATATGGATACGATCCCTCTTATAAGCCCTCGGATATAATAAACATTCCGTATCCCGATGGGTTTATCATATTGTTTGTGTCACTGTCGTATAAACTAAACGACGGGCTATACGACAGATCAACGCGAAAAAAAAGCGTGTCGTTTGTATACGATGAATTTTTATATATAAACGCGAAGCCCCGATAAAATTAAAACTTCAACATTCAACATGCCATCCACAGTTCCATTAGCTGACAAAGAGTACAAGAAGGACCAAGATTTCAACAAGGCCTTGCACGGAGAATCCTTCAAGAAGACCGGTTTGGCTGCTTTGGCAGCTAAGGCCAAGAACTCTGATGCATCTGCTGCCGCTACCGAGGGCTACTTCAAGCACTGGGACGGTAAGACTGACAAGGCTGACGAGGACAAGAGATTGCACGACTACTCGAAGTTGACCCAGCACTACTACAACTTGGTCACCGACTTCTACGAGTACGGTTGGGGTTCTTCTTTCCACTTCTCTCGTTACTACAAGGGTGAGGCGTTCAGACAGGCTACTGCACGTCACGAGCACTACTTGGCTCACAAGATGGGTTTGAACGAGAACATGAAGGTGTTGGATGTCGGATGTGGTGTCGGTGGTCCAGCTAGAGAAATCACCCGTTTCACTAACTGTGAGATTGTTGGTTTGAACAACAACGACTACCAGATCGAGAGAGCTAACCACTACTCGCAGAAGTACAACTTGGCTCACAAGTTGCTGTACGTCAAGGGTGACTTCATGCAGATGGACTTCGAGAACGAGACCTTCGACGCTGTCTACGCCATCGAGGCTACCGTGCACGCTCCAGTGTTGGAGGGTGTGTACTCTGAGATCTACAGAGTTTTGAAGCCTGGTGGAGTTTTTGGTGTGTACGAGTGGGTTATGACCGACGCCTACGACGAGTCCAACCCAGAGCACAGAAAGATCGCTTACGGTATTGAGGTTGGAGATGGTATTCCAAAGATGTACAAGCGTGAGGTTGCCGTGCAGGCTTTGAAGAACGTGGGATTCGAGATCGAGCACCAACAGGACTTGGCCGACGTCGATGACGAGATCCCATGGTACTACCCATTGAGCGGTGAGTTCAAGTTCGTCCAGAGCATTGGTGACTACTACACCATCTTCAGAACTTCCAGAATCGGTAGATTCGTCACCACCGAGGGTGTTGGTCTCATGGAGAAGCTTGGAATTGCTCCAAAGGGCTCCAAGCAGGTCACCCACGCCTTGGAGGACGCCGCCGTCAACTTGGTTGAGGGTGGTAGAAAGAAGTTGTTCACCCCAATGATGTTGTTCGTTGTCAGAAAGCCATTGGACGCCAAGTAAGCATTGTATAATATAATAGACGAAAAGGAGGATTAAGGTAGGAATGGGGATTAAGGAGGAATGAGGATTAAGGTAGTCAGATGGGATGGGAGAGATGAGATGAGCATGTCAAGCTGTAGAAGTACGACCTTATAAGGAGTATCACTAAGGAATAAACGGTCTTCTCTTGAAGAAGTTCTATATATTCACTTCTTATCTACCCTTCCAATCAAAAGGGCTCATATTACATCACCACAACGCCAAACTTAAATTGTATCCATTTATATAGCAGGGCTGGTCTTCTGTCAACGTTGCTGCGTCTCTGCAGGACTGAAATTTGCACGCCCAAATTAGGCATTCCTGCATTATAATCAGCAACCCAAAATTTAATGACGTTCGCAACTTGTGTATATAAGAGGAATTGCGCCCCGAGGAATTGAGCAATCCATTGCCCATTGACCATAATGCTTGAGAACCCCAACTTAGAAGGCTACGAGATTGTCCGCCGTTTTTGGTCGACCTACTACAACCCCAGCAAGGGCACGTTTGTTGCACCCAAGAAGTGTTCTGGTTGCTACAATGACGACAAGTTTGTCGTTTGGGCGGTCGCCGTTGCAGCACAAGCCGTCGTGGACGGCGCCCGTATCTATAAGGAGCTTGTTCCATTGATTGAGCCTGCAATTGACATCTTCCAGAAGTACAAGAACCACCACATTAAGGGATTCTCTGCTGCGGAGAATGGCGGTAACGACAAGGACATCTACTACGATGACGATGCACAGGTGTGTAGTGCTATGATAACTGCGTACGAGGTCACCGGAAACAAGAAATTTTTGGACCAGGGCCGTGAATTGACCCGTTTCCTTATGGGAGGTTGGAATGAAGAGCCCCACGCCAAGACTAAGGGGGGTATGAAGTGGCACGTTTCTAAGACTTTATTGAACGCGTGTACCACTGCGGAGGTTGCAAAGTGCTGTTTGCAGCTTGCACAATTCATTCCCGACGAAGCCGACGTTTACGTTGCATTTGCGGCTAAGTGTATTGACTGGCAGATTAAGGTTTTGCAGGACCCTCTGGATAAGTTGATTCGCGATGGTGTGGGATTCGACCTGACCGACGTGGATGATGTCAAGTGGACCTACAACGTCGGAACCACCTTGTCTGCTGCTGCTCACTTGTACCATGTGACTGGCGACAAGAAGTGGAAGGAGATTGCGGACGATTTGGCAGAAGCCGGTATCAACCGTGGTGTCTTTTTCTACGACAGAGACTACCCTGATGACAAGCGTTACTGGAGAGACCCATCATACTTTGTACAACTTCTCATTGAAGGATTGGCCGACTACTTGTTGTTTGTTGGTAAGGATGCTCCAGGCGACTTGGCCAAGCGCATTGAGGAGGAGGTGCGTAGACATCTCATCATTTTCTACGAGTTCATGAAGGACCCTAAGGACGGCTTGTACCTCCAGAGTTTCGAACCTCACAACACCTACAAGGAGGTGTACGAAGAGAAGTACGGCAAGTGGTTCGGTGACAAGAAGGGCCAGGACTTGAAGGGAGAGGACAAGGACGGCGACGGAAACCCACAAAAGTGTCTTATGGGAGGTGGAGCCGCTGCGCGGTGTTTCTTCCAGGGTGCCCGTGTTGTTCCAAGAATTTAGAAGTGATTGATATTAGTAGAAAGAGTAAATTGATAAGAAATGAAAGAATAAGTAGGAAGAGTAACAGCAACTAGGAAGTGGAAATTGAATATAATCGACTAGAAAGTGGAAACTGAAAATAATCGACTAAGTGCAACTAGGAAGAGTAACAGCAACTAGGAAGTGGAAATTGAAAATACTCGACTAAGTGCAACTTGGAAGTGGAAATTGAAAATATTCGACTAAGTGCAACTATGAATAAGTAAATCGACTACATCTAAGAAGGTTTAAGTGGGCTTACAGAACTTAGACATGATCCCAACCATCAATACCAATCCTCTCTACAATACCTCGTTTATCATTTGAATTCTCTATTCAATCTATAGACTTGTCCTAAAAGAACTTTTCAACAACCCTTCTATTACCCAAACACACCCATTGTTCAACCTCTTAAAACTTAAGCTATATGTTGGGGTGTTTTTAAAACTTAAACTTGACCAAACTAAATGTTGGGGTGTTTGGCAAAGTCTCTTGTGGTCTCTCAAACACCACAATATCACTCTCCCCAAATGCATCGACCTTCATCACGTTTCTGTATTTCGAAATAACTCCGTAACTCTTGTCGAACTCGCTCTCCTTCTCGCTTTCATCGTCACTCTCAATCACCTCACCATCGCGCGTTCTCTTGGACGCAGTCTCCCTCTTCACAGGCAAGTCCAAGCTCTTGTCGAAGAACGCGATCCAGTGTGGTCCGTAGCACCAGATCTTGTTGTCCTGCTCAAACACGCCCTCTGGGGCACCCTGCTGAGCGAGCTTGCGGAACTGGTCTGGCAAGTTATCGGAGTTCTTGCGCGACCACGGTGTGAGCAAAGTCGCAGAATGGAGACCAAACTCATACACCTTGGCGTCGCCAGTGGTGCACAACAAGGTGTCGTTGCTGGAAAAGGCAATCTGGTGTGGGTACTCATCCAATTGTGTCACAAGCGAACCAGAACCTTCCATTGGATACTTCTCAATGCGACCGTTGTGACGCGAAACCACCACTGTGGAGTTGTCTGGCGATACACGGATGTTATTTATGCAATTTGTGTGCTGGACCACAGGCTTTGCTGTTTGGTCGAGAAGCTCGATCTCATCATCCAACGAGATGGTGTAATTTCCATCGTCCTCCTCGATCTTGAATCTGTACATTTCCTCGTCTGCAGTCAACACCAACAACGCTCCGGCGTTCACATGAACCCACTTTGCTCCTGGGACTAAGGAATCGAACTGAGGGTCTCTGATCTTGGTGACACGGAGCTTATCTCCAGTGTCCTCCAATGCAAATACCTTGACAGAAGTGAGTCTGGCAACGGCAAGGAACTCACCATCATCGCTGATGGAACAGCTGGTGATGTTCTCCTCATCGGCCAAACGCAACTTGCACACCAACTTGTACGCACCGCCGTCCATCACACGCCATATCTTGACGTGCTGGTCCTGCCATACCACCACCATGCGCTGTTTCTGGTTCACCGCAAGCGTGGAGTGCTGCTGGTTGATGCCGATCTTGGTGTACTTGCCAGAGTTGAAGTCGAGCACCGATTGCACAACAATAGACCGCTCGACTCCCGCGCTCACCAACCAGTCGTGTGTCCTGCTAGTGAACAAGCACATCGTACGGATATCGTTAGAGTGAAGGAGTCTGTTGGAGTTGTGCACCCAGCGTGTTGCTGCTTGTTTTTGGGAAATCAAGTTGAACTGGTGAATCTTACGGTCAACACCAGCAGAGAAGAATCTCTCTTCACTTGGGTCCACGGCGATACACAACACATCTGCCTCGTGCAGCTGGAACGTCTGCAAGAGTGAGAACAGTTGTAAGTCCCAGATCTTGACACTTCCTGTGGAGTCACCTGTGATGATTTGTTTCTTGGTTGGCAAAACAGCAACGGACCATACGAGAGTACTTTCGGTTTTCGACTTGTCCACACGCATAGTTGCTGCGATTCTTCCGCGAGACTCATCCTTGGCCGCGTTCCAAACACGCACCTGGCCATCAGAACAGCCTCCGATGATCTGCTCATCGCCACACCACTTGAGAGAGAGCACTCTTGCGTCCTGGCGCTGGCAGATGAGAGCGTGCTCTAAAGACCCTGGACCTCCGCTGATATCGACGATGGCCACGGAGCCATCATCACAGCCCACTGCGAGAGACTGTTGGTCCTCACTCACGTCTATGCTCCATATGATGCCTGCGTTACAGTCGTAGTTGGTGAGAGGACGACCGGTAGCCAAGTCCCACTCTGTGGTGAAGGTAGAACCACCGATGGAGAACAAACGAGCGGGTTCGCCTTCGGTACTGGACCACACCAAGCCCTCGATAGATCTACCGCTGGAACCTGGGAGCGTGAGCTCGTGAATCCAGCCTTGTTTAGGGTTCCAGATCTCGATGTCTCCGTTGCTGCGGCCCACTGCGAGTCTCACGGTGCTAGGCGTGATCGTGGCCGTAGACCGGTGGGAGAACGCCGATGCTGTGATTGTGTGTGGGATGTAGTCAACAAAGCGACAGCGGTGGATATCCATTGCGATGAGTTGAAATGGAAAAAAAAGTGAAATAAATAAAAGGTGAGAAAATGCGAAAGAGTTGAAGATGATGGAAGTTGTTGAGATGAGAATTTGTAGTAGACGCCGGATACTGACTTGTAGTAGATGGCGACTAGTGAAATGGAATTTGGGTATAATTAGGTAGGAGTGGTATAATTTTGGATTAGTAGAAGATTTGAGTAATAAAGGTGGAGTAGAGTAGAGGTGAAGGAAGTTAGTAGAACAAAAGTAGTTTGAGAATTTTATAGGTGATACATGGTATGAAGGATAGAAGCAGAGCTGATTTGAGCAACCTGATATTGTGAAATTCAATCAATATTACGATCATTGACACTCTTGTTTAGCTGCAAATCAAGCGAAAAATGTACTTGCAAAATTGATCTAAATATGGTATTCTAATATTTTGCTGCATATACACTTTCATCTAGAGTAAACCAACTAATCCAGATAAAACAACCCATAAACGTCTTCAATCAGAAATCATCATTCCATACGTCTTCCATCAAAAATCATCTCCAGTCTTAAAATCATCTCCAAAAACGTCTCCATCTAAAATCATCTCCAAAATCGTCTTAAAATCATCTCCCCCACCCCCTTCTCCACCCACTCTACTCTCTTTACTCTCTTTTCTATTCTACACAAACCCAACAAACCCATTCACAAACCGGAGCAAGCGAATAAACCACTTGTTCTCGTCAGTGTCAAGCACCATATTGATCACCAACTCCTTCTTGTTCTGCTCGCGCACGAGCGTCTGCCTCACCACCACGTTCTTCTTGAAACACCACACCATTAAGAGAATAGCAAGCAAGCTCACCGAGAAATTGCGCAAAAAGTGCACCGCGTTCTTACCCAAGAGTCGAAGCAAGTGCAAAGCACGGCGCCGCATCACATCTTTCCAGTCCCTACTCTCCTCCTCATGCGACAGCTCCGACCCAGGTCTCCTACTACTCGTCACGATCTCCCGTGTCAACCGGTTGATGAGCGTGTTCACTTCACCCTGCCATGCCTTGATCTCCTCCAATTCCAGATTGGCGGCAGGGGCTCCAGCAGCTGGCGCAGCCCCACGCGCACGGCCCGTAGGTGGTAACGAGTACACGGATGTGGTAGCGCCGCCGTATGCTGCGGTTCCAGGGTTCTGCCTCTGCTGCTGTACGTAGTCGTTGACAGTCATGGTGTTTCTTCTCGAGTGTGAGTATATCTTCTGTAAGTTGTTGCGGTACAGCTGATGTGGGGCCACACTGGGAGTTCCTGTCGACATGCGGTCGGAATTGCCCCCAAACAGCGGCGAACGGAGGGACAACGGGAACTTTTCGTCCTCGCCCTCGTCGTCCAGTGCGAATTGGACGTCCTTGATTTGGTCCCACACATACTCCAACTCAGCGAGAAGTTCGCGTGACTCCAAGGTTCCACTCGCATACACCTTCATGGTTTCAATGAGATAAGTAATGTACCGGCGCTTGGCCTCTGTCTTCGACACTCCTCGTTCGCGGGCCCATGCGTCCCACTTCTTTTTGGCTCCCTCATCCTCGGCAGTGAACCCAACTGGGCGGGGCATGATGCCCTCGACGTCTCCTTCGGTGGCCTGTTTGTACAAGCCGTAGAGCCTGATGCGCGATTCGGGTGGCGGGCGTGGTAACCCGTAGTTGGAATGGGACAGGAGCGCCCGGATTGTGCTGATGGCCTTGACAAAGACACGATCTGGGGGTTAGTAAACGAATGCAAAAAAACCAAGAATGGTGACTTCTTGGAATAAACGAGACGGGGTGTGTTCTGGTCGGGTCAATCGGGGTTGCCGCAGCCGAACCGTCCATCCCTAGGGCCAACAACGGCCTCCGTGTTACATACCTATGGAGTCTGACATGGTTGCACGTGAAGCAAAACTGGGGGCAATATTTGTTTTGAGGGGAAAGGGGAAAAATATATAATTGTTAGAACATGGAGTGGTAGAGAATGAGAGCATGTGGTTGAGGTTGAGGATGGCCTACGAAGTAATACATTCTTGAGAACAACTAATACAGGGAATTGTTCTATTCATGATGGGTGCTACATAGGTCTTGCTTGTATCTTAACAGTCTTTTAACCATACGATCACTTTATTCACAATTCATATTCTTTCAACCTTCAATTGCAGTTCACTTTCTTTTCAGCCTAATCGTAACTGTACTTTTATATTTCCGACATCTCATCTTGGGTGTTCATATACCAGTCACATGCTCTTCTCTACTTCTGTTGCTCTACGTCATCTGTTGTCTCGTTCAATGTCGCGTGTCGCTGGTGAAAAATGACCACAATACGACACGGTGAAAATTCGTCTGAACAGAAGTTGAAGATGAGAATTCAGCGTGGTGTGAAGTAGTCATAAACTCTTGAGATCTTATGAACTCTGAAGATCTTATGAACTCTTAAGATCTTATGACCTCTTCTCAGAAGTTACGTTAACGTATAGGCATAGAAGAGCATATCTCTACCTGCTCTCTCTTTCTTTCTAGCCCATCTCCTGAAAACTCTTCACCTATCTACTCCTACACTCTGTATCGTAAAGTTGAATTAAAACCCTATTTGTACATAAATTTAATTTAGTTCTCTGGAACATCGATCTCACCATTGTTGATGGCTTCGATGATGTCGTGTGGGTTCTTACCTTCGACACGGCAGCCGACGGACTGGGCGGTACCCAAGATCTCCTTGGTGACGGAGGCCAAGTTCTTACCGAAAGACTTCTCTCTCATGGTTCTGGCAATCTCGATGATCTCCTCCAATGGGATGTTACCGTTGTGCTTGACGTTCTTCTCCTTCTTTCTGTCTCTTGGAGCCTCCTTCAAGGCAGTGATAACCAAGGAAGAAGCAGATGGGACAACAGAGGCGGTAGCCTGTCTGTTCTGGATTCTCAACTGAACAGTGACCTTGATACCCTTGAAGTTCTTGGTGGCCTTAGCGATGTCTTCACCAACCTTCTTTGGGGACAAACCCAATGGACCGATCTTTGGGGCCAAGGCGGCGGAAGCACCAATCTCACCACCGACGGCTCTCAAGTAGAGGAACTTAACTTCACTTGGGTCAAACTTTGGAGGCATGTTGTATCGATGTAGTCTTGATGAAAGAGTAGTAAAGGAATTTTTTTTTTTTCCTTAAAATGCCTACCTAATGAAAATTTTCAGGTGCAGGGGAGAAACAAAAAAAAGTAGTTTTTCTGGTCACCTGATTAGGGCTGAAGCCCGGAGACTGTTAAACTGAGGGATACGAAGGGGAGTTAGGAAATAATCCTCTCCTAGGACTGGTTGATATGATTGTAAGGGTGGTTGGTCTGATACCAATACTTATAGGCATAGGTGTTCTCTTCAATACCTTGGGTATACTCTTGATCTGATTCTCACTATAAATGATATACTTCTGATTATCATACATATTCTTGATCTCATACACTCTGATCTCTTAATCTGACCTCTTAATCTCATACACACTCTGATCTCTTAATCTGATCTTAATCTGATCTCTTAATCTGAATACTCTTTGATTTCGATTCTCTTAATCTGGATTTCGTCACACTATTCCTACTCTTGTCAACATTAATCTATTCCTCAATTACTCCTCTTTTCTCTTCTATACCTCTTTATCAATAGTAGCACTAGTGTCTACCGAACCATGCTGTCTTACCCTTTCCTCACAACGTTCCTCCCGGTATATCATCGCCAATTCTGCTATTCTCATATTCGTTTGCAGTCGATGCAACCACATCGTGTGCAAGTTGCCGCAACATGATCGCCGGGTGCTTGCCCAATTCCTGCAATTCCTTGAAGATGATCACCGGCTTCTCATCCAATTTGAGGATCCGCTCCTTGTCGCCGTAGCAAATCACCAACACGTACTTAGACCAGTCGTCACGCGGAATGTGGTGCCTCTTCATCGCCTGCTGTAAGATCTTGACACACGAGTCCTCCGACGACGCACGGAGCTGTTTAAGCGGCTCGCTCGACGGTGGCTGTGCGTATTTCGGCGATCCCTCTTCTCTATAGTTAAAAGTGGCTGTAGAGCTCAGAGATGCCTGCAGCTTCAATGCGGGTTTGGCAGACGCAACGCTTCCTGCCGATGGTTGCTGCTTCAATACGGGCTTTGACGAAGTGCTACCTGCAGAAAGCGGTGCGAGAGAGTTCATTGTACTCACCGAACCCAGGCTCTTAGCGCCTGTGAGTCGTGGACGAGCCTCATCTGTGTGCTTACCTGGGATTTTTGACGGGAGTTGGAACTCTGCCAGTTGTCGCGACTCTCCAAGTTTCGGTAAGTTCTGTTGGATGATCTTACCGCCTCCACCCAGTAGCGTGGCGTCCTGGGAAAACCTCCGCAGGTACGTGGGACTGGACATGGTGAAGGAGTTACGCGATGCGGTGCTGATTTCCGAGCGTACGGCACTTGAGCCCGAGATATCTCGGGTTCCTTGAGATGATGCGACATTGGGTGCACTGTTGGCCAACACAGTATGTGAGACAGGATTGAGCAAAGTCGGTTCGCTTACCGATGGGCTTGTATTGGGTCGACTGCCTGGTATAGAACCGTTCATCGACTGATATTCTGCCGCAAGATCCGTCCAGTAGCTAGTTTCGGATTGCGTGCTCAGAACGGAGAATGTGGGGGAATTGACGTGGTGGCCGGGGTCTAATGTTGGTGTTGGGAGCGGCTTGCTGTCCTTAAGGAGACGAATCACGGGGATCAAGTCGGTCTTCAACTTGAGAAAGTTGTCCTGCAACTTTTTATACTCGAGTTGCTGGAGCTGGAACTGCAGCTGTGGCACCGGCAGCATAGGGGAATCCACAGGGAACAGTTGCTGTTGAACCCAAAGCCCAAGCTTCTGGAACATGTCCAGCACAAGGACAGTGCTGAGGGAAAGAGACTCCAATTGCATGTAGTTGTTGTTGACGTTAATGTTGTTGAGCTTGTAGTCAGGGTCCTGGAGCAGTTTGGGAGGACTGCGTCTGTATTGCTCTGCCACAAGGTCAGAGATGGCCCGTTTGATTGCGAGTCGTGTTGGTAATGACAGAAACCCCATTTCACGGAGGTGTTCTGTAGTAATGAAGGGGAGGAGTGATCCATCCACATTGTTGTCTAGAAACTGCGCGCCCATCGTACCTTGCTCTGGCAACACCAGATTGAGATACAGCGAGACTTGCGCAGCATCCCATTGAAGAAAGGACTCCTTGGGAGAGGACGAAGTCATAGCAGGGAAATGTGTGAATTACAATTTCATCCAAATCTCGTGTAGTGCTGCGCTAACGTTTTTTTGCGACGCAAGATTCGTTTCAAGTCGCAACGAGTAAATCGAAAGGACGCACAAAAGGCCGTGAAAAAGTGGAGATGCCCAGGAGTAGATAGGGCTAAAATACAGCATAGAAGAGACATCTTGTGGTTTGTATACGCCCGTATCCTTTGTTTGAACCTTATTTGCCGACCGCCTGACGGTACCTGCAGAGACGAGGTACCATCATAACAGATAGCTCCACAAAGCTTGTTCAATAAAGGTTGCTTCACTAGGGAATGGTGGGAAAAAGATTCGCCATTGTGCGTTGATTAGCGAGACTAGACCAGAAAATCGAACGGTATAAAAAATGTCCAACGGAATGACAGTGAGCCCACTAAAAAACCGTATTCTAGGACGAATTGTGTAATAATTGCGATTGCGCTGGCTGTTGCTAGTTCGTTTTAAGGTTGTGTTTATAAGGCGACATTGGTATTGTTCGGATCATATGTATTTGATAATGCCTAACCTCCAAATGTTCGCCAATTGTTCTTATCTTCTCTATCCACTCCTTTTCTATTCAATCCTATTGTTGCCTACTGTTTACTCGCTCTCATCGAGTTCAATTCTTGCTAATGCCGTTCTCGTCTACATCTTTTGTGACACTATTGTTCGGCGATCCGTATCTCCTTATGATATCCCCTGACCCTGCATACGCGATGACTGTTAAACTTTAATCTCTTTCAAAACAACAGTTAGGTAATATATTATGTAAATAACCGGCGTTGGTATCGGTCTTAGTAAGGGGTTTCCCATTAAACTTTTGTTACGTAAGAAATTACTCATCTTTTTACAACATGTCCTCCGGACTCCTTCACCTGTACGGGTCCAACTTGACCGCGTTTGAGTTTGGCGAGCCCGCTCCCAATGTGGTGCTTTTTGTCGCAGGATTGACCAATGGCTACTTGGATGTGCCGTATCTCCCCGAATTGGCAAAGCAAGTTCGGGCTATCAAAGGCTGGACACTTGTTCAGGCCCTCATTTCGTCGTCTTACAACGGCTGGGCTACTGGTTCCTTGAAAAGAGACACCGAGGAGTTGGCGCAATTGGTTCAGTACCTCAGGTCCGAGAAAGGCGGTAGTAAGAACAAAATTGTACTTCTTGGCCACCTGACCGGGTGTCAGGACACCATGGAGTATATCACCAAAAGGTCCAAGGAGCCGGATTTCCCTCAGGATGCGCAAATTGACGCAGGAATCCTCCAGGCTCCAGTTTCTGATGTTGAGGGTTTAGCCACTTTCAACAAGTTATCAATTGAAGAGTGTGCAAAGGTTGCTGAAGATATTTATAACGAGTACATTATCACTGGTCGTGAGGAGGAGGTTTTGCCACACAAGTACACAAAAATGGCTTTTGGAACTCCTATAACTGCCTACAGACTCCATTCTTTGTTATCTCCCAGGGGCGATGACGACTACTTCTCCTCGTTCTTGACTGCTAACGACTTCAAGACCTCTTTTGGTGTGGTTGACAAGCCGCTTTTGGTGCTCTATGGATCGAAGGACGAGTTTGTGCCGAAGAGTGTGGACAAGCAGAAGTTGGTTGATCTGTGGAAGGACGCCACTCCAAAGGAGTTCTGGAGTGATAAGAGCCACCTTGTGCCGGGTGCAAGACATGCAATTGACCTGAAGTCTGACAAGGGTGCGGTAGAGGATTTCATAGAGACTGTGGTTGAGTTTGTGAAGGAGGTATAGTAGGTGATTGTGAAGAAAATAGTAGATGATTTAGTAGATGATTGAAAGTGTTGTAATATGACTTACAGGAAGACATACAGTAATATGACATACTAGAGGGAGTTCGGCAGTATCGACTTACTAAGGAGACTACGATGACATGTCGTAGTAATACGACTACAGTAGTAAGACTAAAACGTCATATGACACTTCTCATATTACTATAACCTGTGACTACAGACGTTCATTGCTATCAGCCAAGCCGTTCTCTATTCTCTATATTCTGTAATTTTTCACCATCGTAGCCAACCCATCATAATACTGCCGCAAACTGATATCGTCCGTCATGACCGAGTTATAATCGGTTCTTCTGAAAAGACTCCACTTGCTCTGTTTCTCCTCCACCTTATCCACAGGGTTCACTCTTGCCAATAGGAAACGTGCTTGTGAGTGGCCCACACATGTCACGACGTACCGTGGTGTGACTCTAGTGGGGTGGTGCTGCTCAAGGAACTGTATCGCCCGTATAATTTGGTCATCGCGCTGCAAAACCAACGCATCGTTGTTGCTTGGGTGCAATTGAAGTGGGAAGTTTGCGTAAATAACCCGCTGGAAAACAGCGTCCATCACAAGGAAACTATTATCTCCCTTGGTCATTTCCAAGGTATCGCTATCAAATGGAACCTGTTGCACCTCTCCATTAGGGGCGTTTTCCACGCGGAAAAGCTTTGGGAAGATCGCATCCAAAGACTCTTCGAGCCCTAATACAGAGAACCATGTCTGGTACATCGCCGTCTCGTCAGGACTAGAGTTGAAGATCTTCACCAATGGTGACCGGCGCAAATTATAGGCCAACAGAGGAATCTCACAAAGTTGCTCACAGATACTGTAGCTATCTTGGAGTTTCATGTACGGATTTGATGATGTGGAGTGGTCACCAGTTGACTGTATGCCTCCAAAGTGGTTCAAGAGCTTGACAATGGTGTTATCAAGAAGCTTAACCATATTGTCAAACATATCAAAGCCCAAAGTGGTGTCGATCTTGCTGATGAGAAGTCTGCTCAACACGTCAATGTAAACATGTTGGTCGAAACTGCTCCGTAACGCATGTTCTCGGAGAATAGCACTGTCGTAAGAGGCAGTAGCTTTCTTTGCAACAGTAGTAACTCTCAACTTCCAACCCTCATTATAGTACCTATGCAGAATTTGTATGAAAACCTCCTTAGGGGCGAGACTGAGCTCCAGCAGCCTGCGAACAGTGTCCATTTCAAGCAAGAAGCAGACGGTATCGGAATCGCGCAAACAGTTGAACTGCCATTGGTTTGTAAAGTCCTTTTTGCTCACACTATTATCGAACTCATCTAAAGTATCTGCGATCTTATCGCTGTAGACCGCAGCGTTGGTCCTATACGACGAAGGAAGTGCGTAACCACTACTTCCAACCAATCTCGACACTTTCAACTTGGACGACACAGTAACACACACACGGTTCTTGAACTTGCCTCCCAAACTCTTCCTGAGAGCCTCAGGAAGTCTCAATTGGTCGAAAGTCTCAAGGAGGTGAACATCCCCCATGGTACCACTTACCAAAGGTTTCATCTCATAACACCCCACTTGGTCAGAAGACCCTGTAACAATAGATACTGTCCATATTGGAGCTTGCTCCGCAGTATAATTGTGTGTTGTTTTGGCAGACACCAGCTGTGATACCCTCAGTGACTCTTCGATTTCCTGTCCATTTGCGATTTTTGCCAAAGTATCGTAGAACTTGCGCGCAGGCAAGAAATACGGGGCATTGAGATCGACAATGTCCTTATGTGAGCGGATCATGTCAGTGCTCTTGCAGTCAAAAATCATCCCTGGTCCCACCGAACATGCTCCCGATGCGAAGTGGAATGTCTTACCAATATAGTTTCTATAACTCGACGATGCCAAGGTAATGGATGCAACATAATGCGCGAGTCCCGATGCTCTTGGAGCTCTCGAAGTATCCGTTATCGTGGGCTGGATCTGCAAAATCAAGTTTTTGAGAAGATCCTTCGATGTGAGCTCGATGAGGTAGCCATTTTGAACGAGAGAACTATCACTCCATTCGTATGGAAGCTCCTTCTTGAGTTCCAAATGTGCAAGAACTGTATCCACAGACTCCTTTGAGAACAATGATTGGTTTGTGGGTCCAAAAACAATAGGCGGTCCGTAAGATCTATGAACAGATACGGCATGGTCGTACGTGAGGACCATAACCAAAGAGCCAAGGGGAAGCTCATCAATGAGACCCAAGATCGCGCTCTTTAACAGATCGAATGTGGAATCTTCAGCATACTGATACGTGTCGATAATCAATGTGTAAGCTGTGGGTAAATCGTGGTGGACTTGTGTAGCTACATCTTCTGGAAGAGAGTACTCCACTGTATGCAGAGACTGTTGTAACTCCACTGGCCAGTCGGCTTCGTCAAAACCTGCCTCGGGAACGGGATAGTCTTGAGGTAAGGGGTTTCTCTTTTCACAGAATGGACACCACCACATCCAATTTTGGCGGTCGAGCTTGATGTTGGGGTTGATGTGGTTTCCACAAGAGCATGTAAGTGGACTACCCTGAACTTGCGCGGCCGGAATGGTTCCAAATGGGGAATAGAGACATCCCAAGGGCGTGCTGAGCTGTGAGGACTCAAGACGGGTACTAGGAAACACGTTCCAGTTGAATCGGACACCGTCAATGCTCTCAGTCATAGTAGTGCTGAATCATTACTTTTTCGCTCGATAAGCGATCTAAAATGAGTGGTTGTGAGCGATGGGCAAGGAGATTCCCGAGATAAGAAGATTAAGAGAATGGAATAGAAGAGACTAGTAGGAGTGTAAAATGAAGAGAGTGGCAGATGAGGTCAGGTGATTCTGAAGTACCATATTTACAGAAGTTGTTTGCAAAAGTGACGTCATGGCCCATGGTTTAGTCGATTTAGTTCACAAGTAGTTTGGTGAATATGTTACCTTTTGTGGCCATCTTGATCTAATGAACGTGGCTTGCTTCTTTCAATTAAGGATCGCCATAGGCCATTGGATAATTTTCAATATGAGCTTCTAACAGGACCGGCTTTAACATTCTAATCCGTATTGCATCATTAGACATCTTATTGTTCCTATTACTCAGCTAATTAAGGGTCCGCTCAACACTTCCCTTTCCGTTCTTTTCCTCCTTTTCACTTCCCTTTCTGTTCTTCTCCTCCTTGTCAGATCCCTTTCCGTTCTTGTGTGTGGATCAGTTGCGTTAGTGTGGCTGCAAAAAAAGAATTGGCCACAATTATATAAAAGGAATCAGTGGAACGCAATTGGAGGATCATCCAACATGTCTGTTCAGTACACCAACCAGAACACCGTCTACGACGAAGTCTTTGACAACAACGAAAAGGAGGGATTTCTCTCTGTTTCTAAAGAGCACGCTGCAAAATCAGCATATCCTGACTACTTACCAACATGGAGTAGAAAAGAAAAGTATGAACCACTAACCTTCTTTGAGCACCATGATCCTGCTAGCAGAGCGGACCCTTCATTTGCGAACCTCTTTGATGGCAATTCAGTTCGGAAGAACATCACACCAAAGTTTGGTACAGAGATCTCCGGAGTCCAACTCACTTCATTGACCGATGCTGGAAAGGACGAATTGGCACTCTTTGTTGCACAGCGTGGTGTTGTGGCCTTCCGCAACCAGGATTTCAATGAAAAGGGACCTGGATACGCTGTTGAATATGGTAAGCACTTTGGTAGATTACACATTCACCCCACATCTGGAGCTCCAAAGGGACATCCTGAGATTCATGTGGTGTACCGTCGTGCTGATAATATTGATATCTTTGAAAAGAGAACCAATTTGGTGGGATTCCACTCAGATGTCTCGTACGAGTTGCAGCCACCTGGAATCACTCTCTTTTCTGTGCTTGAGTCGCCAGACTCTGGTGGAGACACCCTCTTTGCAGATGCTGAAGAAGCTTACAACAGACTTTCATCGTCGTTTAAACAGAGATTGGAAGGTTTGCACGTATTGCACAGTGGTGTCAGACAGGCCAGCTTCTCACAGCAAAGAGGTGGAGTTGTGAAGCGCCATCCTGTTGAAAACATCCACCCATTGGTCAGAACTCACCCTGTAACAGGCAACAAGTCGTTGTATGTGAACCCAGGTTTCTCGCGCAAGATCGTGGAGTTGAAGGAAGAGGAACTGGATGCGTTGTTGCAATTTTTGTACGACCATGTTGGAAGCTCTCACGATTTGCACGCAAGAGTGCGCTGGGAGCCAAACACCGTTGTTCTTTGGGACAATAGAAGAACTTCGCACACCGCCATCTTGGATTGGGTCACTGCCGAACAGAGATTGGCCTGGCGTGTAACTCCGCAGGCAGAGAGACCGGTGTTTGACTTGAAAGATTTGAACAAGCCTGATGAGAACCAGGTTTACGGGGATTTTTGAAAAGTTAAGTACTTGTATTGGCAATTGTATTAGCTATTAAGCAAATTGTATCATTTAAGACTGAAAACTTGATAACTTCGTACTTTTTAACTACATCCTTTGAAATCTTGATAGTACTTGACTATATTCTTTGAAATCATTATAACTGTTTACATCCTTTGAAATCTTGTTAACTTAGTGCTTCTTGACTACTCTTTGAAATCTTCATAACATCTTACTTTTTGACTATACTTTGAAATCTTGCTAAAATCTTCCTTTTGACTATCCTTTGAAGTGATAACATTTTACCCCTCCCTACTTAAAATCATAGGTGACCGGGTGTTTAGCATTAGGCTCAAACGCACAAGTACCCATATCTCTCTTCTCAATTTTAGCCTCGGGTCTGATGTCGAAATCAAAGATGTCCATTGGCACACCGATCGTGGTACAAGCGTTGGGCACGTCCACGATGGAAGCAACATGTCCCTCAATTGGAGCAGTGGACAATAAGAGATAAATCTGGTAGTCATTATAACCAAACCTTCTCAAGTACTCAATCACACGAATACATGCTTGTCTGTAGGCGGTGGTAGCACACAAGAACTTCTGCTCTCCAGTCTCATCCACAGAAAACCCTTCAAATGTCAAGTATCTGGACGGTCCGTAGTGGTTTTGGACATCACCTGGAATGTAGATGGGAGATTTCAACGATAACGACTCAATACCCTTCTTTATGAGAGTCACCTTCAAGGTTATCACTCCCGCCATTTCAATTGCACCACAGAACGAAATCTCTCCATCTCCTTGAGAAAAATGCAAGTCTCCAACCGAAAGCTTAGCACCAGGTACATGTACTGGGAAATAGCACTTTGAGCCTCTTGAAAGGTTCTTGATGTCACAATTTCCACCATGTTCTGGTCTTCCTGGGATTGTACGTGCACCTTCTTTTGCAATGCGCTCAAGTACAGACCCAGAAGCAGTGCCTCCATGGGCATTCAATTCCAAAGGTAAGTTTGCAACGGGAGTATCGTGAGTATGTTGAGTGGTCTGGATCAATTTTCCCTCTCTTGAGTTCCACTCACTGAGAATCTCAGGAGATGGGGCAGTTCCAAGAATACCAGGGTGGATCAAACCGGTGAACTTGACTCCTGGTAAGTGTCTTGAGGTGGCATGAATACCATCAAGGTCAAAGATGGCTTTCGCGGCACGTGGATAAAAGTCCTGCAAAAATCCACCACCGTTTCGCTTATCGAAAATTCCACAGTATCCCCAAGGCTGGCGTTCCAAAGGCTGAACATCCTTAATTTCAACCATGATAGCATCGCCAGGCTCGGCTCCTTCCACATCAAAAGGTCCTGATAAGTAGTGGATCTTACTAAGATCAACGTTGCGGATATCCAGTGCAGAGTCGTCGTTAACAATCTGGTTTCCTGTCCAGTCCAAACACTCAATTTTGACAGATTCTCCAGGAACAATGGTCGCGGTCGATGGCACTTCAGGGTGCCATCTGTTGTGGAGGTTGGGCTGGTCAGCACCAGGTTTGTTCAAGTCAACTTTGGTAATGTAGCGTGACATCTCAAGGCGGACCAATTGAATAGAACTATAGTCCAGCTATACTTTATGCTGAATCCCAGGGCTATTTGTGGAGATTTTATACTTTTTGCACCCGCACTGTTTTGTGATAATCTCCTGATAACGTTTTGGTTTTGTGTTGCTTATCAGTAATGAATGGCTAATAGATTCGAAGCCCCTGTATCCCTTTCCGTCAAGTATCTGTAGAGTTGGCACCATTACGCGCACTATTATCTCGGCAGGGTTCGGTGGCTTTCGGCCCGTAAACGAATGATAAGTCCTAACGCCGCCTGTGGGGAAATCTGAAACCGCATGATGAAGCATGGAGTAGAATTCTTCTACTGATAATCCAACTTCCACGGAACTGTCTTCAGCAATTCCGCCCAATTATCTTCAGCAAATCCGCTCAATTATCTTCAGCAATTCCGCCCAATTATCTTCAGCAACTCCACCGAATTATCTTCAGCAATTTCACCGAATTATCAACATTCCAGACTATCATTACCCAAATATTATTCTATAATTCTTCAATCAATCTTTCTATTGCCTATCTTACAACTTGCTTAAAAGTTGGTCTACGGTATCCTCAACACACTTTTTCAACCCAATAAACTCAAAGCCGAGTAGTTTTCTTGTTGCGGAATTGTCCACTTTGGCCATTGAGGTGATGTCCTGTGGCCCTGACCCTGGGGTACCTTTGGCCGCCTTACCAGGGTACTTGGCATTGATGATGTCGGCGATCATTTGGTTTGAAAAATGACCATTGGTCATGAGCAACCGCTTTCCAATGGCGTTGGGCTGCTCAATTGCAAAGACGTGCGCCTTGGCAACATCCCTCACATCAATGAACCCTCCCTTATCGTTGTCAAATGGCTGGCCATTCAACATTCCCAGAATCACTGTGTTGGAGGTATTCAACGGTCTGTCCAACGGATATGCCTGCGGGCCAAACACATACACTGGGTTCACTGAGACAAACTCAAAGAGCGACCCATTATCGCGGAGAAATTTCCATACATATTTTTCTGCAAGAGCCTTTGCGGTATAGTACGCCGCAATTGGGTTATCCAGTGCGGTAGAGTCATTCCAGCTGCTCTCGTTGAAAGAAAGGCTTGCATTCTGCTCGTCATCCGCCGAGTAAACTGCCGCGTCAGACGATGTAAGAACAAACTTTTTGATTTTCTTGGGAGACTTCTTGATGGAATCCATGATACTGGTGATACCATCAACTGCAGGGTCTATCAAATCCTCCTTGGGGTTTTCCGTATCATAGAAGAACGGCATCGCAGTGTGCAAGAAGTAGTCAATGTCATTTTCAGAAAGGAGGGCATCGATGGCTCCTGGCTTTCCCAAATCATCAACCACTGCGTATGAAAACTTGCTACTGTTGATTCGATTCTTCAATTCTGCACCTTTGGCCTCACTTCTGACACTGCCAACAACGTAGTATCCTTTGTCTAAGAGTAGCTTGATTATGTGCTGGGCAATGAAGCCGGAAGCTCCTGTCACGGCAACCAAAGTCATGAAGAATGAAGTAGTGGTGGACTTTTGTAAGAGGGTGCTCTACTGTGGGTTATATTTGATTTCCAAATCGGGAATGTGGATGCGCAACAAAATGATGATAGGAAAAGGATTGCCGGTTTGGAGGTTTTTTATATAATTATTGAAGATTTCATTTATGACAACTTCACGAAGGCTTTATGACGAATTTCGTCATTTTCATATTCTTTCATCTTCTGATAACGGATTTATTTGGTCGTTCATAATTTTGCAATTTTTGGTAAAGAAGTCCCAAAAAACTGTAAAGAGATCGGGAGTATTATAAGAAAATCTTGAAGACTCTTAAAAGATCAGCTATCATCTCATAAAGGAAGACCTTTAAAGCGCTAAATGGGCGGTTTTTGGGCTAAATGGGCGGTTTTTGGGCTGAATGGCCGGTTTTTGGGTAGTTCTCGATGATGTCTCCCACAAACAACTTAACTCCAATACTAAACATCTCATAAATATTCCGATATAGTGTAACGGCTAGCACGGTTCGCTTTCACCGAGCAGACCCGGGTTCGACTCCCGGTATCGGAGGTTCTTTTTTACTTGATTTTTGCTCTAGCCAATACCTGTTGCTACTGGAGACTGGTGGATTCCACACACTGCGACCTGGTGTAGTTTGCGCGCTTACATTCTCACTTGATTTGGCTGGTGCTGCCCCTCATCTTTTTTGGGATGAAAAAAGAGATGAGCTGAAAAATACCATATACTAATTGCATACAAAAGAGATGGCCCCCAGACAATCCAAGACTGCCAAGAGGGCCAAAACGCAGAACAGGACTCGTACGGTCGAGTCGGAGGTGTTCTCGGACTCCAAGGCCAAAAACATGCTTGCGAACCAACCAAAGACCACACCAAAGCAGATCAGAAAGCCAACCAAGGCACAGGTGAAAAAGCAGCAGGCCAAAATAAGACTCTACGGAGCCAAGAACGGAAAGGAATACAGTGAAGAGCAGTTAGACATACCCACATTGAACAGAGCCATTGTGCCTGGTGTGAAGAGAAAGCTGGGGAAAAAGGGCAAGGTGTTCGTGGACGACAATGATACCTTGACGATGAGCCGTTTGGTCAAGTCCATTAATGACAAGTACGATGTGGTCAACGAAAGTAAGTTGGAGAAGTCCAGACGTTTGGAAGAATTGAGAGACTTGAAGAGACAGGAGATCGAGAGAAAGGAAGAGGCCAAGAAGAACAAGTTAGAGGAGAAGAAGGATGAGTTGAAGAATAAGGCCAATGTCGCTAGAGCCAACAGGAGAAAGAACGCAAGAGCTTCCAAGAGAGAGGATGAGAATGAGGGCTCGACAAAGAAGAAGGTGTCTTTTGCATAATCAGTGTATTCTATATCGGTAACAAATATGTACATGTCATTAACGTATACACCTATGAAGAGCCAAAGGTGATTAGTAATTCAAGGTAATTGAATATTCACAGGAATCCAAAGGAATTCAAAGGTGACTCAAGGTAATTGAATATTCAGAGGAATCCAAAGGAATTCAAAGGTGACTCAAGGTATTTCAAGTGATTCAAGGTGATCAAATTCAAGTGATTCAAGGTGTTTCAAATACTCCCTCTTTAATAAACAACCACTCTCCTTCTTCTTCTCTCTTGGATCTGCTTCTTGTACCACCAGCCGTAGGCGACACCGGCTATGGAACCTCCAATATGAGCAGCGTAATCATATTTACCCCATTTCAATGCCATACCCGCAACGTTATAAGCAAGAGTTCCCAAAAACAAGACCCAGGCTCCACCAGGGACAGGGACGAAGAAGAAGGCCATCGGAGCTTTTGGAATCAAGTAGAAGAACGTACCAAACACACCAAAAACCGCACCTGAAGCTCCCAAAGAGGCCATACCTGCCGTACCGGTTTTCATTAATACCGGAAGAGCAATCGAGATGAATGATGAAACCACCGCGGAGTTCAAGTACATGGTGGCAAAGTTAGCGGCACCAAGAATACCAACCAATGACGTACCAAAGGAATGGAGGACGAACATGTTGACAAAGAAATGACCCATGCTTTGGTGAGAGAAAGCCAGTCCAAGCATCGACCAGGTCGAAGACATCGAATCCTTCAGCAAAATGGCATAACGTGACAAGAAGCGGGACATTTGTGGCATTCTCCACGCAGCGAAGACGGCACCGTTGATCGCAATGATCGTGTACACCAAGTGCTGAGGGTGTTTTCTGAAATGTGCCAATGGTGTGTATTCGAATAAGTACGGTGCTGCGATAGTAGTACCAGCACAGAAAGCAGCAGTGAAAAGTGCAGGTCTTTTCAACTGTCTTAAAGGCCCACGGTTGTAGTATCTATTGTAGTTGTTCCATGTGCGGTTTGAAAAGGAACGTAAAGACTGGAATTGTGCCTTTTTGGCCAATCCGATGGTGTTGAAGAGCTTGAACATGGTGGATAAAAAAAGTCTGGAACACAAAATACTTTTTGCCATCAATAGAATTGGGCTTAACCCTTATCTACTTTACTTTCTCACTATTTTAATATTACTTACTACCTTCCTTCTTACTTCCTTTTTATTATTACTTGGTACCTTCTTACCACCTTCTTATTGCTTTCTTACCACCTTCTTATTGCCTTCTTACTACCCTTTTACCTTCTTTTCTCTAGTCATTTTCTTTCCACTTATATTACCTTTCCCTCTATACTAAAATCCTTCAAAATCATCCTGTTTTTCCTCCAACTCAATCTTGCCCTTACCAGCCAATCTAGCAGCAGCGATCTGCTGGGTAGCAACGCTCTTTGCAACCTTCTTTGTCATTCTCTCGATTTCCTCCTCTGCGTCCTCAGTGTCGTGTTCGGCGAACTGCATCACCAAACGTCTACCCAACAAGTGCACACCCTCCAACTGGTCCATAGCCAGCTCGGCCTCCTTGAGCAAATTGAACTCCACAAAGGCGAAACCTCTTGCGGACTTGTCGAACTTCTTGGGCACTCTGACGGACTTGAGTTGACCAAACGAGCCAAACAACTCCAACAAGTCCTTTCTGGTGGCCTCGAACGGCAAGTTCTTGATGATGATCTTGTTGGACTTGGCAGACTTGGAAGCCTTGGACTTGGTGGTGGTGGTACCTTGTCTGTGGGACAACTTCAATTGCAATTTATGACCGTCCAAAACATGGCCGTTCAAAGTGGTGAGCGCAACATCGGCGTCTTCCTTGGTCTTGAACTCAACGAATCCAAAACCCATGCTGAGAGACTTGCCAGAGTTCTTTGGGTCTGGCTTGGTCTTGACGGTGGCTATCACGAAACCTGGAAGCGACTTGAAAAGACCAGTGAGCTGAGATGCTGTAGTGGAGAAGTTCAAGTTCTTGACAAAAACAGAAACTGTAGGTCCAGCATGAGCCTCTTCCTGTTCGCTGTCTGATTCTGCTTCTTGCAATTCGTTTGCAGTGACCTTGGCTTCCACAGGGGCCTCTTCCTTTTCTGCAATTGCGGCTTCAATTCCCTCGTTCAAAGATGGTTCGCGAGTGAACAAGCCCTTTGGACCCTTCTCCAAGTACAAAATACCCTGCTTGAACCTTCTGTATGCAAGCTTTGAAAATGCGGTACGTGCACTTGGAGTGTCACGGAATTCCACAATAGCAATGGTACCGGCAGGAGGCATCAACATTCTTTTAAGTTGGCCATGCTGAGAGAACAACTCTCCGATCTCTTCGATGGTAGTACCGAACGGAAAGTTCTTCACGAGAATCACATTGTCATCTCTCTCCTTTTTGTCAAATGACAATAAATCCACACCCTTTGACTCAAAGTATTTACGAACATCTCCAATAACGTGTGCTTCGGCAAGTGCTTGCTTAACTGCAGAACTGGAGTTTTCGGGGTCTATCAACTGAGACTTCGACACACCCATCTTGGCTGCCACGGACTCCAACACGGCATCGTTGTTCATGTATAAAGAATTCCAACTGAACTGCGACTTGGTGGCCTGGTCCTTTCTCTTCAACTCACGTTGCTTTTTTAATGGTAAGTTCTTCAAGTCGAACTCATCGAGTCTGTGCGACTTCTTTGCCTGTCCAGGCAAAATGTGGAGCAATCTTCCTTGGAAAATCTGCTTGTCCAATGCAATGTATGCCAGAGCAGCGTTCTCGCTGTTTTTGAATTGTATGTATACGAAACCCTTGGACTTTCCTCTCGTATCCACCGCAATGTGCACCTCCTCGAGCTCACCATATGGCGAAAACAACTCCTTGAAATCCTGCTCGGTGGAGTCGTACAAAATGTTTCTGATGAATAATCTACCGGTCTCTTTGATCTGATCAACAACTGATACCGGTTCAGGTTTAGAAGCCTTTGGTGCTGCCTTTGTTGCCTTTGGTGCTGCCTTTGCCTCTTCCTTCTGCTCAGCTGGAGCATCGGTGACTTCTTCATTCTCCTTCATACGGATTCTTCTAGACTTGAGCCAGTCCAAGTCAGAAACATTCTCATCAGCGGCAAGGTCATCATTTTGAGCATCTTGGGACTTTTCCACTGGCTCTCCAAATGGAATCATCTCCTCCTCATCTTCCTCCTCATCCTTCTTGTTGAAGTCCTCGTATTCATCATCACTTCCACCAGCCTCTACCATGGCTACGTCCGTGGTGTCGAGTGCCTTAGTTTCGCCATTGTCTTTTTCAGCCAAGGCCTTCTCCAAGTCTGCGGCAGATGGACCTCCTGTTCCATCAGCAGCAGCGTCGTTAGCCCATGACTTGACCTGGTGTGATGGCTTCATCACCTCCATGAATTCCCTCAATTTAGGATCGTTTTCCATGGCTTCTTCCACACTGGACTTGACCTTTGTCTTCTTTCTCTTCTGCTGCTCTTGCTGCTGTAAAAGCATCTCCTCTTCATTTCTCAATCTCTCAGTGTCTCTATGACGCTTTTCTCTGAACGAAAGCGGAACCGTAGGATCGGAAAACGTCTTCGCCAACTCAACATCAATTCTTGCGGTGTCTACGAACGACTTGTTGTAGTATGTGGCAGCCTTTTCGGCATCTGTATTAGACTTGTACCCAATGAATGCAAAGCGTCTGGACTCTCCATTACGCTTCTTCATCAACTTCACGTCCGTCACGTTACCGCCATTCTTCGAAAAATGCTTTCTCAAGTCATCCTCAGTGGTGTACTTCGGAAGCCCCTTAACAATGATACGCGACATGGTTAATAGAAATCAATCTCATCGGCTGAAAAAAATTGAGATGACAGAAAAGTTGGAGGTGGGCTTTGTGTCATATTCATTTTTTGCAGCAAAATATAATCAACCAAACAATTTTTACTTGTCTTTTTTATGGAGTTACTACACCACATTGGAGTATACACAAGTTGTACATCACCGATGGAGTCCGCCATGTGGCTCCGAGGTGTCGTCATCTTGTACATTCTCTTTTTATTAGCTGCAAGCTACCTGTTGATGCTGATCTGCTTATATTTCCCAATGTTCCTTTTTCCAGAGTCTGTTAACTACATCAAACGTCTTTGGGCAGCAAAGTTCTGGGAAGTAGCAATTCACTTTATGGTGAGTATAAAATTTAACTTTTTCAGTGAATACTAACATGAAGATGAAGAATAACGTTACGGTTACTATGTCTGGAGACGAAATGGACGCAGATCCAGCGGTGATTATTAGTAACCACCAATCTTTAGCAGACCATGTACTTATGGCTTACCTAGCGCAAAGTGTGAGATCCAAAGATGGAAGTCTATTGTCTCTTCCGAGGGTGAACTTCTTCACTTGGTTCCACTTATGGAGAGTCCCTACACATCGGATCCTTTGCAACATGTTGAAGTGCGATGAAAATTGGGAGCTTGAAGATCAGTTCGCAATATCTACCTTGGGACCACTTCTCACCAGCAAAATCCCTGAATGGGTGGTGATCTTTCCAGAAGTTAGCATTTGGACAAAAGAGAGCAGCATTAGGAACGACGAACAGGCTCATAGATTCTTCTTGCCAGTATTATCTCATTTGTTGTACCCAAGATTTTCCTCCGTTTACAACGTTGTTTCTGTTCTAAATCAGAAGAATTCAACATGCAAGAAGATATATGACTTGACTGTATCATATAAAGTGGGGACGGAACCTGAACCTCCCAGCCTAATCGACTTCTTCTCTTCGGCTCTCCCTATAGAAGTCCAAATCCATGTCAAAGCCAAATCTCTTCTGAGATTACCGACAAAGAAGCCGAAATTGGAGAAGTATATTGAGAAGTTGTGGGTAGAAAAAGATAAGCTACTAGGTGAGTTAGAGCTAAAGCGTCCAAAGAGCAGAGCAGAGACAGTATCGGAATTTATTCTCAGTCCTTTTTCAGCCTTCACACATACGAAGCAGGAATAATAAAGCTTGTCAGTCTTTGGAACCTGTCAGTCGAACGCATTTACGATTAAATTACCTTTTCATTTGCTAAATCAAACAACTTTGCTAATGATCTTGGATCATGCTAATGGGCAAACTATATATCCTTGAACTTTGTTGCTCGTCTCTTTGGACTTTGTAAAAGTGATCGGTGAACTTGTCACCATTAATATGCGTTAAGAAATTCTCATCGTGAGTAATGACAATCAATTGAAAGTTCAGTTGTTGCTTACGGAACTCAATGATCTGGTTAAGTGCTTCCGCCAAAGATTCTGCGTTTTCTTGATCCAAGTTAGTCGTCGGCTCATCAAGAGCGATAATACCACAATTCACTCCAAAACACTCTGCAAGTGCCAACCTAATGAGAATACTTGTCAACACTTTCTGACCTGCAGAGCAACGACCCCTCATATCGAGCTCGTTTCCACTCTTGTACATCACCACACGATAATTATAGGACCTATTTCCCTTGGTTTGAACATTTACGTCACTCTTGATCGCAATGGTCTCGATATCCGAACCCTTGTACGTCTGCGACCAAAGCTCACGTAAAATTCTATTGATATCTTCCATCTTGATGCTGTGGTACTTCATGATGGCATTATCCAAAGCTTTAGAGTATGTTTGGATATCATTAGAAATGAGAACGTTCGTTTGGAGCTTGATCCACTCTTCGTGGTAATTGCCATCAACGTTACTGTACTCAGTCGCCAACTCTTGCTGAAGTCGCTTAATTTGATCACTGATTTGCTTAAGCTCTCCAGATCTTCCATCATGGGTCGATCTCAAGGATGCAATCTCTTGCCGTAAGTCTTTGGACCTTTCCTGGTACTCGTCTCTCTTCTGGTGTGCAGAATCAATGTCCAATTCCTCAATACGACTAGTGATCCGCTTCACTTCTTCAATAAGTGCTCTGTAGTCCAAATTGGCCAACGTATCATGTTGTTTCTTCAGCATGTCATTCACTTCGGTTTCAATTTCTTTGATCTCAGTCTCGGTGTTCTCCAATAACGACAGTTCAGATTCCATCAGCTTCGAAATCTCCGCCATTTTGGTAGTGTTCTCATCAAGCTTCAACTTACCTTCCTTCTCGTACGTTGAAATTGCACTCGTAAGATTGTGGACCTGATCAACCAACCTTTCCACATTTTGAACTTTAGACTCACTTTCTTTCACTAGCGATTGTATTTGTGTCTTGGATGTCTGAAGTTCCTCATTTGCCTCTACCTTTTGAGTCTCAAGTGCTTTCAATTGGGAATTCGACTTTTCGACCTGCTCCTTCATCTCATTGATAGAGGATGATAATTCAGCAATATTCAGCTTGACGTTGATGACATTCGCTAAAGACTTTTCCAAGTTGCTGATGGCCAATTCGTGGTCTTTAGCCTTTGATTCCAAATCATCGATTTTCCTTTGTTCACGGTGTTTCTCATCAACAGCATCGTTCAATGCCTGTCTAACCACCTTGATATCGTTATTCTTTTGAAGTTGAAGCTTTTGCAACTCATGAACTGGTTTAGATTCTATTCCAAAATCGCCCAATTCTTCCTGCAACTTATTCAAATCTCCCTCCAAAGCCTCAACATCAGCACTCAATCTCTTGATTTCACCAATAGGGTCTTGTAATGACTGAAGTACTGCCTGTTTTTCTTTGGACTTGGTGAGATCCGTATTAAGCTTGTCAACTTCACCTGTGAGTGTGATTTCTTGAGATTCTAAACTCTTAACCTTATCCTTGGAGTCGTTGAGCTTTATCCCCAACTCCTTATATTCGCGTATTTTTGGACTCAATGCTTTCATCTCCTGTAATTCCTTCTTTATAGCGTCAGCTTGTTTTGCAATTTCTTCAACTTTGTCTTCCTTGACGCTCTTTTTCAAGTGCTCAAGGAAAACAGAAAGAGAAGACTCATCAAAAGCCCGCTTGCACAAGAGACAAGAATGTTTATCGGTAGCTATCTTAATTGCCGTAACGTTGAATTGACGAGTGACCTCAGAAGTGTTCACATCCTCAATGACGTTTCTATAACTAGTTTCCAAGTCTTCCAAGATGCTGTCGTAACTTTCAATCTCACTTTCGTCGAGAAGATTCAAGATGTCTCTCTTCAAGTTCGCCAACTTCTTTTTGTCGTCATCGATACTCTTGACACTAGAATCCAAGAGAGCTTTGTTCGACTCCGACTCCGCAGTGATTTTTATCAAATGCTTCTCTGATTTAGCAATTTCGTCTTGCAATGTGCTATTTTGTGCGCTGATGTCTTCCTTATACGTTGAAGAGTCAAAGTCAGAACCGATACCGGATGTGTAAAGTCTTTCGATTTTCGCAAGTAAACTCTTTATCGATTGATCCTTGGCCTCCTTTGATTCTGCCTTGATTTTGATTCTTGTATGAACATCAGACTGCTTATCACTCAAAATAAGCTTGTTGGACAAATCCTCCAACTCGTATTCTAACTTGAGCAACTCAGAATTTTTCGAACTGATCTCGGTCTCAAGGCTTTTCACACGCTTTGCGTTCTTTGCTTCCTGGAGTTCATTGGTAGTTTCACCCAACAACTTTTTCTCCTCTTGTAATTTTGCCTCATCGTCTCCTGCCTCTGTGAGCTTCTTCTTGAGGTTAGAGAGTTTCTCTGAGTTCGTGTCTATACTTGTTTTCAAATGCTTTGAATTTTGGTTCTCTCGGGTGATGGAATCTAAAACTGTTTGGTACTTTGCGGTTGCAGTATTCAATTCCTCTTCCTTCTCCTCCTTAAGGGCATTGTGTATCCTTTGAAGCTTTTTGAAGTCTTTTTGCAATGCATTTTGGAACGAATTGAAGTCACCATCAGAGGCAATATCGCTATCCTCAATGATCTTATTTAACTCCCCAAGATTCTTTTCATTTGCACTTTCCTCAGCCCTCAAAGTACCATCTAATCGGATGCATTTATTGTAGTCGTCAGTGGAAGTCTTAATTTTATCCTTGTGTTCAGTCTTTTTCGAGTTGAGAGTCTCCAATTTGGTCAGGAGATTCTTGACAATCTCATCAAAGTTCTGCAGACGGTACAACAACTCCTCGTCGGTCAAATTATCCAAGAGCGTGATTGTGTTTTTGAGCCTGTCCAATTGTTCATTTTTCAACTCGCTTTCGTGATTGCAACGATCATACTCACTCAAAATAGCCTGGAAATCCTGATTCATAGAAAATAACTCATTGGCCTCCTTTTCCTTCTCGTCGATCTTCAAGTTTATATCCACAATTTGGGCTTCATAAGCTTCCAGATCTTGGACCATCTTGTTGAGATTCTCAGTCAACTTCCGAGCCCTTTCCTTATCGATTTTGAGATGATTTACACTCTGCTCAATCAACTTAATGTCCGTAGTCATATCCTTCTTGATCGTTTTCAAGTTGTCCAACACCTTGGTGAACTTGGACGCTTCGAATATATCATCAAAACGCTTTTTCAAAACCAGGGCTTCGCTCAAGGGCCACAAACTATCATCTTGATGACAGAAAATAACATAATCCAAGATGGCAGGCAGCGCACCGAGGTATATGGGAGTCTGTGTATCCAACTCGGCATTCTTTGAGGAAACACTCACTTTTTGTCCTTTGTCAATTACCACCAACTGTCCCTCTAAAGTTTTGAACGTGTTAGATGTAGCTGTTGAACCACGGGCTTTCCTCTTGGACAACTGAACTGTACGCGTAGTGATCATGGACTTTCCATTTGCGTTTCTGAAAGCGAGTTTGATCTGTCCTGTGACGTTGGTTCTACCACTCAATGCTGGGTCGTTAACAAACGCGCCACCTTTCGAATTTGGTGGTAAATCTCCAGTGGTCGCGTACTTGAGACACTCGATAATGGTGGTTTTACCACATCCATTCTGTCCACATATCAACGTCAATGGGAACCCAAACTGAATTGTTTCCTCCTGTTCTGGTTCAAACGCTCGAATTCCTTTAATGGAGAGCTTGAAGAGTGACGACATGTCTGAAGATCATAAAGATGATTTACGAAAAATATGTGGAGGGCTATAAAGAAGTTTGAGATTACATATATCATATCTTTATTCAATCCTAACAAGAAATACCTCTAGGTGGCCAAGCTGGCTAAGGCGCGAGACTGTAATGAGTTACTCAAAGTAATCTTGAGATCGGGTGTTCGACTCACCCCCTGGAGAATTTTTTTTATAACAAAAATTTAAAAGTTGAATCCTAAAGGTGCAGACAATTGGGTCTTGACTTTTTCATAGCTGAAGGTGTTTATTGGAGAGAGCATACTTGAATGAAGAGCTTAAGTTGTTGTTCAACAGCTCTTTTGAATCTTTTTCAATAATTACCTTTTTTGCAACCAAAGGATGTTTGAAAGTTAACTGGAGAGCGCTATCAATGTCATGTTCGACTGCTAATTATAGGTGAATACCGCCGTAAACATCTCAATCTTCGACATCTGATTGTAGTTTTAAAATGGATGCAATATGGAACAATCACTGGTACCAAATATACTTTCTAAGTACACCTTATATCTTCTCATACAGTACACCTTATACCTTATAGTTCTAAGTACACCTTATACCTTATCTTCTAAGTACACCTTGTACCTTCTCATACTCTTAATATACCTATATTCATCTTCCTAATTTCCATATCTCTAACTCTTCCCAACCAACTCCACCAAATGCTGTAAATAAGAGTCAATTGACTCATTTGAAGGGTCCAACTTTCTAACTGCCTCATTCAAGTTCACCAAGTACTCTGTGTTTGGACCGCTTGGACCCTTCGACACCTTGATCTTCTCTGCAGTGTCTTCTATTGCCTCTGGACCCACAAATGACACGTTATCGGTGGTTCCGATGTAAATCACGGATTCTATGAACCTGTCGTTGGTGACTGGATCGCGAGGAACAGTCTTCAAAACCTCCTCTACATGTCCACCCTGATTTTCCTCAATGCTCGTGAAGTGAAATGGGACCTTATGAGTGGAGTACCCGTCCTGTTCTCTCACATCAAGATACTCTTTGACCTCCTCGACGTTCTCAGGCTCAATGTAGTACGCCACACCCCACACTTTCAAGTCTTCTTTCTTCAACTGCGATAGCTTTTCTTCCTTCAAAGCGATGTCATCCCCCTTGAGCTCATAGAGATATAACGAGTCGTGGAAGTGGGGGTTTGACTTCAAATCGTCTAACGAAACGAGAGTTACTACTCTTCCTGGTGACTCCACAGTTCCTCTGTGGTCCGAAGAACTCTGCCAAAACCGTCTGATGAAGCCCCTCAAGTAACCGTTCACCTTGAACGATACGTGTGGCGGAGGCTTGAAGATAAGCGAACCATATCCAATGATCCACATCCCTTTGTCTGTCGTCATGATAAGTGTGGATTGGATTTTTCACACGTGATGTGAGATCTGAAATATAAGAACGGTGATTATAAGCAGTGATATAAGTAATACTATTTCAATTATCTGAGTTCTTTCTCTGAGTTCTTTCTCTGAGTTCTTTCTCTGAGTTCTTTCTCTGAGTTGTTTATCTGAGTTGTTATTTATCTTCCTTTGTTCAATTGTCTAAGTACGTTTCATTCCCACTTACACTCCCACTCTTTTAACTTCTGGTCTTAACCAACATTCATTAGTAATTACATATCCTCATTATTAATGACGGAGCTTCAGCACTGGTGTTCCTTATCCACCATCTCTCTACTCGAAATCTCCCTTAGTTTTCTCTCACAAGTAATTGATCTTGAAAGCCATGCGGATTGTCTCCACGAGATTCTCTCTAATCTTTCCTCTATTCAGACCGAGTAAACTCACACCACCAATCAAGAATAAGAGAAGCACCGCCAACACCGGATAGTTTCGTCTGATGTACTCCTTTGCTATTCCATAAAGATAAAGCAGTCTGTTCTTTAAAATCTGCAATTGTGTAGCACGAGACCCCGAAGGCGGAGAAACTTCTCTGTGTTCCGACCCCGATTCGCTTGCGTATTGCTTTCTAAGCTCTCTAACTGATCTGTAGCGCAAATTCTTTTCCTTTTCAGCCTCTTTCTGTCTTTCTAACTCGCGTTTCTGGGCCTCCTGCGCGGCCTTAGCCTCTTGAGCGGCCCTCTCCTTGGCCTGTTTTTCTTCCAAAGCCTTGTCTTTCTTGATCTTGTTCAACCTCTCGGTGTTCTCTTCCACGTCGTCCGCCAAAATCTCGTTCTGTTGCACAATGTTGTGCGCGAGGTCGAATTCGTTCAACGATGGCAATATTTCAAACACGTACAATTGCAACAACATATCATCGTAGTGCGAATGCGAGTCTCTGCTGCATAAAACAGTGTAGAGCTTTCCGAGTTCACGCAAATACTTGGCCCTCACCTTGTCTTCCGAAAGTAAAAGCTTCTGTTGTGTTCTGAAAACAAGATGGTAGTTGCACAAGAGCTCCAGGGGCACATTCTCAAGTCCGCCAAACATGTGCACCCATTTGTCAATCATCTCGTTGGATTTGAGCACATTGATGTTCCAACTGCGGTCTTCTTTGGACATCACTGACGATGATTCGTCAAGAAACGTACCAACTTCCACCAAGTACAAGCTCACTATCTTCACGAAGAGCTGCGGCTTTACGGACGCAAACTGCGCATAAGCCTCGTTTGTGACCAGGCTAACAATGGCATACGACTTCTCGAAGTTCTTGGATGCAAAGAGCTTCAACGCAAGGTCGTAGTTGTCTCGAAGAGACGTGTTTAACTTGGTGCTCATGGTAATTGAAAAGTGGAGAACCGAGGGCACGAAAACAGAAATGACCGGAGCAAAGAAAAAATAGTTTACATCACAACTTGTGGAGGTGGAAAATGATAATTGAGAAGGTTTTTTTAGTGCTAGAGATGTCAAAGAGATGCCAAAGAGGTGCCATAGAAATGCCATTTAAACTTCTTACTTCTGCTTCTCACTTCTACGTCAATTCCTATTCTTCTTTCCTTCTGTTCTTCTTTCTTTACTATTCTTCTTTCCTTCTTTTCTTCTTTCCTTCCTATTCTTCTTTCCTTCCTATTCTTCTTTCCTTACTACTCTTCTTTCCTTCTTTTCTTCTTTCCTTACTATTCTTCTTTCCTTCTTTTCTTCTTTTCTAAATCTCTTCTATACTAATCCTCTTCATCGCTATCATGGCGGCGCGACCGTCCCAAAGCTGCCAAACGTCTTCTCTTCTCGACTTCGGTCTCGTGCAAGCCCTCGCCGCTAGAGTCATCGTCGTTTTCCGATTCTTCTTCGTGTCCCAAGTCCAAGACCCTCGTTTGTTTCTCTGCAGAGGACGAGCCCGGAGTCCCTATGTTAGCAGGCTCTTTGTCGTTAGCACCACGCGTCAACATCGAAGTCAACTTGCGCTCGATAGTGCTCTTTGTCTTCTCGTCAACCTTTGAAGGGTCATCATGCGTTGGAACGAATAAATTATCACTGTCTGCACCCTTCTCCAAATCGCGGGACGTTTCCGGGGTGGCTTCTGGAGTTTCAGTCTCAGCATTCTTGTCCTTCATTCCAAAGAAGGCCATGGTCTTGCCTATGAATCCCTTCCGTTCGTCGTTGAACTTGTCTGCTAAACTACGACAGTGGCGGTTGACCTTGTACCTTCTGATGACTTCACCTTCCTCGTTCTCAATGTAAATCATATCGTCACACTGATGAGCATAGACCTTACGGTTATTTTCCTTGTTGTAGTACGCCTTTCTCTTGCGGTTGGCCTCGCTCTTCTTCTCCTTGCTTCCTCCGTCGTTCATGAAGTCTTCCATCGAATCAATGGACTCGTCATCTCCAGCAGCAGAATAGTGTGGAACATGCTTGCGGAAAGAATCCATAGAATGCACACTTCCCTGTCTCTTGCGCGAAGGAACCTTCTGGGCGCGTGGCAGTTTGGATCCTGACAGTCTGGATCCCGACCTGAGCGGCAGCTTGGATCCCTTTTTGCTACTCTTCCTCGAAATCTTGTTTTCCTCTTCACCAGCGACTTCGTCCTGTAAGTGATCCGCCATTTGATCGACAGTGCCCTCCTTTGTATTAACTGTCTCCATGATTTCACCATTCTGATCCTCAATAACAATCTGCGATCCATCCTGGTATGCTGCCGTAGGTACTGGTACATCGGCTCCGTCACCTGGCTCCTTGTGCTCATTCTCATAACTGTGAACCTTGTGAAGCACGTCCTCAGGTAAGTGGATGAGGTGCAGAGCGAGATCTCCGTGGTCCTTTCCGTTTCCAGACTCTGAAGAGTCCGACTTTCCACTTGGGCTCAGACTTGAAGTGCCCTCTTCTGGTGCAGGGTTCGCAGAGGTGGTTCTGCCCAACTGCAAGAACTCTGTTTGTGGTCTGTGGTCCCCTGGCTCTGTGTTGTTCTTTGCTGACTTGCCAATTCTACGGTTTTTGCGCTTTGCTCCACCTGCTGGACGTACCTTAATTCCACTTGTTTCGATTGTGTTGGACTTCTGGATCAGCGGTGTCTTAGTCAGGCTGCTTTCGGCATCTGTAGTATCAAGTTCGTGCAATGAGTATGAAGTCAGCACCTTGTCCAACTTCTGTAATCTCTGCATCCAAGTAGGACCTTGGTCATGGGTATTAGTAATGGTGAACAACATGGTGATGGCCATTCTGTTGAGTCGTTTACCAAGAGTAAGCACTGCCACTGAGGAACCGTGTACCACGATGGATGTGATCACGACAAAACACACAATGGGCCACAAGGTCGCAATCAACTGTTCGTGTGGATGACCATCAATAGTGGAATCATCCAAAGCAAAAGTCTCATGTACAAAGTGCTCCAACTCACGACGGGCCAAGATGGAGGCAAACACCGCACCCACGCCCACAGGACCAAAGTGGCCACAGAACAAGGCCTCTCTCCAAGACTTCAAGTCGGGAGTGACGGGTTTGAGAGCAAGCACGGCGGGAATCCGTCTGAGAAAAATGATGACAATTGCTAAGACGATCAAGCGCCAAACATCCAAGCCAAGGTGGCCCATGTTGAAGGCGGGCCATGGGATGATGGCACCAAAGTAGACGAAGAACGACAAGTTTAGCAAGAGATCAATGACGGTGGACACGTGCGACTCCTCGGTCTTTTTGGCGAAAACACCGTTCCAGCCAAAAGCCGTTCCTGCTGCGAAAGAAACAAGCAAGTCATCGACACCCAACATAGAGCCAATACCGGCCGAGTTGAAGGCGATGAAAACAAAGATCGCCAAGAATGACTCACGGTCAATCAAGTCCTTGCTTTCCGCAAATTTCACGGCTTTACGGAGGATATACCCGAGAACCACACCGAGCACACATCCGAAAACACACTCCCACAAGATGGTTAACAAAAACCAATCTTTGACAATTTCTCCCGCGTGGCCCAGATGAATGATCAAGTTGAGTGAAAGGTAGATGAAGGGGAACGCCATACCATCATTGCACCCGGATTCTGCTGAAAGCAAATTCCTCAAGTGTCCAGGCACTCTCTCTGCGAACTTACCCTTACCGACGACAGCTGCGGCCAAAATAGGGTCTGTGGCTGTGACACATGCGCTGACAAGGAGGGCATCAG
Organism: Kodamaea leandrae; assembly: GCA_030564445.1. Taxonomy (NCBI): domain Eukaryota; kingdom Fungi; phylum Ascomycota; class Pichiomycetes; order Serinales; family Debaryomycetaceae; genus Kodamaea; species Kodamaea leandrae. The sequence continues at coordinate 145,769 of JAJLUV010000001.1, read as the reverse complement.
CAAACTTAAAGTGCGGTATGAGCACCCAGATGAAAAGTCCCACCATGAACCATCCCACGGTCATGACGGGTAATAAAAAGATCGCCACCGAAAGCCAGTGCTTTTTCATGTACTTCCGAGGCAATTCGACCGCCACGGCCACGATCTGGATACACAACACTATACGACAAATCTCAAGTGTGATGTATTCGGTGTCTCCCCATTTGAGCGGATTGAACCAGTCCAAACAATGAGGTCCAAGAATGAGGCCTGCGATGGTTGCAACAGTGGCTTCACCGATATAAAGCTTCTCTTTGACAAAGAGTGAGAGAAGCGAGAAGATGGTGCTGAATATCCCCACACATGCGTAGGCGATATGAGCCTTATCTAGCTGGAGGTGTTAGTAACGCGCCAAGCCCATCGGGGTGCCAACGATGCCAGAATCGCGGCTAAATCATACATACTTGTAACTTGTCCCAAGCCATTTATGCTATCATTTGTAATTAAATTTCTTGCTGCGAAGATAATCTTTTTGTACCCTGGCCAAGACAAAACTACGTCCTGCACACACACGAGATGAAGTAGCGAAAGACGAGCGATTCTGGGACAATTGGAACAGGCACGTTTTAGGTGGAAATGGGGTTTTGGTCCGTTGAACGATGGGAGAAGCCCGAAAACAATGGGCGTGCGTGCCGTTTGTGATGTCGTTGGGCGAAGGGCTGATAAAGTCGTGGAATTCGTGAAAAAGTCGCGTAGAACAAAAGATAAGGTGGGGACGCCCCATAATGTCGGACTTAAAGGTAAAAGATAAAGGATAAGGTGTAAGATATTAAGGTAATAAGAAGACATACAACATGCAAGATATACTAGAGGATAAAGAGCATGCTGGAGTATAGAGTATGCTGGGTTATAGAGTATACTAGTATAGAGTATAGAGTATACTAGATTAAGAGTATACTAGATTAAGTATGCTAGATTAAGAGTATGCTAGAGCAGACTACAGCATCAATCAGAATACACTTCCCAGTACGAGGCTGTATCCATTTCTGCTTTTATTATTTTATCTTTGTTTTTTATGTCACTCTTTGTAAGCGAGGAACCAGATCTGGGCTTCTCCGCGTGTACATCGCAGATCCAGCACATTGCGGACGTGCTATCGGCCGCGACCACCATCAATACACAGGCCATTCTCGTGATACGACCGAGTGGTATCACCATCTACACCGAACACAACCATGTGTGCAATGTTGAGCTTAGCATAGAACCGTCGCTCTTCTCAAACTACTCGTGCACAGAGGAGATGCAATTGGGCGTGGACATTCTGCTCATAAGCGAGTCGTTTCTGTCGGTAGCGCCTCCAGTTGCGAAGAAACCCGGAAAAACCACCGCTTCAGAGCCAGTGACATGCTATTTGACTTACCGTGGCGAAGGACACCCACTTGTGATTGAGTTTGAGGATCTGCTTGTCAGCGAAAAGTTGGAGTTTTTGACATTTTACCTCGATATTAGCATGCCTGATGATGAGGATGAGCACTTGCTTGTGAACCACAGCGAGATCCAATACGATCTCATTCTCCGGAGCGAGGTCTTTGCGAATTTGTTGACGGACTTGCAGCAGATCAATACCAGTGATTTGTTCATCAACGTTCTGAACGAATCCCAGTCGCTTGGAGGAACCAAGAACCACATCAAGTTCTACAGAAACGACCTCAACTTCGTGTCTCGCGGCCCAATTGGGAACCTGAAGCTCATTTACCCGAGTGAAAAGACCGTATTGGAGCGCATCCAGATCTTTGAAAAGGACGCCGATCTGATGGTAGCAGTGAACGCGTCAGTGACGTCGTGCTATGATTTCGCAACATTCAGTAAGATCCTCAAGGCGGTCAAACTTTCCACAAAGTGCAAGCTCTTGAAGGATTTGAGCGGTGTGCTCTCGGTCCAGCTATTATGTAAGAACTTCCAGATGCCAAATTACTCCGGCACTTTGATAACGTTCCACATGCTCGAGAAGGATTCTGACGACGTGGGCATAGCTGGTTTCGATGAAACCTACGAGTACATGACGGAAGAGGCAGAAAATGACGAGCAACCGCTTTCCTATTCTGCGTTTCGCAACGACAATGAGGTGGAGGTACGAGACTCGGCCCCTCCTCGAAAGAAGAAGAAGGACGAGATCAAGCGAGTGGGAGGAGCTGTTGAGGTGCCGTTATTTCTATAACGAAATTTGCATATAAAAAAATGGATATAGAATATCCTTAACCTATAATCTCTTACTATCTGTACGTAATTTTTATTAGAAGAAGTGAAGATAAAACAGAATTAACAATCCTCTAGTAAACAGCAATGTAGTTCTCGATTCTGTTCTTTTGGTTCTGGGCAATGCACTCGGCAATCCAAGTAACGTTTCTAATCTCTTGCTCCTTGGAACGCAACCAAGCCCAAATGGTCGACAAAGTGAACTGCTGTGTGAAAGCGTTCTTACAGTAGTTCATCTCCAAAAGGTAGAACCAGTCCTCCAAGGCTCTTCCTCCATCACCAGAGTCACTGAAGAAATCCTGGTACTCGGCAACAGTGTCTGCAATTGCCTTCAACTGCTCAACATCCTCAACAGTCGCCAATTGTGCGTGGTACGATGGGTACAAGCGTCCGAGGTTTGGGAACAAGGATTCCTTTTCGTCAGTGGTCAAGTCTGGGTTGTTCAACGAGTTGATGGTAATGTTGATGACTCTCTTATCGGCCTCAAAGTTCAACAATCTCTCCATAATCTCCTTATCTGGGTTCTCAAACTCTTCGTCCACAAACTTGGCGAATGCCTCCAAGTAGTTCTTGTAGAGCTTGTTCTTAATGATTTCGATGTTCAAGTCATCCAAGTCGTCGGCACTCAAACAGCCCTTGAAGAATGGGGCCAATGGAGTGTCAATCAACACGGTGTTGTACAAAGACTCAATGTCAGTGGCAATCGATAACGTAGGCAAGGTGTCAAACCAGCCCAATGGGTGGCACTTGGCCAAGATCTCAGATCTGTCTCTCTCGTGCAATGTACCTGTGATCATCAACGCAACGTTGTCTATCATGTATCCGTAGGTGATGTAATCCAAGAACTTGGTCAATTTGCCACAGCTCTGGGCCTTGATGTACTGGAACTGCAGGTACAACTTCTTGGACATACCGTCTTGGATGACACTGGTGGATAATGGCCCGTTGTAGGATGCAAGGAAGTTACCGTAGTCGGTGGCTGATAACTGCAACTTGAGGTCCTCCAAGTTGTCACATTGAGTCAAGTTGACGTATTGGTTGGAAACCAACAAGCCACTCTTGTAGCCACGAACCACACCCTCGACGAAACCGTTGTTGATGTTAAAGAATAAGCCTTCCATTGCTTGATGATAGTTGTGAACAAAAGTGCTCGTTTTTATCTATTGAACGAAATCACAAACCTGCAATTTTTCCGCCCTCACAAACTGCAAATTCGCACACCCAAAAATTACCTTCAAGCTGCAAAAGCACACCACGACACCACCGCCAAATGTCGGCCATCCTACTCGACACGCTCCTGGAGGGCATTGATACAGACATCTTGGACCACCTTTCGAGTGACCCGGAGCTCAAGTCGAATATCGAATCATATTTACTGGAGTTGCTCGTAAACGATGACTTGTTATCAACAGAGACTTTCACTACAACCACGAGCACGAAAAGAACCTTAATAGAGGAGATCGCGGAGCTTGATCTGCACCTGCGAGACATCAATTTGAAGCTCGCCCAAATCACAAACGACAACCGTGATTTGATAATAGATATAAACGATGACTTACATCATGTGGAAAGTCTCATGGAACAACTCGCTGGCACTCACTTAGATAACATGCTCGAACAGACTTCCAAGCATTATGACGTGAATCTCACAGAAGCATTGACCCGCTCGGTCAAAACAAGCAACGCAATGCTCACAAACATAGACGGAATCCTCGACTTGCTCGAGTTGCCAACATTGTGCCGTGTTTGTGTGGTACAAGGAAACTACCAAGAAGCATTGGAAATATCGCATTTAGCCAAGCTGTTGGTGATACGCTTCCCCAAACTCGATGTGTTCAAAGCAATAAACCTGCACGTTGAGGACGAACTCCAAATGATGGTGAAGGGTTTGGTCAAGCTCCTCAATACAAACCTCAAACAGAGTCATATTCTCAAGATCTTCCAGATTTTGAACAAACTCGACTTGGTTGCACAGAATGTATCGCGCGCAGAAAAGGAACGTTTCCTAAAGACTTTGTACATTAACTCGCGCTTCAAATTCATTGTCAACGAAATTTCGCACTTGAGACCGTTGCTCAAGTCTAACAAGTTGACCTACCTCAAGAGATATGTGGAGGTCTACAGAGAGTACATCTTCAACTCGTTGTCTATCTACTACGCGATATTCAACACCGCACACAACCAGACACAGGAGGAGAGAGAGCAGCAGGATACTATAGTGATCTCAGAGTTCATCAAGGAATTGGCCCAGTTGCTCGTGGCCGAGTTGAAAATATACTTGCCCGAAATATTGTCACCAAGGGACGGCGACGACGAGGAGATAGACTTACAGGCTCTGAAGGATGGGTTAATATTACAGTTGATCTATTTGTGCAAGTCGCTTTCTAAATACCATGTGGACTTTGAAATTATTCTAGTTACAGAGTTGTGTTTCTGTGGGGAACCTGCCCTCGCGGAATCAGACTGGACACGAAACATGTCCAAGATAAAGAAGTTTAGATAATTGATGATGGTGGTGAGAAATGTAGATCAGACTAGTGTGGAATTCCAAACAAGTTGAACATTCAAGGAGGTTTGTTGATCATTATAGTTGAACATTCTAGTGAACATTCAAGGAGGTGTAGTTGATGATTATAGTTGAACAATCTAGTTGACTTCTAGCTGAACATTCTAGTTGAACTCTGATCACTCTAGTTCAAAGTCTTGCGCTTCAGCCTTATTCTTCTATCCATTCAAATCAAGCAGGTTCAATCCAAATAAGAATCCAAGCTCAGATCTTTGCAAGGTGGAAACATTCTTCATTCCGTTCTCGTCCAACGCCTCGCTCACCAACTTCTTCTTGTGCTCCTGCAACTCCATGATACGGCTCTCCACCGTGCCATTAATCAAGATCTTGTGCACAAACACCTCACGCTCTTGTCCGATTCTGTGTGCTCTGTCCATGGCCTGCTCCTCGACGAACGGGTTCCAGAACGGGTCCATCAAGACCACATGTGACGCACACGTGAGCGTCAAACCGGAGTTACCAGCCTTCAACGAAAGCAAGAGCACCCGCGTGTCTTCCTGGTAAAACTTCTTAATCGTTGCGTTCTTGTGGTCGAGGGTCATGGTACCGTCGTATCGCAAAAACGGAATGTTTGCCTGGTCAAGAGACAACTTCATAATATCGAACAAAGTCGTGAACTGCGAGAAAACGATGATTTTCTCATCGTCGCACTTCTTGAGAATGTCCTGGATCGTCGACACACACTGTGTGATCTTGGCCAGCGCATGGTACTTTTCTTCCTTGAGAATATCACGAAGAATTTGACCGTTGGTGACGCGCGCTGTTGTAACCGCATAGTTAGCATGGAAGTATGCACTCACTGCTTCGTAATTAAGGCCTTCCATATAAACCTTTGAAAACACCTCGTAGTCAATCAAGTCCTTCAGTTTGAACGTGGTTTCACACTCGCGACACTGCAACTTGTCGTCTTCAAGGGAGCTGTCTTCGATAAATGAAGTCACACACGAAGCACAAATCACATGTCCACATTTGGGGAAAATCACCGTGGAGTCCTTCACAAGGTTGTAGCACAAGGGACACGTGAACATCTCGGTATCTTTAAGCCTGTCAATGACCATATCGTCCAACTTCCGCAACTGTGCATACATGTTCTGCCAGTTCTTCTTCTTGGTCAGGTCGGTATCTGGTTTCTTGCGCTCTCCAATCTCGACCAAGAACAGGTGACAACATGCCTGCCTCAAACGAAGCAACAACGTTAATACACCACTCGTGGCTTGCGGACCATGCTCGTCAGACATCAACGATCTGGCCCTACGTTGAATTCCTGCTTCAAGCCCGCTGTAGTATGACTTCTCTTCGTTGTCCATTTCCACAAAGTCCGGTACAATGTGCTTTTCTGGAAGTGTCAAAATCGGCTTACCATCGATGAGGGACGTTTTCGAACGACGCAACAAGATCGCCTTCAAAATCGCCCTCACCTTATTGAGACTGATGCGCTTGTCCACAGTGTCGTAGTTGCCACTGTTGGACTTTAACGGAACAGAAATGTCCGCACGGAACCGTACTTCGTCGTTGTATGGCCTGATCTGAAGGAAGCGGATAATAGGATATAACTCCTCAACGTTGTTCTGGATCGGAGTACCTGACAAACAGAACCTATAGTCACCTTTCAAATACGCCACTGCCTTTGAAGCCAACGAATTCTTGTTCTTGATGTTCTGCGCTTCGTCCAAAATGATACGATAGAACGTCAGTGTCTTCAGGAAAAACGGCGAGACGTACTCCTTACCACCTTCGCCAAACTCGGGCATGATGGTAGCCGATGTCATGGTCGTTTTCATTTCCTGGGCCTTCAAAAGTGCCTCACGGAAATGCTTTTTCCATTCCGACGATAACGTTCCATACGACGTCATAATCACATCATACAGACTCATCTTCGCGAAAGTTCCAAGCGACTTCTTATCGTTACTATGGTATATTCCCACCTTGAACTCCACGTTTGGCTTCAATTTCGACTGCAATTCAGCAGCCCATTGGCGAAGCAACGACACTGGGGCGATGATCAAGTTGGTCTTGCGTTCTTTGTCCTCTGATTTGTGGGCCATAAAAAGTGCAATGGTTTGAACAGTCTTACCAAGACCCATATCATCAGCGAGTATACCTCCCTTAGACTTTGACTTCTCCATGCGCTTCAACCACTGAAGTCCAATGCGCTGGTGCTTCATGAGCTTAATCGCAAGCTCCTCGGGCGTTGCTTCGAGATCCTTATCGTCTGTGTTATCGTCCTGGATGTTTTCTATCAAGTCCTTAAGATCTGAGTCATCCAGGCGCGCAGCAGGCGCTGCTGAGTAGATGTTTGGAGCGTAACCTGGTTGGCGTTGTGGGATATGCTGCAACTGTTGCCTTTGGTTACGAACTGTATCGTGGAACTGGTGCGATGACAAGTGTGCATTCAGCGATGCGGCGTCGTAGTCAAGACCAAATGTCCGGAGTTGGTTCTTGTACAAATTAATCGAATGCTCCAAACGTGTCATGTGCATCTGGTTGGCCTTGAACATCTCCGAGAAATGCGACATTTTCTGTGTATGTGTGTGCAACTCGCCGGTTCTCCTCGAGATCACAGAGTCTAGCTGGTTACACAAGATCCCACTTGTCTCCGGGTCCAAATGTGAACGCTGTTGTACCAACTGCTTGTGACTGCGTACAAGTGAGTGGTAGTCGGCGTTCATCTTGTTACCCTGATGTGCGAGCTTCTGGTTGTTCAACGCAAGAGTGTTGAACTCGTTCTGTTGGGCGCTCACACGTTGTTGCAACTGAGCAAATGCTATGCGAGACGCCTGGTTTGCGTCTTCCACATGGTGAACTGGCGCTGGCGCGTTGTAGTTTCTCTGTAAATCAAACGATGTTGGTTTGAACCTGAGGTTCTGCGTTTCAGAACTATCCAACACCACGATATCGTCGTCATTCGATAACTCTTCGGCATCTTCCATCTCCACATCGTCGTCGGGAATCACAACAGATTCATGGGTGTGGTTGGAATACCCATTTAAAGCTGCGTCGTGAGGATACCTGGGACTTATTTGATTGATGTGGTGGATGTTGTGATTATTGTTGAAATCTGAATGATTGAAAAGTGAGTGATTGGCATCCCTTTGGCCTTGATGGAAATCTCCTTGACCTTGATTAAAGTTTCTTTCGCCATCCCTTTGATTATCGCTGTAACCTTGGTTGACACCTTGGTTGACACCTTGACTGACATCCCCTTGACTGACATCCCCTTGACTGACATCCCCTTGACTGACATCCCCTTGGTTAACTTCCCCCTGTTCCACTTCCCCTGAGTATTCCGATCTCGTTCCCAAAGGTGGCCACCTATCATTATTGTGCGAGCTATCTGAAGGTACTAACTGATTATTATGGTCATCCAGATCCAGACCGACTTCTTGAAGTAGCGCACGAATTTCCTCTTGGCTTGGCTCCTCATGAACGCTCTGAGAGCTTCTATGGTCATTTGAAGCCCCACGAGTGACTGCGCGAATCAATTCCGCGTCCTCCTCATTCATGGTGCCGTTCTCTATGGCGCGTGCTAGATGAGCTTCTGATGTGCGGTCTTCGTCATCGTCTTCATCCGAAATATTAATGATCTCAACCGCGGGAGGCACACCCGTCAGCAGTGCCGGAGATTCCAACGGTGTTTCTGGCGTCAGAAGTGGTAGCATATCTGGGGTCTTGCCGCCAGAGTGCATTGTAAGCTTTTTGCGCGGAGTTTTAAGCAGGTCAAGACGACCCGCTCTCGCTTGTTGAACCCGATCCAGGTACTCCATACGCCTCTGTGTTCTCGTCTGGAGAACATCGTCGTCATCTTCGTCAGACGATAGCGTGACAACGTTGTGGTAGGACATTATGGAGTTAGTCGAGATCACAAATGCCGAAAAATAAGAAATCACGTGGACATGTCAAGGACAATCAATATGATGAGATTGAGTATTTTCATTCGATTCTTATTACTTGGTTCCCTTCATACTTCTTCATTTCATACTTCTTCATTTCATACTTCTTCATTTCATACTTCTTCTTTCATACTTCTTCTTTCATACTTCTTCTTTCACACTTCTTCTTTCATACTTCTTCTTTCATACTTCTTCTTTCACACTTCTTCTTTCATACTTCTTCTTTCATACTTCTTCTTTCACACTTCTTCTTTCATACTTCTTTTCTTCATCCTTCTTCTTCCCTACACATCTTCTTATTGTCTTTATTACCTACAAGTAGTCACCGTTCTCCAGCAAGATCTTGTCCAAGCAGATCTCCAACTCGGTCTCCAAACGCTCGTTGCTCTGGTCGTACGACAACCCTCTCAAGTAGTCAGCACGGGCGTCTTCGTAGTTGCCCAAGAAGAAGTTTGCAACACCTCTTCTCAAGAAGTTGTCTGGAGTGCACATCATCATTCCCAATAACATGTCAGCGTCGCAGAAGGCGTCCAAGTACTTCTTTGCACTCAAACTTGCGTCTGTTCTGCTCATTAAAAACAAGCAGAATTCTTGCAAAGTCGCCTGGAACGATTCGAACTTGTTGCGTTTTTTTATGATTTCTATGCCGATGGTGAAGTGCTTGATGGAGTCCTCGAACTTTCCAACCTTGAACGCGCCGACTCCTGCTTCGTACGACTTCTTGGTCAACATCGACAAGCTCGCGTTGAAGTTTTCTGGAGTGGCTGGAGGAGGAACATCAGCGTTGATTCTCAACAAGTCGCCAGTCAAAACATTGAGCTGGTCGATCTCAAGCTTCACATTAGGCGCGGCGGTAGCAACTTCCGGAGGCACTACCAACGATTTCGTCTTGGGGTCGTATTCAAATGTGACGTTCATGACAGCCTGGACTTGATTTTTCGTGTCAACAATTTGAAAAAAGGTGGAGAGGAAACAAACGAAGGAACGAAAGTAGAAAGGGAATGAGGAAGAAAAGTAGAAAGGGAATGAGGAAGGAAAGTAGAAAGGGAATGACTAAGGTGGGAGAGAGTGGGAAGAAGGAAAAGAGTAAAGTGGGAGTAAGTGCGACAAGTAACACGGGTACGAGGAAAGTAACGAGCATGTAATATTGGTATAGCATAGAGGAAAACAGCAGAAATACATGCCCTTGAAACACGCAACATATCCCTTTACTTTTATCTTTTGGTAAGCTTCGTTCCTCATGGCCCAATGGTCAAGGCGTCTGGCTACGATTTAGTAACCACTTCTGGAACCAGAAGATTCCAGGTTCGAGTCCTGGTGGGGAAGCTTTTTTTTTTTTTTACAAAACAATGTGTAGCTATGATTTTTTGATGTCGCTGTTCCAACCTTAAGCGATCATTCGCTTACAATGTAGTATACATATATTTACGTCATCTTTTTATTCATCTTTTACTTCATCTTTTACTTCACCTTTTTATTCATCCTTTACTTCATCTTTTTATTCATCTTTTACTTCATCTTATTTTTTTGTTTGTGGCATGAACCGAATATCAGGATTTGACGACGTCTCGTTCAGCAGCCCCCGGGCTATTATGTCTCCACCGGAAGCTTCGTTGGAAGAGTTCATGGACAGATTCAACACCTTTCTTTTGAAACGCGAGCTGGTGAGCACTTCCATAAACCTCCCTTTTTGTTCCCAATTTCGCCAAAAACAACCAAACGTAGGAAGTCTCAGGATTTCTCAAAAACCAAAGTCACATTTCTGGCCCCGTGTAACCAAAGCATTTAGCACCTTCAGAAGACATCCTCAATCTCAAGAAACCAGAAGACATATGCAATCACATGAAACCAGAAGAAGTCCGCAATCACACGAAACCAGAAGACTTCCAGAAACTTTCAGAAAAGCGATTCAAAACTGGATCAAACAGAGGAGAAAACAAGATACCCCGTTTGAGGTCGACAAAAGCTCATTCATTCCAGTGACCGAAAGTGCAAAGCTTGAAAACACAATCCTATCCCCAAACAAAAGAGCTACAAGTAAAGATCTCCCTTCAATTGAAGAAGTAGAGGCAAGCACGGTCAAAACATCACTTCTGAAATGCTTTTCGCCAAAATTGGGCCAGATGTGGTCAAGAACGTGGTCCAATTTCAGTCCCCTCAGTACACCGTCATTGCATGTGAGGTTCAAGGAGGACGGGCATCGGTATACTACAGAAAATCTTCTGGGGATCCTGGAGACGTCACTGGAGACTGCTGATGAAAATGTAAATGAGTTTGGAAAAGCGGTTGCAAATCCTTCAAACTCCTTGTATAGGTTGTTCAATGGAGTGGCAAATCCCCCTCGCCTCTCCAACATTCTGTTTGATTCACTCTCTGATACTCTCTAGTGACTCTGGCACATACTATAGTGGCTGACTGAAATACCATAATTTGACTAGTTTACGTCACTTTTGACTCTTTTGCACCCAATTACGTAAGCGATCCTGAGTCATATTTGATAAGATAAAAGGTTGGAATAAAATTTCAAATAACCATGTTTGAATTGAAGAAGATAGTGAGACCCAACATCCTCACGCTTGAGCCGTACAGATGCGCCAGAGACGATTTCAAGGAAGGAATCTTGCTTGATGCCAATGAGAATACCCACGGACCAGCACTTGGAGAGGTTAGCGCCTTGGAGGAGAAATTGGAGTTGAACAGGTACCCAGACCCCCACCAAATGGAGTTGAAGAAACAGATTGTGGACTTCCGCAACTCCGAGACCAAAGAAACACCTTCAAAGCCGTTGACTGAGGCCAACTTGTGTCTTGGAGTTGGATCTGATGAGAGCATTGATCTTTTGATCAGATGTGTGTGTGTTCCTGGAAAGAATAAGCTTTTAATCTGTCCACCAACCTATGGAATGTACTCTATTTGTTCTACTGTGAACGATGTTGCGATTGAGAGGGTTCCACTCACTACTCCTGATTTCCAGGTTGATTCGAAGGCGGTGGTTGAAAAAGTGGTTGCAGACCCTGAGATCAAGTTGCTTTACTTGACATCTCCAGGTAACCCTACCGCCAAGTTGATTGACGTCAACACCATCAAGGAGTTGCTTGGTGAGCTTATTGAGAAGTGGAATGGAATTGTTGTTGTTGACGAAGCGTACATTGATTTTTCAGAGCCAGGTAGCTCGATGTCCCCGGTGATCAACGAGTACCCCAACTTGGTTGTTATGCAGACGTTGTCGAAGTCGTTTGGTCTTGCGGGTATTAGACTCGGTGTGACATTTGCCTCGGAGGAGTTGTCTGGATACTTGAATGCCATGAAGTACCCATACAACATCTCGTCGTTGACATCTGAGACGGCCATCCGTGCTACTTCGACCGAGGGTTTGAACAAGATGCAAGCGTATGTGAGCTCAATTATCGAACAGCGCGGTTTGTTGTTGAAGGAATTGCAGAGCTTGGATGGTATCGGAAAGAACATCGGAGGACTCAATGCCAACTTTGTCCTTGTGGAAATCTTGGACAAGGCAGGAAACCCTTCGAATGAGGTCGCTAAGAAGTTGTACCAGACGTTGGCAGTCGAAAATGCGGTCGTGGTCAGGTTCAGAGGATCGGAATTGAACTGCACTGGTGCGTTGAGAATTTCTATCGGAACGGCCGAGGAGAACAAGGTGTTGTTGGACAAGATGAGAAAGTGTTTAGCTGAGTGTAGGTAATAGAAGAGAAGGAGGATTAGAAAGAAAGTTTTGAATGAGAAGAGAATGAGAAAGAAAGTGTTGAGTAGGTAATAGAAGAAGAAGCTATAGTAAGTTTAAAGAGAATGGAATTTGGAATTGGTGTAACTATAATAGTTGCAGACTTGAAAGATTTCTAAAATCTTCCAAAGTATAATGTGTTGAGTAATCGAAGTTGCTGGGTTCATTATATTGACTTACTCGCTCGACTTTGTCGAGCTCATTGTATTGACTACTCATTCGACTTCTCCCATTATATTGACTGCTCATTCGACTTCTCCCATTATATTGACTGCTCATTCGACTTCGTCGAGTTCGTTTTTATTTTTCTTAAAATTTTTCAATCACCATGGGCAGATTGAATTTGGTGGGGCTTGTAGTGTCCCAAGGAAAGATGAGCAAGACCGTGAAGGTCCGTGTTCAGACCAACACCTACGACAAGCGCATCCACAAGGAGGTTCTCAAAAGAAAGGACTACTTGGTGCACGACGAAGGCAACCTCTGCCGCGAAGGAGACATTGTGCGTATTGAGGCCATCCCAAGAATCTCGCCACGCAAGACGTTTGCTATTGCTGAGATCAGAGACGACAAGGGACAGAAGTTTGCTTTGTACGAGGACATGGCCAAAAAGAACGCATTGAAGGAGGAAAGACTGAAGCTTGCTGCGTTCGCATCGCACAAGGACGAGTTGGCACGTACTATAACACAGATCGCAGACTTGAGAAGATTGAACGAGATCGTGGCACAGGGAGAGTCTGTGGAGACCGAGGCCGAGAGAAGTACTCTTTTGGAGGAGATCAACAGCATTAAGACCAAGTACGGTATCAACTCGTGGCCAAACACAGAACCAATCGTTTCGTTGGAGGTCCAGAAGGATGCACAGGAGCTCGGCGAGAGAGAGAAGAGACTTTCCAAGTTCTCCGAGTTCTACGACAAGATCATGACGGCCGAGTACGACCAGCAGAGAACCGAGATTTTGCTGACTTTGTCGAAGACTCCGGTCGACAAGCTCCAAAAGAGCACCGCAAAGAACATCTTGAGAAAGTGGTTCTTGAACCCTCACAACGAGTCGCCGGTGGCGTTGTAATCATGTATATAAGGAAAAGAGAAGTGAATGGAAGTGTTAAGAGGAAGTAGAAGAAAGTAGAGAAGTTGAAGGAAAGAACGGTAGTTGATTTGAGGATAGAATGGTAGTTGATTTAAGGATAGAACGGTAGTTGATTTAAGGATGGAACGGTAGTTGATTTAAGGATAGAACGGTAGTTGATTTAAGGATAGAACGGTAGTTGATTTAAGGATAGAACGGTAGTTGATTTAAGAAAAGACGGTAGCTGAAGCATTAAGAAGAACAATAAGAGAAGTGTATTAATTTAAATCGGCACTATATGGAAACACCGGACCGAGTCATCAGGATCTAATCAGATCAGTAGAAAGAGTTTGTCGATGACTGTCCTAAAAATGGTATAATTTGGATGGTGTAGGTATACAGAGTTAGGCTGTAAGTGGGCATATAGAATTAGTCTGTAAGTGGCATATTGAGTAGACTTATAGTGGCAGGCTTACTAGGTTAGACTTATGCAGGCTTAGTGATAGGCTTAAAGATACTTATAGAAATAGGCTTATAGTACCATTCTGATAGGCTTATAGTCCCATTCTGATAGGCTTATAGGATGATCCTGCTTATAGTCTGCTTCTGATAAGAACTCACTAATATCACTAGTTTTTGATAACGCCTCAACTCATATGCGGCTGATAAGAAACTCCACTACTTAAGCTGTGAGCAACCAAGAAAAAAGGTTAACCCCACGATTTGTTATTTCATGCAAGAGAATCTTCAAGGATCTAGGATCTGGAGATGAGCAACGGATGAGCAAACCCCACAATTGATTTGAAAACCCTGTTGATATCCACACCGAGGCTTCCGTCAATTCTTGCTGCCAACTTAAAACTATACAAAAAATCATCGCAACGAAAACAATTTCACCACAAAATGCGGCGGCGCGCTACGGAACCACGTTCCAAAGCTTCTGCTGACAAAGACGCTGCAAACAAGACTCACGCACTGTTCTTCAAAGGAGTCAACGTTGAAACCCTTCTACAACACGAGGCAAACTTGTATCCGGTGTTGGCCGGCGGCTATCACTCTCATGCAGAGCAGGTTGAGAACAAGGATGCACCGTTTTCTATACGACACACTCTCGATGTGCCAATAGCATCGGTAACCAACCTCTCCATGAGACCAGGACAGCGCTGGTTCTTAGCATGGTACTACATTCTGACCTACTTCCCGCTCACTGCCGCGTGCCTCGCGCCGCTTGCCAATATGGTGTCGATTGTGGCTTTGGTAGAACACTGGCGGATGGACAAGGACACTTATGAGCAGATCAAAGACAGTCCTGGTCTCATGGCGCTCAACATCTTGAGTTTGGTGTTTGGAATTGTGGGAAACGCATCGCTCTTGATGAATTTTTCGGGCCATATAAGGTACTTGGTAACACAGAGCATCTCGATATGTTGTTGGGTGTTGGCCAGTACTTTCTTGCTCGTCGACATCATCTTGACAAATAGATCGTGTATCGGGGAGAACCCACAGCATCTTCGCACACAGGGGTTTTGGTTTGCGGTGTGGACCTCCTTCTTTTACTTCGACTGCATCGTCATCTTGACCGTGAACTTCTGCGGGTACAAACTCAACAAGTACCCTCCCAAGTTCAACTTGGGCCCGAAACAGCGCACGTTGATGATCTACATTATCGTGCTTGTGGCGTGGTGTATTGTGGGTACCTCGATCATGCAGGCATTGATCGCAGATGTTTCCTATGGAGCTGCCCTCTACTACATTATAGTCTCGTTCTTGACGGTGGGATTGGGAGACATTCTACCCCAGACACACGCTGCAAAAGCAATGGTGTTGGTGTGCTCGCTCATCGGAGTGTTGATCATGGGTTTGGTCATCGCGATGATCCGCCAGGTGGTTCTCCTGTCGAGTGGCCCCACTGTTTTCTGGCACTCTGTCGAGAAGCGCCGTTTGCGGCTTCTTGAAGAATTGCACGAAAAGCAGCAACAGCTCGGTCCGGAGGAGTCTTTCCGCGAGATACGCTTGATTCGCCGGAAGGCACGTGTCCAGCAGTTGAACATCTCGCTTGCCATCACCGTTGCTATTTTCTGTGTGTTCTGGTTACTTGGAGCGCTTGTTTTCCACTATTCTGAGGATTGGTCGTACTTCAACGCCGTGTACTTCTGCTTCCTCTGTTTGATCACCATCGGATACGGAGACTTTGCGCCCAAGCTGGAGTTTGGCCGCAGTTTCTTTGTGGTGTGGGCCATTTCTGCAGTGCCGCTTATGACAATTCTCATCTCGAATGTGGGAGACGAGTTGTTTGAGTTCGCGGGCAGAGTCACGCTCTTCGTGTCCAAGTGGTTCTTCCACGAGCAGTACACAGAAATCATGAAGCGGCGCGAGGAGCGCCATGAAGATGAGATCGAGGACGACGTGGATATCGACGCTGAAGAAAACATGGCAGCCCTGGACTTTGACTACCCTCTGCTGGCGGTGAGCACTCAAAAGCCAGTTATAGTGCCGCACACCGAGGAAGAGTGGGGGCTGTTCCTCAAGCGGGTGGGCAAGAAGATCGACGCGCAGAAGGAAGCGTACCTGCACTTGTTGTCGTTTTTGGAGCGTCTCAAGCCGCTCATTGCCGATTCGATCGAGGAGCCTCTCAAGAAGTACGACCACGACGAGTGGTGTGAGTTTTTGAACGAGTTGGACTCAGAAATGGACGTTTTGCCGGAGTGTCCAGATAAGCATGTTCACAACCAGGTGAGCGACTACTTCTGGTTGAGCGACCAGTCGCCGTTGCGGCTTCCTATCAAGGAGCCGAACTATATGATCATGAAGGTGTTTTTCAAGATCGAGCACGATCTCACGCGGTTGGTGCAGCTTTCGAAGGAGGAGACGGAGAGGTTCCAGCAGTTGGTGGAGAGCCAGAATATGGCGTTAGAGAAGGTGTGAGAGTTAAGGGTGGGTTGAGAGGAGAGTGAAGGGTTGAGATGGGTTTAGAGTGGTTTAGATGAAATCTGGGTTCAGATGAAATCTGGGTTCGAATGTGATATATGAACAGTTTATAGAGTCATTAATATAGAAGGTAATAGGACGTACAAATACGTAGCAAAATTAAACTTTTTCAGTTCTTACCTCCGTGTTAGCATTCCTCTAATAGTCACCACAACTGCCTTCGTAAGTCCTTACTAACTCTAATCTAATAGATTATTCATCTTGCCACTTACTAAGAATTTACGAATTTCCACACGGAGATTGCGGCCATAAGGGTTGCAAAAAAACTTTATAAGGAAACAGCCGCCTTAATTGAAACCACAATGTCAAAACAAGTTTACACCGCCACCATCAAGCCAGGGAACGCTCCCACCTACGAATTGCGCCCATTGGACGCTCCCAAGGACGACGAGACCCAAGTCAAAGTTCTTGCGGTTGGTTTCTCGCACTTGGCCAAAATGAGAGCCTCCGGGGCCCACTACTCTGCTGTGGCGGGAGCCACTGAGAACCGCATTGGAGTGGACGGAGTTGGTCTCGTGGGTGATCAATTGGTCTTCTTTGCCACATTGGAGGCGGATAACGGTACTTACGCGGAGTATGTGAACGCAAAGAAGACCTCTGTGTTCCCGTTCCCAGCGGTTCAGAACCGTGAAAAGGCCATTGCTGATGTTGCAGGGTTATTCAATTCTACTCTTGGGCCAGTGTTTGCGTTCAACAGAATCCCCGGAGGTGTTCCAAAGAACGCCACGGTGTTGGTCACTGGTGTTACCGGTTCTGCTGGAGGTGTGGGAGTGCAGGTTGCAAGGAAGGTGTATGGGGCCGGGAAGATTATCGGAGTTGCCAGAAATAAGACGGCGTTGGAGGAGCTCAAGACCAAAGGTACCATCGACGAGTATTTTGAAATCAGTCCCGAAGGTGAAGTGAACTATGAGGGATTGGGAGAGGTTGACGTTGTGCTTGATTTCTTGGGTGGAGAAGCTGCAGAGAAGTTCTTGACTCTTGTGGCACAGAACAAGAAGGTGAGCTACGACCCGCTCTACTGGATTGCCATCGGTAACGTTTCTGGAAATGCGTCGATTAGCTTGAGTAGTCCGATCTTGCGTTCCAAGAACATCAGCATATTGGGCTCGGGAATTGGCCAGCACTCGCCAGTGGCCATGCAGAGAATGTTCACCCAGATGGTGGATATTTTGGCGAAAGGAACGTTGGACTTTCCGGTGGAGGCGATTCCAATCAAGGAGATTGGGGAGGTTTGGGCGGACCTGCCGTTGGTGAAGGGTAAGAGGAGGTATTTTACAATCGAGTAGGAGAGCATGCGAATAAGAGAATATGAGACTGCGGTGAATAAGAGAATATGAGACTGCGGTGAATAAAAGAATATGAGACTGCGGTGAATAAGAGAATATGAGACTGCGGTGAATAAGAGAATATGAGACTGCAGGTGGAGAATACACGTCAAGAGTCTTAATATAGAAAACTTTACTGAGTATCTCAGATTTTTGCAAATGCTAAACTGAATCAGATCTTTGTAAATACCTAACTGAACCTGATCGTTGTAAACTGAATCCAATCGTTGTAAACTGAATCTGATTAATATTTGTCATTTTGTACAACATTCCTATCACCTTTTTTTACCATTATCTTTTCTGTTTAATTACGTTATCTATGTGGGAAGGAGAACACGACCCCGTGGCGTTCAGAATCACGCGGAAACGCGTGGTGAGACTCTCGCAGTTGCGCTACTTCACCTTCACACTCATTGGTCTTGCGCTTCTCTGGCCCTGGAACTGTTTCCTCTCGGCCTCCGCGTACTATGACGACCGTTTCGCCCACTCGCCATCGCTTGTGAAGATCTACTCGTCGACGATGATGTCGGTGTCGCTGGTGGCCTCAGCCGCGTACAACTTCTACTTGTCGCAGGTCCAGGCAGGTGTCGACTACAAGCACAGACTCCATGTTGGGTTGGTTCTCACGATCGTTGTCTTTTTTGTGATGGCGATCTCGTGTGTTTCTGATCTCTTCATCAAGATGGCCGACGGTGTCTTTTTCTCTGTGCTCATGCTGATGGTGTTTGTGTCTGCCATGGCGACGTGTTTGGCGCAGAATGGTACCATGGCTGTGGTCAACGTTATGGGAGGAATATACGCTAATGCGGTGATGGTAGGTCAAGCAGTTGCTGGTGTTTTACCAGCATGTGTGCTTATCGTTTCCATTTTACTTGTTGGTGACAAGCCCAGCTCAAAGGATGAGGTTGAGTATAGCTATGTTGAGAAGAACTTTGGTGTGTTCACCTACTACATTACCGCGAGTTTGATCTCTGTGGGTTCGATAGCACTTTTCTACTGGATCAACAAGTTTAAGGTTGAAAACGCCTACAGACTGTTGGAGGAAACTGTGGAAAGTGAAGCTACCGAGGAGGATGAGATTCTTCCTGAAGCCAGTCAGAAGGAACACGTTCCGTTCACTCTTCTTTGGAGTAAATTGAAGTACATCGTGCTGACGATTTTCATCACGTTCTGTGTCACTCTTGTGTTCCCAGTGTTTGCGCTGCGTGTGGAGTCTACCCATTACCTGTCGTCGTCGCTGGTTTTCCAGAAGAAGATCTACATTCCCATCGCATTCTTGGTATGGAACTTGGGTGATCTCTTGGGCCGCATTCTCTGTGGTACCAGGTACTCTATTCTCGTGCGCAACTCAAAGGTGCTCTTGTGGTACTCCGTCGCACGGTTGTTGTTCATCCCCTTGTTCCTCACGTGCAACATCCACCCTGAGCAGGACAAGGAGCCTCTCATCAACAGTGATTTGTGGTACATGCTCTTGCAACTCTTGTTTGGGTTGTCGAACGGCCAGTTGTCGACGTCGTCGTTTATGATTGTGGCTGATCATTGTGACACCGATAGCGAGAAAGAGGCCGCAGGCGGATTCACCTCAGTATTCCTCTCGCTCGGGTTGGCCATTGGTTCTTTGTTGAGTTACTTGTTGGTGATCTACATAAACTAGGAGGGAAAAGAAAATAGAATAACATGATATAAGTGGGTTGATGTTAGTATCAGAAAGATCATGTACGTTATATATATCAGATAAGATGTAGATCCGCTATAATGGATATCATGTAGTTCCGTTATAATGCATATATAAGATAAGTTCAATGTAGCGTAGATCCGTTCTATATCAATAATTCATATATAAGATTCAAATCTAGTGACCATCTCATATCAATTGACTTTGCTGTTAATAAGTACTTTTATCGTAATTCTTATTCTCCGACATGAAAATCTAATTATATTCTTTTATCCACATGTCATTTTGGGATAACCACAAGGATACCTTCAAATCAGCCGGAAAAAAGACCGCGAGTGGCATTGGCCACGGTGCAAAGTCACTTTCCAAGGCTGGTGTTGAGACGTATAAGAAGAACGATGCCAAAAGGAAGGGTGTAGAGTATGTTCCTCCAGGAACCAACACCGCCACTGCGAGTCACGCAGAATTGACCCAACCGGAAAAACAGCCGTACCAGCCTCCACCACCACCGGGATTGGCAAAGCCTTTGCCAGGAAAGGAGCAGCTTTCGGCGTTGCCGTTGCCTCCAAAGAGAAATGTGGGAAGTTATTCAGTTCCGAAGTTGGGTGAACAATCAATGTATGCTAAGCCGGTTCAGCAGCCAGTGCAGCCAGTGCAGCCAGTGCAGCCAGTGCAGCCAGTGCAGCAGTATCAGCAGCCAGCTCAACAGCCAGCTCAGCAATATCAACAGCCAGTTCAACAGCCAGTACCTGGTCAACCTCAACTCCCAGTACATCCTACGCAGCCGCAACTTCCAGTTCATCCAACCCAGCAGACTCCACCACAGTACCAAGCAGTAGCACAACCACAACCTGTTCAACCACAATATCAACCACCTCAACCTGCTCAACCTGCTCAACCACAGTATCAACCACCTCAACCACCTCAACCTGCTCAACCACAATATCAACCACCTCAACCTGCTCAACCACAGTATCAACCACCTCAACCTGCTCAACCTGCTCAACCAGCCCAGCCACCTCAACCTGAGGCTACTCCAGCATATTCTGCTCCCGCATATTCTGCTCAACCGGCCCCATTACCCCCGAGACCTCAATCAGAAGTGAGCTACAATTCGCCCTACCACCAACCGGCAGCATCACTGAGCGGACAGGTTGCCTTGCCGACCGAAAGCCAAGAGTCTGTTCAACCAACTCAACCGGAACCCCAACAAAGTCACTTTGCTCAGCTCCAAGGTAAGTTGGGCCAAAAAGTCCAGGGCCAGTTAACTCTGCAAGTGCAAGGACAATTGGTGCTGCAGATCCAAGGACAGCAAGTTCAAGGTGAATTGGGTCAAAAGCTTCAAGGGAAATTGGCTCAGCAAGCTCAAGGTCAATTGGGCCAACAGGTTTCTAGCCACATTGCTCAACAAGCTACCAATCAAATTGGTCAACAAGTTCAAGCTCAGTTACCACAACAGTTCCAATCTCAGCAGCAAGGGTCTCAACCTCAGCCTCAACAAGATGCACAAGTACAACCTGTAGGACAACCTCAAGTACAGCAGTATCAACCAGAACAACAATACCAACCCCCTCAACCGGTACCCCAATACCAACCACCAGTTCAGCAATACCAGCCACCCGCTCAGCAATACCCACCCGCTCAGCAATACCAACAGCCCGTTCAAACCCAACCAGTCAATCCGGTACAGCCAGGTCCCCCTCTTCCAGGACGAGACGAATCGAAACCAGCACCTCGGCCATTACCTGATCCCAAATCGTTCCCACCGCCAGTGGTACACAAGGACCGTGCGGCATTAGCTGCTGGGTCTCCGGTTGGTGGAAGACCTGCCACTGGGTCAACCACCTCGGTCGCATCCTCATCAACTTCATCGTTGACATCTACACGTCCTACTCCAGCTCCTCCCAAGAAGGCAAATTTCATGGAAGTGGACAAGACATTTGCACCTCCTCCAAAGCCTTATCATGGGCCTGGAGATCAGCCGAAGCCGGTTGCTGCTAAACCTCAGACGGCGCCAGTACCTGCCGTGCCACCAGTTCAGGCGCAAGTTGCTTCAGCAGAAATGACACCAGTTCAGTCAGCAGAACAAGTGACTCCTTCTACAACTGGATCTTCTACCCCTCCATCTATTCCAAACAGAACCACCCCTTCGCTTCCTTCCCGAAACGGAGGAAAGGTCGACATTTCGGCATTTCCACCACCACCTCAGATCTACAGGCCAGGAAAACCAAAGGAGGAGGTGAAAAAGCATGAAATGGCAAGCTCAGATAGTGAGAGTGCGCCACCAATGCCAACGAGAAGGGACAGTGAAAACGCACCACCAATGCCAAAGAGAAGGGACAGTGAGAACGCGCCACCAATGCCTGCGAGAAGGCACGATGCACCTCCAAATGAAGAGTCTCCACCACCTATGCCAGGCAGACCTGCGTCTGGAAAGAAGGCACCTCCGAAACCAGTGAAGAAGTCGAGTGTTGTGCCTACGGATCCACCAGCGTACGAGGAAAAGATTCCAAATTTTGCCGAGCAGATCGCTTTGAGGAATAGGAATGGGGATGAGAAGAAAGAGAAGCCAGTAATTGAGAAGACAGCAATTGAGAAGCCAGCAATTGAGAAGCCAGTCATTTCTGCAAAACCAATCATTTCTGGAAAACCAGTCATTTCTGCAAAGCCAGTCATTTCCGCAAAACCAGTCATTTCCGCAAAACCAGTGATCTCTGGAACTCCAGTGATCTCTGGAACCTCCGAACCTGAACTCATCAGTAAACCAGAAAAACCTTCAAAACCAGCTAAACCAGCTAAACCTGAAAAACCAAAACCTCCGGTCAAGGCTAAACCCGTTTCGGAAATCCCTATCGTCAAACCGAAATTGGCAGAGCCTACTCCGACTGAATCGGTCAAACCAAAACCGCCCGTACCTGCTCCTCGCAGTTCAAGCTCACCGGCTCCACCACCTGTCCCTCCACCACGGTCAAAGGTCTCTACTCCAGTGCCACCAGCAAAAGCTGGAGCACCTCCAAATGGACCAAGAGTGACTTCTCCAAAAGGATCGCCTGCACCACCGCCGCCTCCAACACGGAACTACCGTGTTGCCACTCCGCCTGTCGTGAGTGGTCCTCCAGATCTCGACTTGGAGCTTTCCACGGGATGGTTTGCCAATACCAACGGAATTCAACTCCCCGCGTCACTCGCAGGGTTGAACTTCGGTATGAGCTCGACTTACAGCACCAACTTTGGTGTGACCAGCAGAGAGCTCTTCTTGAACTTGCGGATGAAGGACTTGGCGATTCTCAAGTACAAGTTTAAGTGGACCGAAAACAATGTCGCAGGTGTCAAGGTGGACATTGTTGGCTGGGAACCTTCGCCGTTCACTGCAAAGCGGCCGTCCAAGCACGAACTTATCCAATGGCACGAGCATTTTGGAGAGCATATTGCGCAGTGGTGTGAGCACCGCGAGGGCCAGCAGGTTTCAAGAGGAGAGTGCTGGGATCTCGCACACGATGCCTTACAGAAGGGATGTGGAAATCATGCTTTAGTGTCAACCTACACCCATCACGGATGCCCGATTTTGGATCTTGAGGGATCTCCAAGTGGAGTCATCCAGAAGACTGCTTTGGATGAAGTGAGAAGAGGAGATATCGTGCAGTACTACAAGTGCACTTTCCGCAATGATGCCAAGGGGACGATTTCTACAGCTGGTGAGCCTGACCACACCTCTGTAGTGTTGCTGAACAACGGCGAGAACTTGATAGTGGCAGAACAAAACGTTGGCAACAAGCGTGTTGTCATGAAGAATGAGTTGTTTTTGAGAGACTTGAAGGAGGGTAAGGTGACGGTGTATAGACCAGCTCCTGTTGAGTGGGCGGGGCTGATGTAAAAGATGAGGAAAATCATAAACCGTAATCAAGTAGTAAATCAACTATAAAGTAATCATGTAGGAAATCAACTGTAAAGTATTTAATCATGTAGGAAATCAACTGTAAGGTATTCAATCATGCAACTTGAATTCAATTATAAATCAATCAAACAGCTCATTTATATTAAATAATTCAGTTATATCATCAATTCAGTTATCGCTATACTTGATATTTTATCAATCATTTTTTATTTTCAAGATGCCTTCAGAAGCCGTAGCACCATCGTTGTCTACACACCAAGATGAAGTGACGTTTGCACGTTTTGATGGAAACATCAACCGGCCACACCTCGGTCTTCCTGAGGATGCCCCAGAGGCTGAAATCAAGAGGAAGATTTACGAGTACTACTCCGTCGATGAGATTGCACAGTTCTTGATGGAGAACAAGTACAGAAAGGTAACCTTGCAATTTCCAGACTACTTGATCAGTGACTCTGCGACCATAGTCCATGAGCTTCAGAGGAGGTTGAAGGAAAAGGGTGAGGAAAAGAGTGAGGAATGTGAGGCTACTGATGGAGATGACAAATGTGAAATTGCAACAACTGCCTGTGCAACTGAAAATGCCTGTGCAAATACAACTACATGCACTAACTCATGTTCTTCCTCAACTGCATGCTCTAACTCGTCTTCCTCAACTGCATGCTCTAACCCATCTTCTTACAAAATATGGATCCTCGCAGACACTTCCTATTCCCTGTGCTGCATCGATGAGGTTGCGGCAGAGCATGTGCATAGTGATCTTGTGATCCACTTTGGAGACGCCTGTTTGAATGCTGTCGACAAGTTGCCTGCCGTGTATGTCTTTGGTAAACCTGCCATAGATATCGATCACGTCTCGGAGATAATTTCCTCCAAGTACGAGTCCGACCAGAAGATCATGCTCATGGGCGATGCCCCACACACCAGGTACTTGCCTGAGATTCACGAAAGGCTCAAGGGCAAGTTCCCGGAGTTGAAGTGGATGGACTTGGACGTAGGAAGTGCCAAAACTATCGGATACACTCCACAGGTCTCTGGTGACAGTATGCTCAACAGAATCCCCCTGGGTAGCATAACGGAGGAAGATCTTAAAGAATATGAACTTTTGCACATATCGAAACCAGAGGCCCCCAAGCTCCTTCAACTCACCACGAAATTCGCCTCTGTGACCGTGTACGAGCCTCTTGACAAGGAGGTTTTCACCGGACCGTTCCCCAACTTGATGCGCAGATACAGGTATATGAACGTTGCGCGCAGTGCTGGTACTGTGGGAGTGTTGGTGAACACATTATCATTGACCAACACGAAGAAGATGATCGATGCGCTTGCGAAGAAATTGAAGGATGCGGGAAAGAAGCACTATGTGTTTGTGGTTGGTAAACCCAATGTTGCCAAATTGGCGAATTTCGAGGAAATCGACATATGGTGCATTCTTGGATGCGATAACCAAGGTATAATTGTCGATGAGCATAATGAGTTCTTCAAGCCCATCATCACGCCGTACGAGTTGCTTCTCGCGCTTTCCGACGAGCTCACGTGGACCGGACAGTGGGAAACGAAGTTCACTAGCGTGTTGGACTCGTGCGAGCAGGAGGACGATGTGAAGAGTGTCCACGACAGCGATAGTGATGAGGAGCCGCAATTCGACCCGGTTACTGGTAGGTTTGTGTCGACAGCCCGTCCTTTGAGACAAATCAACCATTTGCAGATTTCACAGGAGGAGGATCCCGAGGAGGCCGGTGCGTTGGTAAAGAAGTTCTCCAGCCATGTGGCCATTAAGGGTACAGTGTCCACTGCTGCGCAGCACTTGCAGACGAGAGCATGGACTGGACTCGGAAGCGACTACGTTGGTGATGAGGAGGGTGCTGTTTTGGAAGAAGGCCGGGGAGGTATTGCTAGGGGTTACGATTATGATGTTGGAAGGGAGTGAGAGACGGTGGGGGAGATATAGAGAGTATAGAAGTTGATAGGGAAAATGAGAATAGAAGATGGGAAAGAAGATGGGAAAGAAGATGGGAAAGAAGATGGGAAAGAAGATGGGAAAGAAGATGGGAAAGAAGTTGATAAAGAAGGATATAAAGAAGTTGATAAAGAAGGATATAAAGAAGTTGATAAAGAAGGATATAAAGAAGTTGATAAAGAAGGATATGAAGAAGGATATAAAGAAGTTGATATAGAAGTTGATAAAGAAGGATATAAAGAAGGATATAAAGGAGGATATAAAGAAGTTGATAAAGTAGGATATAAAGAAGGATATAAAGAAGTGAGTTGATATAAGTTGTAAGTTGATATAAGTTGATATAAGTTGTAGTTGATATAAGTTGTAGTTGATAAAGTTGTAGTTGATAAAGTTGATGAAGTTGAGTTCATATAAGAGGTCAGTTGTGAGTTGATCAAATTTACAATGATCTATGATTTCTTCCATGTATTGCTGCAAATCATCGCACCTGCACAAAAATATAATTTCAATGATCTCGGTTGATACCGTTGTAAACTCTGCTAACAGCAATGCAGTTTACATTTGCATAGCTCTACTAGCAATAGGGTGAGTCTATTCCAGCCTTTCGTCAACCTCCACTAACCAGCAGGTTCTACCATTGGGCATTTGCATTCTTGGGCCTCGGTGTTGGCCTCATAATCACGGTCCAGCACATAAATACGTGGTATAAATGCCGCGGGCCGTGGAAAGGCGTGTCTGCTGGCGACACTGCGATTGTCACTGGCGGTTCTCGTGGATTGGGACTTGAGATATCCAAACTTCTCATTCTGAAAGGATGCAAGGTCTACAGTCTCGATGTTGAGCTGAGCACATTCACCCACGACCACTTCCACTGTATAAAGTGCGATTTGAGCAAGAAGGAAGAGGTTGTGAGTGCTGTACTGGGAATTCTCGAGAAAGGGGCAGTTTCTATAGTGGTGAACAATGCTGGAGCCAGACACAGTGAGTCACTTTTGGAGATGTCTGATGACTACATTGAGAAACTCTTCAACATCAATACTTTCTCGCAAACATGGATTAACAAGCTTGTTCTTGAAAAGACAAAGAGCGTTTATATCGTGAGCGTTTCGCTGATTCTCGGAGTACTAGCACCCAAGAACTTGTCGGTGTACGCAGCAACCAAGGCAGCGAACATTGCAATCCACGAGTCGTTGACACAAGAATTGAAGGACTCGGCACCGCTTGCACGACTCCTATTGGTGCTCCCGGGACAACTCAGCACCGCGATGTTTGGCGACATTGAGGACTCGAACCCGTTCTTGGCCCCCATTGTGGATCACCGGGCTCTAGCACGGAAAATCGTGGAGAAAATAGAGGTGGGTGAGCGTGGAGTGTTGTGTACTCCCGTGTACGCAAACTTCCTCCCTGCTGTGAGGGTGCTCCCGATGATGTTTCAGGATTTTGCCCGGTGGGCACTGGGGATGGACAATAAAATAAGAGAGGTAGGCAGAGATGACATATAGATAATAGTGGGAAAATGATGAATGATAAAAAGTGATAATTTATAGTGGAAAATGATAGTGGAACATGATGATTTATAGTGGAAAATGATAGTGGAACATGATTTATAGTGGAAAATCATAAATTATAGTGGAACATGATAATTTATAGTGGAAAATGATAGTGGAACATGATAATCCATAGCGCAAATCATAATCCATAGTGGAACATAATTTATAGTGGAAAATCATAATCCAGCAAAATCATAATCCATAGCGCAAATCATAATCCATAGTGGAACATAATTTATAGTGCAAAACCTAATCCCAATTCTCCCCTCACCTACAATCTACTCCTTCTACTCTTTCTTCCTGTTTCTTTCCCTATATCTTCTTCTTGTCAATTGCAGCCGTCAACAACTTGGTGAACGCGTCTCTGTTGTAGTACCCAGTCGAATCAAAGAACTTTCCAAAAGGAATCTTCTCCTTGGCCACCTCCTCTCCGTCTATAGTCACCGACACGTTGTACTCAGGGTCGTACTTTTCTGTCCAGCCTGCCACAGAAATCTTCTTCTTGTTCTTGTATCCGGTGTACTTGACGTTCTTCGTGTTCACGTTGAGAAGCAACATGACTCCGCTGATCAAAAAGTACGCCACCACCGCGGCCACTGTGATGGAAAATGTGTCCTTGAAACTCATCTTCTTGTCCAAGTAAAACAACCCGCCCGCAATGAGTACGGTCAGGTAGCCCAAAGCGAGCTTGATGTCACCCACCACAAAGGACTCGTCGTAGCCCAACTCTGTCAACACAGACGCCAAATTCTCGTCTGTGGTCTGGCGCAAGTCGTTGATGGAACTGCCGTTAGTATTCAATTGTTTGCATGCCACGTTTCATCTACTCACTTCAAATTGGTTCTCTTCATGCTCAACGTGTCTGATACAAAAAAGTTGTTTAGGAGGGCAAAAAAAATTAAGTAGTGCAACTACACCAGCATCGACCTCGTGCTGGAACATGGCTTTGCAGTATGAATAGCCAAAAGTCTACAGAGAGTCTTGACACTCTTCGCCAACAGTCTCAACAGCAGAATCCTGCCAGACCACCACGTCAGGATCTGTCGCGTAAACCGCGCAAACAAAAGCTCCGCAGCCATCTGGGCCATCTGAACCATCTGTTTGGCCACAATGATCTCAATGATGTGTTGGACCAACAGATCAGATCGCACACTACACAGAGTAGCAACTCAAAGAAAAACAAGATATCCATAAACCATTTACTTGACTTTCAAGGTTATAGAGAGTCTGAGGAGTACACTACGCGCAACCACCAGCAAACAAAGAGAAAGCCCAAGGCCCGCAGAAACTCAGATAAAATACACCTTCATGGAATGGAGTATGTGAACGTCCACTACAAGTTTGTGGTGGATCACACAAAAGACTATAAAGTTCAAGAATTGGACCCCAACGTGCCCCTCAACACTGAGAACATTGTGCGCATCATTGCTCCCCACGGAAATGCGTGCCCCATTTGCTTGAGCGATGAACCCGTGGCACCGCGCATGATTGTTCTGTGCGGCCACATCTTGTGCCTCAAGTGCCTCTTGTCGTTGTTGGAGAGCGAAGTCCCCAAGGCTAAGAAGAAGGAGAGTGATGTCATTGTGGAAAAGTATAGAGAATGTCCTCTTTGTCTACTGATTATTCGCAAGAGCGAGATCAAGCCGGTGTTAGTTGCCGGTGTGGACGAGAGTCTTGAAACTCCGAAAGTCGGCGATCATACCGCTTTGACTTTGATGTCGCGTCCTTCCCATAGTGTGTTGCCACTCCCGCTGCATTTGGCGCATTGGCACTCGACCAAAGTGGGGTTCCCGTCGGTCAACGAGACTGACTTCGCGCAATACGCTCGGATTTTCCAGGGGAACCTAGAGTATCTCGTTGCCATGTACGAGAAGGAGAAGGCCGATATCGCAAAAGCGTTCGAAGAGGAGCATGCGTTGTATGGCGAGACGGATGAGTTCATGAGAATGTCTGTGGCGAATATAAACAAGGAAATCGAGCAGTGGACGGCAAAGATGAAGGAGGAACCAACAAAAAAAGTTCTGTCTCTGTCGCCAGTTCTCGATAACAAGTACTATTACTATCAGACGGGGTTCAGTGCCAGCTCCACGTTTGTTTTGTCACTGCTCGACGCAAAGGTTCTCAAGACTTGTTACCATTCGTATAGCCAGCTTCCACTGAGCGTGTTGGCCAAGATTGAGAACATTAGATATGAGGAGCTTACACATGAAACCGCCATGTCCAAGTACAAGTACTTGTCGCACCTCCCTGTGGGCACGCAGATCGGATTCATTGAATGCGACTGGAGCGGAAACGAGTACGTGAATGCCGAAACGTGGGCCATGTTTAAGGACGACCTCTCTAAAAGAACACGGCAATCGCAGAAGAAGCTGAGGAAAGAAGAGCGCGACCGTATTCGTGCGCAGCACGAGGAGGAGGTGCGGACTAGGGACTTCTACGAGAGAGAAAACGGGAATGTTGTGGAGGAACATCCAACGAGTTCGTTTTCGAACTTGACCTTGGCGGACTATGCAGAGTTGCCGGCGTTACAGAACCACAGCGAGGAAACTGCTACAGAATACACAACGTCGGTGTGGGGGACCAGGATCCCGAAGGCCGAGGAGCCTCAGTTGGGAGATGAAGACGATTGGGACACGGAAGAGATGATCAGACGTGCAAAGGAAGAGATGAAGAGGTTGGATGGGAAGAGCAAGAAAAAGAAGAAGGTAGTGTTGTGGTAAAAAGAAGAAGGTAGTGTTGTGGTAGGACGATAGATAGGTAATGAGAAATGAAGGAAGAAAAAAGTACGGGGGGTAGGTAATGTCTAATTAATTTTTCTATTAGAAGTTCTATCTCTATTCTAAATCTAGATGCTGAAGGTATTATAGAGCCAAATCCACACTTCTTTGATTCGCTAATGCTTAGCATTTTTGAGCGAAGAAGTGCGAAAAGAAGCTTATTGAGCGAAGCGAAGAAGTGGTTGTGGTGGTTGAGACATCGTATAGATATCAACAAGAATTGTAGATAGCCAGAAGAAATGCCAAATCTTTGTTTCTCTCGCACTTCTTCGCTGCTATTAGATATGCCAAACCTTCTTCTCTCGCACTTCTTCGCTTCGCTCAGAAATGCTTCAATTAGAAATGCTCTAATTAGAAATGCTCTTATTAGAATACCAAATCTTTGTTTCTCTCGCACTTCTTCGCTGCTATTAGATATGCCAAACCTTCTTCTCTCGCACTTCTTCGCTTCGCTCAGAAATGCTTCAATTGCTATACTCCTCCTCATACTTTGCACTTCCAAACCAGCTGCGCAAATAGTAGAACGCTCCACCAATCAAAAACACCAGCGATCCGATCACCGGGAAGCACCAGTATGGGATGTCGAGGTCTGCGGCGTTCTGCGGTGGCACGAACGGGAAGAGTGCGAGGAATATGTTTGCAAAGAGGAAAATGAACACGCAAATATACGGTGCGGATATGGTTGTAGAGTGCTCTGGTTCTGTGTCCTTGAGAAGGAGATCTGTTTCCGAGGACACTTCATCGGTTCTGACCTCATCCACCTTCTCTCTCCTGATATCGTTGAATTCGCCCCACTTTTCTCTCTTTCTGTTGAGCTTGAGGTAGATCAAGCCCACGGTCAACAAGATGTTGATCCAGGTTCCTGGGTAGATGTACAAGTTGACAATGAACTCGTAGATCTCCGACGATGGTGGAGCCACCAAAATGACTACTGTTACAAACCAGTGCAACACAAGAGACCATTTCAAATCGGCAAACACATTGGAGAATGGAATGTAATTATTAAGTGCCAACTCCTGGTTCACCACACTGTGTGCGTAGGAAACCACTAGAACGTTTCCCAAAT
Organism: Kodamaea leandrae; assembly: GCA_030564445.1. Lineage (NCBI taxonomy): Eukaryota > Fungi > Ascomycota > Pichiomycetes > Serinales > Debaryomycetaceae > Kodamaea > Kodamaea leandrae. The sequence goes on along the minus strand of JAJLUV010000001.1, from coordinate 115,037 downwards.
TGGAGAGCGAGATCAAGATCGGCAACAATCTCGATGCCACCGACTCTCCAAACACCTTGCTGAAGAAAATGCCGGCAACAAGTACTCCACTGTTGAGAATCTCCTGTTTGGGGATCACCACCAAGTAGGCAATGATCACCAAGAAGTAGAGCACAGTGGTGAGCAACACCGCACTTGGGGCTGCGATGGTCAACACATGCGCAGGGTCTTCGATCTCGCTCAACACATAGTTGACATTTTCCCATCCTTTAAATGAGTAGATCACCTCTAACAAACCAACTGCTATACCGTACAGGTTAGCACTCTGGTTTTCTTCGAAGCTCCACATGTCATGGAAGTTGTTGGTGGGAGCAATGTCAAGGAGACCAAGAGGAACCGCGGCTCCGAGCACAATAATCAGCACAAGTATGAGGATCTTCAGAATGCCCAAAAAGTTGAATAGCTGGGTGCCTTGGTTTGGGAATAGAATATGGAGCAACACACAGAAGGTAATACATGCCACACCGATTACCTTGACGAGAGTGTCGTTGATTTCGTCGCCCTCCTGGTGGTTTGTGACTGCGAATAGCACGTATTTTCCAAAGGCAAAGGAGTTACCTGAACTGAACCCGAGGATTACTATGGTGAAGGCATAGACACAACCAACCAATCCCTTTGGTTTGTTGAAAACCCGCAAAATGTAGTTCTTCTCACCACCGTTGCGAAACGGCAAGTTTAAAGCGTACTCCAAGTAAATGAGAAGTCCGCAGAAGATAATGATCCCCCCTAGGAGAAATAACGTGAGGAAGAGCCCCACATTACCACTGCAGTACTGGAGAATCAAGGAAGGGTTCAGGAAAATACCCGTTCCAATGATCTTGTTGACGATGAGTGAGATGCACAGAAGCGTCCCGAGCTTGGCCTTGGGCACGTCAACGAGCGGCATGTTGTGGTGATTTGGTGGTTTTGGTTGCGAAGAGTTCCATAGATATGTCAATTCACGTGACTGATCCACAATCGGGGGCCTAATTAGGAAAGAGGAGAAGAGTCAAACTAGTAAAAGATAACATCTCTATACTAGTAAGTTTATGAATAATCTGAATCTCTATACTAGTAAGTTTATGAATAATCTGAATCTCTATACTAGTATAAGTCTATGAATAATCTTAATCTCTATACTAGTAAGTTTATGAATAATCTGAATCTCTATACTAGTATAAGTCTATGAATAATCTTAATCTCTATACTAGTATAAGTTTATGAATAATCTGAATCTCTATACTAGTATAATTTTATCGATAATCTGACATCTCTATACTAGTAAGTTTATGAATAATCTGAATCTCTATACTTGTAAGTTCATCAATAATCTGAATCTCTATACTAGTATAAGTTTAAGAATAATCTGAATCTCTATACTAGTAAGTTTATCAATAAGCTGAATCTCTATAATAGTATAAATTTATCAATAATCTGAATCTCTATAATAGTATAAATTTATCAATAATCTTGACAACAGTACACCTTTACATTCCTGGAGGTTTTGTCTCAACTGAAGGTGTTCTCTCTTAGGATTGATCTTACACCTCTTTCGCTACGCTCAGAGGTTTACGCTGTTGTCGCTTATCAAATCTATTCATATCTCATCTATCACAACTTAGCCTCACCGCTGTTACCCTGAAGAATGGCCGTTGGATACAAGGTACCCATCAAGCCACCAATGTGCCAGGCACCACCGTCGACAACGGCGATGGAACCGGAGACGTAGCTGGCAGCTGGCGAGAACAAGTAGACGGTAGCCTCGGCAATGTCTCTGGTGGATCCAAGTCTCTGCAATGGAACCTTCTCGTGCAATGGCTGCTGGCCTGGAGGAGTCAATCTCGACATACCCTCAGTACCGTCGATGTAACCTGGGGCGATACAGTTGGATCTGATACCCAATGGGCCCAACTCGACGGCCAAAGCGTTGGACAAGGCGTCGACACCGGCCTTAGCAGCACCGACGTGCGACTGGAATGGGACACCGTAGTAGTGCAAGGTGGCGGAAACAAAGAGAATAGCACCCTTGTTCTTTCTCAATTGCTCAAAAGTGGCCTTGGCAGTGTTGTAGGAACCCAACAAGTCAATCAGAACAACAGACTTGAAAGCGTTGGCAGACAAGTTGTTGAAGTTGGACAAAAAGTTACCGGCGGCACCAGCAATGACAAAGTCAATTCTACCGAGCTCAGAAACAGTCTGGTCAACAGCCTTGGCAATGGAGTGGACGTCACGGACATCGATGTTACCGACACCGAGAACCTTAGAGCCCTTTCTCAAAGCCTGGATCTCCTTGGCGGCCTTGACAGTCTTCTCCTCGTTTCTACCGATAATGGCGGCGTCTGCTCCAAGGAGAACAAGAGCCTCGACCTGGACACGGCAAATGGTGCCCGCACCACCGGTGACAAAGACGACCTTGCCCTTGAAGAGGTCTGGCTTCCAGGAAGAGTTGGTAACAAAGGATTGGTCGAGGGTACTCATTTTGATGTGGGGTTATTTTTGCGTGTGCGACTCTTTATATAGGATTTTGTGGAGACCGAGGATAATGGAGTGTGAAAAAAAATACCCTGGATTTATGTGGAGATAATTGTGGACAAGAAAACGGGGAGGTATTTCCGGAGCTAGGTTTGGGTAACTCCGGCGTGGACCGTGGGAAGCAGATTGAAGAGGTTTAACAGAAAAGTTAAGGATGTGAAAACGTTGTAAACTTCCGTTGTAAGAGGATTAATTTAGTTCTGTTCTCAATTTCTACTTAATTCTGCTTGTCGATACGATCATCCTCTCTCAATTATCCTCTTTCAACTCCACCATCTCTCCCACCATGTCTCCCACCATCGCTCCCATCATCTCTCCCACCATCTCTCCCACCATCTCTCCCACCATCTAACTCTAACTCCGCCTTTCTCTCTATTTTCATAGCAACCGTCATTTTTCTCCACTTTGGCTGCGAACCGTTTTCGGCAGATTTTTCAACCGACGCGAACCGATCGTTTTCAACGTTCTATGCATCTACAGACATATTTCCAGTAACTGACAAAGTTCTTCGATTGAGATCAGGTGTAGTATTAACGAAGCGACATTGATGAAGTAACGATGATGATGAAGTAACATTAAGTCGTAGTTTACTTGCATAATTGTACATGTGCCAAATCTGCATATATTGTTGTACCCTGCATCAGACATACCTACTAGATCATGTGAATATGAAATCGATCATACCCAAGTATTACACTATTGGCCTATTTCATTGATCTTCATGTCGACTGAACTTTTCATTTCGACCAATATCTACCCATTTTCTGGAAATATAGTGAATGCCTAGTTTGTGACACTTAACGGCTATTTTGAAGGCATAGAAATAGTCACAGTGAGACAATGTCAAAGTAGACATGGTACACAAGACAAAGATATCTCATCACCTTCAATCATCACTTTTACTCATTTTTACCCTCACTTATCACCTTCAATCACCACTTTTACTCACTTTTACCTCACTTATCACCTCCATTTCTACCTTCATCACCTTCTCTCCCTACCCTCATAACTTATTCATGTATTCCTCCCTCCTATTCTAGTTGTCTATTCTCCCTTTCTATTTACAGTATCTTACATTACTCCATCCCATCGCCCACCCAGTTGTCCAACTGCTTCAAACTCACCTGGTACAACAACAACATGATGCTGCTCTGCACGGCCGTCCAGATGCACCGCGGCCCAACACCCGAAAACGCACCAAAGATTCCCTCGTTGCGGTAGATGGAGCGCAACGCGCGCACCGTCGATGACCGGTCCCACAAACTGCGCACCTTGGTGGTGTTTTCTGCCTGCGGCGACGATTGTGTCTGGATTCTGGTCTTTATCACATCCATGGGCGTGGTGAGCGTGCCTGCCAAACCACCGGCTGCTGCTCCCGTGAGCAACTCGAGGCTCACCGGCAAGTTGTCGCTGTGGTTGTACGCGATTGCCCACGCACGGAACTTCTCGTAAAATGCAAATTGCAACGCACTGAAGGGCAAGTCACGAATGAGCGTTTCCTTGTATCCAAACACAAACGTGCGAGGACCCTCGGTGCGTGCGATGGTGGCCACTGCATCGCGCAAGTTGCGGTAGTTGTAGCCGCACTCGCGTGTATAAATATTATTGTAGCGGCCCTGGAGCTGAAGTCGAGTCTTCAACACTTCTGACGGCACGTAAAACACACTCAGCGCCAAATCTCCCAAGACGCCCGCAATGAAGTATGCCACGGTGTCGTTGACGCCGTACTCGCCAATCAACTTGCGCTTGGTGAACTCGTAGGTACCAAAGAAGGCCGCTGTGGACGGAAACGAGCCTAGAAGAGCAGGCGAGTATCCGCCGTAAAGACCACGGAAAAAGCCCTCTTCCTTGAGAATCGTCCCGTATGCTGGTATCATGTTTCTATACTTGATATTGTGCGAAAGACCCTGTTGTCTGGTCTTGACGGTGTCCAACGAGTGCATCAGCGTGTCGCCAACCACTCCACCAAGACCACCTGCTAGCACGCAGTGCCAAAGTGGCGACTGTTTTTCGCCATCGTCACCAGTGTCCAGTTTCATGCGTGGCTCCTTGACCTCGTGCGGATCGAAGCTCAACGGGATCGTCGACGAGGTGAACACTTGTGACATCGGCTTTGTTTTGCCAATGGCTGAAAAGAATTTTTCGATTGGATAAGAAAATATGATAGTGATGGATGGTAGATCCAGAAAATACTGATTAAACGACTAAGATTTGATTGTTCTGGAACTAGTCTAGCTAGTGCCGTTGATATTAACTACTACTGTTACAGAACTCAGAATATTTCAGAACTGTATTGAAGGACGAACTATTGCAGACTATATTGCAGAACTATAGAACTATTGCACTAACATTGGTTTTACTACAGGTTGAACTGATATTGCTGAGCTCTGATTATACATTTACCATCTGCACCATTTCAACCACCTCATGTTGCGTTCATTTCGAAGGTTCTACCGCGTTCTTGCGCTAGAATCCTCGTGCGATGACTCGTGCGTGGCTCTACTCGAACGCAATGGTAAGAGCACAACAGTTATCGACCAGTTCAAAAAAACACTCAACTCGGCTGCTGTGGGCGGAATCATCCCCATGGCTGCCCACGACCACCACCACACCCAGATGGCTTCTCTCGTGCAGTCGTTTTGTGCGAAACACAGCATCAATGCGCAAAATCCCCCCGATTTGATCTGCTGCACACGAGGCCCAGGTATGGCAGGGTCGCTAAGTTCAAGTATCCAGCTTTCAAAAGGGTTGAGCATTGCGTGGGACGTGCCTTTGGTAGGAGTGCACCACATGCTTGGCCATCTTCTCGTAGCGAACCTTCCGAAGAGCGAACAACCAGAGGTCGGACCTCCAAAGTACCCGTTCTTGAGCTTATTGTGCAGTGGAGGCCACACCATGTTGGTGCTTCTGAAGAGTATCACCGATCACAGTATTATCATCGACCTGAACGATATTGCTTGTGGAGATTCGCTTGATAAGTGTGCGCGAGAATTGGGCTTGGTTGGTAACATGCTTGGAAAAGAGCTCGAGCAGTATGTGCGCGACCATCCGGAGGGAAAGAACTCGCAGATCAAGATCTCGCTTCCGTTCAAAGGCCCGCGCGATGCTAAATACCCGGAAACCATCTACTTCTCGTTTGCGCTGTTCCTCAGCAGACTTCAGTGGTACAAGAAAACCCACGGACTAGACGAAACAACCAATCAGCACATGGCCCACACGGTCCAGGAGACGGTGTTTGCGCATTTGGTGGACCGCATTAATACGGGCTTACGCATGCACGGAATTAACAAGGATTTATACGAAGGAGCCGATCTGAAGTTCGCGGGGGTCCGTGATTTCATAGTTTCCGGCGGAGTGGCCGCAAATAAGCGCCTCCGCGAGAAGTTGTTCTCGGAATTGGAATGCGAGAGCAATTTGGGAACGGAATTGACCTTCCATTTTCCGGACTTGCCATTGTGCACAGACAACGCCATTATGATTGGCGTTGCCGGGATCGAGATCTTCGAGGAGTTGAGGGTGAAGACGGACTTGGGCATGTGTGCGATACGAAAGTGGCCTTTGAATGAGTTGTTGGAGGTGGGCAACTGGGAGCCTGTTAACGAGGATGAGTATGAGAGGGTGATAAAAGGGAGAAAATAATGATAAAAGAATGGTTATTGATGAAGCATGGAAAGTGATCAACAAGAATGGAAGGTAATCGATATAATGGAAAGTGTTCGATAAAATGGAAAGTGTTGGATGACAAGAATGATGAATGAAAATGACTGCAATGACAGAACGACTGTTGGATATTGATAGATATTGTACATAATAATTACATGTAAATACTCAAACCCTGATACCCTGTTGTCACTAGTTCACTTTTTCTTCGCTTTCTCAGTGAACCTCTCGTTAACTTCTATCGACATTTCTCAACCTCTCTCCTTCTTACCCATTTCCCTTCCTTCTCCCTATAAATCCTCCGGTGGTATTGCATCCTCCTGCTCATCTCTGTGCCCCAAAAACGGCTCTGTTATCCCGTACTTCTCTATGCACGCCTTCCACGTTGCCATGTCGAGCCGCGCGATGTGGTGTTTTGTCTCCGATGGATCTCGCACTGCGACCGCCTCTTCTCTCCGTGCCATGCGTATCGTAGGCTCGCCCTCATGCATGTACAACCTCATCTTCCCGTCCTTGATGAGGAAGCTCGTGTAGAAGAGGTTCTCCACCAGCTGCGTGAACGACCAGGGGTTCACGAAGAATCGGAGAAAGTTCACTCCTTCTTCTGGAGTGTCCACGCTGCGGAACAGATCAAACACTTGTCGCACCATATGCGCGGTATTCTTTTCTGTATCGTTGGAAACCTCACTGGCACGCATCTGCTGTGCAGTGATGGCCTGCTGACCACCAGTGTCGTCCACGCTCCGTACAGGCACTGCTCTTGCCACACGCTCAGTCAATAACGGTCCATTGAGAGAGTCTGTCGTCACGGCCTTATCACTCACTGTACAGTACAACGCACCAAGTTTAGACCAGTTGAGTGGTTCGTCCACGTCCTCGTCGTCTTCCACGAAGTCCTTGCTCACGTATGCGTGTAAACGTGACATGAAGTGCTTTCTATCCAACGAAACACCACCGTCTTCCAAAGCAACATTACGCGCATTCAAGGCCACAAACGTACTCACATCGAAGAACGCCTCTGAGTCCTTGAGGTGCACTTTGGTGTCCTTGTTGCGCTCACGCTGAACTTGCAGGTGTAGCTCACGGAGCTCGCGCAATCGGTCGAGACCTTCATCCGTGGCCTGACCACGGTGTGCATCGGACTGGTCGTTCTTGACCCGTCGCCTGAGCTCTTCATAGTTGCCGATGTGTTCTTGTCTGGTACGGCGGCGTTTGTGAGGAGGTGAGATATCGGAATCCACAGTCATGGATGGTAGGTGATGGAACAGTGATGGAAAGGTGATGGAACGGTAATGGAACAAGTAATGAAATCAAGTAATGGAACAAGCAATGAAATCAAGTAATGTAAATGCAGTAGATAATGGAAGATTATGAGTTTTTGGTAGTTGTTTCCAAACTACTGTTCTCTAAGTTGTGTATTTATCAGATCAAATTTGCTGCAATTTTTATCGCGAACGCGTATAATGGATCAGAGGCAAACTGAAAAGTACATTAAATACAGTGGAAGAAACTATTGATATACAGTACAACCATCAACAAGAGCTTCATTAGCACACTTTACAGCAGACACTTTACAAACACTTTACAAACACTTTACAACAAACACTTACAACACTTTACACTTTACAACACTTTACACTTCACACTTCACAACACTTTGCCTTCCATTCCTTATGACCATTCGAAAACTTGACGAGTCGGTCATCAACAAGATCGCAGCAGGAGAAATCATCATCCAGCCCGCAAACGCGCTCAAAGAGATGTTGGAAAACTCCATTGATGCTGGTGCAACCATGGTCGAGATCGTGGTCAAAGAAGGCGGGCTCAAGCTCCTCCAAATCACTGATAACGGGCTGGGGATTCTGCAGGCGGATCTCCCGCTACTCTGTGAGCGATTTGCCACGTCCAAACTCACCACGTACGACGACTTGAGCTCCATCGCCACATACGGTTTCCGTGGTGAAGCACTCGCTAGTATCAGCCACATCCTGCGTGTTTCCGTGGTGACCAAGACTCGCGACTCGCTGCTCGCATATAAAGCATTCTACAGCGATGGTGTTCTCACGGGTCCAAACTACAAGGATCCCGGAACAGCAAAGCCTATAGCAGGGAAGGACGGTACGCTGATAGTTGTCGAAGACTTGTTCTACAACATCCCCACGCGTCTCAGGTCGCTCAAATCAAAGAGCGACGAGTTCGCGCGCATTCTAGACGTAATTGGAAGGTATGCGGTGCATTCAGGAGGTGTGGGCATAAGCTGCAAAAAGTACGGTGAGGCTATGCAAATTGTTGCGACACGGCCCAATGTGCCACTTAAGGAGCGCATACGTGTGGTGTATGGGTCCTCCGTGGCCAACGAGATGCTCGAGCTAGAAGAGACTCGCGCTGAGGAGTTTGGGCTCTTGAAGTTCGCGGGATGCGTGACGTCCCCCAACTATAATAATAAGAAGCGCATTGCACCGGTGATTTTCATCAATAATAGACTCGTGACAAGCGACCCGCTCAGAAAGGCCGTCAATGCAGTGTTTTCTTTCTTTCTTCCAAAGGGTAATGCTGGGTTTGCGTACCTTAGTTTGGACATTACCCCAGAGAACTTGGATGTGAATGTCCACCCCACCAAGCGTGAGGTCCGCTTCCTTAACGAGGACGAAATCATCGAGTTTGTGAGCACTAAAGTACATGACCGCATGTTGCAGGTCGATACCACACGCACGTTCAAAGCGCAGACGTTGCTCTCAAAACGGCCTGTAGAAGAATCGCAGGAGTCACAGCCCAAAAAGTACAGGCAAGAAAATAAGATGGTGCGAGTGGACGCACTGCAGCGGCTCATCAACAGCTACTTGGTGGAGGAGGAAGAGGAAGATGAAGAAATGGACGAGGTGAGCGAAACCCAAACCTCATCACAGCGGACTCGAGTGAAGGTGAACCTCGAGAGTATCAAACAATTGCGCCAGGAATCCGCGGACTCGTGCAACAAAAAGCTCTCGCATGTGTTCAATAACGCAGTGTATGTGGGAGTAGTGGATGCTGAGAAGCGATTATGTTGTTTCCAGTATGATGTGAAACTTTTCCTCTGTAACTACTCTGCGGTTCTCAGCGAGTTTTACTACCAACTCGCACTCGCAGAATTTTGCAACTTCGGAACGTATAGACTCAACTCCGATGTTGCGTTGGAAGAGCTGCTTGCACAGGTATATGATCTCCAACCAGACCTTATCCCGATGGAAACAATCATTGGGCAGTTGTGGGAAATGCGCGAAATGTTTGAGGAGTACTTCCAGATCGAGTTTGCGATGGAGAACGAGCGTGTGGTTCTCCGCACGCTCCCGATGATCATGCGGGACGTGGTTCCAACGATGTCGAAGCTCCCGTACTTTTTGTACCGCTTGGGTAAGGTGGACATTGAGGACGAGCGCAAATGTTTAGAAGGTGTGATGAGGCAGATTGCGCTCTTGTACCTTCCTGAGCCCACGGTTGCGGCCTCGGCAGCCACAGACCACTTGTTGGGAGCAGTGTTGTTCCCTGCGATGCGCGAGCGGTTCATTGCCACGAACGCACTTGAGGGGGAGGTGGTGGAGATTGCCGATTTACCGGGGTTGTATAGGGTATTTGAGAGGTGTTGAGGGAAACCGGTGAAGGATACAGAAGATAAACGTGAGATGATACAGAAGATAAATGTGGATAAATAAGATAAAGGTGAGATATGGATACAGAAGATAAAGGTGGTGAATACAGAAGGATTTAAAGGATATAGGTTGCCGAAGAAACGTGGATCACGGAGAATACAAAAATATAAGGGTCCGTACAGGGCTATGACGGAGTTAATTATGACGTTGATTTCATCCATTCCCTACATAAGATGAATCATGTTCCCTATAAAAGTATCATGGAATTGGTTAATTTCCGCCGTTCTATAATCTCCGATAGAAACCTCCTAACCACGGAAATAAGCAATACAGGTCTATCATAATTTGCAGCTATCTGCTATACAAGAACTTGGTATTTTTGGAAGATTCAACATTTTTGGTAGAGTAATTTGTAGGTGAATTTATTAGGTATTTTTGGTGGAGTAATTTGTATGTGAATTTATTTGCATTTTTGGTGGAGTACTCAATTTATTTTGTTTAATTAATATGGCATTTTTGATGGATTTTCGATAGGCATTTTCAAATGGTAATTTTGATTTAACCTTGGTAGACAAGATCCTTGATCTCTTCATTCCTCTCACATTTCCGTCGATGTCCACCAAACTCCCTGTGGGGAACAGCATGTGACCTTCACTTCTGTCACTCTCATATGCTTTACATCCATGCAGTACAAATCCCAAAAAGGAAATTCTGGAGGATGCAAAATAGATGAAGATGGTGAAGTATTTGGCGCTATACAAGCACTTTTCTGAGGCCAGGATCGTTTAGCGATCCTTCGAGGTGTTTCAAGATGTTCATCAACATCAATGGTCCAGCCAGATCTCTTTTGACTATTTTCCATTGTAGAGTTTTTTGTTAACTCCGCTCGTAAGCCTTGGTCCACCTTGTCAATCACATTGTCTGGGTTCAGTGGTCCTTCACATGCTCGCACTCAACCTTTATTGATCTCCGAAAAAGTTGCCTTTTTTGTTTATCATTTCGCTCGTCAGATTTAATTTTCTTTCAACTCCACCATGTACATTGAAGGCTCGCTCAACGAGCAACACATACGCACGCTCGGGTTCGGGTGCTTTCCCAAGCGCGTGCTTTCGTTCCAGGACCTGCCGCACTTCCTCGAGCAGTTGATCTTCATTGATTATCAGTTGCTGTTGCTTGTGCAGAACGAGTTTGGTGGCCACGAGTTGGTCGCAGCCCTGCGTTTGGACACACTGGGCACTGAATCGCCACACGACAAGTTGGTTCAGTTGATCAACTATGCCAATTCTGTCACTGTGAACTATAGTGATTCCCTGAAACTGCTGGAGGAGTCTTTGTACCATGCCGTGATTATGGCCCATATCTACTACTTGAATTCGCAACTTGACGAGATGAACTACAGTTTGGAAACCTCCATCCCCCTCCACCTCCACGCTGGCGTGCACCAACGCGACTTTGTCCAGCTCTTGAACTGTCGTCACAGTGTGTTGAAGGGATTGGCTAAGAATAACAGCGCGGTATGGATCGACTACTTAAGGCATATGAAACACCCATTTAAGAAATCACAAGTTGCTGCGAAGCGTTGGTTGGACTTACTTTTCCACAAACTCTCGGAGAGTTTGGCAAAGGGTGGTGTTGATCAGATCTCGTTCACAGACTTTAAAGCTCACCACCTCATGGAAAATGAGATTGCCGTTGTGGCTTTCAGTTGTTTCTTATTGCGCCCGGAAAACACAAACTTTACCACCCGCAGCTTCAAGGCCGAGTTCCTGAACTACTTGGCTGACGAATTGGAGATGGCAATTGCTACCAAAGTGGAGTTTCCACACGCTTCGGAAGCTAATAGGGAGAGTTTGTTATCGGATTATGTCGATAACTTGTACCTGTCACTCAGCCATGTCCCACTTAACTACACAATTTTGAAGCCGACATTGACCAAGAAGTTCTTGATCAACGCAACACTGAAAACGTTCCAGAGTCAAAGCGTGACTGCAAACTTGATCAAATGTTTGATCCAATTGAACGAGCATGATGAAGCTTTGGCAGCCTTCAAGACTTACATTTCCTACATCGAAAATGAACAGAGGCAGGAACACGGCCATATTGATGATATTCTCTCCATCATCGACGTGTACTCCACATGTTTGCACCTCTTTAACCCACTCAAGGCAATCATCCCAAACAAGCCACGCAAGTTCAAGCACACTACTGATGACGAGGTCGTTCAGCAATTGAAGGAGCACGCTTCCAAGTTGGCTCTGTACTTGGACACTCTCGCAGGGTACGCAGAGCTCAGCTATAATCTTGGTGATGATGAAGACAGTGACTCAAACCCCATCTCATTCCTTTACAATAAGTATAACGTCAATGTGCTCCTTCCAGACTCGTCACAGTTCATAGAGCTCATTTCCAAGGGATGGTTTTCTTTGGGTTACCTTGCCTACTACTTGTCGACCCATGGATCACCAGATACTAGGACTTTGGAGAAGAACGTGGACCTGGTGCTCATTTCCTACAAAAATGCGCTTATAGTGAACTCTACGGGAAACGTCACATACTTGTTCAATTATGCCCTTGCACTTGCGCTCAAGCGTGATTTGAAGCCAGCTCTCAAATTGTGTAAGTTCATCTTGAAGAAGTACCCGGAATCGTTCAAGACATGGAACTTGATGGTGCTTCTTTTGACTTCGTTTGAAGCAAGCAACCCAGACTTGATCAAGGCTCTCAGTGTACCAAACACCACTGTGGACGTGGGCCTGCACACTCGTTTGCCCACACAACCTAATGGTGGGAACGGTGTTCTGCCCGAGGACTTGAAGGATTCAGAGAAGTTCATCAATAACGCATTGAATATTGCCGGGCTCTTTATTGTGAAGCACCGCCAGAAGGACGTGAAGCTCACGATCGAGGCCAAGTTTGAGATTTTGCAATTGAAGTTGACCCAAATTGCAGTGTGGGAAGCAGTTCACGGTGCACAATATATCTTGGAGTATCTCTCTGAGATTTTCATCTTATACCACGAGCTTTTTGCCGTGGAATTGGAATCACCCAAGCCCGAGCCCGTCAAGCAATCGGTGCTTTTGGCATCTGATGGCAAGTGGTCGCACAGACCAAGTTTCATCGACCCGCTGCCAGATTCGGACGCAGTGCTCCTCGAAAATGGTGCTTTGGCCACCAGAGACAAGCAGGAGTCCATCGACAGAATCAAGCGCATATCGAAGTTGTCTACAAAGAAAGACAGATTGGGCACGTTGCGTGAGCTCGGGTCTCACAGAAGAAACAGCATCCGCAAGTCAAGTGCTCCTAAACAGGTGGCAGCACTGACTCCAGTGTCTCACTCCGCAAACAGCGACCACATTATCGAACGCAAAATTTTGCAGGATATCTGGTTGTGGACCAGTGCGATCTACATGAAGGTGGGATTGTTAGAGGAAAGTGAACAGTGCATTGTGGAGGCCGAAACCGTCTACGAGCCAAACGTTAAGACATTTACAGCATTGGGACGGTTGACTTCCAAGTCGCGCAAGTTCTTGTCGTTGCAGGAGTTTGAGCGGTCTCTCGAGATTTTGAACAAAGAGCCTTATAACAAGTCCGACTTTGGACAAACGTTGCTTGGACTCAGTAAGTTGTTCCTCGTTGACGATGAGGTGGAAAGCTCGTTGTTCATCTCGGGCAAGGACCGCGAGGCCGGTGTGGTGAGACTCAAGAACTTGTTGGAGAAGCATGTGTTGAGTTGGCCGTTTGGAACGAGCAGCCTGGAATCATGGTACTTCTTGACCAAGATCTACGAGATCATTGGTGACAACTCGTCCTTGTCGCAGGCATTGTGGAAGTGTGTGGAGTTGGAGGACTACAGACCAGTGCGTGGGTTTGAGTGTTGTGATAGTTTCTACTACAAATATTGAGGTAGATGGGAGAGGCTGGAATAGACTATCTGGAAGGGGATGAAAACTGGGACTCTTGGACTATACTGATTGGGCTAGTTGGACTAGTCTGATTGGTCCAATAATGAGTGACTATTATGAATAGTAGTATTGTACTAATGACTATTATGAATAGTGTGATTGAACTAATGAGTGACTATTATGAATAATAATGACTAGTTGAACCACTTACTATGATAATAATGACTAGTTGAACCACTTACTATGAATAATAATGACTAGTTCAACCACTTACTATGAATAATAATGACTAGTTCAACCACTTACTATGATAATAATGACTAGTTGCTGACTATGAATAGTAGCCACTATTATGAAAACTAGTTCCTGCCATTAGTAATGAGGACTTATTACTCTAATACTGGTAATATTTCTACTAGTGGAATCCTCTCTATTCCATTGACGTTATGGTTATGATGCACGATGTAGATAATGAAAAGAGATTAAGGTTACTGTAGCAACAATTCGCGAGGGGTATAAATAACAATAAATTGTAATTGGATGAGTTTATATAGAACAATTACGGTTGAGAATAAAGTACAGGGTAAAATTGACCTCCAATCATCGTTCCCAATACGATCTGGCATCATTTACGAATTGTAATTTGCTCTACCGTTTATTTTGTCGATTATGTCGTATTTGATCACGATTACGTAATGTGTACGAAGCATTTTTAGACACTTTTTTTTTTACCTTCCTTTACTCCGTCAGGGATTCCCCATCATTTCTCCACCCCCTGACCTCTGGGATCCACTTACGCGGCCCATGCTGTGTTACGGTGCCACGCGCTCGCCTGGATGGAACCTTTCTGATGTAGCAAACAACCGTCAAGGTGAAATTGCAAACCTTATTCTGGTTCACTAATGGAACCTTAACATGATGATGGCGGTAATAGTAAGCACGCCTTGCCACCAATATACGATAAAGTATATTTTCTCGCTACACATCTGGAACAGGAGCAAGCGTTCCAAACACTCGTAATTCTTGGTGCGATAAGAATTGCGTTTTCCCCGCGTGAGCAATCGTGACGGGACATGCTTGTTGGGCCATACAGTGCTCGTAAGTGACGTCCGTACTTGTCGGAGGTTCGTATTTAGTATTTTTTCGCAAAGGATCGCAAGCTTACGTTGGTGCATTTTATGACGTCAGAGAGACGAAATATTTTTCTACACTGAACTTAATCCACTCAAATGGTATTTGTGCAACTTTTTGTGCCAGTAGATGGAACGGCTGTGGATTGCCGCTGCACCAACCGTGTATCTCAAGGTCATATTTTCTTCTGGACGCCCCTCCTTGCTGAAATGGTCATTCCAGCTGATCTTGTTTATTTTGGGGCTATCGAATTTGTCTATTTTTTGCGAAACTCCTGGAACCCTGCATGTGAGAATCCTCGTTACACTGGCTGTACCTCTAGAAATTGCCTATTTTACCGCTTATTGTTTGTGATATGCTCTAATCAAGAAATGGGAAAGAAATTACTATTGTACGATTGAATGCGCTTTTTTGCTTGGTGTTTTCTTGGAATGTCTTGGGAAAATGAGAAGAAATGTGATAGTGGTAATGGTGAAGGAAGAGATGTAGAATGATAGAGTTTCTCTATTATAGAAGGGGCATTTACTGGAAATTCCTACTAGAGTGGTTCACTAGAGGTTCACTAAAAATATCCTCACTAGAAATATACTTCACTGGAAGTCCTTCAATAGAAATTACCTCACTAGAAATCCTCACTAGAAATCTTCACTAGAAATCCTCACTAATCCTCACTAATCCTCACTAGAATTCCACATAAGAAATCCTCATTAGCAATCTTCATTCGAATATCCTCACCATATATACACTGGAAATATCATCACTAGCAATCTTCACTCGAATATCCTCACTATATATACTTCACTAGAAATATCATCACTAGCAATCTTAACTCCCTCACAATCCTTCAGAAATCTCCTTGAGATATCGTTCACTAATCTTTTACAGGAAGCATCCTGACAGTCCTTTACTTTGCTATTCTCCATTTTTCCAGTATTATCAGTACTATTACCATTATTCTACAGCCAAATACAATTTATCTTCCTTTACTACTTCTTTCTTCCCTACATCATGTTTGTAAACATTTTCTTACCACCCATCCTCCATAATTATCATTTTCCAACCATATCACTCTCCTTCTCCAACCATTTCTTTCGCATCATCCTCATAAAATCATTTCTCATTTGCAACAATTTTTCGCGAAAATTTTGACACCATGGCAGAGGTACAACCAAGACAGATCGCGTACTGCGGAGTGTGCACGTTCCCACCCGAATACTGTGAGTTCGGACTCACGTTCAAGAGATGCAAGGAGTGGCTCGCACAGAACCACCAGGAGCTTTTCGACAAATTGTATAGTGATGAGGCGCTCGCCAACCAGACATCGACGTTGTCGCTCGAGAAGGAACAGAAGATGAGTGAGGACTTGCAAAAGAAGCAGGCCAAGGAGGAGAAGAAGATGGAGAGAGAATTGCAGAAGAAGTTGGCCTCCAAGGTGTTGATTAAGCGTATTGAGAGAAATAAGAGAAAGCACATCATCTCCATCTCGGGATTGGAAGTGTTCAACATCGACATGAAGAAGTTGGCCAAGACCTTCGCCTCGAAGTTCGCCACAGGTGCCACAGTCACCAAGAACGCTGAGAAGAAGGAGGAAATCCTTGTCCAGGGAGATGTCAGTGACGAGGCCAAGGTGTATATCGAGAAGTTGTTGGAGGAACAGGGCTTGAACGAGGTCAAGGTCGAGCAGGTCAAGGTCGAGACAAAGAAAAAGAAGCCTCAGCAGCCTGCTGCGCAGCCAGCAAGAGAGTAAGAAAGCATTGGGTAGAATAGAGTAAGGTAAGGTGATGAATGTAAGAAATAGATGTAAGAAATGAATGTAAGAAATGGATGTAAAGTAATGTATAAATGTAAGTAATAAATGTAAGTAATGTATAAATGTAAATGATACAAGTTTATACAACCTGTGGTAAATATGAAAATCTACACCTTGATCATCAAGTACATTTCCTATCGCTACAGCCGATTATTGATCCGATTATCCCATTAACAAGTGCTCCTGTTATCGTTGCTATCACGTAAAAACCGAGATCCGGCTTCTAGAACCTTAATTTGCTGCACGCATCCCAAAAACACCGTCAACTTTATCTGTCCCATGCGACGCCTGTTCTCCAGGCTCAAAATAGATGGGACAAAAGTGTATCTTGAAACAATGTCATATGAAGGTGTTGGAAAATAAGACCGATGGTTTGAAATTCATCATCAGACATTGGATAATTTGGTTGAATAAGTATAATTAAGGTTGTCCAACTCTTTCTACCACTCCTCTATCCTACACTCTCTCATTCCTCATCTATCTCTACTCTCTACCTTTCTCTAATAAATAGAATGAATTCATAAGCTTTTCGTTATCATGACAAGAGTTTTTTGATGCTAGGGACTTTGTCGACGCTAGACTCCGGAGCAGCAGATGTCAACACGTTGATGGACGGCAACTTCACCTCCAGAAGGGAGAGGCTGTTGAACGCCTGTGTGTTGTTGTCGTTGCCCGACGCCGAGCTCGTCGACAGCGAGCGCTCTGGTGTCGCTGCGGTGACTGGAGTCTCGCTGCCTGTCGCAAAGCCGGAACCTACTTGAGATGCCGGTGTTCCCATAAGCGGAGAATTATCTGTCTTTGCCATGTCCAGAGGACTTGCTGCTTGGTTTATCTTTGGTGTAACAAGTGCGCGTGTGGCGGCCTCGGTGGCCGTGGATGTGTTTGCTGGGATCGGTGTGACCAGCGGAAGCTTCGTCATCCCGTGGGTGCCAATCATTGGCAAATGCGGAGGTAAGGTGTTGACCAGTGGCGGTGTGGTCAGCATGGGATTCAGCAGCGCTGCGAGCCCATATGGCATTGGTGACGCTGCCACAGGTGCCATGGCAGGAATTGGAACTGTTTGCATAGGTGCTTGCATTTGGGCAGGTGCCATTTGGGACGTTGTCATTGGTGATGCCATTGGCATCGCCTGGCCCTGTGGTTGCAGAACTGGCGCTGCGGCATACATAACCAGTCCATCGCTAGCCATTACGGGTTGTAATGACACAAGTGTGCCGTAGGGCGATTGTATAACTGTACCTGAAGGTATTGCGGGGACTGGGAATCCATATGGTGGTGCCCCTACTGGTGGTTGGATCTGGGCCTGGGCCTGGACCTGAGCTTGTACTTGTGCTTGAGCCTGTGCGTGAGCTTGGGCCTGGGCTTGGGCCTGAGCTTGAGCCTGTACTTGTGCTTGAACTTGTGCCTGCACTGCTGCTGCTGCATTGGGGGAATTTCCATCCATGCTGGCTGTGCTGTTTGAAGCCTCATCGTCCTTATTGTCCAGTTTCTCCAACTTCTCCTGGCGCAAATTCTGGTTCAACTGTGCCATTTTCAACGCACTGCGTGCGGTCACGTCCAAGTTCAAGTAGGCGCAATTCAATTTACCCTTCAAACAGTTGAGACACGCGGGGAGTGTCTCATCACACTTGATACGACGCATCTTACAGGTTCCGCACCCCAAGTGCGAGTTGCGGTGCTTTCTCCGTGAGTTCTTCTTCTTCTTGGTCACAGATGCTTCTGCGGATTTGTTGGCCATGAGGGCGCCTGGAGTATCGCTTGGGTTGAGCTCATTCTTGTACGCATATCCGTAAGACGCACCTGCGGGGGCACCGGGTATGTCTCCCACTGGAATGGAGAGTTGTGGGTGCTGCTGGTGGTGCTGCTGGATCTGTTGCTGGAGCTTTTGCTGCTGTACCTCCTGTTGTGAGTTTTGTTGTTGCAGTTGCTGGAGATTTTGCTGCTGATTTTGCTGTGATTGAGGTGGTGGCGGTTGCTGCTGAACAACTGGAGATGTTGTGTTTGGTGTGCTGATAGTCAGCGGTGGAGTCGCCTGCTGCTGCTGCTTCTTTGGAGGAGACGGGTTCTTCAATGCCGTGTCGAAGATGTCCATTACTGATGTGGTCAAAGAAGAGAGAAGTGGTTTTTTTTACGAACTTGTTGTTTTTCGAGTGTCTTTTTCTTTTGTGCGACTCCAGGCTTATTTTATTTATTTTTGCTGTAACTACTCTTTTCTTTTGCCAACCTCGTATTTTTTTGTTGCCGGGCCAAATCCCTAATACGTCCACTGCGGAGCAATGGCCCAAAGTTGAGGGAGGGGGGAGCAGGAGCAATATTACGAGGGGGGACAAGCAAAAAGTGCCCACACGAGAGTGTAAAAAGAAAGCGCATTATCTCAACTGTGTTCACTACTCATCCATCTCCCCGGCTCGCAAATGTGGACAAACGCTCCCACGCATCACACAAAAGACGAGATTTCAGGAGGGTCTGGCCAATCGTCTCGTCCACTGGATTATCAATGACCACCAAAAATCGCAGCTTACCTCAGCACGTCCTACATAGCTTACATCATCACCAGCTCCCCCACGGCTTACCACTTCTGGTCTTTATGTCTACTTCAATCTGCAGGAACTCGACGCACAAAGAATCCTGTGGAAAATGGGCTGCACACAATGACGGGGCAGTGCGGGCACAACGCTCGTGGTGGCCGGTAGCCCCCTATTGTGGAGGAAGGCGTGGAGGAAAAGATGGAGGTGTGGAGGTGCTGACATGGGGGCATACACTGAAAGTCGGCCGCTGCCTAAGCTTGGCTGCGCATAACGGTGTTGTAATTACGCCAGTGGTCCTCAACTATTCTTGTCTCACTATCACACCACCCCTATGTCGTAAATGTAATATAATATTCTCGGAGAAACAAGTCGCTATGCGACCGACGGTGTTATGATCTACCCGTTGAGTTATGAACACGTGATAGGGCTTAAAAGATGAGAGGCGGCCAAATATAAATGCAAACAAAGGTACCCGATGATGAGTTCGCTATGACAACTGCCCTGTCGTCTGTTTTTGGCGGTCCCGATCCTGTTTGCTCATCGTTAGTCCCCTGGCCTGACGTCGTTTTTTCGGTTATGAGTCTGCCGTAGATTGCATTTTCCGGTTAGCTGTCACTGTTGACTTACGCACCGACGTCATAACCGTGGTACACAAGAATGCGTGTGAATTATGGAATTTCACGTTGGAAATCCACAATAGTCGCGATGGCCATGTGCGCTCACACACCAAATATTCGGCTTCACCCACCTCTCACCACCTCCTCCACTGTTCCTCTCTTAGTTGCAATTCGTATCTAGTCTGGGCATTTGTCGACCATCATGTTGGATTGACCTCTAGCTTCTGCATTCGTCTCCCCTCTGCCGGATTGGGACGCTTTGAAATGTCACTAAACCCAAGCACGGCGCTTGCGGAACCCGCAGCTACGGTCGTGGTATCTCGAGAATGCGCTTGCCTTTGTCTCTACGAGCACGTTATGAACCTTTCTCTGCGTAAACCACAAGGTACAATGCAGTGTTCAAATTTCACCTCCACCCGAACACAAACGTCCCAAGACAAAAGTGCACACGTTCAAGAACCGCGGTTTATGTGTCTATTGTTGCTTTTGTGCCACTTCCTTTGAAAAAGAATCGTGTCTACACCAGTTTGCGATTCCATCGCTCGCAGAAGGTTGCATTGCCTGTGGTTGTGTGCCATGGTCCATGTAACATGTTTTCTGTCATTGGCAAGACAAAAATAGATACGGCATCGTAAATGTTGAGCGGAAATGTGAACATTGACTTTGACGCACTTTGACTCGACCCCTTTTGACACAGCCGTCAAGTCAGCGCAACCTAACAATACTAGTCTCGTACGTATACATGCCAGGTGCACCGCAGATTTCACACAACATAGACCGAACCATTTACGTTGAAAAATATCCTAACCGTGCTTTCCAAGCGATCGTATTTCACACCGTGTCCGTGATTTTTGTTAGACCCCGCGACTTCTAACTGTTGCTCTTACCACCGTCCTATTCTATTCCGTTTATTTTGCATGCTATGTACCACAAAACCAATGTCCAATTTTAGTCTCGGTGGATATTATAGGCCGATATTGGCATTCGGTTGGACTTGCAGGAACGATTTCCGCATATATGGTTTTGAGTGCTGATAACTTTTTTTCTGCTTATATCGCTGATCTCCCCAGTAATTTGAGATGCCAAAGATCATCGTGTGATATTGATCCCACAGATCCTATCAATATTATTTCGCCATGAATGATATCATCATCTATGCTTCATTATAGTTGATGCCCAAACGGATGGTTCCTATGAAACCATATAGAAGAAACAATCACTTAAAGCCATATCAGCTGAAACCATCACTTCAAGCCATCACTTCAAGCGATATCAGTTGAAACCATACCTGTTCAAACCTACCGCATCAGTCCATTTCCTTTATATCTAACACCTCCCTCTGTTATCTATTCATCTTCACTACCTCCCTTTTACCTTCCTTTACCTCCCTTTACCTTTCCGATTACCTCCTTCTAGACTACTTTTTACTTTCACAAAACCGTGCCGGTTCTCCGGCCGGAACGACTTCTAGAAGAAGACAGTTAAACTTTATTGAGATGTTCTATTATCAAGACTTACGGACTAGTCCATATTTTGCTCAAATATGACGATCTTCATTGTCTGTGTAATTATTTCAATGATCGTACAATTATCAACAGCCTAAAACGATTTGGTGATTCCGTTCCGCCGGCCAGGCAGGAATCATCTGTTGTTTCATCGTCACGTGAAGTCATGGTAATCAAATGGTATGGAATGTAGACAACTTGCGTATCTTGATCCACTATAACCTCTTTTTCATCATCTATCAAAGTGAAGGAAGTTTCAAGTCCTTAATGCAATGCGCTTTTTTGGTGCGGGAGTATTTGGCAAGTTTTAGCAAGAGCTTCTCTGCTTCCAGCTCTGATTCTACCTTCATATTCGTTTTATCTTTTCCATCACCACAATCTCTCTTCTTCATCACTAACACGCACTCTTCTTCACCCGATTGAGTAGAACGTTCCAATGATGAAGGCTGCCATAACTTCTCCAGTATTTGCAGCCAGTGGAATTTCCTCAACTTTATATTAATCAATGAGGAATCTCTATTACTGCGAGTTCAAAGGTCGAGGCTGGCCGGTAAACTCACTAAGATCCATAGTAAGTGGGTTCTTCCAGAATTCTATGTAAAGTGGATTCGACCAAATGTACTTTTCACTTCTCAAGCGATTTTTCTACTACTTAGACGATATTTCTTTCTACTACTGATATCTCTTTCTAATTGATATCTTTCTACTACTGATATCTCTTTCTACTACTGATATCTCTTTCTACTACTGATATCTCTTTCTACTACTGGTATCTTTCTACTTCCGATATTCCCTTCCACTCTTATTCCCTTTCACTCTTATTCCCTTCTCACGTGATGACATTCCCTCACGACAACTATCTCATTATTTCTCTCATCGCTTCACGTGACTATTTATTCTCAATAATGGAACCCAAAGCTGCCAAACCGCGCAAAGTGCAGACTGCGGAGGCGTATGCTGCTCAGTTGAGCGAGTTCCGGGCCAGCGGTCCTCAGATCAACACTGAGAACTGGTTAGCTGAGCTGTTGAAGCTGGGGAACCTCGACTCCTCGGTCAAAACCGACCAAACCATCATGTTCCATGCCTGCGAACGCGCATACTTCCTCAGAGACTACCAAGGGTGTTTGGACATGATCCATGGTATCGAGCTGGTGGTGGAGGAGTTGAAGGCATGTGATGAGGGAAAGTACACAAAGTTGCGCAAGCTGATTGCTGAGTTGGAGCTTATCAAGAGGAGATGTGAGGAGAAGTTAGAGGAGAAAGAGGATGAGGGTGAGTACGAGAATGAGGAAAAAGAGGAAAAAGATGATGAGAAAGTATAAGAAAGGTGTATAATGATGAAGAGCTAAAGTGAATCAGTTACAGGAGTATGATTTGATAATATTGGATAATAGGAATGAAGCATAAATATACGAGAAATAGAGAAATTGTAGGAATATGTAATTTTACTTTACATCGTTCTATTCTTCTATTATTACCTTTCCTATTCTATTACTATCCTGAACTTGCCTAATCTCTGTTCATCTGCCATCTTCTGTTTCTTTTACTCCTTCTTCAACCATATCCTCACCTCCACATAACTCACCATCCTCTTTTCATACTCACTCTCGTCGTCGCTGTCTTCAGGCTGGAACTCGTCCAATACCTCCACGCTTCCTGTCAAGTACTCCACCTTGTAGTCCATCTCTGCAAACGCCTCCCCCACCGAAACCGCCTTCTCTATCGCGCGCCCCGCGCCCTTCACCGTGATGTACTTCACGCGCTTGTACTCGCCGTTGTGATACTTTCTGTGGTTGAGGCGCGGCTTATCGAACTTGCGTAGTATGCCGGTGATCTGCTTGACTGCTGAGACATACGGTGTGCGCAGCTTCACCAAGAAGGTTGTTTCTCTCTGCACCATACCCATAATCTCTGTGTTTGGACTGTGCTTGACATGGCGCATTCCCACGCGATGCTTGTGTGACTTGCCCGCTTCTTTATGGGCTGATTTACCCCCTTCTTTATGGGATTTGCCCCCTTCTTTATGGGCTTCCTTCTCGATACCCATCGGATTTTTATTTGATTTTACAGCCACTTTTTCTCCCATATGGACTCCAGAAAGCGCGTACGCGACGACGACGCCATCCACTACACACACTACGTGGTGTTTGAGGGCAAGCGTGCTCAGCATGGCAAGATCCACACCGAGGCCCACACAAGGACCGTGGATATGATGATGAAAGCGCTGCGCGAGCTCAAAAACGTACCTGACGCGTCCCCACAAGAAGAGGTGGTAGAGTCATATACTCAGAGACCATATTGGTAGGAGTATAGGTACTGAAGATGAGTGAATAGGATTGAAGAGAACAAAGGAGTGAGTGTAATGATGGGCACAAAGACCTGAAAACTATCAGTCACTACCTTTCATCAATTAACAAAGCCAATTGCCAATTGCCAATTGCAATCACCATCACTACCATCAATACCATCACTACCATCACTGCCATCACTATTCTACCATCACTATTCATCACTATCCTACCATCACTATTCGTCACTATCCTACCATCACTATTCATCACTATTCATCACTATTTCTACTATTTCCCCTTTAATCATTTCTGCACCGCCACGCAAATTTCCGCCTATATAAATCTTGAAACGCGCAAAATTTCCACATCATGCTCCGCACACGATTTTTGGGCCTTGCCAACAGAAGCCGTCCGTTGCCGTTCGTGACGGCCAGACGGCGGTTCTTCGCGCCGATAGTGGACCAGGTGATGAACGACGACGACGGCGACAACAAGAAACAGGAGTCCAAGTTCAAGTCGTTCGCGGAAAAGTGCACCGAGACGATCGGCATAACCTTCAGTTCCATTGCGATTCTTGGTGTCATGGGGTACCTCTACCACAAGTTCTACGACTACCAGGTGCTCCAGCGTATGAGCCAGGCATTCGAGAGCGGCGGCTCGTTCTCCAAGATGGTGGTGGGTAACCACTATGATAATGACAGCTCGGACCCCAACTGGGTGCTGAGACCACAGCAGCATTTGGTTGACAAGATCATCTCCGGAGAGATTACCGGACGCTATTTCTTGATCTTTGGGGAGAAGGGAACTGGTAAGACCTCGCTCATCTTGGAGTCTATCAAGCGTAGTGGAGGCAACAACGTGATTATGTTTGATGCGCATGAGGACCCGGAGATTGTTCGTATCCGTTTAGGAAAGGCAATTAACTTCAGCTACAACGAGGACTATATTGGGTCGCTCTTCTCGATGAGAGGACCGCGTGATACCACTGCGCTCCTCGACATTGAGCGTGCATTCAACAAGTTGGAGGAGTTGAGCTTGAAGAACAAAGCGACGGGAAAGAAGCCGCTCGTGATGATCATCAACCACTCGCACCTCATCAAGGAGAACGAAGAGGGTGTCAAGCTCCTCGAATTGCTCCAGCAAAAGGCCGAGAGCTTGAGTGGATCTGGTTTGCTCACAATCATCTTCAACAGTGACGACTACTGGGTGTATGAGAAATTGAAGCGGTTGGGAACTCGACTTGAGCTCATCAACGTGCGTGATTTCCGTCGTATGGAAACCATCAAGGCGTTGAAGTACATCCGTGGTTCGAAGCAGGGTAAGGAATTGAGCACCGAGGAGTGTAACATGGTGTATAATTTGATTGGAGGACGTCCGCAGCACATTGCGCAGATTGCGCTCCATTCCGATATCATCAAGGCGTGCAATGAGATCATTGACCGTGAGAAGACATGGTTTCTCAACCAGTGTGGATTATTGGGTATGGATATGGATGACGATGTGATGGAGCTGGGTAAGTTCTCCACGAGTGCCATGTTGCTCATGAAGGAGTTTGTGGATATGGACAAGGAATCCAGGTCGATTTTGGGGGGCGGAGAGGATAGCTTGGACGCAGACCACCGTCTTCCTGAGCTCCCATTATGGCGCAGTAGGCAAATCATGACGAGAGCAGACTATATCCAGCAATACGACAACTTGAACATCTTTACGTTGGACTCCGAGTCGCGGGTGAGGGCGGACTCTGTGCCGATGATGCGTGCGTTCCACGAGATTGCCCTGCAGCCTCATTTTGCGGAGTTGCTCGAGGACACTATCCAGCGAGTGGCGGACATTGAGTCGTTGGGCAGAACACGAGAGATTGTGATGAAGGACTTGATGTTGGGGTCCAAGTACAAGGTGCGGCAAAACGGGTCTGAGACGGAAATCGCGCTCGAGAGGAGCAAGAAGGAGTTGGACTTGCATGGGGATTTTGATGAGTTCAACAAGGGCGAGCCTGTTCCAGATGTGCACGACGATGAGGAGGAGGATGACTTGTACTTGGAGAATGTCGCACGTCACGACACACGCAAGATGTGGAAGAAGCGGTTAAGCGGAGCGTTGTTGGTAAAGAAGGAGGAAAGGGAGGGAAAGACATGAAGAAGGAGCATAAAAGTACAGATAATAAAAGCATTTCATCAAAAGTACAGATAATAAAAGTATTCCATAAAAAGTACAAGATAGAATAAAAGCATTCATGAGAAGTGAAAGATAGAATAAAAGCATACAAGATACAGATAAATAGCATTCCATAAAAAGTACAAGATACATAAAAGCATTCCATAAAAAGTACAAGACACATAAAAGCATTCCTTAAAAAGTACAAGATACAGATAAATAAAGCATATTCAAAAGTCATATGCTCAAGATAATTATTCTAAATTATTCTTCATAAATAATCATTCTTTATATTCTTCTCTTAATTCTTCTGCTATTCTGACTACATTTTTCCACGTGATGACTATGACCACCACCCAAGTGACATCAAGCAACGCGCGCGAGCTCCTTGAATACGACAACTTCATGTTTGACTGCGACGGCGTGATTTGGCTTGGGGAGACGTTGATTCCCGGTGTCAAGGAGGTACTTGAGTTCCTTGAGGCGCGGTCGAAGAAGGTTGTGTTCATCACCAACAACTCGTCGCGGTCGCGCGAGAACTACATGCAAAAGTTCAAGAAGTTGGGGCTCCGGGTCCGCAAGGAGCAGATCTACCCCACGTGCTACTCTGCTGCGGCGACATTGAAGGACTACGGGGTCGAAGATGGTGCTAAAGTGTGGGTTTTGGGAGAGCTCGGTATTGAAGAAGAGCTCCGTGAGCATGGGTACCAGCCTTTGGGAGGCACTGATTCGAGGCTCAATGCGTCATTTTCGCCCGAAGACCCGCTTCTCCAGGTAGATGCCGAGGTTCAAGCCGTTGTGGTGGGCTCCACCAAGGACTTCAACTATATGAGAATCGCCCTGACGTTGCAGTATCTCTTGCACGATAACAAGAGGCTCCCGTTCATTGGCACGAACATTGACCGCACGTACCCGGGCCCCAACGGGCTCGTGTTGCCGGCCGGTGGAAGTGTGGTGAACTACATGAAGTACACCGCAGACCGTGATTTCGTGGATGTGGGCAAGCCAAGCACGGTGTTTTTGGACTCCATTGTGGAGCAGAACGGGTTTGATAAGGCAAAGACGTTGATGGTTGGAGACACCTTGTACACGGATATCAAGTTTGGAAATGACGGAGGTTTGGGAGCGACGATGTTGGTGTTGACTGGAGGCACCAAGAGGGAAGGGTTGGATAGAGAGACGAGTGCGGATCTTATTCCGCTGTTGGTGGTTGATTCGTTAGGAGATTTCAAGAGGTATTGGACAGGGGAAGAGTAGAGGGGGAGGGAAAAGTGTAGAAATAGATGGTTATAGAATGGATATTAGATAAAAGACTAAAAGGCTGTTAGAAGAAGAAAGATTTAAGACTATTGATAGGTTATTATATTATATACTAGACTATTAGATGACTATTAGAAAAGTATTACCATACTATAAGAGAATATTTGATTTCTATACTATTAGAGAATATTTGATATCTATTAGAGAATATTTCATTACTATACTATTTTTGATTACTATACTATTAGGAATATTTGATTCTATACTATTAGAGAATATTTGACGATTACTAGACTATTAGATAAAACTACAGAATTACTAGACTATCAGAGAATATTTGATACTATACTATTAGAGAATATTTGATCTCTATTAGAGAATATTTGATCTCTATTAGAGAATATTTGATCTTTATTAGAGAATATTACACTATACTATTATCAAATATTCTTAAATTTTCTACACCATGCTCAACTTCACAGGGCAGTCGCTGCGGCGACAAATCAACATGGGCGGACGAAACGCGTCCCTGAACTCGGGAAGCTTCTTGGAACGGACACGCCTTCAACGTGAGCAAAGGGAAAAGGATAGAAAGAATGCCGCAGCCGCAACCGTCATCCAGTCATACATCAAACGGTATCTCGATCTCACGAGAACCGCCCATAAGATCAAGCAGGACTTGCCACTCGACGACGGAAAGTACGCCATTCGGTTCCAGTACCTCTCCAAGTGGGCCAGAAACGTACCATTGGACCTGCTCCGGGACCGGATATCGCAGAACCGATTGAGTCCCGCCGATTACGAGATCATACTACAATCTCTCGCACATGTAGCGTTAAAACACGTCCACAAGAAGGACGCAAATGGGTCCAATTCCATCCCTGGCGACATCGTGGAGTGCTTTGCAAAGGTCATCGACGTGTACGAGCCTGTGGACCGCGACTCGTTGCTGCAAATGAGCACCGCCATTTCGCTCGTGGAAAATACAACGGCAACGGAGTTCAAACTCCTCTTCCGCTTGCTGGCACTCCCGGAGTTGCCCCTAATGCTCGTGCGGCCGTCGGTGGCGCGCGCACTCACGAAAATGAGCGACTTTACCGTGGAGGATATAAACGAGAGGTGGAACAGCGACCGTTTGGGGGAGCTCGGCCAGACCGACTTGTTGAGGTTGTTGGTGTTCTACATGGGGTTGCCGAGGGAGCAGAATAAGAAGAAGCATATGGATAATGGGAAGAATGAGAATATTGATAATGAGAACATGGATATCGATGAAAAGGATATTGATGAAAAGGATGATATCAATGCCAATGACATCAATGGGAAAAGAATTTCTAAAACTATAAATCATTCTCCCCTCCTGAAAACCAGCATTCCCGTCGTTGCCTCCATCCTCAAACACATCAAGTTACCCGTGCACGACGACACCATCAGTGAAAATGACATCATTAGTACGGGCGACTCTCTTGAGGTGGGTCTGGCGGTCTTCAAGCGTGTGGTGGAGCTCTACACACCCACGGTGGTGAATGGGCTCACGTCGTTGTTTGACGGTCCCCACCGCACTGATGCCGTCCAAGCACTCTCAACACTCTTCATCCTCCATTTTGCATCCAAGAACAGGTTGTGTCTTTTGCTCACTGTTGCAAGGGACTGCTACCGTGTGTTCTTCAACGAGATCAGAGCCTCGCCGGTTTACCACACATTCACAGCGGACCCCACGAAGGACGTTTTGTCCGAGACAGAGGTCGCACACGTCGTTTCCGACCACCTTTTCTGGAAGACCGTGCGTGGATTCTGCGAATTGTACTTTTTCTGGCTCCTAGTATCCAACGATAACGAGAGCTTTGACGAATCCAAGCTCACTGTCGAGGAAGTCACTGCATTCACCGGGTTCCTCAAGCCGGTGTGTCTCACCTCCGCATACGTCAACCGTTTTGATGGCGATCTCAATGCGCTGTTGCGTGCCTTGCTCCACCAGCTCTACTTGAAGAACATGCGTCTTGGGTTCCTCAACAGCGACTTCTGGGTCCCGCATCTCCGGTTCGACATCAAGGCGCTCATCCGCGACATCAAGGGTGGCAAGGGCGACGAGCACCTTGCGGAGATGGACGTTTTGCAGAACATGGCGTTTTTCATCGCGTTCGACGACAGAGTCAAGTTCTTCCACGGGCTCGTGAACGAGGACCGCCGGCAGTTCGACTCGAATCTCTTCCACTTTCAAGACGGGCACATTATCAACATGCACAACACACGCACACCCACGGCCAAAATCAGACGCGAGCACATTCTCGAGGACGGGTACAAGGCTTACAACAACACGGGAGCGAGCTTCAAGGACAAGATCCAGGTCGAGTTCTACAATGAAGACGGTGGGCAGGAAGCGGGTATCGACGGAGGAGGTATCACCAAGGAGTTCTTGAGCTGTGTAGTGAAGGAAGGGTTCAGTCCAAGTGCTGGGTATTTCGAAGAGACCACGCAACACGAGCTCTACCCACACTCGGAGATCCTCAAGCGGCATATCAAGGGTTTGGATGTGGACGAACAGCAGAGGAGACTCAGCCATATTCACTTCCTTGGCAAGATCATCGGCAAGTGTATCTACGAGAATGTGCTCATTGACATTTCGTTCGCGCCGTTCTTCCTCAAGAAGTGGAACAGTCTCGGGATGCGCAACCTGATCAACGACTTGCGCTACCTCGACGAGGAGTTGTTCCGCAGCTTGATGCTGTTGCTCAAGCTCTCGGCAGAGGAGTTGGACCTGCTTGACTTGTCCTTCACCGTGGACGAGATCTTGGACGGAAAACCGTACAAGTTCGAGTTGATCCGCGGGGGAGAAGCCACTCGCGTGACGACCACCAACTGCCTCTACTTCATTGAGAAGATGGCCAACTTCAAGTTGAACCTGTCGTTGTCTAGTCAGTACCAGCTGTTTTTGCACGGGTTGGAGTCGGTAGTGCCGTTGCTGTACCTCGACATGTTTGACTACCAGGAGCTCCAGATGTTGATCTCCGGCCGCGATGCGGATATTGATGTGGCGGAATGGAAGCGCAACGTGGAGTATGGAGGGTACTTTGACGACGACTTGACGGTGCAGTACTTCTGGGAGGTTGTGGAGGAGTTCTCGCCCGAGGACAAGGGCAAGTTGTTGAAGTACGTGACATCCGTTCAAAAGGCGCCGCTTTTGGGCTTTTCGCAGCTCAACCCGAAGTTTGGCATCCGCAACTCTGGTGGGGATGTGGAGCGGTTGCCCACCGCCTCAACGTGTGTGAACTTGCTCAAGCTTCCTGATTATAGGGACAAGGAGGTGATAAGGAAGAAGTTGTTGTATGCCATCAATGCTGATGCTGGGTTTGATTTGTCGTGAGGGAGGAAATGATGAAGATAATAAGGGATGAGGTGAAGGATATAAGGGATGAGGTGAAGGATATAAGAGATGAGATGAAGGATAGTAATGTAGATGAATGACAATAAGGGATGAGATGAGGATAGTAATGTAGATGAATGATAATAAGGGATGAGATGAAGTACAGTAAAGTAGAAGAATGATAATAAGGGATGAGATGAAGGATAGTAATGTAGACGAATGATAATAAGGGTTGTAGAGACATAATATGGGAAGTAAGTAGAGAAGTAATCAGGGTGAGATTATGGCTGTAGATGTTTTAATCTGAAATTGTATGTTGGTAATGTAAGGTAAATGGTACTACATAATGATACCTCGCTTCGCTATCATACACTTTTACCTCGCTTCAATGTAAGGTAAATAACTACACAATGATACCTCGCTTCGCTCAGTATCATTTCTTTCTCTATGTCAAATCCAATTAATATAAATGCAACTAAGCCCTGGCCTTTCTCTTGTTCTTCAACAAAACCTTCTGTTTGGTGGACTCTTCCTCTGATTCCATCTCCTCGTCGGACATCATGTCCTCGGAAGCAATCTCCTCCTCGTCCTCGACATCCTCCTCCATGGCGGCCTCCTTTGCGGCCTGCTTCTCTGCCTTTCTTCTCAACTCGACGTCTCTGATTCTCAAGAGTTCTGGGTGGTCTGCGATCAACTTCTTGTCCAAGGCCAACTGTCTTTCCTTGTTGCCCTTCATTCTGTTCTTGTAGAAGGCACGCTCTCTCTTCTGTCTGATCTCCTCGATACGAGTCATGGCCTTCAACGTGGTGGCGACGAGGTCTCTGTTGTATCTGACTGGAACGTTTCTTCTTGCGGCGAAGGTCAAGGTCGAGTCCACGACCAACTCCTTTCCGGCAGCCTTCCTGAAGGCCTTAGTCCACTTCAATTTACGTGGGTTACGGCGCTGCTTGAACGCGTGGTGGCATTTGGATCTGCAGAAACGGAACTCTTTGGCATCGTTTCTAACAAACATGATCCCGTGCAACGGGTACACGGGCGATGAGCAGAAGTGGCACTGGTACACTCTCATGATGAATAATTTCCGATGAGCTGCAAAAAAAAGAAGTTTTATAGAAAAAAAAAAAATACCCGCTACTTTTGTGAGGAAAAAACGTGACTTTACTTTTTCAACGGCAACATGAGTAACAACATGGAGGCTCCACGGCTTGCGATTCCCGGTGACAACGGCCAGTACAATGGGCAGGAACAGGTGCAGTACACCGGCCACTTGCAGCGCAAGCTGGCCCCCGAGGGAACCATGGAGTACTACTTCGACCAGACTACCAACTGGATGGGCGAGCACCCATGGATCACTGGTATCGGTGCTTTTGGTGTGGTATATGTGTTGGCTGGATTGAAGAAGTCCAACCAGCCCGGTGTTAACGGTAAGGCGTTTGTGAAGGGCACGTTCGGACCCAAGATGAATGCTAAGGAGGCCCTCCAGATCCTCAACTTGAAGGAGACCAACTTGTCCAAGGCCAAGTTGAAGGAGCAGCACAGAAAGTTGATGATGGCAAACCACCCGGACAAGGGCGGTTCCTCGTACTTGGCGACGAAGGTGAATGAGGCCAAGGATTTCTTGGAGAAGAGAGGAGGTATGAAGAACAAGTAAAAAGAGAAAGGTGATAAGACGAACTCTGGTGATTCAGTGAATAGGAACAGTTTTCATAGTTGTATATAGAAAAGTGCGATAGAGGTGGTGAAGTGTAGGTGATGATTGAAGGTGATAAAAATGATTGAAGGTGATAACAATGATAGAAGATGATGATAAAAATGATTGAAGATGATGATAAAAATAATGATAAAAATGATGATAAAAATGATGATAAAAATGATGATAAAAATGATGATAAAAATGATGATAAAAATGATGATAAAATTGATGTTTCAATATGATGCCGATAAATATGATCGATTTATTATCATTTTATTATGATGAACTCGAGTAATGATTTTGATTAATATGATTTTGACGTTTACATGTTTCAATTATATCTCATGTTTCAAATCATTCCTCTTTGTCTCACTTTCTAATAGGAGTGAAAAATTAAACTGGGGCTGTACAAGCCAAGCCCGAGCGGCTCAATGACCTTGAATGTTACAAAACCAACGTAAAGATAACGAATGATGCTATTCGGTAAGCCTCCAGCTTATACTCGGTGAAATTCCAGGAAAGCTATGGGAGTATCTATAGGGGAATATCCAGGAATTTCCACCCATTCACTAGTAAACCACTATCGCAACACAAAATCTCTCTTCACAACAGACTCACTATTTTTGGAACATGTCCAATTTTGTTGGCCTAGGGACCATCAGTTGAATGGTAGACTAATTTCATCGCCATCGTCATCCGTACTTTTCAAGCCTCCACCTCTTTTCTATCCACCTTGCTATTCTGTCGGTAGTTTTATTTGCTGTGCCCTCCCGAAAAATACCAGCCCAAAATTAAATCACAACAACAGCGTCACCGCATCCATCGATCCAGGGATTCCTCCGAGCGCACTCATTTCCAGCGACTCACCTCCAAGGCTCCCCCATCGACTCAATTGCAACCCACAGTCGGTTCCGGGACTTCCATCATGACCACCTATGAGAAGATCGTGAAGGGCGCGACCAAAGTCAAGGTGGCCGCACCTAAGCCCAAGTACATCGAGCCCATCTTGATGGCCACTTCTGTTGACCATCACACCGAGACCGAGAACTTCAACACCATCATGCGCGCATTGCTGTATAGGCTCCAGGACCTGTCGTGGTCCGTGGTCTACAAGTCGTTGATTGTGATACACATAATGATCCGTGAGGGAGATAAAGACGTGGCCCTCAACTACTTGACCAACCTGACCATGTTGAACTTGTCCAACTCCAATATCACCAAGAACTTCCACCACGGCAGCTCGGGCGGGCACGGGCACGGCCACCTGATCAGCGCGGGCTTCAATTCCGACGTCCGTTTCATAGTCAAGTACCTGAAGTATTTGCAGGTTCGTGTGAAGCAGTTCGACAGCACACGTGTGGACTACGTACGAGACGAGCGCTCCAACAACAGCACCACGCAGGCCGGTGGACGTTTGCGAACGTTGGCCGTGGAGCTGGGGTTGTTGCGTGAATGTGAGTCTGTCCAGCGCCAGATCGATGAACTCTTGAAAAACAACTTCCTGGAGAACGAAATCAACAACGATATCATCCTCACTGCATTCCGCCTCTTGGTCAACGACTTGCTTGCACTTTTCCAGGAGTTGAACGAGGGAGTTATCAACTTGTTGGAGCACTACTTTGAAATCTCCAAGGTCGATGCTGAGAGGTCTTTGAAGATCTACAAAAAGTTCGTCGACCAAACCAAATACGTCATCGACTACTTACGTGTGGCAAAACACTTGGAGTACGCTACAAAGTTACACGTTCCTACCATCAAGCATGCGCCCACGGCGTTGACCTCTCTGTTGGAGGAGTACTTGGATGACCCCAACTTCGAGGCCAATAGAGCGCAGTACTTGCGCGAAAAGAAGACAGGGAGAAAGGAGAAGGACCAAAAACCAGCAGCACAGCCACAACAGGCACCTCAGGTCCAGCAGGTTCAGTCGAATCAAACTGACTTGCTGAGAACAAACACTCTTCTTGTGACCCAATCCACCTATAACCCTTGGGGAGGAAACTTGGCTCAGGGCATGCAGTATGCGATTCCCGATTTCCAAGATCCACAAGGCCAGCAGGCACAGTTACAAGCTCAACAGCAGGCACAGCAACAACAATTGGCACAACAGCAGGCACAATTGCAGGCCCAACAACAAGCCCAATTGCAGGCCCAGCAGCAGGCTCAACAGGCACAATTGCAAGCCCAGCAGCAGGCCCAACAGCAGGCTCAACAAGCTCAATTGCAGGCCCAACAGCAGCAGGCACAATTGCAAGCTCAACAGCAGCAGGCTCAACAGGCACAATTGCAAGCTCAACAGCAGCAGGCTCAACAAGCCCAATTGCAAGCCCAACAAGCTCAACTACAGGCTCAGCAGACCCTGCAATTGCAACCGCAGCACACTCAGCAATTGCAGCCCCAACACACTCAGCAGATGCAATTCCAAGCTGCGCAGCCTGGTCTCGCGAGCTCATTCACTGGTGCTGGATTCGGGGGGTATGGACCACAGATCCAACCCCAGGCCACCAATCCATTTGCGCAGTCCACATTGCAGAGGTCCAATACTAATCCGTTTGCCAAGTTGACGTCGACGACGACAGGGCAACCATTGGAGAGTAACAGCACAAACCCATTTGCAAACTCACGCTTCACACCTGGAAGTGACACCACTGCTTTGTCGTTCAACTCGAGTGCCACGCCTGCTCCGCTCACTGCCAGTGCCACGGGCAGCAACCCATTTGCTGTGTCTCAAACCACCACGAACTTGTTTACAAACGCCAACCAGCAGCCGCAGCAGGTGTTGAAGCCGCAGCCCACTGCGGGCGGATTAGAGCACATTCCCACGGTCGCGGTGTTTCCGGAGACGCAGCAGGAGCAGCAGAAGCAGTTCTACTTGGAGCAGGCCAGAACTGGTATCCAGCAACAGCTGTACGCGCAGTACGGCAACCCGCAGCTGTTTTCGCAGCCAGGGTACCAGGGGGCGTACGATGGTCCCAGTTTGATTTAGAGTAGGGGGAAAAATGAGTAGAAGATGAGTAGGTTAGAAGAATCAAGAGAGGATAAGATGTAAAAGAATTAGAGGTAATTTGAGAGAAGTAATCTAAGGAAGTGAGATATTAATGGAAATTATGATGATAATGGAAGTCTCAGGATAATGGAAATTATGATGATAAAGGAGTCCCAGGATATCGGAAATTATGATGATAAAGGAGTCGCAGGATATCGGAAATCATCATAGATAAGAGAAGTCGTCCCAGGATAACGGAAATTATGAGCCAATATAAAAGGAAATCATGAGCCAAGATAAAGGATAAGCCAATATCGAATCCATGAGCCAAGATAATAAGACAATATCGAATCCATGAGCCAAGATAAAGGATAGACAATATCGAATCCATGAGCCAAGATGTAATCTTCTAATGAAAATCTTCGTTTCTCCACCAAAAATAGATTTGTAAGGGGTAATAAAATCGTACGAAATCAACACCGTGAAGAAACGCGATCGTTACCCCTGTAGCAAATTAGTGTAAATTAGATTACCGTAATCTTATTATTCCACGCTGTTTTAAGTTATTCCATGCCTTATTATTCAAACGTTTATTAATTATATTACCGTAAACGATTATTGTATTTTACGAGGATTCTTATTATCAAACTTTTATTCTATGCTATTTATATCCAAACCCAAATCAAATCATGTAGTATGCAACCAAAGCCAACGCGAGGATCGGGTTGACAGCCTTGCTGGCGGCACCGTTGTGCGAGGCATCCACCGAGTGAGTGGCAGAAGCCGACTCCTGGCTTCCAGATGCAGAGGTGACAGCAGTGGTCAAGGTGGTGGCATCAGCAGCGAGAGAGCTCGAGGCGTGGATGCCATGAGTGGTACCAGCAGCAGCAGTGGTACCAGCAGCGCCAGTGGCAGTGGAAGCAGCACCGGTAGAAGCAGCACCGGTAGCGGTAGATTTACCGGTAGCGGTAGTTGCAGTAGAAGTTCCAGTGGCAGTAGTAGAAGCACCAGTGGAGCCAGTGGAAACAGCGGAGTCAGTAGATGCAGTGGAACCAGTGG
Source organism: Kodamaea leandrae (assembly GCA_030564445.1). Lineage (NCBI taxonomy): Eukaryota > Fungi > Ascomycota > Pichiomycetes > Serinales > Debaryomycetaceae > Kodamaea > Kodamaea leandrae. The sequence continues at coordinate 78,907 of JAJLUV010000001.1, read as the reverse complement.
AAGAAGCAGCAGAGCTAGAACCAGTGGTAGAGTCAGTAGCAGAGCTAGAACCAGTGGAGGAAGCAGCGGAGCTGGAACCAGTGGAAGAAGCAGCGGAGCTGGAACCAGTGGTAGAGTCAGTAGCAGAGCTGGAACCAGTGGTAGATGCAGAAGAGCTAGATGCAGAAGAGCTGGAAGTAGCACTGGAAGACGCACTGGAAGATGTACTAGAAGAGCTGCTGGTGCTGGATGCACTGGAGCTGCTGGCGACGGCCTTACCAGCGTTAGCGGAACCGATTCTGCCATTAACAGAACCACCGTCCGACTTGATGGAAGACCAATCACCGCTCTGGTCACCGTAGCTGTAAGACTTACCGGAGGAGTAGTCGGAGACGACCAACTTGTTGATGGCCATAGTGAAAGGAGCCTGGGAGTAGTCAGTGTTACCACCGGCCCACTCGATAGTTCCTGGAGGGTTGGAAGGGTCACCACCGGCCCAAATACCGGCGTAGATCTTCATTGGAGTTTGTGGGAAACCCTGTGGGTTGTCTGGGGTCAAGGTTCTGAGCAAAGTACCGTCAAAGTACCAGTTGATGTAGTCCTTAGTCCAGTCGACTGTGTAGTTGTGGAAATCGTCCTGTGGAGCAGCGGCGATGTTGTGGTATCCACCTCTGTCGTAAGTGGCAGTGTTACCCTTGGTGAACCAGTTAGACTGGACCTGGGTTTTGTCAGTACCAAAGAACTCAATGTCAATCTCATCCAAGTCGTCCGACTGCAAGTAGAACGACGAGATGATACCCTGACCCTTGGCGGCCTTCAAGTGCACCTCAGTGCGGCCAAACATGATGTAGAAGTTGGACTCAATAGATGGGTTGTCGTATCTCTTGGACAAGGTCATCTCCAAACCGTTGGAAGTGTAGTGGACTCCGTCAGGGTAAGCCATGACCGAGTAGTTGTCGGACTCCGAGGTGAACGAGTCGCTGATGTCAGAGCCCAATGCCTTGTCAGAAGAACAAGAGCTGGACTTGAGCGGGTTGCACTTGTCGGCGGCAGAGACAAATGGAATGGCTGCCGCGAGGGCAATCAACATTTTAGAAGGAAGCATTATGACCTGAAGCAAATGTGAAGTAGTTGAAGTATTAAACTTGGAGTAACCTTTATATTAAAGCTTTTGGTTAAACTGAAGAAGCTGCTGTATCTGATGTAGCTTTATTCTGAAGCTGTGTAAAGAAGCTGTGTAAAGAAGCTGCTTTGGATGCTGTGTTCTGATTTCTAATCCTCAAACTGGAGATATCCAACCCTTTATGTACTACTCGCTAATCACTGGGGTTACCAAATTGAGCCGCCAGTCAGCACACCTAAATTTAGTTTGGGTGGCCCCTTGCAACAACGCGTATAGTACGCGGAGCGTATTTTTTTTTCGCAGCTATTTTTAAACTTTCCACCAACGGTGCGTGACAACGCACCAGCTCAGCCTTGGAGGAAAAGACAATTTCTTGCCGAATGTGTGGACTTTACTCTCAATTTGTGAGGATCCCTTCCTGTTTCTGTCGTTGACGTTCTTGTTAAAGTATGTCCGACATTTGCTTAGATCCTCGGGTTCTCCCGTACCCTCTTGTAAGCGAGTCCTTCGTTCTATTGTCTCTGTAAACCTGCCACAATACAACGTCGGATCACTATAGCTGCCGAAAAAGGACAATGCACAAGCATACATCGAGAAATGCCCCTGGGTGGCCTCTCCATCTGCCGGACCAGCCAGCTTTTTGACACAATCGCCGGATTTTTCGAGCGCGCCCAAACCGGAAATATTGCCGTATGGGGAATCGCTGACTTGGCAACCGTGCCACAAATGTATACCGAGCCAGCGGGCTCGTGTAGGTCAGTTGGCTACCGCTGGCACAGTGACGAGTTGGTTGACGAAGAAGGTTGACGAGAAGGCGTTGACGAGGCGAAGTGCTGGGGATGAGATTAACGGATGACGATGGCGTAGATGAAGACGTAGATGGACCTGGTGCTGGACTATGAGTCGATTTGACGGGGTCAGGGGAACAAACCGAAGTTGAAAAAGAGCATTGAGTATTGAGAAGAGTTCACAAGAGAATCTATTTTCACAAGAGGATCTATTTTCATAGAGCATCTATTATCACAAGAGAATGAAATAGTCTTGGAGTTTTATTGTTCTACAAAGGGTCTTTGTCATTTTGTGGAGGATGATTTTGTGGTGTAAAAGAGCTAGGTTGTAGTCTGGAGAGGGTCCTTGTGGAGGTGTGGAGGTGGCCTTTGTGGAGGTGTGGAGGCATTTGTGAGGCCTTTGTGAATGTGTGTGGGTCTTTGTGGAGGGACTTTTGGGTCTGCTGTTGCTGTAGTCTTTTTTGTGGACGTGATTTGTGATTTGAGCTGGTTTTTGATCTCTTTTGGAACCGGCTGATTTTTCAGTTGATTTTGTTGCACCTTGAAATGCGCTGATATGGAAGCGCTCTACATATACATGGGACGATATGAAAGTCTTGGGCATTGTTACTCTTGAATGATGTTACGTGTGATGAGGTGCTCTTTTGATTTTGTCTTGTTTGACTGGTGCTCTTTTGATTTTATCTTGGTTTGACGCTGGCTATGTTTAATTTATGGTTTTCAAGAGTCATTATTCAATTGCTGTTCATTTGCCAGGAAGTTGGGCATGTTATCTAAAATAAGAAAAACATCTACCTGATGGAAGAAGTACATCTGAAAGAAGATGCCATACTCCGTTCGACCTTACCATACTAATGGTACAATTTTGCAGCCATCACTGCTTTTGTGAGCAAATTTAGGTTCATCGCAAATCGGCGTAGTAGGGACGAAATAACGGTAACGGCTTCCGCCACTCAGGAATTTCACGTCAAAAATGGCACCAGGGAAGTTTTCGGGGGGTTTTGTGAAAAACCTTATAGCTTCAGCTGGATTAAGGGTTTGCCATCACTTTGTGGGATATTTAGTGCAATTTTTAAGCAGCAACATCGATTCGCGTGTTGATCGAGTTAGCCTATTTTGGAGGTTGTTTTCAAGTTGCCGAAATGAGTATGAGGATGGTGCATCGTAGGGATTCTATGAAAGAATTGGTGGTTCTGTAAATTAGGTACATTAATGGTTCTGGAAACAGGTTAACGGTTCTAGATACAGGTTCTGGATATAGGTTAATGGTTCTGGATAATGGTTCTGGATAAGGTTAATGGTTTGGGTATAGTTTACTGGTTTTGGATATAGGTCTTTTGTTCTGTAAATTCATTAACGGTCTTTTATATTCATTTAAGGTTCTGGAGGATTAGGTCTGAAAAATTTGGTAAGGTTTTGAGTTAGGCTCTCGCAAAAGTAAACGTTCAATTAGATCCACGGTTCCAGTTCCAGAAAAATTCTAATCCTTATCAGGTAGAGCATTCTGAGTTTCTACTTAAACATTGTGATTTTGGTATCACTTAAACATTGTGATTTTGGTATCACTTAAACATTGTGATTTTGGCATCACTTAAAAATTGTGATTTTGGCATCACTTGATCATTATGAATTTCTGGTGTCACTTAATCATGATTTTCTGGTATCAGTTGCTTTAGATAATTGTGATTTTCTGATATCAGTTGCTTTAGATAATTGTGATTTTCTGATATCAGTTGCTTTAGATAATTGTGATTTTCTAATATCAGTTTCCTTAGACCATTGCGATTTCCTAACATCCGTTGCTTTAATAAGCTACATATTATAAAGGCTCATAAAGTTTTTGAGCACTTTTGCCAATATTGTTCAAACAATACAAGCATTCTCTGGGCAATGTCTTAAATTAAACAGTTCGGGACATTGTCTAAAGAACCTTATTGCGTGTCATATCGTCACACTGTGTGTGGTCAAGCGATTTATCGCCAAATTATCTGTAACTTGGTATGGTGACAATTTTGCAAGTATATTGACATTGAAGTTCTGTCTTTAACGACCTTCTTTACTACCCCTTGACATTCTGTTACCCCCCATATAATTGTTGAGGGACTAGGAGACTACTCACCAACCTCATTTTCAACCTTCTTCATTCTTTCCTATTCTCTTCCTCCTCTTCATTTCCCTCCTCCTCTTCCTTTCCCTCCTCCTCTTCCTTTCCCTCCTCTCCCTCAACATTTCCTACCTCCACAAATCCGGCTGGAACCCTTCCGTCACAGTCTCATCATCACCATAGCTCTCCTGCCACCTCGTGAAACCGCCCTGGAGCACCCACACCCGTAACGAGTCGAACTTCTGGGGGTCCTCAACGTCATTCAAAGACCGCAAGAACTTGAGCGTGGAGGACGGGCCACGGACCTGTGATAACGCGCAGTGGAACACAATGTCCCCGATGTTGTTGTCAAGAATGCGTTTCTGGATCTCAGGAAGCTTCTCCTGGAAGTCGTTGGATGGGTAGTGCCAACACCCTTTGATGTGGCCACCAATATAGTCCAGATCGCGCACGTCCACGACGGCGAAGTTGGAATTGCCTCCCCTGAACCACGCGCGGAGCGTTGATGGGTTTAAAAACTTGAGGTCTGAAACTCCGTAAACTTTCATAGATAGAAAAGATGTAGAATAAAGAGAAGGAAAATAAGAAAGTATCAATTGGGTAGTGCTAATCAAGTAGAAGTATCAATTGGGTAGTCAACTAGAAGTATCAATTGGGAGTTGTTAATCATGTAGAAGTATCAATTGGGTAGTTGCTAATCTATATCAGCTGAGTAGAAGTTGTTAAAGTATCAATTGGGTAGTTGCTAAAGTACCAATTGATAATGTAAGTTTTCTATCATCCAAAAGATCATCAAATGGTCCTGAGCAATCAAAAATCACAATCATAGCGATGGTTGCTTATTCATATTCTCCATCAATTGCTTATTATCCATCAATTGCTTATTATTTTTCCTTCTCTATTCCTTACTCTCTATTCCTTATTCTCTATTCCTTCTTCATCTACTCTTCTCTACTCTTCTCTACTCTCCATGTGAAATATCACACCACCATCGTCTACTCACAATCGCACAAAAAAAGTTCGCCAAGATCCTCCAGATCCACACCCATCCTCTCACTCACAACACCCAAATCCCATCGTTCGTGCTCTCACCCATCGCCTCCACGTCCATCTCGTGCACTTTTCCCAACAAATCTCTTTTGTCGCACATAATTGTCTTTTTCCCCCGTGGATCAAAGCTTTTTTTTATTCTTCACGAAGCAAACAAACATGGGGTCCGGCAACACCAGAAAAGCGGCTGCCGATGAGGGCAATGGACTGCGGAACGGCGCCTCCACGCCCGACAGCACCGGCAGCAAGTTGAACCGCTCCATTTCGGTGGAATCGATCGCTCCCAAGTTGACCTTCCTCTTCACACGCAAAAAGCGGCACCACGACAGCAGCGACGACGACGAGGAGTCGCTGGAGGACGAACAAACGCAGAACAAGAAGCGCAAGCTCGCCAAGGCCGAGGAATTGGAGAAGTTGGAGAAGCGCGAAAAGGCTCTCGATGCGGCATTGCCGGAGGAGTTGCGCAAGTTTCGCCCCTATGGCTACAAGTTCAACATACCTCCCAAAGACAGACCCATTCGTATATATGCCGACGGTGTGTTTGACCTCTTCCACTTGGGCCACATGAAGCAGTTGGAGCAGGCCAAAAAGGCGTTTTCCAACGTGGAGTTGGTGTGTGGAGTGCCTTCGGACGTGGAGACTCACAAGCGGAAAGGGTTGACTGTTTTGACCGACCAACAACGTATCGACACATTGAAGCACTGCCGTTGGGTCGATGAGGTGATTCCTAATGCTCCGTGGTGTGTGACAACAGACTTTTTGTTGGAGCACCGTATTGACTATGTTGCTCACGATGACTTGCCGTATGCGCTGAGCGACAGCGATGACATCTACAAGCCAATCAAGGAAATGGGAATGTTCCTCACAACACAGAGAACAGAAGGTATCTCGACATCCGATATCATCACCAAGATTATCAGAGACTATGACAAGTACTTGATGCGCAACTTTGCGCGTGGTGCCACGCGCAAGGAGCTCAACGTGAGTTGGCTCAAGAAGAACGAGTTGGAGTTCAAGAAACACATCAACGATTTCCGCTCGTACTGGAAGAAGAACCAGGCGAATCTCGAGAACGTGTCGAAAGACTTGTACTTCGAAGTACGTGAATACATGCGTGGCAAAAGATTCGACGTGGCGTCCTTTTTGGAAAAGCTGAACCCCAACAGCGACAGCGAGGACAGCCACCTGAGCGTCGGTGGAGTGTCGCCAATGACAGACTTTGCGTCGAAGTATATCGGCAATGCGAACAAGGACCTCAATGGACCGCCAAAGTCGTTGCTTGCAAACGTCAAGGAGTGGATGAACAAGCGCGACAGCTCGCCAAGCTCGCCTGTTGACGAGGCCTCGCTGCTGGACGAAGAAAGGAAGAAGAAGTTGGCCGCGAGACCAATTGCAGTTCCAAAGAAGAAGAAGAGAGTTCAGTAAGAGGAAGGAGAAAGGATAAGATAAGAGGAAGAAAGAGGAAGAAAGAGGAAGAAGAAGCCAAGAATACGAGGAAGATTGGAGGAAGAAGAAGCAAAGAATGCGAGGAAGATTGGAGGAAGGAGAAGCAAAGAATACGAGGAATGGTAAATATGATGATTAGTAAGTTCCAAGATGTGGTTAGTGGGGTATTTAGTGATATACATAATGATAGGTGAGGTGTAGATAGAAATAAGCATATATATACCATAAATCTACAACTACAACCATATTCATATATGCCATAAATCTATTATAATCTTCATCTATACCGTAAATCTATAATAATCTTCATCTTTACCAGTAATACATTCCCTCCAAAACTTTGGCTAATCATCATTTTAATTTACCTTCATTATTTTACTCCATTTTTCATTTTTCTACACCACTTTTCTACCATGTCAGTCTCCTCCATACTGGAGTACGAGGAAGACACCCGAATGCAAAGCATCGTCGGCTTGGAGCAGCTCCAGGAGCAGTTGAAGCTCCAGCAGGAAGAGTTGTTTCAACAACAACGAGACTTGTTTTTGCACGAGAGCATGGGGCTGCACTACATGTCCGCCAACACTTGGAGCTTCACACAGGGTTTGGTGATAGGCCAGCTCAGTGTGATGTTTGTGATTGTGATCTTCATCAAGTTCTTTGTTTTTGCAGAACCTTCTCCTACTACCATGAAGACCGTGTCCAAAGATGCCAGTGGCGTCATAGTGCGCAGAGATAAGAAGTCGCACAACGGCTCGGATTCCGGCCTCGATTCGGGGTCCAAGAAGGCCGAGGGCGACGACGAAGATGAGCAGGACTCATTGGTAAAGGCGATTCTCGAGAAAACCTACTATGATGTGGACAATCACTCGCCCGAGTCTCTTGACTGGTTCAATGTGCTAGTTGCCCAAACAATAGCACAATTGCGGACTGAAGCTCTCCTTTCTGATAATATATACCATTCTCTCAACGAGTTCCTCTCCACTACAGATATGCCCGACTATCTAGACACCATCAAGATCACGGAAATCGATATTGGAGATGATTTCCCAATCTTTTCCAACTGCCGTATAAAGCACTCCAAGGGCAATTCGCTGAGACTCGACGGTAAAATAGACTTGGACTTGTCAGACACGCTCACCTTGGGAATCGAAACAAAGATCTTGCTCAACCACCCAAGGCCGCTCACCGCAGTTTTGCCTGTGCAGTTGCTGGTATCCATAGTGAGATTCTCGGGATGTCTCACGGTTTCGCTCATAAATATGAACGATAAGGAATTTGCATCCCCTGAACCAAAAGCTCAGGAAGAGAGTGCTGGCACGGCACTCATGTTCCTGTTCTCCCCAGACTATAGGCTCGAGTTCACCGTCAAGTCGTTGATTGGGTCGAGGGCCAAGTTGCAGAATGTCCCAAAAATCTCGTCTTTGATCGAGAGCAAGTTGCGCAGCTGGTTCACTGAGCGCTGCGTCGAGCCTCGGTACCAGGTGGTGAAGTTGCCCTCATTGTGGCCCCGGAGGAAAAACACCAGAAACCCAGGTGAGGTTCGTTCGGAATAATTGTATATAGAGGTAAAATGAGGAATAGTGATAGTTCGTAAAAAACACGCGATAGATGTGATACAGACGCAGTAGTGATAACAGACGCGGTATCAGTCACGGCATCCGTCGGGGCACCATTCGCGATATCAGACGCGCAATAATATCTTTATCAAAATTATTCCGAGGCAACGGAATAAACCACGATAGTTGCAAAATTACCTAAGCAACTCTTTACGTTGCCAAATAACCTAATCCATTGCCAAAGTTTCCCAATCCATTGCCAAACGCAACTACTGGCCGAATCCGTAAACGCAACTGCTAACCAAATCCGTTGACGCAACAGACGTCCAAATCCGTGAGCATTTCTACCAGAAGCGACTAACCAGAAACCAAAGAAGACTAACCAGGAGCCACAAAAGTCAATTGTGGTGCCACAACAGAACGTGTATGGGTCATGCCACAGAGAAGGACAAAGAGTACTTAAGTTATGCCACAGAGAACACAAACAGTGCTGATAGAACAACGGATTTACAATAGTAGTCCCTTCGACGTACCTCGGTTGAAGCCCTTACATAAAGGTACTACAATGCACTCAAAATAACGCTTAGCACGCGACTCGTCAATGCACAATATATTAGTGGCTCTACAGTGACAGTGAAACTAGCTTTAGTTCTTGTACAGTGACATTGAAACAGGGTTTAGCTGTCACGTAACGAATCTTTGAAACTTTAAGCCTTTATAACTGTGCCTCTATTGTAAGGAAAATTGCTAAGAAACTTCTATTGTAAATGAAAATCATTGAAAAGAAACTATTGGAACTTCTTGAAAAGAAACTACTGCAACTTCTTGAAAAGAAACTACTGTTAGAAATTGCACCGAAACTAACTATTGCTTCCTATTCGAGCCGGTCGCTGAAAGAGTTACAATACCTTATACCGTTTTTGCTAAGCCAACTATCTATTGTAAAGGATTGCGAAAAGTCAAAGTCACGCAATACGCGGAACAAATTTTTGGCCGCAAATCCACGGAACTAAAATTCTCAAGAAACTTTGGCATCGCCCATCTGCTCTTTTTGAAACTTATCATTCACATGAATATTCACAAGTCTTTGCCAAAAAACTCATATGTACTCTGAATCACTTACTTAATTTTTTGTTCCCTTTTCTACAATTTTGCAACGCATGAAGCTATATTAAAATTTGAATGCGAAATGGTATAGAGCTATGAAGAAATCGAAATTAAACGTCACTCTAGAAATTGAGGACAAAGAGGATACCACCGAGGACGGCTCCCACAGAAGCGGCAACAGATCCTGCTCCGTTAGCAGGAGCGACGGTTGGCACAGCGCTAGAAGCACCGTTCGAAGAACCACTTCCGCTGGAAGTGGAGGATGCTGCACTGGCTGGCACGGTGACCAACGTAGTCTTACCGTTCACGGTAGATGTAACAGTAATTTCAGTAGCAGAAGTGACAGCAGCAGCCAAAGAGCTGGAAGAAGACTTACCAGCACCGGATCCAGAGCCAGAGTTACCAGAGCCAGATCCAGAGTTAGAGTTAGAGTTACCAGAACCAGATCCAGAACCAGAATTGCCAGAGCCAGAGCCAGAGCCAGAGTTGCCAGATCCAGAACCACCGTTACCAGAGCCAGAGCCACCGTTGCCAGATCCAGAACCACCGTTACCAGAGCCAGAGCCACCGTTACCAGAGCCAGAGCCACCAGTTGGAGTAACAGTCACAGTAGTACCACCAGTAGTGATAGTAGTAACAGCGTTACCTGGGGTAGTCTCGGTCTTGGTACCAGCACCTGGGGTGGTAGCTGGGCCAGTAGGACCAGAAGGACCAGAAGGACCTGCAGGGCCAGTTGGACCAGAAGGACCAGATGGACCAGAAGGACCAGATGGACCAGATGGGCCAGTTGGAGAAGCAGGAGTGGTAGACGAAGAAGTCTTGGACGATGGGCCGGATGGAGTAGTCGAGCTAGAACCGGCTGGGCCAGTTGGAGAAGCTGGGCTAGATGGAGCAGAAGAGCTCGATGCTGGGCTGGATGGAGCGGAGGAGCTCGATGCTGGGCTGGATGGAGAAGAAGATGGACCAGTTGGGGTAGAGCTAGACGATGGACCAGTTGGAGTGGAGCTGGACGATGCTGGGGTAGTTGGCACAGATGAGCTCGAAGGAGTGGACGATGGACCAGATGGACTAGACGATGGAACCGGAGTAGTAGAAGACGAAGCTGGGGTAGACGACGAGCTAGTCGATGGAGCAGTCGATGGAGTGGTGGTGGAAGAAGCAGGAGTAGTCGACGATGCAGATGAGGTAGTCGAGGAGGTACAAGTAGGCTTCCAGCAGAAGTTTGGCAAGAGGTTAATGTCAATAGCCAAGTCGAGCAAGATGCTCAAGTCGAGGGCTCTCTTAGCAACGTGAGCCTCAACTGCAGCGTCAAGCTTAGCCTTAACAAGATTCAAGACGTTAGCGAAAACATCAGCGTCAACATTGGCATCGACATGTCTCTTACCAACGTCAGCTGTAACACCAGCGTCAACGTTAATTCCAAGGAGTCCCAAGATCTCAGCAGCGACATCAGCAGTAACATTGACACCAACGTGTCTCTTACCAATGTCAACACCGACATCAGCACCAACATCGGCAGTAACAAGACCCAAGACATCAGCGGCGACGTTAGCATCAGCATCGACACCAATGTGTCTCTTACCGATGTCAGCACCAACATTAGCATCAACGTTAATTCCAAGGAGTCCCAAGATCTCAGCAGCGACATCAGCGGTGACATTGAGACCAATGTGTCTCTTACCAATGTCAACACCAACATCAGCACCGACATCAGCAGTAACAAGACCCAAGACGTCAGCAGCAACATTGGCGTCGGCATCGACACCAATGTGTCTCTTACCAACATCAGCGGCAACACCAGCGTCGACGTTAATTCCGAGAAGTCCCAAAATATCAGCAGCGACATCAGCAGTAACATTGAGACCAATGTGTCTCTTACCGACATCAACACCAACATCGGCACCGACGTCGGCAGTAACAAGTCCTAAAATGTTTGCAGCAACATCGGCGTCAGCGTCTACATCGATGTGTCTCTTACCAACATCAGCGGCAACACCAGCGTCAACGTTAATTCCAAGGAGTCCCAAGATCTCAGCAGCAACATCAGCGGTGACATTGACACCAATGTGTCTCTTACCAATGTCAACACCAACATCGGCACCAACGTCAGCGGTAACAAGACCCAAGACGTCAGCGGCAACATTAGCATCAGCGTCGACACCAATGTGTCTCTTACCGATGTCGGCAGCAACGTCGGCATCGACGTTGATTCCGAGAAGACCCAAGATCTGAGCAGCGACATCAGCGCTCACGTTAGCACCGATGTGTCTCTTACCGATGTCAACACCAACATCGGCACCAACGTCAGCGGTAACAAGACCCAAGACGTCAGCGGCAACATTAGCCTCAGCGTCGACACCAATGTGTCTCTTACCGATGTCGGCAGCAACGTCGGCATCGACGTTGATTCCGAGAAGACCCAAGATCTGAGCAGCGACATCAGCGCTCACGTTAGCACCGATGTGTCTCTTACCGATGTCGGCAGCAACATCAGCGTCGACGTTGATTCCGAGAAGACCCAAGATCTGAGCGGCAACATCAGCGCTCACATTAGCACCGATGTGTCTCTTACCGATGTCGGCAGCAACATCAGCGTCGACGTTGATTCCGAGAAGACCCAAGATCTGAGCAGCAACATCAGCGCTCACGTTAGCACCGATGTGTCTCTTCACGTCAACGTCAGCGTTGGCGTCGGCTGTAACACCAACAAGGTTTAAGATGTTAGCAGCAGCAGCAAGAGAAGCGTCAACATCGATGTCGCGCTTCAGAACCTGAGCAGAAACCAAGGCGTCAACCTCAGCCTTGACAAGATCCAACACATTTGCGGTAACGTTAGCGGCAGCGCCAACATCGATGGTTCTCTTTGCAACGTGAGCAGAAACGTCAGCATCCACATTGGCCTTGATAAGGTCCAAGATGTCAGCAGCAACGTCAGCAGAAACGTCAGCATCGACGGTTCTCTTCTGGAAACCCTGTGGGGTCTGTGGGTTCGACAAGTCCTGGTTCAACTTGTAAGCGACGGAGTTAGGGAAGACCTTGTTCCACAAGCTGAGGTCAGCATTGGCGTCCAAGTCGATCTCAATGGACAAACCAGCTGGCAAGCAGAACAAACCGTTCTTCAAGCCTGCCTTCACCAAAATGGAAATCGACCAGTCAAAGACATTGGCAACGTTACCGGTTGAGCCAGCTCCAACCACAACGGCCTCTTGCTGGTCTGGAGCACCCAAACCAGTGACCTTGACAGCACGAACGTCCTTTCCGAAAGCCTGGTTCAAGGCCTCGGCCTCTGCAGTACCGAACTTCAAAGTAACCTTGTGAATGTCGTCCTTGACAGGAACAACATCGGAGACGACCAAGTTAGCCTTAGGAACGTTCACAGCAACGTTTGTGCTTGCGTCGTCACGTCTGGTTTGCTCGGCCTCGTCTCTCTTGAGGTCCAAGTTGATGCCCAAGTCCAAGTCGATGTTAATACCGAATTGGTCGACCTTGTGAGCCTTACACTGGTCCTGTGGAGCAGGAAGTCCTAGACCAATGCCCAAACCCAAACCCAAGGTGAGGTCGAGGTCAAGAGCCGAAGCCTGTTGGGCCAAATATGATGCCACTGTCACAGCAGCAGCGGATTTGGAAAATTGCATCTAAACGAAAGTGGGATTGATGTGAATGGGTGTCAAAGGAAGGAATCCTAAAGACTTGGTATGTTTTGAGAGGCTGTTGATGATGAGTTAAACACGAGGAATCACCTCTAGATTTATAACAATTTGGCTACGGAAATCCGTATCCGTTTTGCAGCCGCAATTGAAGTATAATCATCAGCTTCAGCAGCCATACTTCCCAACACTTTTGGCGATTACTCCGTTTCGCATCACAAAACCCGCCAAATTAGTAGAAATCATCGATAGAAGCAGAATTATGCTCTCGCCAACAATGAGGCTTAACCCTTTTGAGTTCTCAATTCGGTACCTGCTATTGTCGTGCCTCCAAATTTATAATTCTGGTCCACGGTCTGTATGTTCTATTGTTAGCAAAGACAATAGATTTTTCAAGCTGACAATTTGATCTCGAAATACACAATCGCTTCGGCAGCTTATTGTCACCGAGCGTATTGACGCGTATTGGCTTATTCACCCTCTAGGGTTAAATTCACGTAGACTACGATCAGATAACCACTAGTCAGCTCCCTCCTTCGCTAGCGCTCCCGACACCGTGTCGCGAGATTGAGGATCCGTGGGTGGCAAACGAGCAGAATCATGTCTCATACCGGCGATAACTGATCCTATCAATCAATCTCTTTTGCACCTTCCTTCGTTTGCTGACATGAGTGCTCATACTTCCATTGTTCGGAATTAAGTAGCTCTTTGCGCCTCTGCGATGAAGGTGTTCTCACTTTGATGCTGCAAACCGATTTGGTTTTGAACAAAAATAAAATGTTTCCAATTTTTCAACCGCTGACATCTTCGCACTTTTGACGTTTTCAGCAGCCATCGCGATTCCACCACTGGCGATCCCCCTGGAATTCGAGATCCTGGACCTAACCAAGGACGAATTTATCCGAATGCGCAACATTTCGTTTTGCTGGTTACATGGGTGGAACTACTCTGGGTGAATCGCCAGTGACATATTTTAGATAAGATCCCAAAGGGGTAGGGATTACACAAAAGGTTTTTACGCGTCTGATTGTAGTCACCTACATCAAAGCCTTTGTGGTTTTCTTCTAATACCGAAAACTAATATAACTCTTTTGAGATCGTAATTATACTGAATCGGCACAGGAGTCGTTACCTGAATGCTTGGCTCATTGGGTTGTCTTTTCAATTAAGATCGAACAAGATGGTCTTAGATCGACACTCCCCTCTTTACCGATAATAGTTTAATTCGGAAGGGTGTATTTTCATGTTGCATCCGATAGAACCCTGGCCTCTTTCGAAAGCACTTTGTGCATTTTCCAACATGTGGTTCTATTGTTAAAGTGAAAAGAAAAATTGGTGAATTCGCGTGCAACTTACATGTTAAGCAGTTTACTTTTGCGTTGTTTCTAAAACGGATTCCATAGATAAGCCCGCTGTGGGAACATGCGCGGACTCTGTCTAAAATTGTGCGCAACAGTAATTGCACTAGTGCAACTGCAAGGATCACACGAAAAAGCGTTCGTTGGTTGTGTCAACCGTATTTAGCAAAATTTGCTGATCATTGTAAATTGGCGACGCAGGCCTAGATTAGCTACAAAGAGGAAAAACCGATTGATTGTGGCAGATAATATAATCGTGGTTTTCCGCTATAGCTACAAACCTTGCTTGTTCATCGTACTAATTTACTGTTTTTTTGAACCTTCAAAAGGAAACCACTAGACGTAAACAAACATCCATTCTAGGTGCCTCCTCAAAACGGACTTAGTTTAGTTCGCATGCTTGCAGGTATATGCGGTTATAGTTTACTGTCCGCTATATAAGCGTCGGTTGCAAATCTATTGTCGATTTTCGTCAAACTTTATTTCCCGATTTGTCGCACCCAAAATAGCATAATTAGCCAAATTGCAAATAAATCCACAATCTGAGAAACCTTCGCACCACAGCCAATGGCATCCACAGAAATTCGCACATGACCAGGGTTGCGCTTGCGTTGTTTATCCATTTTGCTCAATTTTACGAGAATTTTTGCAAATTTCACTAAATATTCCCAGGGTTCAGCAATTACTGTAATTTCAGTGAAGTTTTGCAAAACCTTCTCAACTCATTGTCCGAACCGAGGTTGAATTACGAAAGCGCAAGTATTTGACGAAAGGGTTACAAGTCTGCGCTTTTGTCAGCAAGTAAGGTTATTGAGCAGAGGAGTTTTGTATAGAGGTAGTCATTTTTAACAGCAAGCGGATTTAGGTATTTTGATAGACATTTTTGATGATTATTGATGATTTTTGACGGACATTGATCGGAACTTTTTGATAGACATTTGATCGGAACTTTTAGATAGACATGTGATAGTCACTTCTTGATGGACATTTGATCGGAACCTTTGATCGGAACTTTTGATAGACATGTGATAGTCACTTTTGCAGATATACTTGGCCGTTTTGACACGAGACACACTTTTTTGACATTTCTGGAAATGATCTTTAAGAGTTGAAAATAAGAGTGATGAAGAGAATATTATTAGTTTTTGACAATAGTTACTGATTCATGGAAAGTACATGATGAAGTCAAAACATCACAGAATGTAAGTGGATTTAAGAGAAATTAAGTGGATTTAAAAGAAATTAAGAGGACTTAAGAGATATTAAAGGATTTAAGAGACATCAAAGGATATAAGAAAATTGAGGATTTAAGGGACTTTGGGAGAATGAAAAATACAGTCTCCTTTACACAAGTATATGTTTTTTTCGACGAATGTCCAATAGCTGCATTAGTAGTTTAGTGGTAAAATCTAACGTTCCCACTGTTAGGCCCCGGGTTCGATTCCCGGCTGATGCAACTTTTTTTGATCTATTAGCTTTTTTGCCGATGAGGAAAAGTGTACCGAAGAAAATCGCAGTTTAAAAAAAACACGTTCATAGCAAGAAGGGCAGCATGGTTGACTCAAACATCCTCTTGGAGTGCTTCTCCGCTACTCTTCAGGCCGATCAAGCAATCATTCAACAGGCCGAGCAGAAATTGAGGGAACTCAGTTCTGTCCCTGGATTTCTCGGCGCTTGTCTTGACATTATACTGACGGGAGAGCTTAATGTGCCACATCAACAAGCCACCAAGAAGGCAATCGCAGTTTACTTCAAGAACAAGATTGTCAAGAACTGGAGTTTGGGCAAGATCGACAAGGACGAGAAGCCGATTATCCAGGAGCGGATTTTACCTGTTCTTATCAATAGCGACTACCATGTTAAGCAACAGTTGATCCCAGTTTTGAGAGTCATGATCTCGCGTGACTACACCACCTGGGACGGGCTCTTGCAGGAAACGGGAAATTTGTTGCAGCACAATCTCCCGCCAAACTCTCCAGAGTTCATGCTAGATGCCAACTTGTCGCATTTGTACACAGGATTGCTCTGCTTCACCGAGATTTCACGCAAGTTCAGATGGGTTGAAAATAAGGAAAGAGCCGACGAGTTGTATCCCATCATCGAAACGGCGTTCCCTCATTTGTTGAACATTGGAAATTTGCTCATCCAGCAAGGTGACCGGTTGACGGAGTTTTCAGCGGAAATCCTCAAGTTGATTCTCAAGATCTACAAATTCGTCACCTTCTACGACTTGCCCGAGCCATTGCAACTGAAGGAGGCTTTGGTACAATGGGGTAATTTCCACATGGGCATAATAAACTTGCTGCCTCCACTGTACTTGTTGCAGTCACATCTCTCCGAGCAAGAAAAGTGTTTCCTCCAGATATCCAAGTGCTACAAATGGTCCATTGCCAACATGTACCGTATTTTCACACGCTACTCATCGACTTCTTTAACGAAGAAGTTCCGCTATGATGACTTTGTCAAGATGTTCATCAACGACTTTGCACCTCCATTGATCAACAATTTCTTATCGTTGATTGAACAGTGGTGTGCAGGTACGAGGTGGTTAAGTTTGACCGCGCTCTACTACCTCCTCGAGTTTCTTTCGCACTGCATTACACAAAAGTCGACCTGGTCGCTCATCAAGCCATATTACATGAACATCGTGTGTCATTTGATTTACCCACTTCTCTGTCTCAGTGACTACAACCTTGAGTTGTACGAAGAGGACCCAATTGAGTACATCCACCTCCTCTTTGACATTCACGACGAGTCGAGTAGTCCTGATGTGGCAGCTTTGGGCCTTTTGGTGACCTTGGTGTACAAGAAGCCCAAGACCACCTTGGAGCCTATATTGAAGTTCATCAGCGAGGAATTGAGTAAGGTTCTGCAGGAGAAGGAAAACTTGGAGCTCGCAAAGAAGAAGGAGGGTCTTTTGCGTATGCTTGGCTACTTGGCTGGTCACATTAAGCAACCATACCTCTCACTGATGGAGCCATTCTTGGTCAATCTTGTGTTCCCTTGCATGCATTCTCAATTTGACTTTTTGAAGGCCAGATCTTTGGATGTTCTCGGTAAGTTCAGCGAGATTGAGTACACCAACCGCGAGGAACTTGGCCGTTTGTTCCATGGCATTTTGGTCAACTTCGATACCGGTAGTGACAATGCATCCTTGCCTGTTCACTTCCAGACAGCATTGGCGATTCAAGCTTTCTTGTCGAACCCTGAGTTCCAACAAATCTTGTCGAACATCATCTTGCCAACAATGTCAAAGTTGTTGGAGTTGTCCAATGAGATCGATAATGACGCGATCTCGATGGTCATGCAGGAGTGTGTGGAGAACTTCTCCGAGCAGTTGCAGCCTTTTGGTATTGATTTGATGTCCAAGTTGGTTGAGCAATTTTTGAAGTTGGCCCGCGAGGTGAACGATGCCGCTAATGTTGATGTGGACGACTTCAGTGGAACCTACAACGACCAGGACGATAAGGTCATGGCTGCGATGGGATTGTTGAACACGATGATCACGGTTTTACTTTCCTTCGAGAACTCCAAGGAGATTTGCATAAAGTTGGAGGAAGTGTTTTCACCAGCGATTGAGTTTGTGTTTGTGAACAAGGTGGACAACTTCATTGAGGAAATCGGTGAGTTGATGGAGCACTCCACATTCTTGTTGCGTTCCATCAGCCCCATCATGTGGAACAACTTCTCGTTGTTGTACGAACTGTTCAAGGAGGGCACTGCGCTCATGTATTTGGAAGAGTTGAACCAATGTCTTCAGAACTTCTTGAACTACGGTGCTGACGACTTGGCACAGAACCCTGAGGTTGCCAACAAGTTCTTCCTCATCTTCAAGATCATTTCGGAGGGCGAAGACCTGCAAATAGGGTTTAACGATTTGGTCTATGCATTCGAGTTGGCGCAAACGTTTGTGCTCAACTTGCAAGGAAATTCTGTGACGTACATCCCAGAATTCATCGACGCTGTTATCACTGCATTAGAACAAGATGCCGGTGACGATAAGCATCACGTCAAAAACAACCTGTTCTCTGTGAATGTGAATAACGTGATCATCTCGTGCTTGGTCTACGACGCATCCACCACGCTCCAGATGCTTCAAGCACGCAACCAGCTTGTTCCATTTTTCCAGCGCTGGTTCACACTCATTCCGCAGCTTACGCGTGTGTACGATTTGAAGTTGTCGGTGTTGGCGCTCATGGTGTTGCTCAACAACGACCAAGTATTGGGTCTGTTGGATCCACAGATTGCGTCTGAGGTGCCGAAACAATTGCCACGCTTGATGAAGGAATTGCCTGGTGCGATTGACAACCTCGAAAAGAAGCGCAAGAACTTCGATGGCGGTGACTTCTACTCCGATAACTACAAGTACCAAGAAGACGACTTTGCTGACTACGACAGTGGTAACGAAGATGCGGAGCCATTGACTCTTCCAGGCTCCGACCCCACTGCGACCGGAGAGAGCCACGAGCAGTACTTGGACTTCTTGCAGCAGGAGGAGACCAAGTTCGACAAGTCCAACGGATTCTACGACATCCAGGACGAGCAGATCCTCGAGGACCCTCTTGCGCTGGACCCGTTGGACAAGGTGAACATTTTCAAGGTATTCAAGGACTTTGCGGTCCAGCTCCAGCTGAGCAACGCCAGCAAGTATAATGCAGTTTTCGGAAACATGAGCGAGGACGACCAAAGGGCCATCGCGGACATCTTTGAGCTTGTTCCATAGGAAAGCACAGTCGAAAATGGCTTTATGTAGTTGTCCGTTATAGTATATAGCATACACAGATTTTAAGGGATTAGTAGGGAAGGTGAAAAGTAGTGAAAGAAGTTGAAGACTTTGAGTAAAGGAAGATGACGGGATTGAGTAAAAGATGAAGTTAGGTAAAAGAAGATGATCTGACTATGATATGACTAAAATGGCTGGACTGAGTGATGGATATTGACTAAATGAGAGAAAATATAAAGGTTTGACGAAAAGAGTGATGGTAAAAAAGGTTTGATGATATAATAGTTTTGACGAAAGTGATGATATGAAAGGTTTGACGAAAGTGAAGGTATGAAAGGTTTGGCGAAAGTGATGACATGAAAGGTTAGACTGATAAAGAAAAGTTATACTACAACGAATGTAGGACAATTAAAACAACCTGTTCAACTTTTAGAAATTCTCTTTCCAAAAATGTCAAACAGGCTGAGACTTCAAAAAGAATGATTCTATAGTTCGCGACTGAAAACAAAAAAAACTAAGTCTTCAACAGAACACATGGCAGACAAATTTGGCCGCCATATGTCCACAAGATGGGCAAAGGCATCGGTTCCCACCTATGGAGATGAATGGGACGATGGGTATGGGAGTGAAAACGACTCCGATAGCGCAGTTCAGAAGAAACAAGTTGTACCGGAGCGGTTTGAGCTTCCCCCACATGAAGAAAATGACGACCAATCTGATCTGGGAAGTCTGATAGAATTCGATGGTCCTGCAGAATACGACGTGGACGACCTCCAAGATACTTACCATCAGCCTAATCTGGCAAAAGGTGTTAGTGACTCTAAACCCAGTTTGGTGTTGTCTATTGACAGATTGTCAAAAAGGTATGATGATGATTCGAGCGACGAAGACCAAGCTGAAGTCGACAACAAACTGGAGGAACTCGAAGAGAGGAATTTTGGACAGCCTACTAGCCTCAAGGAAACTGTAGAAGCTGTTGCTGCACTCCAGCTGCCGCGAATGGATAGGTTCACCAAAGTGGCGGAGCCTGAGACCCCACAGTCTGATAAAAGCTACATTTCGGATGCCGATTCGATTCAGCACGAACCGGAAGACTTGTTTGTGAAGGGCAAATCCATTGACCCTATGTTTGAGGGAGTTCAAGAGCAACCAGACGAGGAGAAGGTGTATGAGATATATCAAGTCAATAACGAGCAAGTCAAGCAAGTCAAGCAAGTCAATGAGCCTGTCAATAACGACCAAATTCATCATCAGTTAAATGATCAAATTCATCATCAGTTGAATGATCAAGTGCCTCATCAGTTGAATGATCAAATTCCCCATCAGTTGAATGATCAAAGTTCTCACCAGTTGAATGAACAGATTCCTCACCAGTTGCATGATCATCTGGAAAAGCTACCAGAAGTTCCGGTTCACGAATATGATCATCAATTGGGAGAAAGAGAAGAGGCTGGTGAGTTGAAGCAAGAGGATCATCATCAATTTAGGTCTCATCAAGAGGACTTTCAAGGTCACCAAGATAAAGATATCCAGCATGAAGCTGTCTCTTTTGAAGGTAGCCAGCATGACACTCATGAAGCTCCGTCTGCTCCCGCACCTCTTGTGTTGTCGATTGATAACAAAAACTTCGACGATGACGACGACGACGACACCGATAACTTTGACGGGGCCTACGGCAACAAGGACGACGATAGCGACGATAACTGGGGACATAATAGCGACGACAGCGACGATGATGATGGAGATGCACTTTCCTTCGAACACGGAAAGGAAGATGTACAGACCAAGGATATCCATAAGCCTCATCGCATCAAGACCGATGCTTTAGACCTGTTGATCAATGACTTACAAGACGCTTCATTTGGCACCGATGATGAGAAGGGCTCGGAAAAGTACTCATTGCCTTCTCTCAAACATGATGTGTCGTTGCCTGACTTCTCTGCATATACCGACAACGAAGACACTGGTGGAGAAACAACGCCAATTGCACCGCTCACGATCCCGGAGGCAGAAGCGCACGAGAGCTTCCTCATGAATGGACACAAGCCTTCTATCCGCAAACCACCGCCACAGAGAAACAACCTCGTTTCGGTGGACTACTCGAGCATTGCGGATGCGGTGAGTGGCTATATGGATGAACAGAAAACTGAGGACGGTAGGTCTGTCCGCGACACATTGATTGAAAAGCCGGAAGATGATGACACTGACACCGAAGAAGCTCCACATAGCAACCATCTCGACAAGCCTGACAATGACTTGGAACTCAAGCCTGTGGTATCCCTGGGATCTGTCTCCACAGGCAAGGCATCGATCGGTAGTATTGGGTTGAAATCGTTGAATGCAGAAAGGGATTTACCTGCTAAGGAAGGTCCGAAGGATACTGCATCTGAAATGAGTGATTTCACACGTCCACTGTTTGCTGAAAGCAGGAGAGCATCTGCGATGAGCACCAATACATTCAATATGGGTTCGTGGAAGCCCAACATGAACAATTTCCGCGACCAATTCATTAACGACAACGATAACGAATCGGCGTTGAATGTCAACTTACTGAACAATGAAGATTACGAAAGGTTTACCAGGTCTTATGGTGGACTGGGATTAGCGCACGATGCTGCCTCAAGAACCAGTTCTGTGTCTGTTCCTGAAACCATTGATACTGCCTTGCCACGTATCAGCGAAGATGTTGACCTAGACGACGATGAGCACCACGATGCTTCTTCGAAACTGCATTCGTTAGGTGACTCTGTCTTGAAGGACCACACCTATACCAAACCATTATTCAAAGAAGAAAAGTTGACTCCTGCACCTTCAACAGAGAATTTACCTCAAAGAAGTTCTACACAACGGTACTCTTCATTGCTCTCCCCACCGGAGGAAGAAGGAAGTAGACCACGCTCTAACTCACAGACACTGGTCAGTTCTCAGTCGACATTGAAGCATTCCGCAAGCATTTCAACCGCTACATCTGGTACCACCACGAAGAAGTTCGTTCCACAGACATATGTTCCGACCAACTGGAAGCAGATTATGCTGGTGTCGCAGCCTGTGGGCAGGATAAAGTTGCTCAAAGAAGCGCTCACTCGCGAGTTTGAACACGATACTGGTCTTCAGAACTGGCTCCGTGAAACGCTCACGCTGTCTGAGAATGGCTCGAACATGCACATTGGACGTATTGCCAGTGCAGCGTACCAGAATGCTCCTCACAACGACATTAGGAGACAAAACTCGTTCCGCTCAAAGGTCAACATTGTTAAGGACAAGGTGGAGGGCACGGGTTTGCATGCATCCAGTTTTGGTAAGCGTTTCTTGAAGAAGGGACGGAAGTTGATGAAGTCGACTTAGATTATGGAAATAGGAAGAGTAAAGATATGAGAGAAAGAGACGTGTGTAATGATAAGGAAAGGTGTAGGAATACAAGATCTAGGATAATGGGGATATAAAGATCTAGTATATCTAGGATTATAGGGATATGAAGATCTAGGATTATAAGATCTAGTATAGAGAAGACAATTTGCATCTATTTTCGTTGTATATTTAGAAATTCGGGGTCTTCCGGGCCGGGCTCGTGATCTTCGGTAGATTAACCCGATTGATTTTTACCGAGGCACAACACACGTGAAACACAAAAGTTCCAACTGGGGTAAAGTCACTCGAGATTTTCCTAATATTGCCTTGCTCATCATGGTTACTAAGGCTCCCAAGATACTTCGACCCGTCTATAAGTCCATCCGGGACAGTACACCTAGTTTTGTGTGGGCAATACTCGAGTTTTGTATCGATTTGTGCTTCTTTTGGGTCAAGAAGCTCTACCACATATATTCCCGCCCTGACCCACTTAAGGAATACGTGAAGCACTTGAAACATGTTCTGAGTTACAACGAGTGGAAGAGGACTGTCACTGAAATCGACAAGTTGACGAATATGGACTTATGGCGCCAGAACTTTGTGCTGAAGCACTACGACTGTGTACTTATCGATGAGCGTACCAAGTTGTTGCGCGATGCGCGGATGAACAACCGCGCGCTGGTGTTGATGCTGTTGCTTAGATCCGGGTTGATTCGTAACTTCGGAGGTATTGCACAGAAGAGGTTGTTCATGAAGTCGTATATGGGCACCAAGTTTAAGATTGAGGAGTACATTACTGAGGTCCTTAATTGTTTAGAGTATTTGAACGAGCTGATTGATGACGACGACAAAGATGGTTTTATTATGAACGGTAAGCAGTTGAAGCTTGACTTTTTCCATGATGCTAGGCAATCTTTCGGTTCTACCGCATTGCTACTCCAAGGTGGTTCGCTTTTTGGTCTTTGTCATTTGGGAGTTGTCAAAGCACTTTACTTCAAGGGCATTTTACCAAAGATCATTGGAGGACTGGCTGTTGGTGCTGCTGTGGCATCCTTGGCATGTACCTTGACTGATGAGGAGCTTCTTCCGATCTTGGTTTCCATTACAGATGTCATGAAGGATATTGACTTGATGAACCACGATGTGGATGAAAAATACGGTAATATCATCGAGAATGTTGTCCAAAAGGGTTACTCTCAAGATATTCTCATTTTCCTCAAGTTCGTTCGTGATACTATTGGAGATCTTACCTTTGAAGAAGCATATCTCAAGACTGAGAAAGTGTTGAACATTGTGATCCACACTAAACACCATGCAGTTCCTCTGTTGCTCAACTATATCACAGCTCCAAACGTCATTATTTGGACTGCCATTTATGCATCTATCGGAACTGGTGTCCTTTCCAACAATGTCCAGCTTTACGTTAAGGATTTCAACAACAATATTGTTCCTAGGGACCCGAACACCAACGTCGTGTTTTTGAAACCTCAGGACGTCTCCTACCAGCACCAGTACTTTAATTACACTTCTCGTAAGGAAGGAAAAGAAGATGGATTTGAAACTTATATTCAGTATCCTCCAACCAAGGAGAACTCTCCTTACACGAGACTCACAGAGCTCTTCAATGTTAATCACTTCATCATCTCACTCGCGAGACCTTATCTCGCACCATTGTTCAGTCAGGACTTGAAGCACTACCATTCATATGGTAGAATTCAGTACAACAGATCCAATGTCTTCGATTTCAGAGGTTCTCTGGACAGTGACGACGACGCATCTTCCGGGAACTCTAACGGCGCATCCAAGATAGAAAAGTCGGGAACCCAGTTGGAGGTGGAAGCATACACTCAAGACTCGAGAACCAACTTTTTCAGACTCGCCAGCAATTTAATTGGCATGGAGATACAGCACAGGCTTGTTGTATTGAACAAATTGGGCATTCTAGGAGATATCTTCAAAAGACTCTTCATTGACGAGAAACCCACGTCTCTTCAGTCCCTCTCAAGTAGTCGTGAGATCACCATCGTGCCTGAGTTGAGGTACTTGCTCAAAGACTTTGGTCGTGTGTTTGACGTCTACAAGACCATGGAGAACATTCCCTACTGGGTATTGGTTGGCGAGCGCTCGGTATGGCCGCTCTTCCCACTTTTGTGGACTCGCTGCGCCATTGAATTTGCTTTGGACGACTTGTACAACTTGCAAAGGAAGAAAAATTCATAAGCGGGCTTTAACTAGGACGTTTCTATTCATATTTGGACAACTACAATAAGTTTAAGTGACATTACATAAGGTTTAATTGATTTTTGGTTCTATAAGGATTGTAGCTTCAATATTCCTAGATTGTAAATATCAAATGTACTCTACAAGGTGACGTTCTACCTAAAATAAATCTTTATGTTGAAGTCTTTGGTCAAGTGGTAGATGTACTCATTCTCAAGTACTTCCGGGATGTTGGAAGGGTAAGGAACTGCACCTTGTGTAATTGTAAGGGAACCTGTTATGTCGCTAGCACGGCCAGTTTGCAAAGGTTGTAAACTCAAATTCAACTGCGACCGGTGGTATAACTTCACGAGGAATTCTGAGAATTTTGCATCTTGTGTGAATTGTGGACTGTCTTTGGCTACCACCACGAATAGTTGCTTGCATTGGCGGTTCACCGCAAGGAGATGAGCTAACAATTCATCTACGCCAACATTAGTGGCATGCAATATGATTTCTGGAGCTTCGATAATGACAATATCATTACCAACAGCCTTCTGGGCTAAGCTATTGAATGCTCCTGCGACGGACTTAGAGGCATCCTGGGGGGCTTTTATAGTTGTAGTGAAGAGCTGTGAAAAGTAGTCTGCAAAAGTGAAGTTGTCGGTCAGCGAAAGATCAACGCCATTCTTCTTACAATTCCTGCTGTAGTGATCTATGCTGTTGTTGAAGGACGCGAGTAGCACCTTCGATCTAAGTGGAGTCTTTTTGGTCAAGTCTGTATTTATCAACGAGGCAGTTCCTTGAAGGGCATTCTCTAAAAGAGAGCTTATAAGCCACGATGAAGATGTGCCTTGTACGTGAGTGATTGTGCTGAAGTTCAGTACCTTCGAGCTTATTATCTCATCGGGAATCAAGGCACCGTTTTTGAATAGAACAAGGTCCTGTTTGGTTGAAGTCATAAGTAGTTGTGTAGCACTTCCCTTCAATTTGAAATGTGAACTTTATCACGTGAATAATAATCTCTGATGCAAAAAAAAGAATGCGCAAACCCGGAATCGAACCGGGGGCCCAACGATGGCAACGTTGGATTTTACCACTAAACCATTTGCGCAAGGAAGCTCCGCGACGGGGAATTGAACCCCGGTCTACCGCGCGACAAGCGGTAATTCTAGCCACTAAACTATCACGGACTTTCTTGTTGTATTGTTAGTAGAGTCGTTTTACTGAATCGATTCGTTTAAAAAATTGCAACCACTGAGGTACTTCTCACGTTTTATTATGAATTTGGATTATTACGAGACACAAGGAGATTCAATCTGCTATTACAAAAGTCAAAGAGATTCATTCTGCTTTTTGTAAAGAATTGAAGCCCATTCTACAAGTAATGTGGATTTTATGAATTTTATTGAACCTAACAACAGGTATAAAGGTAACTCAAGACGCCTGGTCGAGTTGATTTGAAGTTATCAAAATGATTTACTTCTTCTTAGAAGCACACTTGACACACTTGTTGTTGCAACCGCTGCAGTTGGAGCAGTTAGAGCAGTTCTTGCAAGAAGCACAGTTGGCAGCCATTGTAATTGATTTAGTTAAGTAAGATGTATCTGTAAAGATAGTGAAGAAAAAGGATTAGAGGAGGGAATTATCGAGCCCTTTTATATCGTTTTGGTAGCTGGGTCGGGAGGGTTTGAAGTAAGGGGTTGGGATTCTAGATTATCCACGCTTAGACAAAAAGGTCAGGTGGAAACGACAGTTTATTACACAGCAAATCATGATGTAATTATTATTGATTTGGTCAAATCATAGACCCCACACGTCCACCAAAATAGGCAGGCCGACTAGATTACCATTACTTGGAGTGTTTCCGCAAATATGCTCCCGAGTCCGCTACAAATTCAACAGTGGGTGTCAAAGAAGACTCCCCTCAAAGATGCTACACCTAAAATACCTGGTTGTCAAGCACACCAAGAACCTAATCCTAGGAGCCTGACCTTAGAGATTGTTAGAGATAAAGGTAAGGGGCACAAAGCTATTAAGTTGTGATTGGGGATGGAGATATCGGTGATTTCCTTTTTTGGACGCGTTGATCCAGCGATGACTTTCGCCGTGTTACTGTCAATTTGATGTAATATTACTCAGACTCCGCTGATTAAGGGATACGTTTAATTGTCTCACATTTCAAAGCATGTGAGCTTATTTTTTAGAGACATTAACCCCCTGATATGTCATTCCGATCTGTTTACTTGGTTTCAGAAGAGCGGTTCGGGACACCCTATGGTTGTGCCATCCACAGTACCTCATTTACTGAGACAATTGGAGCGGAAGTCTGGGATAAAATTTTGCAATTCCGTGGAAACTTAATTGACTACAGTTTGCTTAAAAGCATATGCGGAAGAAAAATCTTCTTAAATGCTTGAGCAATATTCTTTAGTAAACAAGCAAGATGCATAATGTTGTAGGAAATTAAGGAGGCAAGTTTATACGAAGAGTTTGTATCAATGTCCAGGAGATCATGTTCCAAGAATTTTTGCGGCCACCAAGTTTATTCAAAATCCTTGCAAAATCCAGGAAAAATTGGGAAAATCCTTTCAAAGTCGGATTCGCAACAAGGATTGTATGCCAGAGGAGTTATCCGTGCGGTTATGATATTGTGAACACTGAAACTGGCTCGACAAGATGTAATCAAAACCCATTTTGATGGGTTAGATAAAAATTGAGTTCAGGATAAAAAAAGTACAATCTATGATATCTTCAAGATAAGGGCGTGTGGTCTAGTGGTATGATTCTCGCTTTGGGTGCGAGAGGCCCTGGGTTCAATTCCCAGTATGCCCCTTCTTTTTTTCTTGTCTTCTATAATTTTTGTTCTGTACACGTACGAAGTGGCACTCAAAAAAATCGAGCACGATAAGTCTTGACCATAAGGTTTATCCAATACAAGGAGGCCGAACTGATCACCGATTCGAACACTCCCTGATTGCATATAGCGATGGCGTCGCATACTAGAGAACAAGAAACCATAGTCTTGAAGATTTTATCTTACAAGCCACATGAATACTATGAGATCTTGTCCGTGCTGAAAACTTCAGAGGAAGGAGAAATCAAAAAGTCATACCGTAAACTTGCGGTGAAGTTACATCCTGATAAGAACCCACACCCTAGAGCATCAGAGGCTTTCAAGTATGTGAATAAGGCATGGGAAGTCTTGGGAGATCCATCGAAGAAGCGCATATTCGACCAGACTGGATCTGATCCTGATTCGAGATTTTCAGGATTTAGCAACGAATCTGCAGGAGGCCGTGGCGGAGGAAGTCCGTTTGCAGGATTTCAGCGTGCCGGTGGTGGTGGAATAGATGAGGAGATTTTGAACATGTTCTTCGGAGGAGGTGCTCCAGGACAAACTTTCACATTTGGAGGAAATGGGTTTACATTCCAGTCTTATGGAGGATCTCCATTTGGAGGCTCTCCATTTGGATTTGCAGATCAACAACCACGCAGAAGATTCCAAAGAGGAGGTGGCGGAGGTGGTGGCCCCCGTAATCGTGGCGGAGCAAATGCACAGGCAGAGGAGGTCCCTATGTTCGAGACATTAAAGCAACTCTTGCCCATCTTGATGTTCTTGCTCGTACCGTTGATATCCAACTTGTTTGCAGGTGAAGGCGTACCACAGCACGCATTCTCGAAGACTGCAAAATTCCCTGTTGAGAGGAAAACCCCCAACTATAAAATCCCATTCTGGGTCGAGAAGACTTATGTTGGGGAACGTTCATCGAAGCAAGTCCGGAAAAATGACTTGAAGGTCGAAGAAATGTATGTGCTGAACTTAAAAACAAAGTGCTCACGCGAACAGACGTTGAAAAATGAGATGATTGAGGACGCTCACGGTTGGTTCACCGTCGACGAAGAGAAATTGGCCAAGGCGAGAAGACTTTCCATGCCAAATTGCGAGAAATTGGGAAAGTTAAATCTCCTCTAAGTATGTATCATAGGTAAAGGCCCAGGAATGCCGAACATTAATAATTTCTTCAAGAATAATATACGTGTCTAAAGAGTCTGACAAAGGAAAAGAATACTAGTTTTAAACCCGGATTATCACTAGCTATGGACCCAAAGATTACCACTAGCTTAAACCTACAGAATCGCTAGCTATAGACCCAAATATTACCACTAGTATTATATCCAACGAATAACACTTGTTTTGACCCAAATATTACCACTAGTTTTACCACTAGTTTTATACCGGTTTTATACTCATCTCCTCATTATTCCCAAGAACACTTATACTCCGCATTCCCCGACTATAAAGTACAATTACGCAATAATACTACAGTTGGACAATACACTACGATTGTGGTAGCCCAATTGTTTAGTCCAATTGTGGTCAATTGTCAAGTCCCAATTATGCAGTCCAATTGTGCAATCCAATCTAATTACGTGTCAATTGTGCTTTCAAAGTGGGTGTCTTACGCATCTTTGTGGCACAGCATGGGAATCCACGTTAGTCTTGTCCCATTTCAGTATCAAGTCTTAACGTCGCATTTGCGTCACTTGTCGAAAGCTTATCTCCATACATATTGTACGGCAATTCACATGATGAGGTAACAATAGACCATGGTTATTACAAAACCAGCGGGGAATTAAACAGTGAAGTGAGGAAACAGCCTACATTATATGAAGCATGTGCTCCGCATGTGTTACGCATGTGTTGCTTCATAAATTCCATCACATTTATGTAAGAAAAGAATTTCATGAGCCGCACGGAAGAATAATGCTGGCATTTCAGGTTTGCGTGCAAGGCGTTCGTCCTTGATAGTACAAGAGGGAAGGAGTCGTAGAAACGCCACCGAATGTAGGAGTTGGGTTGATGTTTTTACGTGTTTGCTCTTTTTGCCGTAACCGTTAGGCGTTCCTGACTCGTATTGGTATACGACATTTTACGTTTTTACGCACATCAAACCTTGAAATGTAAATGTTGCCCAAGCCTCCTAAGCCGCCGCGAAGGTGAACTACCCCCTTATTCTCCGTTATAGCACGTAACGGTCAATAGGGGATGACCCGACGATCTTCCCTTTCGCCATGTTTTGACCCAACTATACGGTAATTGGCTACCGTGATGATGTAAGGGGCCGTTGACGCGGAAACAAATTAATTCCGAAGACACAATCTACGTATGACGTCACATAGTATGAAGTAATATCGCTCGATTATCCCTGGTGGGAATAGGAAAAGGAGTCGAAAAAGGGAATGCTTGACATTTTCCACGACCCAAGGGGCACTCGGGAGCACTGAACTTCACGCGAATTACGGACCAAGGGCTTGTGATACTTTTGAGTAGGCTGTGGAGAAGGGTTCTGCATGAAGTCAGATAAGTAGTTAGCCGAGAATATTATGGACAACCCCTCGTAATAAGGTTAAATTTGAAAGCTACGGGAGCTGTGGATGCCTAAAACGTACTACCGACTCACGATCCCTGAACCCCCATCCGCACCCGTTTTCAGAGGAGGTGCACTAGATAATTTGTATGGTAGAGAAAAAAAGCGAGCTTTTTTTAGAAAATTAGACATTCCTCAAAAGTACAACAAGCTTTGCTGGACGACGACAACAACAATACGAACACTTCCAACTCCTGTAATCTCCTTGGACTATCGTATCATATTAGCAGATATACACACCTGAGTACGTGGATTGGATTAGCCCACCTGTCAGATTACACCTTTTCCCCCGCAGAACTAGCCCGTCAAGATTACAGAACCCCTTGTACTGCTCATAAAATACACCACCACCACCAAGATGTCGTCAAAGATCCTAGAGCTTATTCTGGACCCGGATTCGTTCCATGCCAACTATCATACGATACGAAATGATCTTATCAAGCATATCAACAACCAAGACAACCTCATTAGAGACTTGACCAACGAGTTGGACACCTCCAAGACCGCCAACAAGGCGTTCAAACTGGCACTTAGTGAGATCGGTACCGTGGTCATCTCTGTGGCCATGGGAGACTTGCTGAAGAAGGTGGAGATCCATACCGTCGAACTGGACCCTGAAATTTTGAAAGTGAAGATTACTATAAACACCATGATGGATCAGTTACAGGCATTCGCTAACGAAGTTACAAAAGTCGCCACCGAGGTCGCCAACGGTGAGTTGGGTGGACAAGCTAAGAATGAAGGTAGTGTCGGTATCTGGCGCTCCTTGACTGATAATGTGAACATCATGGCGCTCAACTTGACTAATCAAGTCCGTGAAATCGCAGATGTGACCCGTGCCGTCGCCCGAGGCGACTTGTCCCGTAAAATTAACGTACATGCCCAAGGTGAAATCTTACAGTTACAAATGACCATCAATACCATGGTGGACCAGTTGCGTACCTTTGCTTTTGAAGTCCTGAAAGTCGCCCGTGATGTCGGTGTGCTCGGTATTTTGGGTGGCCAGGCGTTCATTGAAAACGTCGAGGGTATTTGGAAGGAATTGACTGATAACGTAAACGCCATGGCGCTCAATTTGACGACCCAGGTGAGAAATATCGCGAATGTTACGACTGCCGTCGCTAAGGGTGACTTGCTGAAGAAGGTTACGGCCGACTGTAAAGGTGAAATCTTGAACTTGAAATTGACCATCAATCAGATGGTGGATCGATTACAGAATTTTGCTCTAGAAGTCACAACCCTTTCGAGAGAAGTCGGTACTCTAGGTATATTGGGTGGACAGGCCAACGTGCAGGATGTCGAAGGTGCCTGGAAAGCAGTGACTGAAAATGTGAATCTAATGGCAACGAATTTGACAAATCAAGTGAGATCCATCGCTACAGTGACCACTGCGGTCGCCCACGGTGACTTGTCCCAGAAGATTGATGTGCATGCCCAAGGTGAAATCCTCCAATTGA
The DNA here is from genome assembly GCA_030564445.1 of Kodamaea leandrae. NCBI lineage: Eukaryota > Fungi > Ascomycota > Pichiomycetes > Serinales > Debaryomycetaceae > Kodamaea > Kodamaea leandrae. The sequence continues at coordinate 47,590 of JAJLUV010000001.1, read as the reverse complement.
AGAATACCATCAATAAGATGGTGGACCTGTTACAGTTATTCGCGCTGGAAGTGCTGAAAGTTGCCCGCGATGTCGGTATCAATGGTAAGTTGGGTATCCAAGCCCAAGTCAGCGATGTCGATGGTTTATGGAAGGAAATTACCTCGAATGTGAATACTATGGCTCTGAACTTGACATCACAAGTGCGTGCCTTTGCCCAGATTACTGCAGCCGCCACCGATGGTGATTTCACTAGATTTATCACTGTTGAAGCAAGTGGTGAGATGGACGCTTTGAAGACCAAGATTAACCAGATGGTGCTCAATTTGCGTGAGTCCATTCAGAGAAACACCGCTGCAAGAGAAGCGGCCGAGTTGGCAAACAGTGCAAAGTCCGAGTTTTTGGCAAACATGTCGCACGAGATTCGTACCCCGTTGAACGGTATCATTGGTATGACTCAGCTCTCCTTGGACACAGAATTGACCCAGTACCAGCGTGAAATGTTGTCGATTGTTCACAATCTTGCAAACTCCTTGTTGACGATTATCGATGATATTTTGGATATCTCCAAGATCGAAGCCAACAGGATGACGGTCGAGCAGATCGATTTCTCGTTGAGAGGAACCGTTTTCGGGGCACTTAAGACTTTAGCAGTGAAGGCTATTGAAAAGAACCTTGACTTGACTTACCAGTGTGACTCTTCGTTCCCGGACAATTTGATTGGAGATTCTTTCCGTTTGAGACAAGTTATCCTCAACCTTGCAGGTAATGCGATCAAATTCACCAAGGTTGGTAAAGTTAGCGTTAGTGTGAAGAAGCTGAACAAGATCGTCGAGGACACAGAGAAGCTCTTGTTGGAGGTTTGTGTGAGTGACACTGGTATTGGTATTGAAAAGGATAAGTTGGGCCTCATTTTCGACACTTTCTGTCAGGCAGACGGTTCGACTACTCGTAAGTTCGGTGGTACCGGCTTGGGTTTGCTGATTTCGAAGCAATTGATCCATTTGATGGGAGGTGAGATTTGGGTGACCAGTGACTATGGCAATGGTTCGAATTTCTACTTCACTGTTAGTGTTTCTCCGCTGAACATCAGATACACTCGTCAAACCGATCAGCTTCTCCCATTCCTGAACCACTATATTTTGTTCGTGCTGACAGCACACACGGATGCAGAGCTCCAAGATATCCAGGACGGTATTGTCGAACTCGGCTTGAACCCTATTGTCGTGCGCAATATTACCGACGCTCTGTTGACAGAGCCTGTGAAGTATGATATTATTATGATCGACTCTATTGAGACCGCCAAGAAGTTGCGTCTCTTACCTGAAGTGAAGTACATTCCATTGGTGTTGTTGCACCACCTGATTCCTGAGTTGAACATGCGTGTTTGTATTGATTTGGGTATTTCACTGTACGGTAACACTCCTTGTACTATCACCGACTTGGCTAGTGCGATCATTCCTGCTCTTGAGTCAAGAGCAATCTCGCAGAATTCTGACGAGAGTATCAGCTACAAGATCTTACTTGCGGAAGACAACTTGGTCAACCAGAAGCTTGCGGTTCGTATTTTGGAGAAACAGGGCCACCAGGTGGAAGTTGTGGAGAACGGTTTGGAGGCCTTCGAGGCAATTACCAAGAGCCACTACGATGTTGTGTTGATGGATGTGCAGATGCCGGTGATGGGTGGATTTGAAGCTACCGAAAAGATTAGACAATGGGAGAAGAAGTCGAATCCAATTGACTCGCTCAGTTTCCGTACGCCGATTATTGCATTGACAGCACACGCAATGTTGGGTGACAGAGAGAAGCTGTTGGCAAAGGGTATGGATGACTATGTCTCGAAACCATTGAAGCCCAAGTTATTGATGCAGACCATCAGCAAGTGCATTCACAACATCAACCAATTGAAGGAGTTATCGAAGCAGAACAACAGCAACAGACTGTCGGACTTTACTAAGAACTTGAAGTTGGGCTCAATCAAGAGCAGTGAACACTCGGCAACTAACTTGTTGATAGGGGCAAGTCCACAACATCAATCGAGCACAAATGGAACTTCGACGCCAATTTTGAGTGATAGCTCGCTGATGAGCCCCAAGGTGAGAAAGACAAACTCCAACGAACACATCAGACCAGGACAGTTACTGGTGAATAATAAGTCTGTGACAGAGAGCCACCTTCTGGTGATTTTCAGAACTGATGATTCGATGGATATCGATGAGCCACCGATGATTGAGAGGTTGGAGTAAGACAAGGCATTTATGTGAGATATAGGTAGTTATGTTTAGGAGATTTGTGTGATTAGTAATTGATTTGAATTAAAAAGTTTAGAAATTACTACATTCATAAAGCAGTAAATGTTGTAGCCTGATGTCATTGTATAATTATATCACGTGACGGAAAATTCAACTTGTAAAGCCGAAGAATCTACTGACTAAATCACCAATATGTTGTTCCCGACCGAATTTGATATTCTACCAAGCAAACAAGCCCTTGTTTCCACGTATGTTGGAAAGAATGTCTCAGAGTTGCCCACACCGAGCTTGATCATCGATCGGACCAAATTTGTGGCCAATAGTAATGCCATGTTGGAAAATGCTGCCAATCTCGGAGTAGATTTCAGAGTCCATGTCAAGACCCACAAGACCAGCGAAGGAACCCAGATCCAATTGGGTTCTGAATCGGAACACTCTACAAGCAAAGTCATTGTTTCAACTACTAGAGAAGCTTGGAACTTGATGCCATTGGTTACTGCTGGTGCAATCACTGACATACATTTTGGATTGCCTGTCGTAACACTGAGAGTCAGTGAGTTGGCAGAGTTGAAAAAAAGCGTTAACCTCACTCTCATGGTTGATAACCTCGAGCAATTGCGTACATTGGATGCGTATGGGGGACAATGGTCAATCTTTATCAAGGTGGACATGGGTACTCACAGAGCTGGTTTACCAACTACGTCGGCATCACTTCGTGAGTTGATTGAGTGGGCAATTGCTCTGAAATCCATTCATCTCGCTGGTTTCTATTGCCACGCAGGGCACTCGTATGCTACCAAATCGTTTGAGGCCTCGAAGGAAGTTTTGCTTTCGGAGATTGCAGAAGCCAATGCGGCTGCAAAGTTGGCACTTTTGATTGACTCGTCTTTAAAGTTGACTCTTTCTGTGGGAGCTACGCCTACAGCTCATGCTTCTCAATTATTGTCGAAGGAGGAAATAGCTAACCTTGGACTTGTTGGAAAACTTGAGCTCCACGCTGGAAATTACAGTTGCTGTGACTTGCAACAAGTTGCAACTGCTTGTGTACCGGAAGAAAACGTCTCAATCTCGGTCTTGTCTGAGATTGTATCTCATTACCCAGACCGTGATGAACAGTTGATCAACGCGGGCTGTCTTGCGTTATCCAGGGAGACTGGTCCAATTCCCGGATTTGGAAAGGTGCAAGGTTCTAAGTGGATTGTTGGAAGAGTTTCTCAGGAACATGGAATTTTAGTGAAGGACGACCCTTATGCGGAGTTTATTCCTATTGGAGAAAAGCTCTTGATCACTCCTCAACATGCTTGTATCACCGCAGCATGCCACCCATGGTTTTTTGCAGTTGAAGACGGCATCGTCGTTGACGTTTGGATTCCAGCAAGAGGTTGGTAACGGCATCGTCGTTGATGTGTGTATTCCAGCAAGAGGTTGGTAGACAGGATAATAAAGTATAAAAAGCTTAGCAATAGAAGAAGGTAGTCAAAAGAAACAATCGATAGCTATAGTGTAGACAAAATTAAAAAATCAAAAAAGGTCGTACCCGGATTCGAACCGGGGTTGTTCGGATCAGAACCGAAAGTGATAACCACTACACTATACAACCTATTCTTGTACTTTAGGGTAGATGGAACATCATGTGGTGAGTTAAAAATGAGTTTAAAGAGGTGGTGACAACCCGTTAAATACGTCTTCACGAGTGCCTAACAGGACCAAAAAGGACATACCACAGTCAACCTAGTGCTCACGCCTTCTCAAGTCTAACTCTTCTCTATTACATGTTGCGCTTGTTATCTCTTGTTACGCGCTAGATCAAATGATTTGAGTTGAATTTGCAATTATGTAATATACGCGTCACGTACTGAAAAGATTCCAACTTTTTTATAACATCTCCACACATGACGAAACGAGACATCGAAGTACTCAGCGAAGAAGTGGCTGATTCGTCAGCACTGGTGCCCGCGTCACAAGTGGCAGTATCAGAATCTCAAACTCAGCTTCTAAAGAAAGTCAGACCCAATGATGCATCTCAGGAGCCCTCGGAGTTCGAAAGGGAATTACTTGACATGACTCAAGGGATGAAAGATGGACATGTGGGAAGTGCTGAGGATCAGAGTTGGGATAGACCACCATTACCCGCAGATTTCGACCCTCAAACCACCGATGTCTCATTTCAGCAGTTAGATGCTGAGGAATCAATGTCTGGTAATGAAGCCATAGCAAGGTTTTTTGGTGTCACAGAAGAAGGTTACTCTGTCTTGTGTAGTATCACAGGATTCATTCACTACTTCTATGTGCCCGTACCTCGTGGATTTTACAAAGATGATCATCTTGCAGCGTTCAAGGAGTATATCAAGTCGAGATACCAGGGTCTCGTGGACATCGAGATTACATTGAAAGAATCGATCTGGGGGTATAATAAGAACATGAAGGTGCCATTTTTCAAGATCTTTGCCGATAATACCAGGAATATCACCAAGTTGCGTACAGGGTTTGAAAGAGGTGAAGTTGCCTTTGAGAACTTATTCCCACCACAGCTGATTTCATATGACAACATCACATACTTGTTGAGATTGATGGTTGACTGCAAAATCACGGGTATGTCTTGGATCACACTTCCAAAGGGCAAATATACTATGGAGAAGGAAGAACTCAAATCGTCAAATTGTCAGATCGAATGCTCCATCGATTATAGGGACTTGATTGCACATGCGCTGGAGGGTGAATGGCTCAAGATTGCACCTTTGCGTATCTTGTCTTTTGATATCGAATGTACTGGAAGAAAGGGAATTTTTCCAGAACCTGAGCATGATGCAGTTATCCAGATTGCAAATGTCATTTCCAAATATGGTCAAGCCACACCGTTCGTCAGAAACGTTTTCACAGTCGACACTTGTGCCCCAATTATCGGATCTCAGATCTTTGAACATAAAACAGAAGAAGAAATGTTGAGGCATTGGAGGGATTTCATAGTGAGATCAGACCCAGATGTGATTATCGGATACAATATTGCAAACTTCGATTTCCCATATTTGCTTGATCGTGCAAAGGCCTTGGGAGTGAGAGACTTTCCATACTTTGGTAGACTCACAAAGGTGCAACAGGAAGTCAAGGACTCGCATTTCAGCTCGAAGGCATACGGTACGAGAGAGAACAAGGTGGTTAATATCGAGGGAAGAATGCAGCTAGACTTGCTCCAGTTCTTACAAAGAGAGTACAAGTTAAGATCTTACACTTTGAACTCTGTATCTGCTCATTTCTTGAACGAACAAAAGGAAGATGTTCATCACTCGATCATTGCCGATTTGCAGAAGGGAAACAAAGAAACTAGGCGTAGATTGGCTGTCTACTGTCTTAAAGACGCATATTTACCTCTACGCTTACTTGAAAAGTTGATGTGTCTTGTTAACTATACTGAGATGGCGAGAGTCACAGGTGTGCCGTTTTCGTTCTTACTTTCAAGAGGTCAGCAAATCAAGGTCATTTCGCAATTGTTCCGCAAGTGTTTGGAAGATGGTATTGTGATTCCAAATATGAAGAGCGAAGGTACGGACCAAGAATACGAAGGTGCTACAGTCATTGAACCAAAGAGAGGTTACTATGATGTTCCTATCGCAACTTTGGATTTCAGTTCTTTGTACCCATCGATTATGATGGCACACAACTTGTGCTACACAACCTTGCTCAACCAGCAAAGTATAAAGGCATTTGGCTTGACAGAAGAGGATTATACAAAGACGCCAAACGGAGACTACTTTGTGAAGGACACCAAAAGAAAGGGTATCTTACCTACAATTTTGAATGAGTTGTTGACTGCGAGAAAGAAGGCGAAGGCTGATTTGAAGAAGGAAACTGACCCTTTCAAGAGAGATGTGTTGAATGGTAGACAACTTGCATTGAAAATTTCTGCGAACTCCGTTTACGGTTTCACCGGTGCCACTGTTGGAAAGCTTCCATGTTTGGCTATTTCCTCATCTACCACTGCATTCGGAAGAGTCATGATTGAGCAGACTAAACAAGAGGTTATGGAGAAATATTCAAAGAAGAACGGGTATGAATATGATGCGGATGTCATCTATGGTGATACTGATTCGGTGATGGTGAAGTTTGGTCACAATGAGTTGGAAAAGTGCATGAAATTAGGTGAAGAAGCGGCTGAATACGTTTCAACCAAGTTCAAGAACCCCATCAAGTTAGAATTCGAGAAGGTGTATTATCCATACTTGTTGATTAACAAAAAGAGATATGCTGGTTTATATTGGACGCGACCAGATAAATTCGACAAGATGGACACCAAGGGTATTGAGACGGTTAGAAGAGATAACTGTCGTTTGGTTCAAAATGTCATCACCAAAGTCTTGGAGTTTATATTAAAGGAGAGAAACGTTCCAAAGGCTGAGAACTATGTCAAGCAAACTATTGCGGACTTGCTCCAAAATAGAGTGGATTTGTCGCAGCTAGTCATCACCAAGGCGTTCACAAAGCACGATTATGCCGCTAAGCAGGCACATGTTGAACTCGCAGAGAGAATGCGTAAGAGAGACGCAGGTTCGGCACCTAATTTAGGTGACAGAGTCGCCTATGTTATCATCAAAACGTCTGGAGATAAAAACTACGAGAAATCGGAAGACCCTCTTTACGTGTTGGAAAACTCGTTACCTATCGATGTCAAATATTACATGGATAATCAGTTGTCCAAGCCATTGGAGAGAATTTTCCTGCCTATATTGGGAGATAAGCGCACGAAAGAGCTTTTAGGAGGAGACCACACAAGAACCATCAAAATCTCTGCTCCAAAGGCAGGAGGATTAATGAGGTTCGCTAAAAAGCAAGAGTTGTGTACCAACTGTAAGACGCCTTTGAAACCAGACAACCACGGTGCCCTTTGTCCCAACTGTATCAGAGAAGGCAAGGCACCAGCTCTTTATGGAGCTGCCTTGTCCCAAATGAACTACTTGGAAAATAAGTTTTCGAGATTGTGGACCGAGTGTCAACGTTGTCAGGGGTCGCTTCATCAGGAGGTTCTTTGCTCAAATAAGGATTGTTCGATTTTCTATATGAGAAAGAAAGCCCAAAAGGACGTTGGGCAACAGGCATTGGAAATGGTTAAGTGGGATAACACTATGTGGTAATGAGATTGCATATTTAAAGTTGTAGAAAAAGCGCAAAGCTGCAAATAAAACAAGTAGTGAAAATTAATGCGGATGGAAAATATGTTGCAACAGACTGCAAATGAGAAACGTTTCAAACTCTATAATTGAAACTCGCCCACTTCAAACGATACCCTTCTTATTAAGATTCTACTCATTTCCAAACATCTTCTGATTTTTCAGAACTTCTTTTTCAAGATATACCCCATTGGTTATCGCTTAAAACGTGATAACCTACATGGTGCAGTTGTCAGCCAATAGAATTTCAACTGATGCTAATAATATTGGCTGCAAAAAGTCAATATGATAAGAGGAGATAACTCCAAAGGTATTGAAAGCTGGATATATAAAGAGTGTAATATTCTAGTACGTGTAATAAGACTACTATCCTAGTAACTGTAATTAGACCACAATTACAGTACCGACTACTTGTAATTAGAATATGCCGGCAGCTAAAACAATTCCCATTACCCTTCTTTCAGGGTTCTTGGGAGCAGGGAAAACCACGCTTTTGGAGCATATCCTCACTTCAGAGCACGGATATAAGATCGCTGTTATCATCAACGATGTTTCTCAGTTGAACATTGATGCATCTTTGATCACCGACCACAAGGTGACCAAAAAAGAAGAGAAGCTCATTCAGTTGCAAAATGGATGCATCTGTTGCACTTTGAGAGGCGATTTACTAGAGGAGCTTGTTGCTCTTGGTAAATCGGGCAAATTTGACTACATCATTATTGAATCCACTGGCATTTCTGAGCCTATGCAGGTTGCTGAAACTTTCTCCATGGAGTTTGGTGAATCGATGCTCCAAACACCAGGTATTCTGAAGTCTGAGAAAAAGGTGTTGACAAACATCATTAAGCTGGGAGGACTTGGTAAGATAACTCAGTTGGATACATGTGTTACTGTCATTGACGCTGTGAACTTCATTTCCAATTTCGAGACAACTGACTTCTTAGCCGATAGATTTGGCAATAATGGACAAGGTGAAGAGGAAAGAACAATCACCGATTTGATGGTGGATCAAATTGAATTTGCGGATGTGGTGATTGTGAACAAGATCTCCAGAGTTTCTCGGAAAAAGCGTGAAAAAATATCGAAAATCGTGCATTCGCTTAATCCGGTTGCAAAAATCAACGAAACCAACTATTCAAAGGTTGACGTGAGTGAAGTAATTAATACCGGTTTGTACAACTTTGAGAAAGCTTCAACGTCTGCAGGTTGGCTACAAAGTATAAACGAAATGACAGTTAGAGAAGGTTTCGGTAAAGGAGACAACGTCTTGACTCCAAAGCCAGAAACTGAAGAGTACGGTATTAACAATTTCATATACCAGTCCAGAAGACCATTTCACCCTGAAAGACTCTATAAGATGCTTTATGACAAGTTTTTCATAATCGAAGCTGAAATTCCTGATGATGAAGAAGGTGAAGATGAAGAAGGTGAGGATGAAGATCAAGAAGATGACGAGGACCTGGATGATGAAGAATTGCCTGAAGAAATATCCGAGAAGAAGCTTTTGAAGAATCGAAAGAAATCCCCTTTTGGACCTTTACTTCGCTCGAAAGGGTTCTTCTGGTTGGCGACTAGACACATTCTACGCGGCGAGTGGTCATCTGCTGGGTCTATGCTCACATTGAAAGGTGGAATTCCTTGGTTTGCGGTAGCAGGTCCTGACCTTGATTTAGTTCCTCTGGATGCCCGGAAGTTGATAGAAAAGGATATGAACGGCAAATATGGTGATAGAAGAAACGAGCTTGTTTTCATCGGATTAAGCATTGACAAGGTTTCTCTTACCAAGGCCCTCGATAGCTGCTTGTTGACTGACAAGGAATTTGCATCCTACGAAAGGGTAGTGGCAGATCTGGATGGAATTGTAAATACGGAGCGTGCATTGCAAGGAGTTTTTGACGACGGGTTTAACGAATGGCTCAAGTTTGATGATGATGAGGATGAGGATGAAATTATGGAAGATAAAATCCAGGCTACTGATAACCATGCACATAACCATCGTCACCACCATCCTTCTAAGATTGCAGTATAGTAAAAAGAATTTTGAAGTAGAAGAGTTTACATTGTATTTGTGTAACATTTCGGCATCAAGGACCTCTTCTATGGCCGGTCCTTCCTTCTTATCAACTGGGAATCTTTTAATCATCTTCTATCTGGCAATTCTTGAGTTCTGTTATATACTGACATGATGAAATCCTTACCTTACATAATTATATTATCCGATATAGTGTAACGGCTAGCACGGTTCGCTTTCACCGAGCAGACCCGGGTTCGACTCCCGGTATCGGAGTATTTTTTTATTTGAATGTTAACCCTGCCACACTTCTTGAAGACGATCAGCATATCGTTCCACTTCCCAAACGATCGGCTTAGAAGAATGGATCGATCTAGCAGAACTAGTTCGAGGTGTTTAATAATATTTTTTACGAGATGACAGAAAGCCTAATGCTTGGCCAACAGCTGACACCCATAGAACACCATAGTACGGGCGTAGCAACAGCTGCTTACTAACGTGCATGCAATACGATGTCGTTTCCTCACGTGTCATGACAATAGGAAATGAAGATAGTTTTGTGGTTATTCTATTTGAGCCGTACGCCTAAAAATTCAAGTATGGTAGATGGAGAACGTGTCGAGGGTAACCGCCTAAAGCCGCCGGGAGTCGCAGAAGTACTCCGAAGAAACGGAGATTAAAATGATATCACACCCCGTGAAGTGTTGGAGAACACACCGTACGCAGAGACGGCTCGGGTATGGCCGTTTACACAGTTTACCATTTGCCGTGCGAATTACTTCATAAGCAATTTTTGACACACACAGAAAGCATCGAATTTCTTTTGCAGCCTGCAGCTCCGAAAAAAATGTGGCTCCAATTTCTCGAAATGGTTCCGGCGCCGACGATGGGACAGATGATGACTAAGGGTTCATATATAAAGTTTGCAACCTGCTATACAACTACCAAGCATCTCAAAAATGGCTAGAAAACTGGTGGAAGAGGTGGATAATATACAATATTTGCCCGATTCGGGAAAACATAATTTCACCGATGCTGATGCTACTGGTGCGCAAGAAATCCAATACTTGCCAGACATAAAGGAAAAGGTTTCCAGTGACATCGAGAATTTATCCAGTGGAGACAGTAGTCTTGAGTTGGAAGATGATGTGTTGGAACTTCCAAAAGTTGTCCGTGATATAGTTCCTTTGGAAGATGATCCAACCATCCCAATCTTAACCTTCAGATACTTTGTTCTTTCGGTGATATTTGTTGCACCAGGTGCTTTCATCAGTGTGATGAACTCTTACCGTACAACTTCTGCTGCTTATTCTATTTTCTTCGTCCAGCTTGCATCTCATTGGGTTGGAAAGTGGATGGCTAGAGTTTTGCCAGACAAAAAGGTTGGATTTGGACGTTATAAGTTCAGTCTTAACCCAGGTCCATGGAATATTAAGGAAACTGCCATGGTTACCATCACTGCTTCCAGTGGTGCTACAGGATCTCTTGCTACTTCGGTTTTATCTTTGGCAGAGGTTTTCTATGGTGAAAAGGTGAATCCTGCTATTGCTATTTTTTTCATGTGGTCTATTGTGTTCGTTGGTTATTCATACGCTGCTATTGCACGTAACTTTTTACTTTACGACCCACAGTTCGTGTGGCCACAGGCTTTGATGCAGACCACCTTGTTCCAGACTCAAGCGAAGTCAGACGGAGACTCCAAGTTGGGTAAGAAGCAAATGCGTGTTTTTTTCGCAGCCTTATTGGGTATGTGCGCATGGGAATTTCTTCCAGAGTTCATCTTCCCAATGCTCTCGTCCCTTGCGTTCTTGTGCTGGGTAGCTCCACGTAACGAGAAGGCAAACTTTGTGGGCTCTGGTCTTGGTGGAATGGGTTTCTTGAACTTGACCTTGGACTGGTCAAACATTACCTCATCCATTATGCTTTACCCATACTGGGTGCAAATTGTGCAATTCGTGGCGTTTGTGCTCGGTGCATGGGTGTTGCTTCCGGCCGCCAAATGGGGTAATCTCTCGAGCTTCAAAACCGGTCTTATGTCCAACCGTCTTTTCACCTCCGAGGGTAAGGCTTATCCAAGTGCAAAATTGTTGACTGCAGACCTCAGGTTCAACGAAACTGCCTACGAGGAATTCGGTCCAGTTCATCTCGGTACCCAAAGATTATGGAACATTTTCTTTGACTATGCGTCTTATGTTTCTGGTGTTGTGTGGGTGCTTGTTTTCGGCCACGCATCGCTCAAGAAGTCCATTCAAAACTTCATCAAGAACTACAAGGCCAGAAGAGATAACAAGGATAAAGAAAAGAACATCACCATCAACCAGCAGTACACTGACCGTTTGAATAAGTTACAGGCCAACTATAAAGAGGTTCCTCTCTATTGGTATATCACCTTGTTCCTTGCATGTTTCGTTACCCTCATTACCATCTTGGCTACCGGCCATATGTTCATGCCCTGGTGGTGTTTGCTTGTTGGTCTTGCCTTTGGTGCTGCTATCGTCACACCATTGGCATGGCTCTATGCCTTGTCCAACTTCCAGCTTGCTATTGGAACGTTCAACGAGTTGATCTACGGATACATGGTCCAGAACTTGAAGGCTCGTCACCCTGCAGGTGCTTTGAGTTACGGTGCCGTCGCCGGAGATGCTTGGTACAGAGCACAGTATATCTTACAGGACCAAAAGATTGGACACTATATGCACTTAGCACCACGTGCGGTGTTTTTCTCGCAGATCTTTGGTGAGTTGATTGGTGTGCCCATCAATTATGGTGCTATGAGATGGGTTCTTAACACGAAATCCGATTACATCAGCGGTGCAAAGACCGACCCCTTGCACCAGTGGACTGGTCAGTCACTCGTTTCTTACCAGTCCAATGCAGTGCAGTATGTCATTCTCGGTCCAAAGAGACTTTTCCACAATTACCCAATGCTTCCATATGGATTTTTACTCGGGGCTGGATGTCCTGTGATTTTGTACTTATTGGACCGCTACTTCAAGAAGTCACCATTGAAGTTCAGGTTGTGGAACACCACTGTCTTCTTCTCGACCATGAGTAATTTCTACGGTAACGTTTCTACTGGACCAGTCTCCCAAATCATTGGTGGAACTGTCACTATGTTCTGGGCGTTCAGATACAAGCACGACTTGTGGAAGAAGTACAACTATTTGTTGGCAGCAGCCTTCGATACAGGCTTCAATCTCGCTATCTTGTTGATCTTTTTGTTCTTCTCTGCAGGGAAACAGGTGGAGATGCCCAACTGGTGGGGCAATAACGCGAAAAGTGTGGAGAGATGTTTTGCGGAATAACCGAGTAGAATTCCGAACCACAAGAATCGGCTTTTAAAAGGCTCCGAACCAGCTTTTCAAAAAAGCAACTAATTTTGCATACAATAAACGGCTTAATGGGAGGTTTGTAGGTTACTCACTAGGACCTTTGTATAGGACGCTTTTGTCCAGTTAATCATCGTTGGCATGAGTACTAATTGTTCGGTACATTATAGTAATCTGCCCGGTGTGACTTCATTTGTTCGGTACATTACTTACACTAATTTGTCCGGTACATGACTGTTGTTACTATTATAGTAATTCTCCGGCACATTATCACCATGAGATTTCATAAATGGCGTGTTATGTGCCCCGACAACACGGAAGCAATAACTGACCCTGAAGCCTTGCCGTACAATAAAACTCTACATATAAGGTTGGATTCCTACAATTTCAGTCCAATTATTAATTACCACCATGGGAGCATTTGGAACCAGTATTCTCGAAAACTTAGGAGCACTCAATTTCTTTAACAAAGTCGCTGCATCTTCAGACCCTGTGAAGGTGCTCGAGGACAGTTTGAAGGAAGACGAGAAGAAGCACACTACCAAGAGTGGTGATGTCTACATCAAACTTGATGAGGCTCACCACACCATTGTGACTGCCGTCTTCATCGTTGCTTTCACGTCTCCTAGCGCCGTGTCCTCGATTGGAATTAATGCCGAACAAGCCGAGCAGGCAAAAAAAGTGGTCCAGTCCCAGGAATCCAAGTGGAAGGAGTTCAAGGACTCAGCCTTCACTGTGGGAGAACGCAAGATCCCAATTGACAACTACGTCAAGATCAAGTTGGAGATTATCGCGGAGAACTCGGACCACTCAGAGATGTTCTCGTTCTGGAGCGAGACCGACGAGTTTGAAACTTGGTTGAAGTCGATCTTGACCTTGTCAAAGGCGTTATAGAAGAGAGAAGTGATTAATTGACAGAAAAGTGTGATATTGAATAGAATAATATATCAAGAGATTGAACAATATCTAGACATTGAATAATATACCAAGAGATTGAGTAGACTGTATCCAGCTTACCTAAACTACTGTAGTTGTATTACATAATCATATTTTGGATTGTTCTTGATTTTTTCTTACATAATCCAGTACTAAAATTTCTTCTCGTTTTTCTTCAAACTTTTCACGACATGTTTAAGCAGGTGCTCCAACCACAGAGCAACTTGCTCAAGTCTGGTTTCAACAACGTCACACAGGTGCGTAATGCGACCAAGAAAGTTTCTGGATCCAAGACCAACAAAAACGATTCTGCTGGTAGAAGATTAGGACCCAAGGTTCACGAGTCCAACTTTGTCAAGCCAGGACAGATCATAATGAGACAGAGAGGTACCAAGATACATCCTGGACAGAACGTTCGCATTGGTGTTGACCACACCATTTACGCGGTTGAGCCGGGGTACGTTCGTTTCTACTACGATCCATTCCACCCCTTGAGAAAGTATGTGGGAGTTTCTTTGGAGAAGGATGTCAAGTTGCCAACTCCTCACTTTTCCCCAAGAGTCAGAAGATTCGGCTACGAGCAGATCACCAACCCGGTTTTGGCCGAGAAGGAAGAGTCGTGGATGTCCAGCAAGGAGATCGAGGCTCAGTCTTATATCCAAGCAGCCAAGGAGGAGGCTGTTGCACACAAGAAAGCATTTGTTGAGAAGTTCACGGAGTACACCACCGGTAACAATATTCTTTTGAACGAGACCGATCTTGAGGTTGTTGCCAACAGATTCTACGAGATCGACTGTTACCTCAAGAACGGTCAGAGCGCCGACGATGCTAAGGCACAGGCTTCGTTCAACCACTACCACGACTTGCAACTTGCGGGTTCCGGGGACAAGAACTACTTCGTCCAGTTGTTCAGCGAGCTCGACGACAAGGTCAGCGTTGATGGTAAGGGTAACGTTTTTGCATCTTTGAGCAGCGAAGACAGAGCTGCTGCTGAAAAATCGGCATTGGAGTCGCTCGCAAAGTACGCCAATAAGGTGTTATCTGCCGAGGACAAGAAGGCCGTGAGGTCGTTGGTTGAAACCGTAGGCGTCTTCACATTGCAGCAACAGGAGAAGTTGGTGGAGGAGTACTTGCCAAAGTACATTCCATACAGTGTGGAGGGATCTGTGATTGAGGGCATCGACCCAGAGAACCCTCCAAAGGGTGTGGTTGTGCAGAGAGTTTTCGACCCAGAGACCAGAACTGCGAAGGTGGTTGGAAGACCCAAGGAGGTTGTATAGAAGAAGGGAAGGAAGGTATGAAGACAAGAAGAAGGGGAAGGAAGGTAGGAAGACAAGAAGAAGGGGAAGGAAGGTAGGAAGACAAGAAGAAGGGGAAGGAAGGTAGGAAGACAAGAAGGTAAGGAAGTAGGTGAACAAAGGTGAAGGGAGAGTTATCGAAGTGATCGAATAGTGACCTAGAAAGTAAAATCGAGGTTAAGGAGAGCACTATTGAAATGTTGAATGGTATCTACTGAATTTTCATAAAAATTCAGGTGGAACCTATATTCGTTTCTATTTCCAACTGGCAAACATTAGGCCAAGGCCCTTGTACATAATAAACGCGCCACGTAGAAAAAATGTAAAATATCAGCATTGAAAAATTTAATAACACTATGGCAGAATTCAGTTGGGAAGAGGTTGAGAAGCAACCCGCGTACCAGCACGTTGCACGTATCGGTGCATTGTACCAGGCGTACTTGGACAAGAGTGTGCCATTCACCACATACAGATGGATAGGACTTGGAGTTTTCTTGTCGCTCTTTTTGATGCGTATTGTTGTTGTTCAAGGGTGGTACATTGTGTGCTACACCTTGGGTATTTATTTGTTGAACTTGTTCCTCGCGTTCCTCACGCCGAAGTTCGACCCTTCGTTGGAGCAGGAGATGCAGAACGAGAACATCGAGGAAGGTGTCCAGGACGAGGACCCTCGTGAGGACGAGTTCAGACCCTTTATCAGAAGGTTGCCAGAGTTCAAGTTCTGGTACAAGGCCAGTGTTGCCACCATCCTGTCCCTTGTGGCCACCTTCTTCTCCTTCACCGACATACCCGTGTTCTGGCCAATCTTGTTGATGTACTTCATCATCTTGTTCACCTTGACTATGCGCAAGCAAATCCAGCACATGATCAAGTACAAGTACTTGCCGTTCGACTTTGGCAAGGCTAAGTACTCGAGGAATTAAAGGAGGGGGAGATGAGAGATGGAGAGGTAGAGGGAGAAGTGATAAGTGAGATATTTAAGTGTAGTAATATATGAAGGGGTAAGAATAAAAGTAGGAATTAATGATGATAACATGATAAGTATAATCAACTGATTGATATGACTTTATTAAACATCTACATCACTAGGTTAACATTATCGTTAACATTAGCATTAGCTAACATTAGCATTAGCTAACATTAGCATTAGCTAACATTAGCATTAGCTAACATTAACATTAGCATTATCTTTAACATTAACATTATCGTTAACATTCCGTATCTTCATTCTTAACTCATCATTATCATCTTCATTTAATCTTATATAACTCACTCACCCTCACCTCAGTCGTTTTGGATTGATTCCTTCGCCACCTTTAGTCACTCTTCATTTTGTTTTCTTGGTTCCCCTTTATCTTTTTTCAACACTGCCACTTCCTTCTTTTCCGAACAACATTCAACAATGAGTCGCGCAGAAGTTGATCTCCAGATCAGCGTGAAGAAGGCGTGCAACTCCGACGAGGTTCCTCCGAAGAGAAAGCATGTTAGAGCATGTATTGTGTACACGTGGGACCACAAGAACTCGCGCGCATTCTGGAATGCCGTCAAGATTCAACCTCTCCAGAGTGACCAGGTGCAACTCTTCAAGGCATTGATCATGATACACAAGGTTTTGCAAGAGGGCCACCCCAATTCGTTGAAAGACGCCTACCGCAACAAAGATTTCATTGCGTCGTTGGCTTCGGTCTTCCCGGTGAGTGGAACTTCGTACGGGCGGTTGATCCAGCAATACGATAAGTTCATTCTCCACAAATTGGACTTCCACCGCTCCAATCCAGGCTTCAATGGTACGTTTGAGTATGAGGAATACATCTCGTTGCGTGCCACTCACGATCTGAACGAAGGTTACGACTCTCTTCTCCAGTTGATGGACTTGCAGGACCAGATCGACGACTTGCAAAAGTTGATCTTTGCCACCATTCACCAGACCCCAAACAACTTGTGTAAGGTCTCTGCCTTGGTTCCGCTCATCGCCGAATCCTACGGAATTTACAAGTTTTGTATCTCCATGTTGCGCTCCTTGTACCAGCAATTGGGAACAGACGAGTTCTTGAAGGACTTGATTGACCGTTTTGAGCAGCAGCACTACATGCTCCACAACTTCTACACGGATTGCCATGCCATCAAGTTCTTAACCTCGTTGATCACCATCCCACGTTTGTCAATGCTGACCCCGAACGTGAAGATGTCCGACTCCGGCGAGCCGATCTCGCGCCCACGGTCCACCACCACCAACGTTTCGCTGGAGTTCGAGGCCCCTCAGGCTCCACCTCCCGTGGAAGTGCCACAGGTCGAGCCGCAGCAGACAAACGCGTTCTTTTTGCAACAGCAGCAGGAGCAGGAGCGTATCCAGCAGCAGTTGGAGCAGCAGCGCCAGTTGCAGTTGCAGCAGCAATTGGACCAACAGCGCCAGTTCGAGGAGCAGCAGCGTGCGCAGGAGCAGCGTTTCATGCAAGAACAGCAGCAGTTGGCGTTGCAGGCTCAACAGACACAGAACCAGTCTCGTGTATCCGAGTTGGAGCACGACTTGTTGATGTTTAAGAAGCAGTACGACAATGACCAGCAGCTCTTGCAGCAGTATGATGCGCGCGTGAAGCTGCTTGAGACAGAGTTGTACAACTTCAACAACACCGCGAGCCAGCAGGTTGCTTCCAAGGACGAGCAGATCCGCAACTTGGAGGAGCAGATCCAGAACTGGACCAAGAAGTACGAGACCTTGGCCAAGTTGTACTCGCAGTTGAGACAGGAGCACTTGAACTTGCTCTCCAAGTTCAAGAAGATCCAGCAGAAGATCAACAGTGCGCAGGAGTCGATTCTCAAGAAGGAGAAGTTCGAGAAGGACCTCAAGGCAAAGAACCTCGAGATGGCGGACTTGATTCGCGAGCGTGACCGTGCGCGTTTGGACATGGACCGTGTTCGTGCCAGCAAGGACCAAGAGATTGAGAAATTGCAGGCCGAGGTGCGTGAGTTGTCGAGCCAGGTCAACGAGTCCGGTAAGTTGCTGTCGACCATCATTGGTAAGCACGAGCGCGAGATGGCTGAGATGCGCGACAGATTGAGTCTGGTTAACCCAGATGACTTGCAGCGCAAGTTGTTGGAGAAGGAGATGGATTTGGAGATTGCGCAGGAGTCGTTGGAGAGTGCATTGAAGGAATTGGCACTTCTGAAGAACGACCAGGACGATATTGTCAACGCACAAATCGACCAGATTCTCTTGCTGAACATCGACAAGTTGCGCAACTTGATCGATGTCTTTTTGGACAACAACATCAAACGTGTGCAAGACTCTAAGCACGAGTTGTCGCTGTCAATCCAGGCCGGTAACTTGAACGCCACACCGGAGTATGTCTTGTCGATCATTGAGATTTCGCTGGACACTGCGACTGAGTTCGCCACCATCTTCAATGGGTTCTTGGCTGATGACAAGCAGATCTACGACGAGAGCGACACGCATTACTCAGACATCATCTTGTCTTCGGCAAACTTGACCAACAGCATCAACGAGTTGATGCTCAACGTCAAGGGTTTGATTGGTAAGATCTCTGTATCTGAGGACGAGGAGGAGGACGTTGTTTCGCAGATGTACGAGATTTTGGAGTCGACTGAGTTGTACTTCCAGGACCTCAAGTCGAGTGCGTTGAACCTGTTGAAGAGTGATGATGACAAGATCGACCGTGTGATTGACTGTAACTTTCAGTTGCAAAAGTCCTTGCAGATTTTGAGTAAGTTCATTGAGGCATGGAGCAGCTCTGGATTGGACTTGAAGAAGAAGCTGGGTAACTTGGAGGACATTCTTGACAACGAGATGGAGCAGACTGCAAAGACTGTGTCGTCTGCATTTGACTTCTTGGAGAAGTTGTTGCGCGACCCACGTATCAAGGGAGCGAACTTCGAGGTTCACGAGGCACTTCTTGAGGCATCGAAGATGATCATCGATGCAGTTATCTTGTTGATCAAGTCTGCCACCGAGTCGCAGCGCGAGATTGTCAACAAGACCAAGGGCAGTGACCAGACCCGTACCGAGTTCTATAAGAAGAACAGCAGATGGACGGAGGGATTGATCAGTGCTTCGAAGGCAGTTGCTGGAGCAACGAACGTGTTGATCCAGACCGCGGATGGTGTGTTGAAGGAGTCCAACTCTCACGAGCAGTTGATTGTTGCGTCGAATGAGGTGGCTGCATCTACTGCACAATTGGTTGCCGCGTCGCGTGTGAAGGCCAACTTCACGTCGCAGACCCAGGACAACTTGGAGATTGCGCTGAGCAAGGTGTCGAACTCGTGCAAGTACTTGGTTGCCCAGGTCCAGAAGTTGCTTGACAAGGAGCTGAGCACACACAAGGACAAGAACGGTAACGACATCGACTTGAGCAAGTTGACTCCATACGAAGGTAAGACAATAGAGATGGAGCAGCAGGTGGAGATCTTGAAGTTGGAGAACAAGTTGAACGCAGCCAGAAAGCGTTTGGGTGACATCAGAAAGCACGGATATAAGGATGACAACACCGACGACGAGGAGGAGTAAAAGTATGTAATGGGAGGAATAAATGAATACAAAGGTGGGTGTAGAAAGGAAGTATTGTTGGGTAAATTGCTGTAACGTGAATGTTTTCACAATTGGTAAGTATTTGCTACAAAAAGTCAATTAGTACTCATTAATTAGCTATCTACCAGCGTTGGCGTACATCTGAGGAGGCTCTGATGGATATAAGTTATTTTGAGAATACTGGTTGTTTCCCTGGGTAGCTTCAGAGTACAGAGGCTTCTCACTGTTCTGGTTTGTCGGGTGGTTCAGCTCGCCGTAATACTGAGGTTCTCCCAGAGAGTATTGGTTCTGTTGGCCCAGTGGGTATTCCTGGTTATTGTACGTCTTTGGTGGTTCCAGAGGGTAGTTCTGGCCGTAATTTTGAGGAGCTTGGTACTGCTGGTTTCCCTGTGGGTAGACCTGTGCAGTTTGTTGTTGGCCATTGTAGTAGTTTGCGTTATTCAGGACAGCGGTCGCACGCTTTTTCCTCCATAAAAAGTAAGCAATCACGAGTGCAATAATGATGACAGGAATCGCAATAAGTCCCAACAACCCAGTTCTTCTATGACGATGTCTGGTGTAGTAGACGTATCTCTTGGTTATTTCTCCGACGTGCATCTGAAGGTTCTCGATTGAATTTGAGTTTTATGTGAAATTCGTTGACTAAAAGTGTTGACGAATAGTACTTGGTACAATATTTGGACAATTGTAATAATTGTTTAATTGTTTGGATCTTTGGGGTCTTTTATATCGCAACCATTTGTTTCCGCCGCGTTTTTATGTGCAGGACAAGGGATTGAGTGATGGTGCTGCGGCTAAGCGAAAACTAAGCCAAGAGTGATGACGGTGAGAAGACTTGTCCGCGGAGGCGTCACGATCTTTTTTGAGGATAGGTTAGAGTGAAGTGATTGAGCAATAGGGGTACTGGTCAAATTGATTCTTGACGAAATTTCATTTAATTGGAAAGAAACTTCTAAATTTCGTAAATTCAAAAACGCCTCTCAATGGAAGTCAGATAAAGGAAGTTAACGATACGACGTAGTGATTAGAGACGAGTAAAAGTCTATAATAAAAGTGAGTGAGTGCAGTTTCTTGTAAGCTCCACTATAACATTCTCTATTATAATTGAACATACCTCACTACATTAACTCCCTTTCCTACTTATGTCATCATTTATACTTTCCTTTATCTTGTCTTCGAGTTAACCCTCAAGTCTTTCTCGTAACCCCAGTTACTTCTCCCAACCACACCTTCTCCAAAGAACTCCTCACACAACCACTCCTTCCCTCCTGTCCCATTGCGTCATCACTTGGCCCCAGGAACGGTTCTTGTCCGATGCACAAAAGGCAAAACGCGATTGTAACTCTTGGACTGTCACCCAAAAAAATACGATGACACTGTCACGTGAATATAGTAACAGCCCCTTAATGTGCCGGGGACAGTCAGCCTGCACAATACGGTAGCATCGTTTTAAACGTCTCGACGGTGTCTTTTGCCGCCTTGAATGCACGACACTAGTACGAGATGTGGATAAGGTTAACGGCATTAACTCCAGATTGATCGATATAGTTAAAGATCTGCGGCTGCGCCGTTCTTTTCGGCGGAGAATTGCAACCCGCTTGTGTTTGCGACTATTTTCAGTAGCGAAGTTCACTACCCGCTTCAAGGTGCAATTACTGAGCCTCCGATTGAATTGTCAAAAGAGCAAATTCTCTCTAATTTTTTGTAATTTTGAACCCCGGCCGTTTTTCGTCTTTTTGTTGTGCTAGAATTATTCCCGCACATACAACACCCACCACACGACTTTACGTTAGCGAGTGCCATCTATCTGTGTATCTTGATATCGCTGTTCAACTGAGAGAAGTCCCTGCGAAGCATGAGTTTCTTTGTTGTCCCAGCGGTGCTGTATCAAACGCAGCAAAAGATTGATAAGGCTAAAAAGGACCGTGAAGGAGACAACGCTTCCGAAGGTTCCAAAGAACACCGTCAGAAGAAGAAAAAGCTCGTCAAAAAAGTTCGGAGAAAGGAACGTGATGGATCGGACTCTTCATCCATTGGCTCCGTTACCACAGAGGCGTCGGGGAGTACCTTTAGTAAAGAGAGACCAACAGTTTTGACTCCACAATCCATGGAAGACGACACTGCAAGCATCCAAATACCGAGATCTTCATCCACATCAAGTGCGCCTCGTTTCAAGGATACCATGAGTACCAACAGCGCACCCACTCCGCGACCAAATGACTTGGATCTCTTCGCCCATGATGAACATAAGCACCGTAACTCCACTGCATCACTGCTAGGACTGCTGAATCACTCAAAGTACAGGAGAAACTCCCTGGTGGTGTCAGGTACTACGGCAACAAGTTCCAACTCGGCCAATGCAAACGCTGCGAAATCCCTGGCTTCGAGGTTTCATAGAAAACTTTCCACTACCTTTTTAGGGGTCGATAAACATAATCATCCTGCTACACCACAACAATTACACCAGGAACCAAAGTCCCCCACAAATGTATCACCAGACTCGCACAAGCATTTCAATGCCAACTACACTTACGAAGCACCTCAGGAGAGAAAGCTGCCCGTACCCCAGTTCAAAATTTTGTTAAGCCTCGCTCCCCTTAATAACACCGAGACCATGGGCCAAGTGGTGTCTTCAATCCCATACCATGTTTTCAGATTCAACAATTTCTTGGACATCATGACCGACTACCACTATAACGACCCCACCAACTTCGCCCAAGTGAGGCTCCATTCCCTCCAAAAAGTCATGAGTCGTATGGATGGCTGCCAACTGGGACTCGGCAGCCACATAGACTGGAACAACCATGATTTAGGATACTTTGAAAGCATTCTCCTGAGAGAATTGGTGTATATTCGGTCATTTATACGCCTGTTGATCAAAAAGGAGTCGTTAGCAACGACCGGAGTTCCAATAATTCACAATGAGGAACTCGTTCAAGTTAATTTCACAAACTATGTACGCTACTTGATCAACCTTCCCCAGCTAACCCCGAGCGAAATGTCCAACTTGGACGAAACCGAGAGCAAGCACTACAGCTTCAAGGCAATGTTCTGGAACTTGGCAAATTCTCTCTATAGAATCGAAAAGGGTGGGAATACCGAAGGAGCTGACGAGGATTCCGTGCTTCCAAAGATGGATTTGTTGGTGCAATCGATAACCAAAGTTTCATTGGACTATATTATCTTGGAGAAGTATCATATTCATATCCTCACAAAGATGAATCGCAACTCCATAGTCGACCACCGTATATTGCAGACCTTGTTCTCCACTTATAAGGAACGCATAAGAGCTAATAATCCAGAACTGACAAAGATCCTCTTCTTCAACACCTTTTACAGTGCACAGTACCTGTGGTTCTTATCACTCACTGTACCATTCGCTAGAGTCTTCGAAACGAGCATCTACTCAGAAGCAACAGTGGGGGACTCTGGTGCTGGTGATTCTCAGACTGACTTTTCGCATTCTGACAAAGAACTCT
This sequence comes from Kodamaea leandrae, assembly GCA_030564445.1. Classification (NCBI taxonomy): domain Eukaryota; kingdom Fungi; phylum Ascomycota; class Pichiomycetes; order Serinales; family Debaryomycetaceae; genus Kodamaea; species Kodamaea leandrae. The sequence continues at coordinate 24,601 of JAJLUV010000001.1, read as the reverse complement.
TTGAGAACTACTTCAAAAAGCTCTACTTGATGGACTTTGAACAGTATCGCGAGATAAGTCCGGACACACTCGTCAGGATACACAGGAAGCTCGACAATCAACTGCCAAAGTACCTGCATTTCAAAAAACACGAGGTCCCAGACCCGCTGTCGATGTACTCGGTTCAACCCATGAACTTTGAACACTACTCAAAACCGTTGAGCACTATTCCGCTGGACCTGTTCGATTTGATCCACTTCCGTGACCCCATTCTACAGCTCAATCTTCAGAATATGAGGTCGATATTGAAGGAGCACCACCGCATTCTCCGCAAGGGTGGTACTCTCGAGCTCCCGGTTGTTATGATTGGAAATGACACTTTTAGGCAATCTATTGACAGCAGAACACTTGGCAGACAGGGTGGTTGGGGACCATTAGAATATGCATTGAACCAACAATATGGTGGAGTGGTTGCAAACTTTGCAGAAACACTCTTGAATGAGTTGGATGACATTTTCGGTTCCATCAAGTACTCCATAGTTCTCTTGGACCTGGGAAATGACGTAAATAGTTTCTGGTTACGTCACTTGAGGTTTTTGGCCAATGAGGTCACTTCACAGTTCCAAGCTATGGAAGAATTGAACAGAAATTCAGACAAATTGGAGGTATACTATTATATCCACATAGTTGCAGAGAAGCAGTAGCTGGCCTCAGCTTTTTGCAACTTTCTAAATGATTACACTTATACACGACCTGTTACGGCATCCCGACTGAACAATAATAACACTTTTAACTATATGTAGTAGTATGACAACTTGATGACCAGCATCGGACGGCTCTCCGAGATACGCGTTGCGAGGCAGACAAACCTTAAAGACCCCACCGCCTATTTTGTATTGACGAGGCGACTGATCAAATTTCCCGATGGCTCGGACACGCTGATCCCGATATTTTTTTTGTGGTGTCTGTGTACGCATATTTTGTTTCAATTCGCGTGGGATTAGTTCGGCACAACTTGTATTGTTGCAGGAACGTACAGGCGGTAACTGGTAGTGTACGTCTTCAACTATGTACGCTGTTCTTTTGTGCGCTCTACTAACCGAGCCGCGTTGTATGTGGTATGAGCCATAGTGTACGCGTTATTGTTTTATAGTCGTAGGTTCTTCGACTACATCGGATCAACATCTAAAGCCTCGAAGAACGATCCTATCAGACATTGTTCCTGTTTTGTCCAGGTAACTTCTCGACTCGGTAACAGTTGCAAAATATGCCAACCAAGACGGAAACGGAAACGGATTTTACGAGGCGAAACCTTCACGCATATTTCCAAGGATTTGGGTGCAGTACATCTGCTGGTTCGATGTGTACCTTGAAACTTTTTTGGAATAATATCTCGAAGGTAGTGAAGCAGTAATGGGTTGAAACCCGATTAAACGCACCAATAGCTGCACCATTGACGAGCGCGTATCGTATCACCTACCCCATCAATGTTTAATCAATCTTGGATTGACGTTGATCAGTTTTTCGGTAAAACCTTACAACCCTCCCCGGAACCACAAAAACAGTGAATTCTAACTTTTGGCGACTGACGACAGAATAGCTTCATCGTGAAGATTTTCAAAGGCTGAAAAAGCTTTTCTGAGGTGGATCTTAAAACTGACCATCAACAGTCTTCAGAATGAACGCCGTGGTTGTCCCGCCCGATCTTTTCACGGCCCATCTTCAATAGCCATCTTGCATACTGTACTCCGCTATTACTTGATCTGTCGATCCACAGAGAGAATGTGGGGACCAAACGGACTTATCCCATATCGTGCTTCGCGAAATTGAGGCGTGTAAGGCGAGTAGATAATCGTACTTCGAATAACAGACTTCTTTCCGCGGGATCATCCGGCCAACGCCCAAAACGCTCGAAACACTGGCTGCAAAATATCGCACGAGATGGAGATCTCTTGGAAAAGCTAAAACAGTATAAATATCAGCAAATGGACGTGTCAATCTTGTCCTTCAATCATCCAAAGGTATGCAGTTCGTCTACTTGATCTTCTTGCTGCTCATCTCCGGTGCATTTGCTGCTCCTGCGACCTATGTTCCACTCAAGCCATCTGAGGACCCATTCTACCAGCCAGACAGCGGCTTCGAGTCCGCTGCTCCTGGTACCATCCTTAGAAACAGAACCATGCCCAACAAGATGAGTGGTGTTGTCACTCAGGTTCCTGTCAAGAACATTTGGCAATTGCTCGTTCGTTCCACCGACTCCCACGGTAACCCAAACGCAATTGTTACCACCTTGATTGAGCCATTGCACTCCAACCCAAACAAGATCGTTTCTCACCAAATCGCCGAGGACTCTCCTTCCCCTGACTGTGCCAGTTCTTACATCCTTCAGGGTCTTTCAAATGGTGCCCTGCCAGATACCGTTCTCATGCAGTCTTACCTTGAGGCTGGTTTCTTTGTTAACGTCCCTGACTACGAAGGTCCAAAGGCCGCTTTCACAGCTGGTAGACAGTCTGGTCAAGCTACTTTGGACTCCCTCAGGGCCATCTTGAAGAGTGGTTTGTCTGGTCTTAAGCCTACTGCTAAAATTGCATTGTTCGGTTACTCTGGCGGTACCATTGCTTCTGGTTGGGCTGCTGCTTTACAGCCTAGTTATGCTCCTGAATTGAAGTCAAATATCGCCGGTGTTGCCTTGGGTGGATTTGTTACCAACATCACTGGTGTCGCACAATCTATTGAGGGTGGTTTGGGTGCTGGTTTGACTGCTGGTAGTTTGGCTGGTTTGGCTAACGAATACCCTGAGGTCAAGGAGAAGCTTGACCAGATGATCAGACCAGACAAGAAGGCCGACTTCGACATCGCCTCAAACCTGTGCATCAACCAAAATGCTCAGCTCTTCCTTAACGCAAAGTGGTTCTCTGGACCAAACCCAATCATCACTTCTGGCTGGAACATCTTTAAGGACCCTGTCCTCGCAAAGGTTATCTACGAGAACACTTTGGGTTTGAAGGAGAACACAAAGGAGGTTCCTCAAGTTCCATTGTTCATCTTTGAATCAAGACTTGACGAGACTGTTCCTTTCGCTGACCCATTGAGAACTTACACCAACTGGTGCGATCTTGGTGCTCCATCTATCGAGTTTAACGTTGACGTTATTAACGGTCACCTTACTGAGTTCATCAACGGTTCTCCAGCTGCATGGTCTTGGATGAAGAGAGTTTTGGACGGAGTTCCTCCAATTAAGGGATGTAGAAGAAACGACAGACTCAGTAACGTGTTCATCCCAGGAACTTCTTACGGTCTTTTCCTCTTCTTGGCCTCCACTGTCAAGGCCTTTTTGCAGCAAACTTTGTCTTCCATCTTCAGCAAGTTTAAGTTCCAGTTTTAAGGTAATGGGTTAGCTGTCCATATTTTTTGTATGAAATTATGTTTTACAATACCTGTAGTTTAACACTAGACCGTCAACTTGAACACTTGCACATCCTCAGATCGCTATTCGCTTATTTCTTGTTTTGTGTCATACGACATTACGACATTTTATCGGTCCGTCAGACATTCTATCGGCGCGACATAAATGAGTCAAGATATGCAAAATTATATATTAGTCTGATTTAGCCTAACGAACTTAACCACAACATGACCGTCGTATACGTTATCGATGTGGAGAGTGGCAACCTCAAGTCCCTCTCGAACGCAATTAAGAGAATAGGAGATTATGACATCGAATACATCCGCAACGGCGACGACTTTGCCAAATTCGATAGCCAGATTGAAAAATTGATCTTCCCCGGTGTCGGTAACTATGGCCACTTCGTTAGCGAAATTACCTCGCGTGGACTTGTTGACCCGATTAAGAAGTACATTTCCAGTGGCCGTGCACTTATGGGAATCTGTGTCGGTTTGCAAGCCTTCTTCAGCACCTCAGAAGAAAGTGAAGGTGTTGCTGGGTTGAAGTATATTGACCTGGCTCTCCACAAATTCGACAGCAAGGATTCTACTATTGCTGGTGTATTGAAGGCAGTTCCAGCAATTGGTTGGAACAATGTTGATGAAGTCACAGTCAAGGCTGGTCTGTCCTTGTATGGTATCGACAGTCTCAGCAAGTACTATTTCGTCCACTCTTATGCTGCAATTATTAAGACCCCTGAGGAAAAGCAGATTTTTGAGCAAGCTACGAAGGATGGCTGGGACTTCGCTTATGCTACTTATGGCAGTGAGACCTTTGTTGCTGCTCTTGCCTTTGGTAACGTCTTGGCTACTCAATTCCACCCAGAAAAGTCTGGAATCGCTGGATTGAAGGTGATCAAGAGCTTCTTGGAGGGTCAAAAAGTCGCTGAAATTAAGAGCTCCCAAGTCGAGGCAAAGACTGAAAGAACTCCTACTGGTCTCACTAGAAGAGTGATTGCCTGTTTGGATGTCAGAAGCAATGACGATGGTGACTTGGTGGTTACTAAAGGAGATCAGTACAATGTGCGTGAGGAAGGTGGAGATGAAAAAGTTAGAAACTTGGGTAAGCCAATAGAATTGGCCGTCCGTTATTACGATCAAGGAGCTGATGAAATCACCTTTTTGAATATTACTTCCTTCAGAAACTCTCCATTGAAAGATTTGCCTATGTTGGAGGTGTTGTCGCGTGCTTCTGAGAAGATTTTCGTACCATTGACTGTTGGAGGAGGTATCAAAGACATGATTGACCCAGAAACTGGTGCAACTGTTTCAGCTGACAAGGTCGCAGACATGTACTTCAAATCTGGAGCTGACAAGGTTAGCATTGGTTCCGATGCCGTTATCATTGCTGAAGCTTATTATGCAAACAACAAGGTGAAGACCGGAAAATCGTCGATCGAGGGAATTTCTGCAAGATTTGGTAACCAAGCTGTGGTGATTTCCGTGGACCCTAAGAGAAAGTATCTCTCATCGCCTGATGAAACCACAATGCAAACTATAGAAATCAAGAATCCTGCAGAGTATGGTCCAAATGGTGAAAAATACTGCTACTACCAAGTTACGTCCCAAGGTGGTCGTAAGACTCACGAGTTGGGAGCTCTCGAGTTATGTTTAGCCTGTGAGGACTTGGGTGCAGGAGAGATCTTGCTCAATTCCATCGACCACGACGGTTCAAACAAGGGATTCAACTTTCAATTGATAGATCAAATTAAGTCGAACGTCTCCATTCCAGTGATTGTAAGTTCTGGTGCTGGTGTTCCAGACCACTTCAAGGACGTGTTTGAGAAATGTAATGTTGATGCAGCCCTTGGTGCTGGATTGTTCCACAGGGGAGAGTACACTGTGAACGATGTCAAGAAGCACTTGCAGTTGCTGAAGATGGATGTCCGTTTAGATTTGGGGGAGACTTTATAATAGTGGAGCAGACTTATGCAGAGTAGTAGTCTAATTTAAGTACAAAAGGAGTTTTCGCCGTGCGTGAAATAAGCTTTTAATCACGGAGTAATACGGTTGGAATACAAGCTTTTGTAGAGCCGTAGAGATAACTGTAATTGTCCCTTATGGACAATGTCGTCTCCTCCTAAGTAATTTTTCGTCCCTATTCAATTTTGGGCTGTGTGCGTGAGTGTGTGATTTAAGCTGCAATTTTTAGCACACTGGATCAGTTTTTCTTTATCTTGACCATGGAAGTTCAAGACGACCAGAATGGTCCCAGTGAATCGCCACCCATCATATCGAGATTGCCTAGCATGTTATCCAGTTTACGCACTAGTGAATCATTGCCTGAACCAACCAACATGCTCAAGAAATCTCTGGGATCAGACTCAACGGTTGCCACTACAGACTCTCCTGGTACTAACGCCATTGCATCAACTTCCGCTTCGAGTTTAAGCAGCCAAGTTCCACCACCTAAAGAAAAGCTAGGAGACGTATCTCAAGAGGCAGGTATGAATTTGAAATCTGCTGAGACTTCATTGCAATTTAAAATCCCAAATGTTCTCCTCAATGAAGGAATGTCACTCCTCAAGGTCTCTACCAAGTCAAAAAAGAGGATCTACTTTCGAATCGATCTGACCCAATACGATTGCTCCTATACAACATCACCTGTTGCAACTAAGTCGCAGGGAGCTTCCACACTGACAAGCTCGTCTTTGGGTTCCACGTCTAGCACAAGCTCCACAAGCTCTACCAGTTTTTTGAGAAGACTTTCATCTGGTTCTGGTTCAACCAAGCAAAAGGTCGTTGTTTTTTCATTAGATGACATCAAATCCATTGTTGTTGGCGCGAACTCCTCGCCATATCGTGAGGAACTTCATATCCTGAAAGACTTTGAGGGTCAATGGATCACGATAATTTATGTCAACCATAAAAAGGAGAAGTACAAGAACTTACACTTGGTTACAGACACCGAACACGACTTCAAGAAACTATACCTGACCATATTGAACTTAAAAGCACTTCGTGAAGAGTTAGGAAAGCTGTTTTTCATTGATTTCAACAATGCTGATAACCCACAGAAGGATATGGTGCTCGGACGTGATATCACGGGTCGTGAGAGCGGCAAGTCTTTGACTTTTCAAGACATTTTGAAGTACTGTAAGAGGTTAAATATTGGAGTTGGTGAAGCCTACTTGAAAGGCGTATTTGATAGAGTTCTGCAACTGCTGAACACCTTGAATTACGAGCAGTTCAAAGCATTTGTTTCAATTTTGAAGGTTCGTTACGATATGGTTCCTATTTACAAAAGTATTACACTGAGCGAGCTCAACATATCATCTTTCAAAGACTTTCTTGTTAACGTTCAAAAAGAAAATCACGATGATGAATACATTAGCAGAGTTTTCAAGAAATTTGCACCTGCTGGCGGGAGTATGACCCCTGAAAACTTGAACAACTTCTTAATGTCAAGATACAGTGCGTATATCAAAAGTTATCATACTGCAGAATACTACAATTACCCATTGAGTGACTACTTCATTTCTTCTAGTCACAATACCTATCTTGTCGGTAGACAGGTTGCTGGCGACTCATCTGTCGATGGGTACATACGAGCATTGAAGAAAGGATGCAGGTGTGTTGAAGTAGACATCTGGGATGGGTCAGATGACACGGAAGAACCTATCGTGAGCCACGGCAGAACATTCACCACCAAAATTTCCTTCAAGAATGTGATAAAAGCGATCAAGAAGTATGCATTTGTGTCATCACCTTTCCCAGTGATCATTAGTTTGGAAACGCACTGCTCCCTACCAAACCAATTGAAAATGGAGCAGACGTTGAAGGAAGTTTTAGGCGAAAGCTTAGTCTTGGTTCCTGAAGTACCGGATGCTTTTACACTTCCTTCTCCATTATCGCTCAAGTACCGGTTCTTGGTTAAGGTAAAGAAGTCCACTGCTGACAGACGTGGATCTGCTGAACTGACAGGAGCTTCTACCACGGGAACTACTACTACTACCTCCTTTAGTGAAGATAATGGCAGTGCAAAGAGTTTTATAACCATCAAGCGAAAGCGCAAAGTGAAGATAGCTCCAGAGCTCAGTCTTTTGGGGGTCTACTTACAAGGTACAACCTTTAGGAACTTCTCTTTGCCCGAATCGAAAACGTATAATCACATCTTCTCACTTAGTGAAAAGTCCATCAACTCGATGATTAAAGATGCTGACAAGAGACTGGCGATAAATAAGCATAATAGCAAGTTCATGATGCGAGTTTACCCCTCGAAGCTTCGTGTCAAACTGTCAAACCTTGTTCCTATCACCTACTGGTTATATGGTGTGCAAATGGTTGCAACAAATTGGCAAACTTTCGATCTTGGGCAACAAATCAATGAAGCCATGTTTGTTAATAAGGCTAGTGGATACGTTTTGAAAAGCGCAGATCTTCGCAAACCGCCGCTCAAGTCCAGCAAACCGCTCATAAGAAACGAAGTACTCCACAATTCGCAGTTCAGCATTACAGTCATCAGTGGGCACCAATTGCCAAAGCCTCGAGACTCAGAAAGGGCCATGAATACATGTGTGTCATTTGAGATTTTGGGAGCCACGAACATACAATGGAGAGACACCAACATGGCGGGCTGTCGTACGCGGGTTGTTGCTGAAAATGGGTTCAATCCAATTTGGAATGATCACTTTTCTGCTGTCATAACTGCTCCTAGCGAGCTAGTTTTTATAAAGTTCACAGTTCTATCTATAACCGAAGATGATCAGGTTCCTGTTGGCTTTATGGTTGCAAATTTGAGCAATTTAAAGCAAGGCTACAGGTACTTGCCACTCTACGACCTGTATGGAGAAGAGTTGATTTACCTGTCGCTTTTCGTCAAGATAGACACTACTGCATGATTAGATTTAAATATGTTATGAGAAATGACTATGACAAAAATGTGTGCCAAAGTGTAGTTTATTTCGCGTTGGATCGTCTGTTAAGTGCGATGAGGGATGAGATCACGGGAACGAAAAAAAAATCCTAACTGAAAAAATTGTAGTATAACCTCATCATGGGAAAGATAAGCGTTGCTGACAGCAAAGAGAAGCCTAGACACAACCCTCTTCTCAAAGACATCGCTTCTCAAAGCGGAAAATTGAGAGAAAAGACTAGATCGTTCAAATCTACGAAAGGAAAACAGCAGGATGAAGAGTCATACTTAGATGCTGCCACATCAAGAAAGATTTTGCAGCTCGCAAAGGAACAGCAAGAGGAGATGAGAGAAGAAGAGAACGCAGAAGGAGTTTCTTTTGGCCAGTCATTCAAAAATCAGATCGTTGAGAGTGAGGAAGAAGAAGAAGAAGAAGAAAGCGATGATGGAGAAGAGTACTCGGATTTGGAGGAAGAAATCTACGAAGAAGAAGAGCTTGAAGTGGATGAGAAAGATGCCGAAATGTTCAACAAGTATTTCCAAGGGTCTTCTGGTAATGGCTCGTTCAACTTAGCGGACAAAATCATGGCAAAGATTCAAGAAAGAGAAGAGCAGCAGCAAAAGCTGCAGGGAATTGAGAAGCCTCAAGACGCTGTCTTATTGCCACCAAAGGTTATTGCGGCTTACGAGAAGATTGGCCAGATCTTGACCACTTACACCCATGGAAAGTTACCAAAGTTGTTCAAAGTTTTGCCTTCTTTAAGAAACTGGGAAGACGTCCTTTTCGTAACCAATCCTCCAGCTTGGACTCCGCACGCCGTTTACGAGGCTACCAAGTTGTTTGTCTCTAACTTGCAAGCTCGTGAAGCACAAAAGTTCGTTGAAATGGTTTTGCTTGAGCGCTTTAGAGTTTGTATCGAGGAGTCTGAAGACCACTCGTTGAACTACCACTTGTACAGAGCATTAAAGAAGTCTTTGTACAAGCCAGCTGCATTTTTCAAGGGCTTTTTGTTACCCTTAGTCGATGGCTACTGTACTGTTAGAGAGGCTACAATCGCTGCATCAGTCTTGTCAAAGGTCTCGGTTCCTGTTTTGCATTCGTCGGTTGCCTTGACGCAATTGTTGCAGAGAGACTTCCAGCCATCTACAACTGTCTTCATTAGAGTTTTGATTGAAAAGAAATACGCTTTGCCTTATCAAACTTTGGACGAATTGGTTTTCTACTTCATGAGGTTTAGAAACGCCGCTCAACAAGAGATGATGGAAGAAGTCCCTAAGGAAATGCCACAGTTGCCTGTTGTTTGGCACAAAGCCTTCCTTGCATTTGCTCAGCGTTACAAGAATGACATCACTGACGATCAGAGAGACTTTTTGTTGGAAACTGTTAGACAAAGATTCCACCACGCAATTGGCCCAGAGATCAGAAGGGAATTGTTGGCTGGTAAGCCAAGACTCACAGGGGCAAAGGAAGCCACCATGACAGATGCTTTCTAAATTTGTGCATAGCAAAAGGTTTAATTGTACTATAGATTTTGGTAAAAATTGTAGAAAAATTCGTAAAAATATTTGCAACCACTACAACAAGATGATTCAATTAATTTATTCCTCAGGAATGCCTATAGTCCTTAAACATGCTAAATATTGTTATAAATGCAGACGTTACACGAAGTAGTGTAGTTCTTAAGCGGTGAAGGCTTGTTCATCTGCAGCAGATCTCTTTTCCGCATCATCACATAATTTATCGAAATCGGCGTAGTAAGCATAATAGCTCTGCACGACACCAATGATTGTAAGTGCAACTGTCGAACCATACCACAAACCATCCAAGCGACCACGGATTGGGGAATAAAATGTTAAGTAGATACTCAATGGAATACCAACAACGTAATACGAAAACAAGTTGACAATTCCACCGATTTTTGTTTGACCTTGCCCTCTCAAACACCCTGCAGAGTTAGCATTCATACAGTCTGAGATCTGCATTATTGCCACGATCCACATAACGTCAGTGATCGCTTTAATCACCTTTTTGTCTCCAGTAAACAACCGGGCAATCGAGTTTTTGAACATAAAGATAACAATGAAGTTGAAAATGGACACTGCGAAGCCAAAGCTCAATGCTGCCAGAGTTGATCTCTTGGCGCATTTGCTCAAACCTGCACCCAAGTAGTTTGCAATTCGGGTGCTCAGAGCAATACCAATAGCAAATGGGACTTGGTAAGTCAAAGCTGCTAACGTGGTTCCAATAGATTGCGCTGCAAGTGGGACAGTTCCCAAATACGATGAAAGTAAAGTTAAGATCTCAAAAGCAAGAAACTCAGCTTCAACCATAATCAAAGATGGAATTGCAAGAGTGGTCAACTTTCCCCATCCTTTAAATGACTCCTTAAGATCAAATCCTCCCCAGCATCTGAGTGGATCAATTCCTGTAGGGGTATCTTGAGGCTTGACAACAAAGAAAATGCATCCAATCATTCCAATACCCATTAACCAATAATTGATGACAACAGCAATAGGGGCACCTAGGTAACCAAAATGTTTCACCAAAGTAAAGTTCATCAACACATTACATGGAGCTGCAAAAAGCAATACGTAAGTAGAAATATGAAACACTCCCTGAGCCTGTAAGAAACGCATTCCACACTCAAAGACAATGTATGCTGGGATACCTGCAGCAATGACGCGAAGATACATGGCCGACAAATGTGCGGTCTCTTTGTCAGGTAAGATAAGAGTGATCAATTCATAACCAAAGAAGACCCATGCTATCAATATTGGTGCCATCACAACACTAATTAAAGCAATACACTTTTGGGTATAGATACCAACCATCGTATACTTTTTCGCTCCAAATGCTTGGGGACATAACGTGTCTAAACAAGTTGCAAGTCCGTGGATAGTCGCATATCCTGTTATATTTGCGGTCATTGCTCCCATAGAAACAGCTGCCAACTCAGTAGCTCCTAAGTGTCCCACTGCTAGAACTGAAACTGTTGACAAGGAATTTTGTAACAAGAACGTCATAGCTAGCGGAATAGAAGACCTAAAGAGTGCACGAAGTTCAATAGCCCAAGTGGTTTCATCAAGCTTTTTGTTTACAACGGCATCTTCGAATGTATCTCTAATGGCCAGGTCATTCAAGTCCTCAACAGGGATATGGTGGTCTTTGAGCAAGTGTAACTCTTCTCGAAGCTCTTCGCTTCTATAATGCGACTTCTTTCTACCGCCTGATGGTGCTGAACTGATTAAAAGACTGTGCTCGTTCGGTTCTTCATATTCATCTTCGTCTTCAAGTGCATCCATGGACTCGAATGTGTCATTTCCTGCGCTTTTAATGAAATCTGAGGGAACGAATAAGCCGCCCTTACCAACAGATCCATAAACGATTGAAGCTCTCCTCTCAGTCGAGTGAGAGAATTGGTGTGTCCTATCCTTATGCGAGGACATCTTGAAATTTATGTTTCTAGATGATAATGCGTCTGAATTTTGGTACTCATCGAAATTGAGGCAAAAAAAGAAATAAAATTAGGCGAGATTATATAACATCTCCACAATAACGGTTATCATGCTTTGTATATTTTCTATACATCCTATTTTACAGCGTACTTTGAAACATCTAGGTCTCAAAGAACCAGTTCTTTCTATCTTTTACCTGCCCATTGCGGATTACGCCATTTAGTTTACTGTTCGCTGATGTTCGACAACAACTGTGCCAAACACCTCTTGGTGGGCGCATCATCCTGCAAAATAACCAGGAAAGTACCATCTCGCAAGGGTTCAGGTAATATGTTCGCCAATGCTTTGCGTGCCTCTAAATTGTCTGACAACCTCATGTAGCATCTCACGACATGCTTTAATAATCTTCCCGAGCTGCTGGAAGTCGGAACATGGCCCCCATTTCCATTATTGCCATTGTTAGCCGTGTTGTTTGAACCAGTGGCGGTTCCTTGGTTAGTATTGGTACTCAATTGATCAATCATCTTCGATAAAACCGAAGCAACGGTGTGGAATCTTTCATAGGTTGTACAGATATAAGACAAGCCCTGGTCGTCCAACAAGATCTTTTGCAAAATAAAGATAGCAACCGTTTTCGAAAGCTCCGACAGGATCTCCATGATGTTAAGACATAAGGGAACGATTTCGGTAGTGAGCAAAAAGTTAATCACCTCCGGAGTATCGTTCTTAACAAGAGCTCCGATCACTCCTAAACTTGTCAACCTCAAGTACTCAAATGATCTTTGTCTAGCGTTTGTAGACAAGAACGGATACAAGTACAATGGTAGATTGGCATTCAAAAACAATCCTCTCGTGTGAACATTAGAAGCCACACATTGGAGAAGAGCCAATGCATTACAGACGCGGTTAGATATTGATGCGGTCAAGACTGGTGGGTTCAAGTAAGGGTACACACTGATAATTTCTTCCAAAAGGACAGTCATGACACCAAATGAATTCCAAAGGACAAGTGCTAAGTCGTCATATTGCTCGCGCTTTTTTCCTAACTCCAATAATGCTCGTTCTCTGTTAGTTCCGGTTACCAACTCGGAGATCCACTGGTAAATTTGTTCATCATTAAGGGCTTTGTTGGAAGAAGCTCCAGCATCACTTGGGGTAGCGTTGCTGTTATTGTTTGCATTGTTGCTACCGGGGTTTGGAGCCGATCCAGCGTTCGCTCCATTCCTGGGAGTTTGTTTTTCGTGCGCTCGGGATGCGGTGGTGGCCCCATACATTGTTCACACTGTTGATTGTTAATTAAGTGACCAAAAAAAAAACTTGAACTAGGAAGAATTCTAGGTTCAGAAAAAAAAACGACCTCGGTGAGGATCGAACTCACGATCTCAAGATTAACAGTCTTACGCCTTAACCAGCTTGGCCACGAAGTCTTAATTAGGTGATCTTACATACAAGAGCAATTTATCGAAGGGTAAATAGTACAAAATCCAAACCACAGTGGCTTAATGTTGAAGTTATACCGAATAGTTTGTGCAAGATTTTGAAAGCAATTTTGGAAGCTACATGGAAACCTTCGAAATCAGGCGGAGATCGTCGGTCAGAAGACTTTTCTCCAATATAAAAATGCAACAACTTTTGGCTATTAATGTTCAAAATATAAAATACAACGGTTTGTAGTCCTAAGAGTCAATTTCATCGTACTTGTCGACTCTGTCCTCTGCTTCATCCTCGTCCTCGATTTTAACACCACCACTCACGGAGAACTGGCCACCAGCACCGATTAAATGGATGTCATAAAACTTGGTGGCGGTATTAACAATACGTGTTGGTTTTTCCACGTCTTCAGACAATGGACCTAAACCTGGACCATAGGTATCAGCGAAACCCCATGCATAAACAAATCCATCGTCGGTCACTGCGAAGGAGTGATGAGAGCCAGTACCAATAGCCTTAGCCTTCACTCCATTATTCTCCTTGGCACCAAATTGAAGCTTGGTGGGGACTGGGACCGATCTGGGGTTCCCATGCTCGTCCTTGAAGGTTTCCTTTGGCAAGTTAGCTTTTGGAATACCTACTTCTTTCATATCGTATCTTCCCCAAGAAAGAACTTCACCACTTTTGGTTAAAGCCAACGTGTGATGCTCACCGGCTGCTATCTGAACGATGTCCTTCTTTGATAAAGATGGAATGATAGTGGGTTTACTGATCACTGAGCCATCTTCCAATTCACCTGCCTCATCAGTCAAAGCACATTGGCCAAATTGATTCAAACCCCAGGCATATACATTATCATTATGATCAATTGCCAAGCAATGGAAATCACCACTTGCAATGTATTTGATGTTGTAAAGACCAAACTGCTCCGGTTGCAAAGTACGGTAGCGGTGTCTTTCCAAGATGCGTCTTCCCAATTGGAATTGTTGACCATTTCCCCATGCATAGACAATACCTTTCGAGTCTAATGAAAGCAAATGATCTTTGCCCCCAGCCAACTGAACGATGTTTTTAAGCTCGGTAACCTTGCGTGGAGTTTTCTGCAATTTGATCTCATCTCTCAAAAAACCCAACAACCCTTCGTTACAGCGGAAGCACCCCCAAGCGTATACGTCACCATTATCATACAAAACGGCACTGAGATTGTCAGTTGCTGCTAGTTGAACAATTTTGCCATCTGAAGGTAAGTTTTCTACCAAACCTGGAGTGGACTCAGCCTCATTCAAATCTCCGTCTTCATCATCAGAGTCTTCATTATTTGCATCCATATCTTTGAGCTGTTCTTTAACACCAGAAGTATCTCTTCCCAAAACGCCACTGTCATTGGTTCCCCAAGACCAAACCCGGTTTTCTGAATCCAAAGCCAACGTGTGCATACCTCCTACAGCAAAGTCCACAATTTTGACACCTTTGCCCAACTTTTCACTTGTTAAGAAAGGATTCAATCTTGGTCTCTTCACTTCTTTCGTACTAGCGGCTGGTCCCAAACCCAATTCACACATTGACCCAGTTCCCCAGACGAAGATGTCAAGCAAGGTAGTTTTTGGTTTTGGGAACTCGTTGATATCTGGCATCTTTCCATAGGAATGAAGAATCAAGGAAGAAGTAGCCGCAGCTTTCAGCCTCTTACTAACTCCATTAGCTTTTGCTGGTGTTTTTCTTTTACGCTCCAATGCTACCATCTTGCTCAGTTGTAGTGATTGTTTTCCGTTTTTTTTCAAATTTCGCCATACTGAGATGAACCCAAATCTGGATGTGCAAACAAAAACAGTGCATACAGAATTCTACTAAAGGGAAAATGTAGATGAAGGGGTATATTTATTATCATCGTAAATTTAGTTCAAAGTATTTTTACCAGGAAGAGCGTAGCCTTGTCCTCGTCTGTGACTCCATTTGCTCTTGGACTCAACTATGAACCTTGCACTGATTTGGAGCAAGTATCCTAACGATCCAATTGCTCTGAAAAGGGACAAGAATGCCACCATCCATAAGATGAACACCAAGTAGTAATTACGAGTAGTGTCACCTGGCTCATAGACTTGCAACATGGTCATAATGAAGATAAGGTTGGAAAGCATCCAAAGCAAGACAACACGGGTACGCACGTCTTTGGCGTAGTCTTCTCCCTCCAATCTAGCTGCTTGTGTGTGCGGTGCTTGCACTTTCTTGCTTGACCTCTTAGAACGGATATTGTACAATGTTTCCAAGTAGACTTCGTCAACGTTAACGTCAACAACGACTGCTTCGAATTCACCTTTCTCGTTCTTTTCAATAATGTACTGGTTACTTCTGTCTTCAGTTGGATTGTTGTCACCCTTGGTACCCCAAGACACGTCATGCGTGTTGCAGAATGCAAAGATTTGCAAGGTGCAAGTGTAGGAGGGTAACATCAAAAAGTATTGAACTGAACATGTGACCATGTGCCATGGATCCATGTACAAAATAGACATCAAGGTGTACAAACCGTACGTCGACAAAAGGGATACGACAATACTGATGAGAACGTAAGTGCTCGATCCACCAGTGTGGAATCCTTGAATAGCAGTGCACACGAACCAGAAACCAATAACCAACGCGTATAAAGCACAGACAGTCAACAATATGATCAAAACTTTGAAGATATTTTTTGAGGCTTGAGGTCTGTTACCAATCGAAACAATGAACAATGAAGTCAACACACTAATACACAAGTAGTTGAAAATAGTGAACACCCAAAAACCTCCATGCTTGCCCAAATGCTTGTTGCTGATTAACGAACCCGTCAAGAAATAGAACGTCAAGTAAAAGTTGCTTAATGAGAAAAACGAAAAGATGATTGTGATAAACTGGTAAAAGAATTCCACATGTAACCAAAATTTCCTTGCAAAAGAGTGGTCAGTTCCCCAAATTTTGTTGGCATGTCTCAAGGAGTATAATGCTGCAAAAAATGCACCGTTAATCCATCTTCTTCTCTGCGACAAAAACTCTGCAACACTCTCAGGAACATCAGTTTCTCCAGTTGCCAGTTTGACGAACTTCAAAACCCAATTGTCATTTCTCTTCGAAATAAGTTCCCAGCACAAAATACGATCCTCTGCCAAGTACATATTGGCCTCAAAGAAATTGTTTTTGTTGTTCTTCTTTGCTGCGTCCAGACTATTCAACAAGTCTTCACCTTTGAAATACGAAGCCAAAGGTCCAGTTCCATCGTCATGGTTTCTTAACGCAATGTATCGGTATGCTGACAACGCACCAGGTAACACAGAGATATAACCAAACAAAGATTCCAAGGGCTTGTCTAAAATGTTCGACATTTTATATTCAAAGTTTTGGGATGCAACAAGGGGATTGATCAAATTGCGCCATCCCTTACCTTTCATGGCTTTGATTTCACCTGCTGCTCCAGCAACGTTGGAATCACGGTCAAATGCTTTCCATAAGTTGTAAACGGCGTGGTTATCTGGCTTGGTTCCGACATCCAATAAAACCACAACATTGGGATCCAACAAAGGACAGAATGCATTAAAAAGCCATCTATGCGAGTTGATTTTTTTCTGGTTCCTCTCCTTCAAGCAAAACAAGACTTGAACTGGAGTCAAGTTTTTCTCATCTCCTTTGAACTTCAAGTTTTCATCAATTGAAATTTGAGTGGTGTACTCAAAAAGGTGAGCTGTGACTTTCTTGTTGTTCACGAAAGGGCGTGCTAAATTCTCTTGGTAACATCCTGTTGCCGTAAGTAATTGCAAAACTGAGTCGTTGACTTTGTTTCTTCCATCTGCCACGATGATCACTTGGATCTTTTTCCAGGCATCTTTGCCCCAAGTTGACGACTTGTGCCTGGAGCACAAATGAGAGACATTTTTCATCACTCCATGCATAGTTCTCGCGAAAGCATATTCGTCCTCATTGTACATTGTAATGCAAATTACGATTTCTGTCTCTCTTGAGTACTTGTGGGCTCTCAATCTGAAGCCATCTTCAATGAAATCATCTGGTTCAGCCGTACATGCAGTGTAGGTCATATTAGTGAACTCCCCAAATGGAGACTCGGTTCTAGTCAACACCTGCTTCAATTCTTGAGGAATTGGATTCTCTAAAACCAAATTTCCTGTGTTACCACCCACTAATCTGACCTTACGCTTAGATGTAGTCTTGGTTCTTCTTGGGACATAACCATTGTTGATATTGTTCATAATATTACCATCAATGGACTGTCCAAAGTACTGTTCAGTGTCTTCTTGACCAGTAGCTGGGTCTGAAATGTAAGAAGAGCCACTGTATGCCGTAGACTCAGAGTACATTGACTGTTGCTCAAGCTCGTGCACTTTTTCATAAGTGTCGTAATCATATGGATCCTTCTTATCAGAGATTGTTTCCTCATCTTCGTGAGGATTAGCGACTGCAAATGTCTCGGGAGAAAATATTGGTTGTGGCGGAGCTAAGAGACGTTCCGATCTGGTAGAGCTTCCACCAAATTGAGACCTTCTTGGTGAGCCATTCAAACTCGATCTCAAATCGAAGTGACTGGTTTCGTCATCGTCCAATTCATCGTCATCTTCCATGGTAAGTCCTGTTGTGCGCATTCTCTTTGGTGATTCCCTCGTTGTGAATTGTGCTCTTGCAGTTGTGTTCGTTTGGTTGAGGTTGTTGTGGAAATTCAAGTTGGGAGTGTTACTCAAGGCATTTCTACCCACATGAGAGTTCATTCTTGCAGTGCTTCTTGTGAAGATGTTTGGCGAATGTCTCAGCGGTGAATATGGGTCCTCCTCATCCTGGATATGATGGGCACGTCTAGGTGAAGTGCGGTCACTGGTGAAGGCTGCATTAGGGAGCATTGGATGGTTCTCCTTGTATGGAGAACCTTCCTCGTCGTCAAAAGGGTTCATGTTTGATTGAATTGGGAAAAAAAAGTTAGCAATCCCCGCCAGCTCTTATATTATTTCCTGAGATGTTCCGTCATAATAACGACTCTTCCACCAATTTAGGCGTATGTTTATGTTTTTTTTTTTGTATATATGTTTTTGAAAAATCCCAATTAGGCAATTGTACAGAAAATGATCCAAATACTTAACAGGTACAAAGAAAGCGACTCTACTTCTAGATCATTGGTGGTCAGCAAATCTACATTTGCTAATCTATATTATTCATTAAATTGAGCTCTACACTATTGATTACTCAAAAACTGCGTCAGGTCGTCAGATCGGTAGCACATCAATGATGGTTGTATCACGCTTTTCTATACTCTCTCAATCACTGATCACTTCCAAAAATCGAGGATTTGATATACTCGTCAACACATTCCTTTAAGAATGCGTTAGGATAGCATTGGCTTGCCGAAAGCTTTGTTCTGGTCAACGGGTCCGTACCGTGCTTTTCCAAATGCTGGAATAGCCACGATTTCTCGTACGACTGTCCTGATGGTGTCACCACAGGGTCATGAAATAAATTGAACGATATGGGATCGCACAAATAATCCGGTGGATCTGTTCCTTGTGGCTTCGACTTTGCTCGATTCATTGCATGAGAGAAAACTATGTTTAGGTCTTGGATGTTTTCTTGATATTGATTAGTAACCTTCAGGTGCAAAAACCTGTTATCTCCGTCGTCATGTAATGCACTGAGGTCACGTCTGTGGTTCTGTTCGAATAATGTGATCGCCTTGTCATACAAAACAAGCTGCCGGCGCATGGAAGTTTCCCATTCATTCTTCCTCACCTTCACTTTCAGTTGAATGATTTTCTGGTAGATTTCTTGAGCTAGCACGTACTTCTTGCTATTTTTCAGGTGCTCGATAGACTTCTCATATACCGCCAGTAACTCTTCTAAACCTGCCTCTAGATCATTTTCAGATTCTATTAAAAATAGGGCCAAGTAATACCTAGCGTCAAGGTTATTCTTATCGTTTTCTAGTGCCTTTTCGCAGTCGTCGACAATTCTTGCCCAGGTCTGTTTGTTATCAGCCTGACCTTGCTTGTTCTGCAAAAGTAAGTACGATGCTTTAGCTCGTAATGAATAATAAACGGAAGTAGTTCCACCTCCCCTTTCAATAGCTTGCTTGAAGAATCCAATGGCCTTATGAAATTCACCCTGGGCTAGAGCTTCCCTTCCCTTTTGAGCATTCTCTAAATATGTGTTCCCAATCATTCAAAACGATGGGTAAGTTATTTGTTCACTTTTACTTTTCATATCCACTGGTCGTGCACAAAAAGGGGCGTAACGGCTTTTGAACCACACATCATATTCCTTTGACTTCATACCGTGTGCCCCAATAATGAGTGCTTCAGGTGAAGGATTCTATTCTCACAGGAACAATTCAACAGTATCTTCATTCAACCACGTACAAGGAAGTTCCTCTTCGCAAGTGTCAACGGTTGGATTTAACAACCTAAAGAAGACAACCACGAATACGTCACAGACTTCTACAATAAGCACTGCTTCTACTTTGAAATCCAATGCTTTATCAAGATTATTTACCAAAAACAGGTCTGCTACGAATGTTGGGTCAGTTACATTTCTGCCCCCTCCTTCTCACACTGATCCTTACAATGATTCAGATGACAGCCTGATAAATAAGCATGAATTAGCACACAGTGAATCTACCAATTCTCTAAAGACTGCAAAGTCAAAGTTCAAGATGTCTAAAAAGAGTAGATTGTCTTTGAAAGGTTCAGGATCAGCAGCTAGCCAAACTTCTCCTCCTCCTAACATGTCGAACAAACCGCAGCTAACAATTCAAACAGGGGGGCACCATGGATTGAAAATATCTAAAAAGATCTTGAGTTCTGGGCTGTTGAATGACGATGCTACTTCCCAAGTAGGCGGAGGTAGGAAGAATTCTATGAGTTCGCCTGTATCAACCTTTCACAGTTTGTTTCATAGGTCACATAATAGTGCACAACACAACTCACCTTTGGAACCAACCATCGAAGAGCTGCAAAAGCTAGGCAGTATACCAGGAAGAAATTCGCTAGCTCTATCATCTAACAATTCCAATTCGTATATTGCAGATGTGAATTATGCTGTTGCGTACAATTTTACAGATCCAGATTTTACAATTGACCGCGAAGAAAGCGGCGGAGAGAGTTATAATCATGGATCTTCATCGTCATCCTTTTTAGATATCCACAGAAAGTTGCTTGTTCCTACAGATCAATATATCCAAACTAAGCTTCTGCACAAATCTGGCCAACCAGACCCAGGTATTGGTTTGGGAATAACTGAAGAACTGGATTTTGAAACTTTTACTATTAGAAATGACACTGCTAGCATGATTATCTCAGATTATATGTCAAGTTACCAAGCTGACTTTGGGAAGGCCAACTCAAAATTTTTCAGCGTTTTGTTATCCACTACGAGGCTGCTCTTTTTGCCATCAAAGCAACCGCATCTAAGTAACGGACTTCAACATCCATGCCTCGGTGTATCAGTTGAAGATCTTGCAAGTTTTGTTAAAAACAACTACAATTCAAAACTCTCTGCTTCAAATAGTAGTGAAAATGATCCTCCCACCAATACCAATACTAACGCTACTTCATTGACAGAGTCAGCAACGAATACTACAAATAATAATCATCATCATCACCATATTCTGTCTTCACAGAAGAGTTCCAAGAATAAGCTCAAGCAAGCTAAGTTCCAACGTGCGAACTCCATGAACTCTCAGGATACTATGGTCCCACAAAACTTACCAGGAATTGTTGGAAGTGTTAGCAAAGTTGATGAATTCAAACTCAGAGAAATTTCCCTGGATTTATTCATCTTTTTTGTGAAGTGCATGATATCCTTGCACAACGATTTATCATCCTTGGAAGATTCAAAGATCCCTTACGCAACTCCGACTGCTTTACTACAACAGGATTGTAAAAATGCTTATACCTTTGGACTAGTTCGCGTGTGGTCGGTTCTTTCGAATATCTGGCTGTACTTTAATCAAAAAGTTCGCTTTTTCTTACTATGCATGTTCCAACCGCTTCAGAGTTATTTACGTGATATCTCAATAGATATGCGAAATAGAACATCTTCATATGAGAAACTGATCGATTTTGATATAGAGGATAGCTTACTCAGAGCGTTCAGAGAAATCTTGATCATGCCTGCACTTTTGCAGCGGCAAAACATATATAACCGGGTCACATTTATGGGAAGTAAAGGATCGATAGACACATCCTCGACTGCAACAGCTCCACAGATGGATTTATTGAAACAAGAGGAGAATTTCTTAAAGAAGAATAGGAAATTGTTATCCAGTTTAACGAATTGCATGGGCGCTAATCTGATCGGTATTCCAAAAAATGGAATCTCAGAAAGTGATCAAAATCACAAACAAGAACTCTTCAACTCAGCATTTACATGGCTTTGTTCACTTTCCTGAACAAATTTGCCTCAAAATTAGTTCAGAAGCAATAAGAATTTATCCAGTATTTCACGTAGAGGGCGAAACACAGCATACAGCTGTGAAAATTCTTAAAGGAATCTCTTCTGAGCGATCAAGTACACCACGAAATAGTATATTAAATATACTGTGACAAAATAATTTGCATGCCTCGTTTCCTCTATACATGAAAACATCTATTCTAAAACGAACAAAAAGCTCTCACGACTCACAACGACAATGTAGTAAGAAAAGACAATGAACTGCATCATGTTTAGTTTTTAAGGCAAAGAAGGTTGAAAATTAGCGACAGAAAACGCCAGTTAACAAATTCAACGCCAGAAATATCGATATACACACCGTTGCCCACCAACGCAAACCGTTACTAAAATTTTCAGAACTCTCTCAAGTGGCTACTCTGCGCCTGCCACTGGGAAAAAAATTCTGACCTTCGATCAAGGATGCTATCCTAAAAATATTGACCTGAGAGAGCTGACCCACGAAGTAATCAAATAAATATCCAAATAGCTGAGGCAATAAAAATCTCTATCACTTGTATTAAATGTTTTCAAATCCTTTCTATTTTGTAGCTTAAAATGTCTTTAAAATATTTAAAACAAAATCCACAAGTGTAAAAAACAAAGTTTACATTTTCCTTCCCATCCATAACTTCTTCATCGGAAACTCTAAGATATCTTTGATAAATTCTTGAACTATCTATATATTCATAATATATATATATAAATGGCTTCTTAGTTCATATATTACAAGTTTACTTCATTAAGAAAATCACTACGAACCGATAAACAGGCACATATATAAAAACAACTATACTTTTACTAATGTTAAGAAGTCTTAATTTTCATTTCATACTAATTATAATTCTATAACATGAAAATTACACCATAAATGCAGCTCATAGAAATTTTTAAATATTTATTCAATAATGAGAAACATATAGAAAAGACAAATACAATAATTCAAAGATCGTTTGTAAAAGATGAACAGTTTCTATGTCCCTTTTCAGCTAAAAACACTGCAAAACTGAAAAGCAGATGCCACTAGGATGTTACCGTTCTGTGAGCTTCCCCCAATCTACGTGGAGCGATTGACCTTCATCAACTTATAAAATAAAGTATCCTAAATGAATACCAAATCATAAACATTCTGTATAATTTAACTATAACAGTAATACTTCGTAAGTTCCAGATGAGACTTACATATTTTCGCTAAATCAACCCATGACAGTGGTTCTTAAAACTAAGTTTTTCTCCTTCTTTTCTTATTTCCAAAAAAAATCTATTCTGAATGTTATTTGAACGAAAACATAAAGAACGCAAATTTATAAACCGGATGAATGAAAAACCGCTTTAAACGAAGAAGGTTACCTACAAACTTCGGCACTTAACTGATATTGAAACTCAGTCTACAGGGTTTAAATGTTGCAATAGCAGTGCTATTATGAGCTTTTTGTTATCAAATGAAAATAACTAATAAATTAACTGTCATGTCTATAACGTTATTTACATAACCAATTAGAAATGAATGTATGTATTGCTAATGAGTTGAAATTAAATCAATATGTGATGCCATCCATTACCGACGAGCCATACCAAACTAATTGCTGTAGTACTATTCTCTGTAATATTTTTCGAAGAAATTGATGTGACAGTAATAGGTAAGTTCAAAAAGACTTATTTTTCACAATAGCCGAAATCCTTCTCATATATCGCTTTGAATAAATATGTATGCTCAAATTTTGTTGATTATATGTGAAGTAATTAATTGTGAACAAACTTTTTGTACATCAATCTTCAGAATAATGATCTCAGCAGGTTATCTGGTGCTTTCTGAATTTGCACCGTTCTTCTGAATAATTGTTGAGTATTGCCGATAATAAACAGCTACTAAAGAAATTATATCGTAATTAATTTGATTTTATCTAGGTATAGTTATTTGAAGATAGTCAAGAACTAGAATGGGATAAAGTACAATTTAAGGTCAAATCGTTGGAAGTCGTGTAGCTCATTTGTGTATTAATTTGCAATTGCTAATGCATTTATAAAAACTAAGAAAGAGTTCTGATTTTCTGGGGAATTTAGGATCCAAGTCAATTGTGAGAAATGGTCCTTTGTAAAGTTCGATAAATAGGTTAGAGGATAAATTTATACAAAATTTAAGAGCTTAATAGTACAGATATTCTAAGTTTTGAGGAATTGATTCACCTACGATATGAAAAAGCTATATCAGATGTCATTGAGATTACGCTATTCTAGGATCTTATCACAATTTGTATGAAGCCCCTATACATGTCTTCTGTAAGAGGTTCAATTTAGGGGATTTGATTCTATGGCCCTTGGTAGTCTGCAGCACCAAAATTTTGACAATCCCTAAAATGATTTCTTTCAGAAACACAGGTATGGTAACTAAATGGCAGTTTCATTAGAGGTTTGGAATCCTTATCTGAGTTTACACTTGGTATGAAGTTAGTTCCCTATTGTTTCCATATGTCCAATTCCACAGCCAGGTCGTGGAACAATGCTCTAATATAATTGTCTACAACCGAGAAAATGCTTATGTTTCTATGTTAAACACCTTGTTCATGTCAACTGACTCACAATGGTTTTGGTTCTTGTTAGGGTGACTAATATATTTCATGGCGTTATAAAGGGAAAACTTTTTGATGCAGTAGGTTGATTTCTAGGTACCCAGTGTTCTTATAGTTACTGGTTTCATATTCAATCACCAAGTAACGCAGGGAACTTCTTTGATTCGTTATAGTGATTTCAAGATAATTTACGCACCTGACTTAAGTGGATGTCGTGGTATCCGAGTTCTATATGCAGGAAATTAGAGAAGATGTATTCTCGGATTCGAGAATTTTTATAAAGCCTGGTCTCATTTCTGATTGTACCAATGAAATGGGATAATAGCTTCTACATTTGGGGATTTTTGTCATTTTATTAAACTAGCTAAGTAGAAAATCTAAATATAAGAAATTGTCATCCAAAAACCGAATTGTACCG